>JASSKH010000003.1:3486933-4128695 GCA_031763025.1 Macrocystis pyrifera
CACCGCCCCCCATCCCAACCTACAGTAATATCCCAGCCGCCACAATAGGATTGCAGCCGAAAGGCACCTTTCCGACTCAAGTCAAAATAATCGTACCACGCTCGCGCAGTCTTTCGTGTTTCCCCTTCCCCTTCGTACTAATAACCGCCGCAACCGACGCCAATGTAACGACACCTCATCATCATGAAGCACGAAACCTTCTTCGAGATAAAAACAGCAGCGAGATCCCTCTGCGGGTATAGTATATGTTTATTCGTGGATGGAGCAATGCCGTTGTATAGCGGTGTGCCGCCTCCTCTGCTGGTACTTTTGCTGCTCGGCGTTCATAACCTGGTCGATTTCCTCAAGCGCCGATCAGACCATCAATCAGCCCGTACAACAACCAATCAATCAACAAAGTACGATACTTAAATGTGTTGCAACCAACCATTAATCAAGTCACCCCGTCAAAGCAGCGCAACGCGCCAGGAAGCAAGTGCTGTGAACGCCCATTGCTCCCGCAGCTCCAAGAAAAAAAAAACGCGAACCTCAGCTTGTGCGCCACAGTTCTGGTGGGTGGATTTTAACCTTTGACAGCGTGATAGGGGCAGAGCCACTGTGCGATTAGGGCCTTCATTGGTTTCGATTTGGGGCTACGCATGTGCATCATTCAGGAGTGACCTTACAGTAAAAAAAACAACCCAGGTGTCATACGCTGGCCACGCGGCAGAGATCAATCGAGGCGCTGACTATAACACGCGGGATCATGGTAAATAGGATCTATGGTGCACACAAAAACCTGTATATTTACCTATTTTTACTGACAGTATTTGGTCCTATTTACTACGGACCCGCGTAATAGTCAAATCGTGGGGAAAGGCAAACACACTATGCATCCCCAGAAAAAGGCGATTGGCGCGCGCAGTCGGCCTGTGTGTCATGTGTGTCGGCTGTCGGTACTCGAAGAGTGAACGTTTGGTGCAAAACGTTGGATTTATCGCGTGTGGGTTGAGCTTGGTACTACTACTGTACAGCAGTATAGACGTGCCCGAAAAGCTCGAAAAAAGGCTCGACAAAAAAATGATTGTTTCGACCATACACTACCTGGTGTGATATGGGGGGAGTATTCATGGGCTATAGATGTAGATAATACGTTGCAGTCTTGTAGTCTCTCGAATACGAGAATAATCCAAAGAATGGATTAACCCGGCGGATATTCCGTTAGTCGAGAGTATCGTTCTTTTAGGAATGTTCCCTAGGGCGGATAGCCCGTTAGACGAGAGTAATGTTCCTTGACGCAGATAGGACTACGAAGTGAGAAGTTCTTATATTAGCAGAAGAACGATCGGTAGCCATAGGAAAGTTCTGTAGGAGTACATCAGATAAGAGGAATTTAGGAGAGCTTGTGGCATGGGGTGGGACGAGTATATCTGGGCGTCGAGTCCCGCCCCCCTACCTCTCACTTCTCTACCAGAGCACCTCCTCAGCTCTCGCCATCAATAAGAAGATCTAAATCAGAAGAAGCGAAGCACTGCTTTCCAGCTGCCAGAACAACCTGCGTCCCTCACCACTACCCTAGAGCGCTCTCCGCTTCACATCTGGCGTTCTGTCTCTCTCTCTCTTGTAGTCTCCCTTTCAGTGGTTGTTCTCAGCGAACACCCCCTCTTCGTAGTGTTTGGGTTTTATTACGAGGTGTGGGGGGATCTATAGCCTCATTTCTTTAGTTTCGAATAGCCGCATCTTCGACCTCCTTTTTCCTGGCCGTTTGGGATGAACTTCGTCATCACCCTCCGACCATCTTGTGGTCTGCATATACGACTGTTCAGGGTGGGCTAATGTGATATGGGTGGAGTATTCATGGGCTATAGATGTAGATAATACGTTGCAGTCTTGTAGTCTCACGAATACGAGAATAATCCAAAGAATGGATTAACCCGGCGGATATTCCGTTAGTCGAGAGTATCGTTCTTTTAGGAATGTTCCCTAGGGCGGATAGCCCGTTAGACGAGAGTAATGTTCCTTGACGCAGATAGGACTACGAAGTGAGAAGTTCTTATATTAGCAGAAGAACGATCGGTAGCCATAGGAAAGTTCTGTAGGAGTACATCAGATAAGAGGAATTTAGGAGAGCTTGTGGCATGGGGAGGGACGAGTATATCTGGGCGTCGAGTCCCGTCCCCCTACCTCTCACTTCTCTACCAGAGCATAAGATTGCACTCTTTTTTTTTTTATTATTATTTTTTTTTTTTATTTTTTTTTTATTATTTTTATTATTATTATTATTATTTTTTTTTTATTATTTTTTATTATTTTTTTTTTTTTTTTATTTTTTTTTTTTTTTTTTTTTTATTTTTTTTTATTTTTTTTTTTTATTTTTATTTATTATTTTATTTTTTTTATTATTATTTTTTTTTTTATTATTATTTTTTTTTTTTTGTTATTATTTTTATTTTAGTATTATTATATTTTTTTTATTATTTATTTTATTTTATTTTATTATTATTATTATTTTTTTTTTTTTTTATTATTTATTATTTTTTTTATTATTATTATTTTTTTTTTTTTTTATTATTATTATTATTTATTTGTATTATTATTTTTATTATTTTTCCGATATATCAGATGCCGTTCCTATTAAGCCGAATATCCTTCGGACAAGCGTAGTGACTGCGCTTGCGCGCCTCAGAAGTGGAAGCAGCTGATCCGTCTCAGTCAGCGCTGCCTGCCCGCATGTGGATCCCCGCTTGTGGGTCCGCATACGTGACGACGAGGAGTATCGATTTATTGCGATACTCTGATGCCAAAGCATCTCGGAGTCCTCCTGCCTCGATGGCGATGTCCATGCGGAGATCCCTGTTTGCGTGGAAGGGGGCTCCGTTTTCCATTTGGTGACGGATGGACGTCCTCTTAAAGGTGCGGGCGAGCGCGTGCACCAGAGGCTGGTGCTGGTGTACTTGCGCGCCCGATCGATGACATAATCGTGCATGCCGCGTACTAGCCTCCGCTGCACCGCAGCAGGAGCACCTTGCCGCCAGGAACTCCTCAATCCCCAGAAACCGCCGTCCCGCAGCCACGAACTCTGACTGTGGGGTGACTCTGGCCGAGTCGACAGGTCTCACCCCTAGGAATGCAGTAGCCCCTGGTCCCGATTGGCTCCGTTGCCGGGCCTTGGCCAGACCTCTCGACTCTTTCTCTTCTTGTGGGTTACCCGTGCCTCGCTGGGTCGTCGTCTCGATGGGGAGCTGGTCCAGTGAAGCAACGTATCTCTTATAACGGACTCGGTTTGCCAGCTTCCCCAGTCTATGCTGCTCTTTTGCTAGAGCTGATAGATTCGGCATCGTGTGCCGGCAACACTTCCGCAACCGACAACCCTGAAGCCTCTTGCTCTCCTGCTCGAAATGCCCTATCCCGCCAGCTTTCCGGCACGATGTTCGCCATGGCTTCTTCTGAAACCCCATGCACATCGCGGAGGTCCCTGGTGCTGTTCCAAATGCGCCACTCTATTGATAGGAGCATACACAGTACATGCCGACATAATTCGCGGTGTTCGTTCCGGTGATTGGATAAGACAGTCAACGTGGGGGAAATCGGCAGATAGGTTCCGATTTTTGGAAGCAGGTGACCGAAGAATGGTGGGGAAGTATACGTACCAGTTTTACTGGTGATGACCAAGCAAGCAAGCATCGTTTTCGAACACTGCACGCCACGAGTCATGTCAATACTACATGGTATACTCCGACTGTGCGCGGCGGAGAAGGTACGACGGAGGTCGGGTCCTGCGACCCGCCAAGAGGGTGGCGGCCGAGAAAGCGAGTGCGAGCCGAACGCATCTATCTGTGTCCGGGGGGGCAAAGTCCAGTACACAGCTGGAGATTACTACCGCGCGCTCAGGCTCTCTCCAGGAGGGCCGTCGTGGCTCGAGATTGATTATATACATGTTGATAACAGTAGGTGATGACCATGCACGCAGGAAAGCATCGTTTTTTGTATCATCGCAAAACATACCGAGACAGAGTTCCAGTGGGTGACGATTGGCGATAGAGTAAACAAGCAAGGAAGCCAAGAAGCAAGCATCGTTTTGGAACACAATACCGCCACAAACCACATTATGCCGGGTTGAGAGTACGTGCCACCAGTAATGCAATAAAATGATGACCAAACAGGCAAACGTTGTTTTCGAAAACTGTGATATAAGTGAAGGCTACATATAGATAGTATAGCCTGCAGTTTTTTTTGTCTCAGGATTACCGGAATGATCCAAAGAATGGATTATTCCGGCGGATATTCCGTTAGTCGAGAGTAACGTTCTTTTAGCGTTGGTCGAGAGTAAGGTTCTTTTCGGAATGCTCTTCAAGATAGCCCGGTGGACGACGATAATGTTCCTTATCGGAGATAGAACCATAAAATGAGGGTTCTTGTGTTACCAGAAGAACGATCGGTAGCCATAGGAAAGTTTTATAGGAGTACATCAGACAAGATGGATTTAGAAGAGCTTGTGGCGTGGGGTGGGACGAGTATGTCTGGGTGTCGGCGAGATCTTGATCGTGTGCGACGACTCGGAGAAGCAGAGCTTTGATACACTCCCGTGGGTGGTGGGATGGAATGCCCCACTACAAAAGTATTTTCGCAAGGCGCTCTCGTCCCCCCAGGTCATGGCATCGCCACTGCCTCGCCTCATCGACGACTTCTTCGTCCAGGTGCGCCAGGAGCTCGCCGTCGACGGCACGGGACCATCGACGTTCAAGAAACTCTTACGTCTATTCACGAACCACTTGGACAACGGCGACCAGGGCCGCGCCTTCGAGCCACACCTTCGGCGTCCCCTATCTTACGGATTTTGCAACCTTTGTCCGGGCATTTAAAGAACGCGTGTCCATCGCACAAGGCACGGAGCAGGTCTTTGAGCCGAGCGACGCCATGGTCATCGAGATGGTGCGCGGCGTCACGGGCAGCCAGTACCCGTCCCTTATGCTCACGCTTTATCTGGGGCCCCTCACGACCACCCCGCAGCCGTCCTCCTCAGTTGCGGACATGTGGGCAGCATTCCAAGTGTTGGCGACCAACAAGACGCCGGCGATGAACGGGCATCGCTTCCACCCGACTTCCTCGGGTAGGTTCGTCACGTACCCTTCCTCACCACCGACCCCAGCACGGCAGCAAACTCCGCGTGGCTCAGGCATCAACGCAAGGGGATCTTCCTCCAACCCGTTCATAATGAACGTGGCCGAATAGGAAGGCGACCCGTTCTGCGAGGACGAGGCGGACTGGCCGCTGCGGCACTACGAGGAGGTCTACATGGTAACGACCACATTTAACCTTAAACCCCACCGCTCCTGACACCGCTCCTGACGAGCTCGGCCCGCGCCCAAGCCCTACGCGCCACGGTGGCCACTGCCTCAACTGTAATGGCATGGACCATAGCATGAAGACCTGCTCCAAGGGCTTCCTCAACACGCCCGGTATCCTCAACCCGGCACTCGGACAGATGAACGACGGTGGACACACCTACCGCCAATGGCAAAAGAGGATGCTCTCCTATCGCCAGGGACAATACAAGCACAACCTGGAGCGCAAATCCAACCGCCACAACAACAAAAACCGTCGAGGCAACCACAGTAACAACCGCAGCGGCAACTACAACAACAACCGCTCCAACCAGAACCACTCCCGCAACTATCGCGGAAACAACGGGCGCTCCGATAACGGACGCCACAGCAACGGCTGTTCATACGACAACGGCAACCGACAGTCGTCAGGGCAACAGTTTCAACAACAACGCATGGAGCCCGCTCCCTCGTCTTCAGCCTTGACGGTGCTTACCCCCGCGACCAACACATCTGCACCTGCCGCCCCCGCGAACATGCGGGTGGGCAGCAACAACCCGACCAACCACCCGAACCAACGGCAGCCGGCACCTTCCGCCCCAACTGACAAGCCGACGGTGGAGCACCTGCCGCATCTCCACCAACAGCATCTACTGCGAGCATCCGAGGCTCCCCGGACGCACGAGTAAAATCACGTGCACCCCGACCCCTGCCCCCCCATGCCCCACCCCTACCCCAGCCCATTTCCCAGCCACTTGTTCAAGCACTGGTCATCTTGCCCAAGTGATTGCCTTGAGGTGTGGGCGGGAGGAGCCCAAGACGCCGAGAGCCCCACCAGGATGCTCCTCTCGACGTCTTCCGGCGAAGAGCAACGCTGCTTGCCGACCATTGCAAAGACCCCAAACATTGCTACCCTGGGGAACGTCTCGACGATTACGGCTACCAGCGGTTCCGGTTCACACGAAAACTACTGTTTCGTCTACCGGGCCATCGCCCCCTGAGCCCGCCTCAACCCCAGATTGGCCGCTCCATACACCCTTGTTCCAGCATGCGCGCTTTTCTTGTGACATCGTTGGACCCGAACGACGGGCTTCCACCAGCTGCCACGGTATTGACAGCACCGCTGCCCCTGAGCTCGAGGGACAGTCCCGTTTTAAAAACGGAAGACTCGCGACCACCGTCGACCAGGACATGCCCTGAGCCCCCTGGCCCGTCCTCCTCGCCTGCCTCGCGCAACGCGTGGATACGGACCCCAGGTGTGGGCATGCCCTAGCGAGTGTTCCCCTGTCCTCAAAACGTTGGAAGATAGGGTCCCTTAGGGTCTCCTCTCCCGGCGAATAAGCCCCCGCCCGCGTAGACCCCCCCGGTACCTCGGCTTTGTCAAGCAATTTCCCCGCGAACACGAGGGTTCCGGTCAGCACCGCTCGGTCGTGGCTGACTCTACCGCCGCCGACGTCAGGTGGCGATAGGAACAACTATCGCCGCCCCCCACCAACAAACAACACGCCATCGACAGCACACAACACCGCAGAGGACCCCTCATCTTTTCACTTCTTTTGAGACTCCTCTTCCGTTTTTTTGCAGTGGTACCTGTGCGACATCGAGCACGATGGCGTTACATACAATTGCGCTGAACATATGATGATGGCCCAGAAGGCTGCGCTCTTCGGGGACACCACAACTGAGCGCCGCATCAAAGCGGCCCGCGACCCCCCGCCGACCAAAACGCACTTGGGCGAACCGTGTCCGGCTTCGACGAACAGATCTGAGAACGACACCGCTGCGACGTCGTCATCAACATCAACTTCTCCAAGTTCCGCCAACACCCAGAGCTACGACGAGAGCTAGCGGCAACGGGCGACAAGCACATCGCCGAGGCCAGCTCACACGACCTTATCTGGGGCATAGGATTCAAGGCCGACCATCCGAACGCCTGCAACCCGACGCGTTGGCGTGGTCGGAACCTGCTGGGCCGGATACTGATGGACGTTCGAGAAAGCCTCGCGCCCATCGCTCCGCGCAACCTCCAAATTCTACCAATCTTCACGACCCGAAGCCAACACCCGCCGCCACCGACTCAACCCGGGTCTTCCCCATTGCCGACGGTATCCACGAGACAAGCCCCCGTCCTCCATCGTAACCGCCTAACTCCCCACTTGGGCCACTCCTACCGCCGTCTACCCCCGACGCCTACCCCAGCAGACTTCGCCCAAGTGCCCACCATCAACACCGCTGCCCACAGCTACCACCCTGCCCGCCCGCCGCCGATACCGGAACACGAACCATGCCTTACGAGCGGCATCATGACCGTCGAATGCACGTCGTTCACGACGAAGGTACTTACTTACTACTCGTGGCACGAAGGTACTCGTGCACAGCAGGCCCACCGCCACTACGCGCCGCGCACTCGTGGCACTGCTCGACACCGGCTCACCCCAGTCGTTTACCACTGCAACCACGGTGGAACAACTGAAGGCCTCCCAGTCAGCTACCGATGCGTGCGATCGGCACAGTTCCCTCCGTTCATGGGGAGGTTTCAGCGCCTCAGCCCCCTTCTCCACGTCCGTCTCCATTCGCTTAAACATCCACTTTATTCGCCTTCAGACCCCCACCGCTGCCCTAGCAGTATGGGCCTGCGTAGTTCCTGCAGGAACCATGCAGCACCCCATCTTCGTGGGACGAGACAGCTGGATGCGCTCCGAGCAACGCTCGTATACGACGCTCCAGCAACCCCCCCCCCCCCCCCCCCCAAGCAACCTCCCCGGCGAACCCGTGGTGAGCTCTCCTTGTGTCGCCACGACCCCAACGGAGCCTCAGCTGTCATTCCAGACGACCGTTCCACTGACGACGTCTGCCACCTCCGATTCACCGGCAATAAAGCTTTTTCGCTTTCCTCTACACCGAATCTCGATAAGGTCAACCTGGTGCGTCAGTCAGGCGCCCCAGTGTTTACCAGGAATTACATGGTGAACATGCTCCCCCGCGAGAACCCCCTATCCGACACGGCGATTTTCGTCGCCGACGGGTATCAAACGGTCCCACTATCTGCATCTACCGATCTCGAGCCGGGCGACCTTCTCGGAACCTTCTGCCTCCCACTGGTACAGGTACCACTTCCCACCCTTGGGCACACCTCTTGGATCCTCCCCCCCCCCCCCCCATGCCAGTTTCGGATGTACATGCCCTCCACGACAACACCCCCTTGGCCGACCAAAGCCCATCGACAGACGACCCTCCTACCGCATCGAAAACCCCTGTGCCCACAGCTCCTTGCACGCCTGAACGCCGAACAACGCAAAAGCTTCCTCGACCTTGGGAACGCCTGCCGTTACACTCCCCATCCCCCGCGTCGACGAGGTTCTCGACTCCTTAGGCAAAGGTCGCATATGTTCGCTATTCGACCTGGTCTCCTCATTTCACCAAATCACCATCGACGAGGATACCATCCCTTTGCCAGCGTTTTTCACCCCGAACCGGCTATTCGAATGGCTTATTATGCCGCAAGGCAGCAGTGCCTCCCCCGGCTGGTTCGTCAATGTAATCAACGAATTTATCAAAAGCCTGGAACGCGTCGCCACGTATCTTAATGACTTCATCGTCTTCGACCCCGACCCCATCGACCACGTCCCCAACATCAGAGCCCTCTTCGGACGCCTCCGGAACCACCACCTTAAAATTTCCCCCGCCAAGGCCAAAATTGGCGCCACCACCGCCGATTTCCTAGGACACATCATTTCCGCTGGCGGTTTCAACCCCAACTCCGACAAGGTCGCCGCCCTCTCCAGAATGCCCATGAACACCGACAAGAAGCAAGTGCGATCGCTCCTTGGAGGCATCAACTACTACGGCAAGTTCCTGCCAAACCTTTCCCGACGTCTGCACCCCACCAACGCTCTACTCAAGCAAGGCGCCACGTTCGACTTCATCCCCGCTATGGAAACCACCGTACGCGCCATCCTACAAGAACTTGCCGAACCGTCTATCCTCGTCTACCCCGACTGGAACGCCGTCACCGACAACTTCCGCTCCTTCCTCCTCTACTGTACCGCTAGCATCGACGGCTTCGGGGCGACCCTTGAACAAGAACAACCCGACTGCTCAGTCCGCCCCATCCTCTTCATCAGGCGTGCCACCCTGGACTCCGAACGTTCATGGACACCCCTCGACCTCGAGGCTGGGAGCATCGTGTGGGCGATCAAACGCCTCCGCGAACATTTATGGTCCATCCGTTTCCAGGGCCACTCGGACCACAAGGCGCTCAAGAACATCGCCAAGGTCGGAGAACATAACGCCCGTGTCCGGCGCAGGCTCGAGTTCCTTTCGGCGTACACCTAAACGCCGACTTCCTCTCCCGGCTTCCCCAACCAGCCACCGACGCCGACCGAACCGGACGCAAGCGCCTCACTGGCCCCGGCACCGTCGGCATCTACCTCATCCGCCCCTGTGTTTCCGCGCCGAACGACCCCCCCCCCGCGCCCTGGGTATCGGCTTGGGTCGGCTCGTATCCCCCCCTTCAAGACCTATCCCAACCACCCAGCCGCTACCCTTCACCGACGACGATTTCCGCGACTTGCGTCTACTGGGACCCGGTATGGACCACTCAACCCTTTTCCCCCGCCCCCCACACCTTCGTCGGCCTATTGCGACCCACAAATCCACCACCGGACAGCTTGCTGGCACCGAGAATGCCGCCGTGAACACCGGAGCTCCTCCAGGCTCGGCTTCCAGCCCGTCCGACATCTCTCCGCCGTCCACCATTGGCGCCACGAAACCAGCCCTTCCAGGTCTGATATCTTCTCGGACCCGCCATCGCGTCGCCGGTGCCGTGGGAACCCCTCGGCCCACAGCCGACTACGTTTTAGAAGCCGACCACCACCCGTCATACGCAAACGATCTACACCCACCTACCGTGCGACCACGTCCCCGGGGGCCCAGCCAAGACCTCCTCAAACGACGACTCCTCCAGCTACAGCCCCCGCGCCACCCGCATCATTGACACCACCCGAGCCATTGGCGCCCGCTATAACCAAGACCTACCGTATCATCAACGTCTTCTCTGCCGGCACCAACACCACCGTCACTGCCTCTTCCGGAGCGCGTCGTCGAAGCCGATGACGACCCCTACCTTCTCTCCTGCGTCGAGCACTACACCTATAAAGACTGGCGCGAGAACAGTGATCAGAGCCCCTGTGCTGCGCTACCATTTCGCTTCCTGTCGTTGGACTCCCCTGCCCTTTCGCCGAACGACTTCCTGGATTTCATCCCCTCGGTCCGGCGCCCACAAATTTCGGACGTCCTCACTCTTGCCTCCCAAAGCAGGCTGCACCGTACCGACGACGAAACCACCCTCCTGGTCCAACAACCACGCACAACCTCACCCGGGAAACGCCTACCACCACCCGCCTCCCTTACCCCACGCGTCTACGTACCAATATTAATACGCCCCTGGGTGCTGAGCATATGCCACGCCACCACCTCTCTACACCTAGGAGTTACCCGAACGGTCCGCATGCTGGCACGTTTCTTTTGGTGGATTGACATGGACGCCTCCGTCCGCTGGTAGATCTGCCGCTGCCTTCAAAGTCAGGCGCGGAAGACCTCCCGGCACACCATTCGTTGGCCCATCCTTTCTCTCCCTTCACCCATCCGGCCCGGCATCACCGTCAGCGTCGACTACTTCGGGCCCCTGCCGCTCACACCGCGCGGAAACGTCCAAACGGAAACGTCCAAATTCTCCTCTTCCTCTTCACCTACCGTTTCAGCCGCCGCGCCGATATGATTGCCGTTTCAGCGGCGCAGTTCACGGCCGCCGGCACCGCCGATATCCTCCTGAACGAGTACATCCCTCTCTGGGGGTGCCCGGTTACACTCCTCTCCGACAACGGACAACAGTTTACCTCCAAGCTTGCGAACATCGTCTACGACCACCTTGGTATCCACAAGGTCAACACCAGCGCCTACCACTCCTGCACCAACGGCGGCGGCGAGCGCGTCAACCATGTGTTGGCCCAAATGCTCTCTATGGTCGGCAACGAACAACAGACCGATTGGGACGTGCTGCAACCACACGTGTCGTCGGCCTACAACAACTCCGTGAACGCTGCTACAGGGCTTACGCCTAAGGAAATCCTTATGGCCCGCCTTCCTCGCCTCCCGCTCTCTGTCTTCGAACCCGACAACATCGGCGGTCACCAAAGCTTGGACCGCGACCACCTGGTTTACATCAACCTCGCCACCCATCGCAAACGACGCGCCTATTCCCTCGCCCGCGAACCACACCGACTCACCGTCTCGTGTCTCCAGCACCGCAACGCGCCCATCATGGCCGCCCTCCTAGCATCCCCCCCCCTTCACCGTAGGTGGCTGGGTTTGGGTCTGCAACTCCGCCTCAACCATCCGCCAAGGCGTCAAAAAGGGCACCGACGCAACCGCCTTCAACACGAAGCTTTCCCTGAACTGGAATGGATCCTTCAAGGTCCTCGCCGTAGGACCGACGCCCGCCTCAAACACCCCCGACAATCGCCCCCGACAATCGCCCCCTTCACGACAAGCTATTCTTCCTCGACCTTCCATCTATTCTTTCCTCGACCTTCCATCAGACCTTCCGGGACGGGACTCCAAGCTACGCGTCTTCGTCGAACGATGCAAGCCTTGCCGGAACCCCGACGACACCAACAATATCCCCAAGCATCTGCCCGCGGGCCTCACTACATACGTCATCACAGCTTCTGCCGCCAAGTCCCCACCTTACCACGTCACCGTCGACGACGTCATTCCTCCACCGGAACGCCTCGAAGTCGGGCAGATCACTGGCCATCAACTCGTATGCAGCCGTGGCGGGGTCATCGCCGTTCTGTACGAGACCCACTGGGCTGGACTTCTCAGCCCCTATTGGGAACGCCAGCTGGACCTTCAACACTTCCGGCGCCACAGCCTACTCTACTGGCCAGGAGCGCCGACACAGCACTGCCAGACGAACCGCCTCTACCGCCAAAAGCGCATCGGCGCCGCTCACCGAGAACTGGCACGATCCCAAGGCCAAATCTTGCTCGCCCCCGGCTACGCCTTGGTCTCCCCCGCAGCCTCTGGCTCCACAACTTCAGTACCGCCATCCTCCCTTCCGGAGTACACATATGGTACAAGCGCGCGACGGCCTCTGGTGGCTGGGCAAGATCGCTCACCGCTCACCCTTGGACGCCTCGTCGGATACTCCGCCGGAGCCTTCACCGGGCAGCTCCTACATCATCCGGTTCCTGGACGACCCCGGACCGATCAAGATCGACCTCGATCACGCCCGCTACACTACAGCACGGAACGCCGTGTACGGATCGTGGTGTCTTCAACGCCATGGGAATGGGAACCTAGCACGTCGGGTGCTGCGGAACTTTGATGTGTCCCGCGGAGCCCCCACCGTTTCCACTCTCCCGTGGTTAGCCTTGGTTTAGCCTTTTTGTTAGTTCTGTTTTTTTTTTGGTTCTGGTTCTGGTTAGTCTGCAATAGCTTAGGGTATAGTTCTTCATGGTGTAGTCTTCAACTTACATCAGCAGCCAGCTTCTTGGGTGTGTTTGTTTCCATCTACCGCCACCGGTTCCGCTTGCCCGACTGTGTTGGCTACCGATCTGAGGCCATAATACTTGTAGTTTTTTTTGGGTGTTTGGGAATACAACCCGTCTCCCCCTCCCCCCCCCTCCCTTTCAGTTTTGTTCATATCGCCTACACCTCCGTGTTGAACGATCGGTAGCCATCGGAAAGTTCTATAGGAGTACATCAGATAAGAGGAATATAGGAGAGCTTGTGGCGTGGGGTGGGACGAGAATATCTGGGTGTCGAGTCCCCCTCCCTACCTCTCACTTCTCTACCAGAGCACCGCCTTAGCTCTCGCCATCAACAAATATCCAAATCAGAAGAAGCGAAGCACTGCTTCCCAGCTGCCAGATACACCTGCTTCCCTTACTTTTACCCTTACCTCGGCCATCACTTTAAAGTACTCTTACCAACACAAAGCATGTCAATACATGATGACGGTACAAGCGGTGGGTAGGTGATGATCAAGCAAGCACGCAGCGTTCTCGAATACTGGTATAGTGTACTCGTCACAAAAAATAAATTCAACACACACATCATACCAGTGCATAAATGATGATCAAGCAAGCACCGTGGTCAAATAATGTACCAACACAAATGATGCCAATACAGGGCTACCGTACCAGCAGGTGATGATCAAGCGAGCACGCAACGAAGCAAGCAACGTTTTCGACTACTGCACCATCACAAATCATGCCAGTTCGTCGCACCAGTAGATGGCGATCAAGTGAGCAAGCATCATCAAGGAGCACCACCAAAATAAGCAGCAGCCACGTGTGGTACATAACCGTGTACCAGGAATTACTTGGTCATTTCATATATACGAGTACTATTTTTTCGTTATTCTCCGACACACTGGATTTTTTTTTAAAAAGCGCAAGCTCTCCACACTTTATTTCGCGTGTGTCGTGCGTACCAATTCAACTCGGTGGTGTAAGACAATCATGTCCAACACGATGCTGCTATTGCCATACGGCAACATGAGCATTTCAACCCACCCTCACCAACTGGGGGGCCAGGTGCGGCAGAGACAAGAAGCCCGAGGAGAAAACACTCCGCTCCTATATAGTGTGCGAGTTGCGGGAATATTTGAAGCCATGGCAGGCCATCCTATCTATATCCTACATTCCGTTGCTCGCCCCGATCCTCCCTGGGACCGTCCATCCTCCCAGCTATCCGCTCCTCATCCGCTAAAAGCGGCACACGTAGTGGCTGCACAGACTTTACGGGAATAGGTATCGTTCACGGCCGGCAGACCTCAACTTACTACGCAGTAGCCACGCACGCTGGTGTAGTGTGCAACCCCCCCGTGCCCCGTCCCCGTGCCCCGTCCCCCCTCTCCCCCATCCCTCCATCCCTCCGCATTCCGACGCATTCTTCGATGGGGGGTACGCAGCACCGAATTTTTTTCTGACTCTCCCCACCTGAGGCGTTCCATACTATTAGCAAGTCACCTACAACTGACTTTTGAGGAGATATGTAGGCTTAATCCGACGAAAAGAAACAATCCCTCGGCCTACGAGTACCAAAGTGCTGACGAAAAATGTTGTGCAACAGCAAAAATTGGGATAACATATGGTAAGTTCCCTCAGTCGATTGAGGAGCTCCATAAGTATTTCGACCTAGAAGCGCTACCTAGTCTACCGTATCGCTCATCCTCCTGAAACATGCCACATTACATAGGAGACCGCGGTGTTGAACCCTTGACTGACCGCCACCACACACTAAAACTAATACATTGTGGCCAAAAGAAGGCGGCTTTGACGCGTCCGGGATGACCGGCTTCCCGTCATATTTGCTCCTCCTCTCCCTCCCTCCTCCTCTTCCTCTTCCCGCCATGGCACGAGTAGAGGCACGGCTCAGGCTTTGCGCGCGAAAGCTAATTGCAAAGGGTTTGTTGCCGACAGCTTGAACCCGTTGAGAGCATTCAGCGCGATGCCGGCCTGGCCGGACGATCGACGGAGTTCGAACACGTCAATGTTGTGGATGAGGCGGTGGCGGTTCGGGGGGGGAGGGGAAGGGAAGGAAGGGAAGGGGGAGGGAAGGGAGGGGAGGGCAAGGGAGGCGAAGGGAGAGGAAAGGGGTGGGGAGGGGGGGGGGGGGGGAAGGGAATGAGGTCGACAACGGGCGGTGGTCCTCAGCGAAAACAAGGAAACAATACAAATGGTTCTCGTCGTGTGGGGACGTCGAACCGAAGAGAGCACACAACATATTGAGCATAGCAAACGAAATGCTGGAGGCCCTGCGAAGGAATCGCGAAGCTTCAGGCAGGAGGCCTGCAACGCGCCGCCCCCCAGCAATACAGGAGTGAGTCACCGCCTCCAGCGACACAGAACCCGGTGTCACGCAACCTGATCACTGCAAATAGTATCCGGCCCTAGCAAAGAGAAGCCGTTTGTGCCGGGAGAGCGGATTCGTTGCATAGCGGATACTGACGTTAAATGTGACGTTAAAATTCTTGTGGCAAACAGGTGATTTTCTCGCGTCCGCCAGCAGTCACCTCTCTCTACATTTCCCTCGCTCTGCGACACCATCTCGAGGGGTTTTCCCCCGCTACCGGAGGCCCAGAGAGCAGATAAAAATACAAGCAAGATCAAAAACTTGAAATCGTGTCCCCGCGCGTTCTCGATGTTCAGCGTACTGGATTGTGACATTTGATATGCTCCATAATATTGGATCATGAACGCAACATCCCGCTTCCTTTTCCTTTTCCTTTTCCCTTCCCTTCCCTTCTTATCCCTTTCCTTCTCTCCCCTCCTCTCCTTCACTCCCCTTGCTCCCACCTGCATCTGGTCCGCGAACTCGATGAACGCTTGCCCCCCCCGGCGCCATCCGCGCCTGTTCTCGCCGGTTTAAGGATAAACAAAAACAAAAAACCGGTCGACAAAAAAAAGAACAAGTTAGCAACTCGGTATTTGATTATTCAGGCATAGCGACATAGCGACCGACCCCAATCAATGACGAGTCCGGTTTTATTAGCCGTCTAGTACCAACGAAAGCGCGCAGGAGCCAGGAAGCAGCGCTGATGGCCTCTGTCTGGCACACTGTAACTATGCCATGCTATCCGGGATGTGTGAAGGACGACCTGACATTCGTCTTGACATCCAAGCGGTACTCACATTTCCGGGCAGAGTGATATTAACATCTCGGGGGACCATAGTAAATAGGACCAAATATTGCTAGAAAAAATAGGTAAATATATACTGGTGGGTTTTTATGTATACCATAGGTCCTATTAACTACGGACCCCCCGCAATAGCTTCCGAACAAAGCACCGACAGCGTCAGTCATGCGTACGCATCTACACTGCCAACAATTCCTACACAGCGGGGGGGGGGGGGGGGTGGAGGGCGTATGAAGAAACAGCGGGCGCTTCGTATCCGGGGAAAAAAAATGTGGTTTACGATAATCTTCTCCCACCTCCGAAAAGCCAGGGTACTGCTCGAAAAGCTTGGACAGCATGACTTGCGTGATCTCCGGCGGCAGCCCGGTGGCGTACAGGATGTTGTGCGGCACTGCACGTGAGAGGAGGCGATATCCAAGGGGGGATAGAGGAGGGGGTGGGGAGGGGAGGGTGAGGCGGGGGGGCGGTAAGCGTGTCGAGCAGCGTCAGGGGCAAAGGGGGGGGGTTACACATCAACTATTCCAAGGAGCAATAAATAACGGCGCCTCCGCCACAGCCTCAAAACCACATGCCGCGCGCTGTGCAAGCATATTTTTTGGTCCTCCCAAAAAAACGAACAAAAATCGAGCAAAAAAAAAAAAAAATCGAACACAAAACACAAATCATATTTTGAAAAAAAAAAAACACAAAAAACACCATAGTGAAGTACGTACATAGAACAACAACAAACAAAAATTCGCTTGTATTCCCCCCTTGTCCCTCACCGTCGCCGATGGGGCCGGCAGGAACCACCGGAAGCACAACCGCAGGCGCGGCCGCGACCGCCGGGGGGATCGAGGGGGGTCCTGC
The DNA here is from genome assembly GCA_031763025.1 of Macrocystis pyrifera. NCBI lineage: Eukaryota > Phaeophyceae > Laminariales > Laminariaceae > Macrocystis > Macrocystis pyrifera. The sequence goes on from JASSKH010000003.1 coordinate 3,503,794, forward strand.
TGGCGCCGCCGCCACCCCCATCCCGGGCGCCACCGGTGGCGCCGCCCCGGGCGCCACCTGCGGGGTGCCGTTTGTCGCCCCCGGCTGCGGCAGCTTCCGCTTGTCGCGAGGGACGTACGTCCCAGCTCTCTTCGTCACGACATCGCTCTCCGTCTGAGAGGGGTTCGTTGGCCGAGAAGAGTGGGAGGGGGGGGGAGGGGGGGGGAGGGGTCGGGAGAGGGGGCCGAGGGAGAGGGACGCGGAAAGTAAAGAAGAGGGGCGCGTACGTAGGGAGCGAGGCGCGGAGATGGATAGTGAGTGAGTGAGTGAGTGAGCGAGTGGGTGGGTGGGTGGGTGGCCACCTCCAGCGCCATTTCTGCGGTACAATTCGAAGCGCAAGTATCACATCATAGGTGGTTGATGATAGATATTACGGGGACCATAGTAAATAGGACCAAATATTTTTAGTAAAAATAGGTAAATCTATAGGTTTTGGTCCTATTAACTATTGACCCCCGTAATAGCCCTGACGCCGGTGCGAGCTGAGGGAACTTGTCGTAGATCATGGACGGGCGAACGGGGTGCTTATCGACCGCGTGCGCGACGATTCCCTCATCGGCGGGTGGCTTTGCTCTCTGTTCTTCTCTTCTCTTAGTTTCTCCTAAATTGTTTTCCTTTCCCCCCGCCCCTCCCCTCCTCTCCCGTCCCCTCCCCTTCCGTCCCGTTCCGCCCCCCCCCCCCCCCCCCCCTCCCTTCCCTTATGTTATGTTTTCTTCTCTTGACTTTCTCGTCAAAATCGCGCGGCGCAAGTGAAACTTGACTTGAGGCCACACGTAACCAAAAAAGGAAAACCCGCTGTCCGTACGCCCCACGGAAAAAAAAAACTTCAAAAGTTTAGCTTGCCGCCACGGCCAATGAGAGCAGTCTCGCTAGTGCGACGGGACGACGCCAGACCAAGGAAAGCTTTCAGACTAACGTGGCTGACATCTTGAAAGTTTCGTCGGAAGGGCCTGCACCTGAACGAAGTAGCTTCCGCGCAGGCAAGGCAGACATCACGTCGTTTACACACACTCCCGCGAGATAAAAACAGGCGGCAGGTAGGCCAACTACGGCTATCAGCACCCCCTGGTTCTCGCCCTTGCGCCGCCAAAGGGGAAAATACGATGCACCGAGGGAGCGGTTGGGGGTGGCGACAATCAGGTCGCCATCTCGCCTGTCCTCAACTCGCCTCTTGTTACGCTATCCAATACCAGGTATATACAGCTAACCTTCCCCTCCATTTTTCCTCCCCATACGCTTCCTGTCCCACCGCACCTTTGCGAATTGAATCCTCATCTTCTTCTCGAAGAATGGGAAGCCCTGCATTTGCCGAAGGGCGTTCGTCGCCATGCTCTTCTCCGCAAACACCACCCACGCCTGCCAGACAGGGAACCCCCCCCCCCCCCCCCCCCCCCCCCCCCCCCCCCCCGGCGACAAACAAGCAAAAACAAAGAAACCCCATCATTGTGAGAGCGGTGAGGCGTGCAACACAGCAGTACCATGCCATGCCATGCCATGCCATGCCATGCCATGCCATGCCATACCATGCAGCGCAGGCGCATGCCGTGCAGTACAGTACAGTGGGGGGGGGGGTACAGAGGCTAAGAAGAGTCGCGAAAAAGAACTGAATACCACGTTGGGGGGGCTAAAAGTACTTGGACCTACCGCGTGAGATACGCTTGCAAGAGTAGAACAGTAGAGAGTATGCAAGTGCTCGCAAAACGATCTAAACACTTCCGGCAATCATAGGGTTGGAGTTTTCATTGTTTTTTTCTGAGCCGCATGTGTAGAACCCGGGATACGCGAAGCAAAAAACACAACGATGTCACACGTACAGCTTTACCCGACCCGACCCGACCCGACCCGACCCGACCCGACCCGATCCGACCCGACCCGACCCGCGAATTTTGACCCGAACCGTGAACAGCCTTGAAAACAGTATAGGCGGAACCCTCGCGCGGCGCTCATGCCTTACTTCGCGTTCAAACTGCAAGAAAGCCGAACAAACCAAACCAAACGAAACCATTGCAGAGCACGCGACAAACAACCCACACGCAAACACAGCGTGAGAGCTCGTATTTATAGTAACGCATGTAATAATTAAATCTATTTCGCGAGCGCATGTCGGGGAACCGGACCGCCACAAGCGTGACGGTTACGTATGTATCCCGCGCTCGATGAACGCATGTAGAACACGGGCGAACGGCCTACCGTGCAACTTGTGAAAAATGAGTTCCAGGTATCAAACACGTACAACCTTTCAAGTCCAATTCACCTAACACCATGTCACAAACGAAACATACGTAGGACAAACGCGCCCGATGTACCCCCAGGTATAACGTTGAGTATCAACTCAATCGGTTGAAATCACAGCTGACGTACGAGTAGCGGTACGGAGTAAACAAAACTCACAAACCACAAAAAAAAAAAATAACCGAGAGAAAGATGGAGCCTTCAACAATGTCTATCAATCATGCCTAAACTCTACCCAGCATCCGCCATGTATCATTGACTATCACCTGGCTTTTGACTTCGTTATGACTGCTTCGTTGAAACCGGCGGAAACACTACCACGGCATACAAGAGCTCAGTCAAGCTATCGCTAACAACTTTGCATTGCGTGGGTGGGGTATAGAGAGGTAAGGTGCGTGGTGATAAAACATTCGAAACGAAAAAAAAAAGAAGAAAAAGGCGGAACCGATTTATCCAGCACCTGGTATACTATCAACACTGCACCAGAAAGGTATACGACTTGTTCGGCATGTATTACGGGGGTCCATAGTTAATAGGACCTATGGTGTACATAAAAACCTATACGTTTACCTATTTTTAGTAACAACAAGCGGTCCTATTTACCACGGTCCCCCGTAATAGCCCTTTTTTGATTGGTTGACGCAAACTTAACGTTTTCAATCACTTTAGGACTGCAGTTCCGTTTTCGGGGACAAACTACGTAGAATTAGACTGGTTCGTCCCCAAAACGGAACTGCACCCCTAAAAGGACCCAACATTAACCCTACTAATAGTCCCCACCAAAATCTTGGACATTTCCTGGAATGAGTAAGTATTGAGGAGGTAGTGTGGACTGTTGTTACCCATTGTGTCCAAGTTAGGCCAAGCCGTAAACACTGTCGCCATACTATGAATACATCAATCCACCCACAAATTCACACGTATATATCGCATGTGCATGGCAGGTATATAACGAGGGAGCACCAGAGGCCGATGAGACTCCCAGGAGTACTGCTTTGCTTCAGCGCGCAACGAGAGATAACTTGAGAATTTCCGTTCCCGTGGGTCCTCGTCCGTCTCGTGTTCGTTACGCCGAGTAGACGATAGCTGATTTCCCACACTCTACAACAGAAGTACAGAACGCCTCATTTGGTAAGAAAACCAGCACGGATACAAAGTCAGGCTGACATGTTGTCATTTACGGGGAAATGCAAAGAGTTGTAATTTCACAGCAAAACTATGAAACAAAAAATCCAGCCGCGGTTATCTTGAGAAGATAATACTAAAAATAGTATCAAACGCACCTGCCCCTTGAGCTTGAGCCCCCGGCAGGCCACGATGTCGACGATCTTACCGAACTGGCTGAACACGCTGCGGTGGCGAGGTAATCAGACAGTCAAGCCGATCAAACCAGGCCGGCCAACCAAACACGTTGGATAGTATGTGCCAGCGGCGTTGATGGAGGAGAGAGGGAGGGAGGGAGGGCGGGAGGGAGGGAGGGAGTGCATAGTTTGACACTTCGATGGGCATGGGGCATGGGGGATAGGGCACGGGTGATTCGGTTCTTTCCTCGTCCCCCCGGGCGTCACTAGTGCTGTACTACTCCGACTTATGCAATACAAAAGAGCCTTAGACCTACGAATACCTGTCTTAACCCCTCTTAAACTGCACCCACATGTTTGCGTTGAAAAACTACCATGGGAATAAAAGTTGGATCAGTTTCAGGTTTTGCAGGTTCCTATTGGGCACCCGAACGCACATCCTACACGGCTTTCAAGCAAGGGGTAACTGCCTCGTACATCGCTCACAAAGCACGCGGTACGCACAGCAGCAGCGCGGCAGCCAGCAGCCGGCAGCAGCAGCAGCAGCAGCAGCAGCAGCCAATAGTGGTCACCTGCTGATGGTGAATCTTCCTAAGGTACCCATAAGCGCACTCTGATTGGCTAAGCGTTATGTTAAAAGCGGCTCAAATCAACTCAGAGTTCTTCTAAGCTTCTACTGCTGAACTAGTAAGCCACATGTCACATCATCCTGACGAGTCAACCTACGACGAGAGTATAAACCCGGCCGAATCAACCTACTCGTACTACAGTCATACCAAGAACGGCGTCCTACAGCAGTAGTCAGCAGCACTGATCACTGGCTTGGGATTCCGGTCGGAGTGTCGGCTTTAGGCGCGAAGCACAAAATCTCCGTAAATATTCACTATCAAGGGGTGACCACGCCAGTAGTGCAGCAGCGGCAGACCATATTAGCGTGCACCTCCTTACCCCTGTTTCAGGGAGTTCCACGCTAACGGCCGTTCAAAACTCCCTGAAACACGTGGGTCTTTCGTCTTTCGTCTCTTCGTCTCTTCCTTTTCAACAGCCTTTCGTTGCCTCTCGAAAGACAGGCAAGGCAGGCGGCGAAAACAGCGGTACAGACACGCTCTAGAGGATGATAGTACCGTTTCACACAAGGGCCAAGGATAGGGGGCAGGGGGGTGGGTGCAAGGGGTTCAGGTACCGGCACAACCCACGGGCCTGCGGAGGCACCGTGTGGTCGGTGGGGCATGCTGCCTGCTACACGTACAGCAGCACAGCGCACAGCAGCACTCCCCACGATTTGAGCGGTTTGCGAAGCCATCGCGCCACAAGCAAGGACGTCGCACTTGCACACAAGCACAGCCAGCGGGAACTGCACCTGTACCATTCGACGGCTGTCTGCTACCCGCACCTTGCAAGATACCTGGTACCAGTCTGTCAGTGCCCCGCAATTACAATGTTGTCGAGGGAGAGGGAGCAACAAAACCGGACACTGCTAGTAGTATTAATATTACGGGAATAAGACCGCAAAAGCTACGAGTACCAAGCTGCCCCTCCCCCGTCACACACAACACAACCACGAGGTATGAAGTTGTGGTGGCGACTTCGACGGCAACAAGAAGCAGAAATTTGACGCAGCAAGCCCACCTGTGCAGCGACTTCTTCAAGAGGGGCTTCTTGATCTTCTCGTTCAGGTTGCTCACGTAAATGGTGTGGTTGATCACCCCAACATCCCCCATGGCTATATCCGCGCGCCTGAGCACCGCTTCTGCTTGCTGCTGCTGCTGCTGCTGTTCACAGCGCCAAATCTGCTCGTGCCCCCTTCGCTGGGGATTGATTCCTTTGCTCCGCGAGGAAACACCAGCAAATCGAATTCAATGTCGACGAACGCCTTGGGCTAGGTCCTTGACTACGCGTGGGTATCGCGACGCCTGGTTGTAGATCGATAGCCCCTTCCTTGTTGACACCCGCACCAAACAATCCTTGCGATTCGCGATTGCCCGGGATCTGAGTAATGAAGGTTTCAATGTTTTGGGTAGGCACTTCAGTACGGAATCAGGGGATGTTTGGTGCGGCACAGGTCCGAGCCCTGTTCACCCTGCTACCCTCGATTGTTGTCGATTTTCTAGTGCCACCTGGTAGTTGCAGCTGGCACGCTCAGCGTTCATCCTTCGTGGACAAGGTGTGATAGGTGGAAGGCTTGCGTCCCGGTCGCTGGGATTACGCTTTCAGGGACAGAGGCGCGGGCACCGAAAATAAACGTAAACTGTCCGAGATGTTGGCGACTCGACCGGCATCGTCGGACCGGGTCAGCAGGGCGGAACCGGAGGAGCTCGGCGCGGCGGCTCCCCAAGAGGAGAAGCGAATACCGGGGGTGAGTTGGAGGGATAGGGTACAATATTATGTGTTTCTGTTTTTTTTTTAATCCCAGGGTCGGGGATGCAGCGTGTGAAGTGCTGCTGGTGTGCATAAGCTTTTTTCCTCTCGCCATACAGCAGTATCAGAGTATGTGGTTCAACAACTAAAGTATCGGCTCTACCGCATGCATACCGGCACTATAGCAGTACACTATTAATGTAATACATACGAACATACAGCAACAACTATAATATCGCAAACAAGTACAGTAGCAGTACCTGGTAAGAGTAGCCCATGAGGATTGCTCCATTGCTCCATGAACATCGGTGCACATGCTACAGCAGTAGTATGTACGAGAACCAGGTATGGTATACTAGGTAAACGAGTTACTGCTGTTATGTACGTGGTACGGCGAGCATTGTGCGATCACTGCTGTCTCGAGTCTGAACGTATTTGGACAACCAGGTTGACTGCCGCTGTAATACGACGCCATCGTTTGGTTTTCTGGCGCGTTGTGCTCCGGTTTCCACGGAAAGGATATTCGTATCTGACCTCGTATTCTTAATAATACAGCATAGTTACTACAACATGTGCGTGTTCTCAGGCATTCCGCGTGTTCCCGAAGAAACCAAAGGGTACCACCTCACCCCCGCCCACCAACAGTCTGTCCTTTCAGAATCCGTTACGTAACATCACCATGCCTACTGTAGATCAGATATTCAGTACATAAAGGCACTCCACAAGTTATTGTGAGTGGTGATGTCATATACTGGTATTAAATACAAGTACTCGTAGACTTATTTACTTTCGTCTTTTTCCAGAGGGTGCTCGGTTCTTACATACCTGCGGCATCTCAGAGCATGCACTTGGACACCGCCTCGTTCTGTTTCTTGCCGGCGAGAGCCTCTTTTGTGTTTTGGTCTGTGTGCATGCGTGTACCCAGAGCACAGCAGCGCGGGCGAGCGCGGCGCCGCGGGTGTCAGCGGGCGCTGGCGGGTAAGGGGGGGGGTGGAACGAGCGCGTTCTCCGCTTTCGTGACTAGGCGTCGCGTGTCCATCGAGACACGAGGGAAGCATGAATGGGCTCGGTCTGGTCTCCTGATGTTGAGTTGAATATGATATGTACGAGTCTATAAGGGTAGTTTTGGTGTACAAACGAGGATTCAAGCGGTGCTTATTTTTACGACCACGCTAAAGTTCAAAGAGAGACCTCTGCTGTCCAAACGCCAACTTCGTCCAGCTGGCGAACGAGGGCCACGGTGAACGCCGGGCTTCACGCGAAGCGGGCGACGGGGCTCACTGGGGCAGAGAGGGAGGCAAGCTTTATCCGAACGAAATCAGTCGCGAGATGGTCGCGAGAGGGACGGGCAGCGTACGAGGCTGAGAGAAGCTGTGCTGTTCGATTTTTATTTACTGGCACAAGGTGTTCCAATCAGGAGGGATTTATCAAATTTTCCAAGGCTTATCACGGTAATTTCGGCGGGACGGTAACGGCGGTAACGGCGGGACGGGACGGGACGGGACGGTAAAACCGCCGTCAAAATCGTACCGCCGTCCCGTCCCGTCCCGTCCCGTCCAGCCGTCAAATTCCATGACCGCCGTCAATTACCGTCCCGTCCCGCTGAGAAAATCTCTCCCGTTGAAAATTACCGTCCCGTCCCGCCGTGACTCCGTAAATTTACCGTCCCGTCCCGCCGTGACACCGTAAAAATACCGTCCCGTCCCGCCGTGACTCTGTAATTTTACAGTCCCGTCCCGCCGTGACTCCGTAAATATACGGTCCCGTCCCGCCGTGACTCCGTAAATTTACCGTCCCGTCCCGCCGTGACTCCGTGAATTTACCGTCCCGTCCCGCCAAAAAAAAACTACACCGCTGCCACATACAGAATAGTCCCTTCTCGCCGACACAACTTGCCTCTTCATGTCCAAGATACACTGGTGGTCGTCTGCTCCCGTTCACATGCCCACCACGAAATTACGAAATTCGAGTTTCGCAAATATGAAATTAGAAATTAGTTTCATCTTCTATTTTGTGGCAGAAGCTGTGGTGCTGGTGTTGATGTATTTCATTCACATAATTAACTGAAAGTAATAATCACAAATCACCAAGTACGAATGTTGAAAAATCCGTAACTACAAACTTGCGAATTACAAAATTTTGTTGATATCTGGTATTTTTTTTTGTTTTTTTCAATTTTTGTTTTTGTTTTTTTCATGAATCTTCATATTTAATATTTCCATGCGCAACACCTGCCACAGCCACCAGTTGCCACGCACAAACACAGACCCCTCAACTCACGGCAACCAATACTGGTGTGGCCGGCACGGACGCCATGGATGCCTATCTCACGGCCGTGGTCGATCAACCAGCAGCGGCACTAGCATCACCACCGCCGCCACCACCTCCATCACCCACAACCTCAACCTCCACACCCACCAGCGACACACCGCAAGCACAAACATCAGAACAGCCATCAGCTGGGACCGCAACAGTGCTTGGGGCAGGGGCGGGAAGGAATCAGAAGACGTCGCCTGTGTGGCAATACTTCTCGGGGTTTGAGCCGCCGGTCGGGAAGAAAAACGTCAAGTGCACGGTGGTCACAAAGTTACCTGCCTCGGGACGACCCCAGAATGCTTCGGCTGGGGAGGTTATTTCGGTAGAATCATGATATGTGGTATTTGTCAGCGCAAAACGTGGCGTGTACTTGGTGGTGTGCGTTCGCCGTGCCGATTTAATGTGCGAGTATACTACTGTATAATAGTGGAAATGTGAAGGAAGTTCAGTTTTTTTTTCCCCGGTTGTTCTGGAATACATAGGATAGGTGTTTTAATGAAAATATCTCCCGTCACGTCGAGTTTTTCTTATACCGTCCCGTCCGGTCACGAAAAACTGCAGGTATCGTTCCGTCCCGCCGAGGAAAAAAATATTTACCGTCCCGTCCCGCCGAGGAAAAAGATGTTTACCGTCCCGTCCCGCCGAGGAAAAGAATATTTACCGTCCCGTCCCGCCGAGGAAAAATATAATTACCGTCCCGTTCCGCCGAGGAAAAAAAAATACCGTCCCGTCCCGCCGAGGAAAAAAATATTTCCGTCCCGTCCCGCCGAAGAAAAAAAAAAAATACCGTCCCGTCCCGCCGAGGGAAAAAATATTTACCGTCCCGTCCCGCCGCGAAAAAAAAATCCGTTGAACTGTTACCGTCCCGTCCCGTCGAGAAAATATGCACCCGCTGTCGCGTCCCGTCCCGTCCCGCCGACTATTTTTCTCGTAATTTTACCGTCCCGTCCCGTCCCGTCGTCAATTTTTTTCCCGCCAAACAATAAAAAACTGTCCCGTCCCGTCCCGCCACGATTCTCAGTCACTGTGATAAGCCTTGAAATTTTCGGTTTCATTTTTTTTTTTTGCGATGCTATGCCGTCCTGTGCTTTCTTCGTTTTCGTACGTATCAAAAGAAGTATTTACGTACATGCCTACGGCGTCGTCCGGGTCGTTGTCCTGGATTGGGGCATGGACTTCTTGGCATTTCCAAGTCGCCTGTTTGCAACTAGTTTCTTGGACAAAATATGCTCCGTTCGATTCTTCGTCGGGAGCAAGCAAGCATAGCGGGTGATTTCGCATGCTACGCGAAACGCCTTGTAGTACGTACCGGGATACAGCAGTAGCACTGGGCTGCAACGCACACCAGAGATGACGCTCATCGTACTACTGTAAATGCGCACAAGTCAGTGAATGGAATGGCGCGATGGACCGATCGTGTGATATCATACCATACAAAGAAGTATGCATACCTGGTACTTTACACTGCTGGTGCGGTGGAACAATACGTACCAGAGTTGAAGCTCTACTTGAACACACTCGCAGCTGTCTCTAGGAACTCGCCCGGCAGGATATTTGCGACTCGGTTGTCGTGAGCTTGTGCTTGTTGGGTGGTTTTGGTTATTTCGGAGAATATTTTTCTTTACGTCTGTAGGCATGCGGAGTTTGTGGGCGCGCGATCGGGATTCGAATCCTGCGTGTACGAAACGGTTCAGACAGAGTAAAAACATGTTTCCCCGAACTAGTCGCGTGTTTGCCTCAGACTCGCCCAAAGTGGTGGACGAGACCGTGGTCACCCACAAGAGCGGCGGAGCAGGAGTACAGAGGAAGAGGAGAGTTGACCCTCCAATCGCTGCGCGGCTGCGGACGGAATATATTGTCTAAAGCAGCGCAGCAGTATGCGACAGCGCGTCTGCTCCTGTAGAATCTTATCGACTGAAATGGACTCTGTCTGTTCTCGAACCCGCCCCCTTTCGCGGATTCAAAACCCCCCACCCGCGATGAGTCGTGACGTCGACCAGGATACCGGGGCCGACGGGGGAGGCGCAGCCGGTGTGCTTCCCGCCTCTGGCGCACCGGCCGGCGGCGCCGTCGACCTCGGGGATCCTGCAGCCCACGCAGACCCGGACGCGGACCTCGTGGTCCCACCATCGGCGGGGCAGCCCCGAGGTTAGCTCCCTTGCTACAGCAGGTGCTAGCGAGTAACTCAGGCTGTCGCGGCCGGCACACAGGCCATTGCGGCCCGCGTGGCCGTGCTCGAGCAAGCCCAGGGGAAGCAACATTTGCCGATGGGGGCCCAACCCGCGGGCGCCGCGCTCTCGGCGGCCCAGCTTTTGACATAACCCCCCAAGGCATCGGAGCCCAGCCACCCCAGGGGTTCCCTGGGTCCAGCCAGGTGGCAGCGGCCAGCAAGGCCACCAAGGCCAAAGCTCGCCTGGCGGCCGACGTGTTGCGGTCCATGGCAGGGACCATGAACTTGCAAGCGCGTGGAAGCTTCAGCGTCGCGGAGGAGCTAACGCCAAATTTTCTACATGTCATTCTCAAGAAGGTCGCTGGCGTCACCACGGTCTCTACGAGGCAATTCCAGCGCCTATCCGAACTCGCCGTAGACGTTTTTATCCCCCCAACCTCACCCAGGGAGACTTCCATTGCGATGCCGGCCGACGTGCATTCTCGTACATTCACGGCCGTGCTCGAATACGACATAAGGAGCGCCCCCGACATCTGCAAAACCCGCGTTGCCCTCCTGAAGAAGGGACTAGGAGCGGTGCTGGCGAAGCTGCAGGTCTACCTTCAACACCACTTCTTGGCAATCGCTCAGAGCGACAGCAAAAAAGTAGTATTGAAGGTAGACCTGCAGCTTTGCTTGTACCGCTTCTAACGTCTTCAGGAGGGCAACGCGGGTCTTGCAGATGTCGGGGGCGCTCCCCATGCCGTACTCGAGCACGGATGTGAACGTACGAAAATGCACGTCGGCCGGCATCGCGAAAGGGGTTTCTCCTGGCTAGGGCTGGGGGGGGGGGGGGGAAGGGTGTACTCATTGTCATGCATGGCCGTAGTCGTATGACCATAGACCATCGCATCCCTACAATGCCGGGACGGAGCACGTCGGGTTTTCACCGACCAGGCAGACATCGCTTGCACCAAGCGCGAAGCGCCCTGAGGTGTTGGGCGAGTCGCATGAAGGGTGAGCTGCATCCTACCAAGAACCGCTTCTGAGGCAGATTTCCGTGCATATGGATGACAGCTTCAATGAGTTGATTTAATTTCTGGTGTGTGACCAGTTTGAGAGACAAAATGGGTTTACTATATAACTGCCTCGTGGGTGCCTACCATATACACACTGCGTGATATGATCATCCCCCTTGTGTGGAGGGAAGGTTCTCCCGGCACAAAACTGATCTAACTCGACCGCCAGCCGTGGTAAGCGCCAAAAAAGAAGAAAAAAAAAAAAAAACGGTACCCTGGCTGTCTAGCTCACATAGTGAGAAGCGTGTTTTACAGCGTCCTCGCCAACCGACGCCAACCCAACCTATATATACCAGGTATATAATAGGGGGTGGGGGGGGGGGTGCGGGGCGTACTCATTTGTTGCTTGCCTTAGTCATTTGACCATTGACCACGCATCCCTTTCGAGACGGAGCACCGTTCCTACTCCTAATAGAGACACCTCCAACAATTGGGCGCTCATTACGTTGTTTCCATCTATTAGACCTATGCCAATGGCAAACCCGAAGTATCAATAAAAAGTTTGAATTCCAAAGATACCCGCCAAAAAATTTTAGAACACGCTTCCTATGGGCACGTTCAGAAAAAAAAAAAGTTCCCAACGTTTGAAAAAGCCCGAAAAAAGCAAATCTGGGGCCGATGTTGGGCCGAGATCGGCCTGAGAAAAACTCAGGCCGATCTTTGGTTCGAAGCGGCGAGATTCCGAGTCCTCGACAGACATCGATCGACAAAACCAACGATTGCGTCATGAATTCTGAACGGAGTGCGCTCGTTAGGGGCTCCGACCCACCCTTGGGTCACCGTTCACACAATGGCCAGTGACGTGCGGCGGGCGCTGGCCAGGCGTACGATAAAAAAACACAAATAGCCGCTGGCGTGTACAAAACGGAAGACAAAATTTCTCGATCCGCCTCGAATGGCAAAAAACAGGCTTTTTTTCAGGTTTGGGAGGATACCGCAGGACGCCGCCGGCAAGCTCTCGCCCCCTAGAGCATGTATTCACTTTCTATCTTCGATGCCGTCATCTATACTCGTTGGCCTTGCCCGACACCAAGCGGGTTGGCCTTGGGCTGAGTCTATATCGAGATCGAGCATCTATCGTAGCACGAGCTGATTTTTATCAGCGTGTTGACAAATTGCAACGAGAGAAAAACAAATTGCGCCGCCTGCAGCCGTTGGGAAAAAAAAAGAAAAAATCAAACATTTTTTTCCCTTTTTTCCCACAGCGGCGGTACGAGGATATTTTCGGCTGTTTTTTTAAAGCAATATTTTTGAAAAAAAACTTTCGAACTTCGCGTTTCCATTGGCATAGGTCTTACATAGAAACTTTTTGCTATTCTTATCCCCTTCCTGCCTGGCCGCCTGTGGCGACCATCTATGTCCTAGGATGGCGATCGTTTTCTCGCTGATATTCAGTTTATCAAACTCCTCCATGTCACATTCGTCTATTTCCCTGATCTCTTCTAACACATGCCCTTTCTCCTTGTATATTTCATATTCTCCTACTATGTGAGTTCTACTCTCTATTGCTTTGCCACACGGGCACACCTGTGCATCTACTTCCTCCTCCCGGCTGCTGGTATACCTCTTTCTTCTTTCTGGCAGGTCCAGGTCCTCTTCACGAAAGCACAGTTTCAGCGTTTTCGCGAAGTCCATTGGGCCATGCAAATACGTTTTCATTCCTATTCCTTCCCTCAATCCCCCGTATCCCGTATATCTCTTACGTGTTTGTCCGATTCCACCTTGTTTCTTAGCGCTAGCCTCTCCCTTCTTTCTATCCTTTCTTCTACTTCTGCCTTGTACCTCCCGAACTTCCCGGCGGACATCATCTCTTCTTGGTTTCCCCCTACCAGGTATATCCTTCCATCCTTTCTCAACTACGCCATCCCACCTTATTCCAGCTCGCCCTTTTGTTATTTTCTCCCATAAGGCTCTATCAACCATGGCTGGCAACCTATTTTTTGGCATGTTCCTTATTTTATATTGCCAGTTCAACTTTCTCGTGTCTCTATTTGTCTTGAGTGGGTGCATTCCCAGTTCTGCTCTCAATGCTATATTACTAGTCGTACTTGAGCATCTTGGGACTTTTTTTAGCTGCTGTCATTTGTACTGTTTCCAACTGTTGTACGAGTTCCGCGTTCCCTTCCCATACTTCTCGTGCATATTCTAGCTTTGATACTATCACATTCATCAGGATACATCTCTTAATCCTATTGTCAAGGTGCGAGTCTGTTATGATCACATCTATCTTGCCTACTTGTGCTTTACCCTTTCCTATAACTTTTGCTGTATGTGTATCCCAAGAGCAGTCTTTCGAGATCTCTACGCCAATGTATGTATACTGGTCTACGATCGGCAATTCATCTTCTCCCCACTTCCAACTGAAATTTACCGGGTTTACCTTATCCTCGTTACAAACAAGTACTCCGCATTTCTTGACGTTCGCCGTCACCTTCCATTTCCTGGTGTATTCTAGCGCCTTCTCTATTTGTTTCTGATATCCCCACTAAGTTATCCGCAAACATCAACCCCGACACCGTATCTTCCTCTACCGCCTTGCTGCCTCGACTGATACTATCAGGCGGTCGTTCATATATATATGTTGAATAGGTTAGGTGACATCTTGCATCCCTGTGTAACTCCTTGTAAAATTTCAACATACTTCGATATTTCCCCGTCCAGCATCACAGCACTTGTCGAACATTCCGTCATCTTTTTCATCATTCTCCACATGTTTCCTCTGATTCTTGTTTCCCACAGTTTTTTCCACGATCAAGTTCTCCACACTGGGTCGAAGGCTTTCTGTACATGTAGAAAGAAACAGTACCTTGTTAGTCCCGCGTTTTTCCTACCTTGAATAATCTTACCTGAGGTGTGCACATGGTCTACGCAGCTACGGGTTTTGCCTAAACCCTGCTTGCCCTTCGCTAATTGTGTCTTCCTTCTCCATCATCGTTCCCATTCTATCGTTCAGAATCTTACAAAATGTTTTGCCTACTGTGCTTAGTAGCGTTATCCTTCTAGTTCCCCGGGTCAGCCTTTTCTCCTTTCTTGAATATGTTTTCTACTACTCCTTCTCGCCACCTCCTCGATACGTACTCGTTTTTCCATATCCAGTTATACAACATAACCATCATGGTAAGCATTCTTTCTCCCCCGTACTTCATATATTCATTCACTGTTTGGTATGCCCCTGCTGCCTTTCTATTCTTAAGTTTAGCTACGCACTTCTTTACTTCTTCCCTTGTGAACTCTCTCTGTAACCCTCCCGAACCACTGTCTTCGCTTTCTAATGTATCTACGTTCGCCTCTGCCCACGCGTTGATTTCTTTCTCGAATTCTGCGTCGAACGTTTCGTTGGCTGTGGGAGTTCCTAGCTTACGGTAATACTCTACTATTAATAGTGCTTCCCTTTTAACTAGTATCCATTTTACCGTTCTGTGCTCTTAGAGTAGCTATTCCCGTGTCTGCCTCTCCTTCTTGTTTGCCCAGTATCCCTTTTATCCCTACCCACATCTGCTTCATCCCGCCCTCAAAGTCTCCATTCGTTTATTTACTACGTCTTTCTAAACCCCTTTCTTCTTCTCTAACATATCTTTTACTTTCTTTCTAGCTATAGAATATTGCTCCCACCCTGTCGTAGTTTTGCTCGACGTATACCTTGCGTGTGCCTTCCTCCTTTCTCTTATAGCCTCTTTTCACTTCCTCATCCCACCATTTCACTGCTCTGTTGCGTACTATCAACTTATTCCCTATTACTTTACTTGCTGTGGTCTTGACCAACTGCTCTCATCCTTCTATTGTTCTAGCTCCTGCATCACCCCTCTCTAAATCGTTCCTTATTGTACCTATTCTTACCAACAGCCCGGAAAATTGCTCTGCATTTTTGGCCATCTCTTCTTTGAACTCTTCCCGTTTCTCTTGTCCATCTAGTGTATCTATTCTCCATCTGTGCAGTTTCCTACCTCGTCTATGTTTGATTGATCACTCTCGTCTGTTGACTGTCTGTCCATATTAGACAGTGATCCGTACTTCCTACGTCCGCTGCGCATACATGTAATTCTGTTTCCTTACCTCTTCCATTTTGTCCTACTATAAAGTCAAGGATAGAGCTTTCTCCCTTTTGTATGCACTGTCTATTAATAGTACACTCCGGTTCTGCCTTTTTTACTCTGTCGTTCAACGTCTTCCATGTTGTCGTGCTTGAGGAACTCCAACATCTCTTCCCCATTCTTATTCTGTTGCTTCCCCATATTGTCCAATGTTCTCATTCAATTTGCCGCCTCAACAATGCTTGAATTAAAATCTCTCACTAAGACTACTTCTCCTTGCCTCTTACACTTCTGTACATCTACTGCTACCTCTCCTAACATCCTCTGTATATGTTTTATCGTATTCTTCGACTCTGGGGGCATATATTAGTAGATGTTTCCGAAGAAGTAATATTTCGCTCCCCGCTCCCCTGGTTTCGTAATCCATATGCTTTCGTCGAATTTAGTGTCTTCTTCGGTCACCTATCATGTCACACAGCTATTATTTGACTAGGAACCCCACGCCCCCCGCCCCCCTATTCTTGCTATTCTGTCCCTTCCTCTTTTTCCCTATCCTTGCGTACTCTCCGGCTTTGCATCCTTTATCCCCCCCCCCTCTCTCTCCCACGACTCTTGAATTCTCACTGTGTCTAGGTCGCGCTTACGTACTTGTTCGGCAGTTCCGATTATTTTGCGCTCTTCCTTGTCGAACCCACATACGTTCCATGATCCTACTCCCGGCCTCCTTTTAGTTTCACTATCCGCTCTAGTCTTACCTGTTGTTCCTTCGCCGTTGTCGCTACGAGTATTTCTATCATCTTCTTTGAGCATTCTTTCCGTTTCCGTTCCTGTTCTTGCCTGCTTGTTCTGCGCCCCTGTGTTTCTCCCCCATTCCCTTTGAGCCACTTTCTGTTTCCTGCCTATCCTTACCTTCGTTCACCCTAGGACTGCGTCTTAGTTTCGCTATTCCATTAGATGTACATACTCTCCATCCTAGTCTTCTAGCCCGTGCTGGCTAGGCCTGGGGAATATATTTGTACTGTACGAGCATAAGGGACAAGTTGGAGTGGTACTGCTGTATATTAATCCTGATACCTCGTTTGCGTTCTAATGACATGAACTATTTTAGTGCTGCACTACATGTATCTCAAGCTGACCCTACTTCCAAGTGAACTGTTCCCACAGTGGAAGTTCACTGCTAGAAGGGTTGAACCGTTACTTCTACCCGACGACATCCAGCACACCCAGTGTCCGTACCGATTCTTCAATCCTACTCGTAGAGAGATATCTCGTACAAGGTCTCTGGTGACAAAAACTACGATACAGAGACACTACATTTGCAGACAACACAGTGCCATGCCACCGTAGTGGATACGGCAACGAAAACATACACACGGCGGCAACCCAGACACAGTGGAAGAGAGAAAAAACGAAAAGCAAGGAGGTACCAGGTACCGAATAGGGGCCTTCCCAGTAGACCGTACGATTTTGTCTCCCCGAATTCAGAAAATAAATGATTACAATAACGTCGTATCAGTACATGATGTGCTAGGCATGGTGTTCAGCATATTTTATGCAACATACGTACGTGCTCCTCTCACCACCTCCGCTAGTACGGTAGCTGCACCCTTCCTATGACATGGGCCCGAAAAGAGTCTCTCTGCCTCTCTCCCCACTCCTGGTCCATGCCTAAGCCGCCGCTCTGATGATTTATTGTCGTGTTGATAATGCTGTCGATACTATCGTCTTGATAGGTGAACGAAGACGCGTTGTTGGAGGAAAGGAAGCCGCTGCTCGACCTGGACGACGTGGAACAGCTTGAGAGCGAACTCGCCGCGTGCTTCGACGCGCCTCCGCCACCGCCAATCAACATCGATATTCAAGTGAGGTTCAACTGCAGCTTTGATGGTACAGGCACCGACCAAGACGCAGCGACAGGACGTACTCGTAAACCTGACCCACTCATAGTTTGATATTTTTCCCTGGTACATAATCACCACGAAGAAGTTCTGCCCCTAGGCTTGCCCCCCGGCGCGTAGTACCAGATATAATCCATTGTGATTTGGTGAAAGGCACTCTCGTCTGGAGGTCTCTTCCCTTATGCGGCTGGAGGTCTCTTCGCTTTATGCGGACAGGGAACGATAGACCACCAAGTATCGGTACAAGAAGAGCGCTGCAGCGGTGTGGGTTCTTCACACTCCTTGGTACTCAAATCATCGCAGAGTAGTTCGTATTTGTCTCTCGGAGGTCTACACGACGTAACTGCACCCGACGTGGTAGGTGTTTGTTGTGCGATCATCTATGGTGTGACCCTTCTTCGGGCCGTTTCTGCTTCGGAATGACCTGCCACTACTGCTGTTGCCGGCCGTGTATGGCGTCCCGATGACGAGTAGCCAGTGTTACTGACCGCACCCATCGAACATCTATCTTGTGGGTCTGACGCGAGGAGGCTAGAGGGCAGCCCGTTTGCTCACTCTCATCTTTTTCCTGCCTGGGTTAAGCCGCCGCGCTCAATCCTGCTCGAAATCTGGCGCGTATAACCACGCTAAACCCCAAGAAGTATTCGTGAAACAGCCGTCGATTCGAACCGGGGGTCCCAAGTATAGTAGTCATACTTGGCGCGGAAATATGAGTAGACCTATTGATAGTACTTGTAAATATGCATTCTGTTGTTGTCCTTCCTAGAGCCTACTGCAGTATGAGGCGTGTGTAACCCCCGTCCTGTCCCGTCCCGGCATTGTAGACATCCGTCCACCATGGTAGGGATGCGATGGTCTATGGCCATACGACTACGGTCATGCATGGCAGGAGCACACTCATTCCCCCCCGGCGCGCCTGTCCACGCGACCGCCATTCTCACGCCGTTACCGCCTCTGCCGGCTCGCAATTCCACCACCCCCACCCGTCACCTGGCGTCGTCCAATTTTCCGACGTCGACCAGCACGAAGAGATAACCGCGACCGTTTCGGAATGGACCCCTTCAGCGGAGCCACGTTACCTCGATAGCCGTTACGTTGCGCCGCACGCACCTTCGCTGTCGACGGTGGCGAGAGGGGACGAGCAGCAGCAGCAGCAGCAGCAGCAGCAAAGGCAACAAGGGTTTCGGACTACAGTAGTCTTTACTCGCCGCCTACGAACCTCGCGGTGAGCCACGTGCGGCGTTTGCGTCTATGATACAAATGTCAGGGAAATAGAACTTGGTATGTTGCTACAGCATGCTGTTCTGTTGGACCTACAGTACGTGCTGTGCGTGTTTCCGCGGCTGGGAGCGCCGTGAATGTACGCTTTGAATGCGCAACGCTATATTTCACCTCGTACAATTGTACAGCGTCGGTTTTAGCTTGCACCACCCTGCCCCCCCCCCCCCGCGCCCAAAGACCTGCATGTTTTCGAAGTATAAAGAAGCAGCGCTTTCGGTTTTGACCCCCACTCGCATCGCACCCCATCGCACCGCACCGCACCGCCTTTTGTGTGTATATCTCCCCTACACCATGCCTCTATGCCTTCTGCTACATTGCACACCCGACAGACGTCTTCCACGAGGCGAACGCTGTACCCGGCTTTGGTTCCCACGGCGCCGTCGGCTGATGTTGCCAGGACGCACGGCCCGGGAGGGATACAGCAGTCGACTACGGGCCGAGTCGTCGACAGGGGGGCGGCGGCGGGCAGACCAAGCGGCGCAACCGCTACCGCCGAGATTGATCCGGCCGTGGCGTCGGGGGTGAACGAGCTTGCCTGGTCGCGGGCGGCGGCGGTGGCGGCGAAAGTCGGCGAGGCCCCGGTGCAGGTTGTGGAGGAGCTTCTGTCGGAAAATGAACGGCTCCGGCTGATCATTCAGGACATGTCGGAGGAGGTGGGCGCCTTGCGGCGAGGGAGTGGGGAGAGGGGGGGGGGGGGGGGGGGTACTTGCTTGTTTGACGCCCGGCTGGTGTCGTCCTTGTTGGGTGCTCCCTTTGTGCTTGACCCCAGCGAAGCTCGTGGTTGGATGGTAATCAAACTCCGGTGTATATGTGCTTGTTTGCTACGAGGGTTTACCCGATAGGCTGCTTGAGTCACGTGACTATTACGCGGACACACCGAGGCACTGCATCTGCTTTTTTACGCTTAATATTTTCCCGGATTAATCTCTCGTTTTTTTTTTTCTTGTTTCCGAGCATACGCCCGAACCCCTCCCTCCCTCCCTCCCTCCCTGCCTCCTTTCCTCCCCGCACCCCTCCCTGCCTCCTTCTCGTTTCTTGGCACCAGCTGGACAGAGTGACGTTCCAGCTCAACGAAGGCGCCGAAGCTGTAGTGCGCGATGAGCCAGCCGTGGCTGACGATCGTACCCAAGCAAGTACTCCGGCGCCGCGCACTGAAGAAGCGGTTGCCTCTGCCAGTGCGACTGATGTGATGAACCGATATCCTGGCGCTCAAGCGGAGGCAATGAGGTGAACATCGAAAATCCGAGTACGGGATGGTGGTTTCGGATGTGTGGGTGCGTGGTTGCCGAGGCGGAGTCGAGGATATCTTTTTTTTTTGGGGGGGGGGGTGAGAGGAGTGATGCGCCCGCGTGTGTTGAGGGTGTTTTGCGGTGGAGGCGTGTTTTATTGTGGGGACGTTTGGGGCACGGGCTGGTATTGGTGGGAGCTCGAATGCGCTTTTGCCCTGGGTGGTTGCGGTTTTGATTAATATTGCTGCTGCTGTTGCCGCTGCTGCTGTGCTCGAGGTTGTGACACGGTGCTTGCAGAGGATGCTGCTGCCAAGGGGAGCAACTGAGCGGACGTTTTTTCGCCCACGGTCTTGGTGTTTCATTTGGTGTTTCGTGCCGGTAGAGTCCTGTCGAATGAGCGGAAGACATTTCGAACCTTCCATGGAACATAAGCTACAGACCAGGTATAATATATCAGGTATCATCTTGAGAATGTCGGCGTTCGCGTTTTTTGCCCCCGCTTGGTGCAAGCAATGCCTGCCTGGTCGGTGAAAACCCGACATGCTCCGTCGCGGCATTGTAGGGATGCGAGCGTCTATGGTCATACCAGGTACGACTATGGCCATGCATGAGATCGAGTACATCTCTCTTATCAAGTACTCCCCCCCCCCCCCCCCCCCCCCCGACCCGTCGGTATCTCCGGGGCGAGGGGCATGACGGGAAATGCAATGCTCCGATCGCGTCATGCTCTTTGTTTTCAGCCTTCCGAGGCTCGTGGTCTTTGCGCTCGGCTTCCTTCCACCCGCCTTAACTCCACTAAAAGTGCAAGTGTTATTCCACACTTAAGTCCTACTGGGTAGTGCTTTCCTTCCACACTTATTCCTAGTAGCTTCTACCATGGATGCAGTTCTGTATGACGTTTTTTTTAAGAATCGTTATCGTTTGCGAACGCGCGCCTCTCCTGTCGACGGGAACCAAACCAAGGCGGGGGGTTTTGATGAAATTCCGAAATTTCGCTGCCTTGTCGATGTGACGCAGTCGGTGAGCACAAGGAAGCGTAGAGTCGGCACTGGTATTGTATGTACCTCTCTGTTGTGGGTGGCTTTCCTTGGTCGCGCTTGGTACGTTATACTTGTTACTACTGACTGGCGGAGCCTTGACGAACACAATCGAAGTAATTTTTCGAGTTTTTTTCTCCTGTCGGTGATTGTCGGTTGTTTCAGGAGACGGCAGGAGGCCGGCGGGCAGCAATCGGAGCAGCAGCAGCAGCAAGAGCAGGGGGGGACCAGGAGCAGACACTGCGGAGAGACATTTTCGTGCACTTCAAGTGTGACAACTGCCCCCAGTGGCTCAAGGTTCCGGGACACGCGCAGCTCGTGTACTGCCCCACTTGCAGGTGGCTTATTTGGCACTACTCTGCGCGTCAATATAAGGACATTTGGTTATTCATGTTTATGTATAAGCGTTCCTTATATTTCCGGCCAATGTGGTATGTTAATATGTGCTGGGCGATGAAATAGGCGAGGGGAGGGGGGTCAGCACCGGGGATAAGAATGCTCGCGATTGGATAAAGGGGGCTTCCTGTCGCCTTGCCGTAGCTCCTTTAATCGTTCCTCTTTGTATTTCGCTGTGTGAGATGTCTCCTCAGCTTTGAAGTAATTAAAAGCACATTGTTTGCTTTTGCCCGAAGGCGGGCGAGGAGATGACGTTAAGGCCCCCCACTCAGCATGTTCAAGCCGCGCAGAGAGGAGATATGGGCGTGTACCGACAAGGATAACAACCGTCTGGACTTGAAAAACCTAAAATAGTATGCTCGTTTTCGGCTGACCTCGAAGGATGTCTTCGCATACGACATTCCCGTTCCTTCCCCTGGTTTTATCCCCCCTTGGCTTCATCATGACCCGCTGTCCCTGCTCCTCGTGCGCTCCCCCGTGCCCTCGCCTCGTCCTTTATGGTTCCTGCGGTACATCGCCGCCGCAGGCACACCTCACATATGACGTCGAGTTCTACGATCCACTTCCCTCCAAACAATCGGGTGCCACAAGCGGACGGCTCCAATTCTGCCGCGGGTGGCGGCACGGCTTCCTCCGCGGGTGGCGGCACGGCTTCCTCCGCGGCGGCGACGACGGAGGCGGGAGAAGGTGTAGGCTGGCTGGGGTACTTCAAGAGCGTTCTAGCTTCCTGAAATTATTGTATGTCCCCATGATTTGACGCCCAGACCGTGCGCTCTAGAGGGCGTTGTCGGAGAGAGGGGGCTACGGGAAGGCACCCTTGGCGTGACGAGGCGGTTTGGAGAGGGGATAAAGGTGTAGCCCCGACTTGGCACGTGTTTATTTGTTGTTGTCGGGCGACCTGGTGTTTTTGTTTCGACCCCTGTCGTTCTGTTCGATGAGTGCGGGCGGGTGTGCAATCGGCGTGCACGTGTTGTTCATGCACGAGTACGGAACCTTGTGTGCGATGGTATGATAGCGCTGTGGTGCATGCATTCGCTGGTGTCTTCTTTTTCTCGCGTGGCTCTTGGAAAATGTTGGGGACAGGCGGCTTGTTTGTTCCGTGTCGATATGGGAGTAAGATGCTGCTTGCCATCCTGGTTTGCCCTTCGCAGTGTTTGTTAGCACATTTCACCTGTCGATACATGCGGAACAAGGAGAAGGACTGTTTTGTTTTGTTTTGTTTCTAGGAGGGCGTGCCACGTACTGTGGAGAAGCAGGGGAGTGCACCACTTTTTCAACAAAATTGTTCTCTGGGTGTATTTTGGTCGGCGTGGGATCAGGGTACTTGGTGGGCCCTGCCGGCGGCTAACTGTATGTCCAAGTTCAGTTTAGAGGGGCTAGGTCTGGGTGGGATCAGAGTGCCGAATGGGAGCACTGAAACATGCTTGCAAAAAGCAGTTGACCAATTAAAGGGCGTTGTCGAATATGGTGGAACTGTATTGTAGTAGAAGAGGAATAATTTTGTGCTCATTATCCTGCTCGCGCCGAATAGGATGGACTTTGGGTCAGCATGGGTCATTGTGATGTACTCGCCTGATCTGCAGTAACGTGTGTGTTTGGAGCTGGCGGTTCTAGCGAGATAACCGACTCGAAGCGAAGCAGGGGAAACGTACGCATGGCGGGGGCTCTACAGTAGTAGCCTTGGTTTGGTTGGATTATGCGGGTAGTATGCTGGGCAGTAGCCTTGGTTTGGTTGGATTTCGCGGGGAGTATACTGAGCGGCGAAGAGGACTACGCCTGTGGCGGTGTATGCGCACCTTTTAGTCTAAAAATTGACAAGACCTGACCGGTTGAACGATCGAAGCGCGTCTCTACAAAACAACCACCCTGATTGGCTCCTGCGCCTTTCTTTGATGCACGTGTCGATGCGGGTGCAGCTCTACGCCATCAAGCAGAAACACATGCGATGCGCTTGATTCGATTCTGCTGTATAAACGGGGCAAATTTGTATGTCCCCGTGCAGGGTATTACCTATAGTGTTGCATGGGGTTTGGGCACCATGGATGTGAGTCCAAGGTCTTATCAAAATGCGAAGTTGAGTCCCGCGGACGGGCGGCTCGCGGCGGGGTCCCCGCCTTGCGAATGTACGAGCCGCGTTAAAGTTTTTTTTGTACTTTTTTTTCTGGAGAAAATGGCGCTCGTTATATTGGCCAAGAAAACAGCAGTTTGGAGTTTATATCTTAACAGAAATTCGCGCACTGGTTTATAGGGCCGAAGGGATAACGAACCACTCAGTTAGCGCTGACTAATCATAAGTTGTCTACTACTGTCGGTTATCCCTTCTAACCAAATAATAATATGTGTTATACTTCGTACCTGGTACGACGTGTGTGTTACGTGATATCGACTCAACTTTGACTTTTTGTGGAAAAAATTGGGAAGGTGGATTCGTCTATTCTGACTTTTATTAATGTAGCAGCGCGTGGCGAGGGTTCACCCCGGAGAATAGTTCAGAGCAGGGTGAGGATAGCAGTACTGCTAAATGCTATTATTATTGGTGCCTACAACAGTAATATACGTGGGTGTCTGGAGTGTATCCTCCACCAAGATGGTCGGCGACGACTACTGTACAGCTACCAACACTGCTTCCTGAAGTCTGATTTGTGGTCGGCCTGGCCTCAGACAAGAACGACCATTGTGATTGATGCAAACCTGGCACTCTGTAGCTCTTCATGTCTCAGAACATTCTGCTCCTCGGACACATCATCAATTCCCACATGATCTACATAGATATTCCAAGGCGAATATTTTCCTGGTCTGGTATTATGAACTACAGTTAGTGTAGCTCATGTTGCCGGGCGGGACCCGTTTAGTCCGCATGATCTACAATAATAACTCAAGTTTCCTACAGTATTCTTTCACGCTGCCAACGATCATTCAATGCAAGTATTGGATTGGATGTGAGGCCTCATGCCCTGGTCGGTGGTCCTACCCTAACTCCCTTGTTGCGTCTTTGTTTGTGATTAGCCACCTACCGGGCGCTGTGTTGTCTCACTCAAACTTGTTTCGTACTGGTATATTTTAGCCGTGGCGTAGGCGCGCACGCAGAGACACAGGCGCAATAGCTGGAGACAGCAGTGGCAGCTCGCTCGTGATCGGGTATCAGTAGTCCCGTTTCCTCTTTGGCGGTTGGACCTGAGTGCAAGTGGTCGATCCGACGTAGCGATTCGCTCCGTTCTCCGACTTACACCTCCCGGTCTTCTGGATCTCGTTACTGGGATGTATCTGTACTGTACATATCTTAATAACCTCTCGCAACGGCAGGTAGGTGAAGAACTGATAGTCTGGATCGTGATCTGTCAACGTAGAGACGACGACGGCCGCTGAAACCTACTCCTCCTACATCATACCAGGTACCTGGTACAACAGCAGTAGTACTGCTGTAGGGCGGCATTGCCAAGCCTGTACGTAGCAAATCCCTCGAGAGTAGGCTGGTGATGGAGACGACCTGGCCCGAAATGTCTACCACGGGTACCTCTTGCTTGGTATCTGTCAGTGCAAGTGTGCTTTCTTGCATCTTGCATCGCTAATGCCGGTGTAACAGATGTCGTTTCAAGATGCCCGCCTAAAATGGAGACTTGAGATTGGGAGGGCTCGCGAACAGACTGGGAAAAGTATGTTGAAACCCCGGGATCATGTATATACCGTCCCCTGCATTTAGGTTGCATGTTCAGAAGTCGACTATTACCACGAGCAACCACGCTACGGCTGCATCCCTCTTGTACCGAAGATTTACAAGGACTCATGCGAGCTACAGGCTCCGCCGCTGTGACGACTGTTCTCCTGCTCCCATGGACTGCCACAGGCTTCGTACCGTGCGGCGGCGGCGGCCATCATACGAGTAAGCGTACAACATGATAAAAAATATCATGTACGAGTACCTCTGTCACCTATAGCACCAACATGCTGGTGTCTGTTTTGCGAACGAATGCACGCACGATTCTGTTGACCGCGCCTGCTGCTAATCATACCGACTACAAGAGTAGCAACAGTGCTATACTCATGCCTGAGGACTGACGAGGTTGGGGTAGCCTCGTGTGCTCCAAGCCTCCACAAAACGAGAGACGAAATTGAACAAATCATCCTTTGGAGCGACGTGAAGGCTGAGAACCGCCGCATTTTGGTTTTTCGTTGTTCGACTATTATTAATATCAATATAATAAATCACAACATACAATACATGGTACATTGTACCTTGTGCATGGTACATGGTACATGCGCCAGTACGAGTACAACTCGAGTGTGATAGTAATCCTGTACGCACTACTGCTGTAGTGCTACGAGTACAAATGTTAACACTGCTACATACAGTAGTACAAACAAATGGTCAAGCACACAACTGCTACAAACGAGTACCTTGCCGCAAGCCGCTGCTTGATGTATGGTGATTTTATTATTTCCATTTACGTAGGCTACAAGGTCGGTCTCATTCTACATGATTCTACTAACACTAATAAAAGCTATTTATACTATTAATATTTAATATCAACAGACATATATAAAACTCAAGAGAGGGTGATATTTCGACTCTTTGCGCCAAATTCAATATCGCGGTTTTCTTACACTCTCTCATATGATATAAAACTCAATATCGGGTTTCTTGCCAGAACAACGTGAGATAAAACATGGGTGAAATAAAAATAGTCAGCAAGTGCACAAACACGTAGAACATCGCATGGGCTGGAGGACGTCGCTGCTGCTGCAGCAGCTGCTTCTCTACGTAGCTCGGCAGGGTACAGCGCCCGCGTACACCATAGATTTGGCTCTTGGCATAGACGATGGCGCGTCTCGTGCTCGTGCTGAGACGTGTCCGCCAAAAACTAAAGGTCGGGTTGGCGGTACCCGCTTGTTCCCGGATGAGATGGGGCGTGCGGTGTTGGGGACATGGGTTTGGGGCAACTCCGGCAGAAAAACGCCCAGCCAGAGCACTGGATGCTGTGCTGATGCCACTTAACCGGGGCATCCCGTGCATCCGCCTCTCCCCGACTAAGGGAGCACCCGTCTGCCGTACTCATTCAACCAAGTCGTGGCGGCCACCACCACTGCTGCTGCTGTTGTGGTGCTTGCTGGCAGGGTCACGTATTAATTTTCTGCCTGATTGGAGCACCTTGCATGGGTCAAAAAAGAAAAAAATCGAACAGCAGAGTTTCTCTCTCAGCCTCGCACGCCGCCCGCCCCTCTCGCGACTACCTCGCCACCGATTCGGTCCGGATCAAGCTTTCCTCACTCTCTGCCACAGTGAGCCCCGTCGCCCGCGTCGCGTGAAGCCCGGTGCTCACCGTGGCCGTCGTTCGCCAGCTCGACAATGTTGCTGCGTACCTCTCTCTTTGAGCTTCAAGCCCGGTCGCAAAAATAAGCACCGCTTGAATATTATCTCTCACTCCCGAACGACCCTTATAAACTCGTTCATACTCTATCGAAAAACACAAATGGAGCCCATCCATGCTTCCCTCGTGTCGAGAGGCACACGCGACGCCTAGCCACCAAAACGGCGACCGCGCTCCTTGCAACCCCCCCTCTACCCGCCAGCACCCGCAGACACCCGCGACGGCGCCGGGCTCGCCCGTGGTGCCGTGTTCCGAGTACACGCACGCACACGAAACGAAAGAAGAAAAAAAGAAAAAAGGCCTGAAAGTTTGAAGAGAAAGTAAGATTCAAAGAACCGCTGGAAAGGTCCGGCAAGCAATAAAAGGAGGCGATTCCCAAGTGGGAGCTCTGAGAGGCCAGGGATGTACCAACCGAGCACGCTCAGAGAGTGAGATATCTATAAGTAGTTCTAATACCAGCAACCAGGTACCTGGTATTGTACCTGGCACCACGGTACCTGATACTCGTTCTTTCGGACCAATATACAACCGGATTCTCTTGTGTTGTATCATACGAGGTACATGCTGCAGTACGGCAGAGGTCGCTCAGCTTCTGTTGACGTTCACGGTCAGTCATACGGGTCGCCATTGGGGTTTCCTACTATTAACATTAATACTGCTGGCCGCTACTTACTGTAGTTATTTTGAGCTTTTTACCGCACCTGGTACCATATTGTACGGGTATGTTCGGTAGGGCCTGTCGATTACCAGGTATATCGGTACCCGGGGTATGTTTGGTGGGCGTACCGAACTTACCGAAGTGTCGGGTACCGACATAGACGTCGTACTGAACTTACCGATGTGTCGGGTACCGGTATTGAAGTCGTGCCGAGCTTTCCGAAGTGTCGGGTACTACTGTAGTAAAGTGTTTGCGATTTTTTTTTTTTTTAACTTTTGCTTGTCTAAAAATTCTCCCAAGGTAAAGTTTTTGAGGTAAATTTCTGAAAAAACAGCGGAAAAGCATAGTAAGGATTTCAGCGAAAGTTACGGTAACTTTTGGCTCTCTGTTTCATTGGCCTACACGCACCGAGCATTTTCCCGACGCAGAACGCAACTCAAATCTCGAAGGATTAAAACACCGAGCATCTTCCATGCCACCATGCTGCTTGCTGTACGCATCACGACAACCGCTGGGAGCATAGAGGCTCGAGAAGTGTAGCTTGGGTATAGCGCGCACGAGCGGCATTGGATTGTGCCAGCAGGCCGCCGCCGCTGCTACGGTACACGCTTTCGCCCGCTTGGTGACGAGGTGGAGGATGCGTCGTCCCAAAAAAGGACTCGTACTCACTCGTACTCGTGCTCGTACAGAGCGCGACAGCATGACAGCTCGTGTATCATTTCGATCTCACCATACTGCGGCAGCGGCAGCAGCAGCAGCAACAGCAATCCAAAAACGGAAGCTGGTTGGTGCTGGTGCTGGTGCTGACGCTGTTTATTTTTTGTTGCTCAAGCTGCCCCTAGCTGCGGCTATCGCCAGCTAGCTGCCGCTTGCTGTGCTGCTGCTTGTAGTCGTAGAATGGCAATGGTGGCTTCGCGGTCAACTCTGCCGCCGAAACGTTGCTGGACTGCCGCTGTTTTTTTTCTGTTCTTCTTTTGTTTGCTTGCCGCGTTGCCTCACCTCCCCACTTCCCTTCTTATTTTCGGAGGCGTCGCCTGCAGAATTTGGTTTACCTCACTCGCAAACACTCCGTAATCAGGAAGGGAAGGAAATTCACTTTTTTTAGCGGAAGTACATTTTTTTTTTTTTTACCTCTATGGCAAACACTCTAGTATCGAGTTCTCACCGAACCATACCTGATTGTTCTGTGCTGCCGTGACGGGGCGATAGATATGGGAACGCATACTGTAGTTGCTTAGAAATATTACTGTAGTTCTGACAGGCGATGCGCATGGCGGAATAGGGGAACCTCAATAGTCTACTGAGTTCCCCTCTTCTAGCACCGCTTCCTGCATCCTGCACGAGTATCTCCCGATTTCTGTACCCTAGCTATGCTCTGGATGGAGTGATAGCGACAGCAGTACAAACTACTGATACTCTCGTATTATGGATGATATACTACTCAGCACCGACATACCTGGCACCTCTGGTGGTAACACCTTCACATCTGGCGTCGACAGCACGGGTAAGGCAGGGTAGATCTGGCCTTGTGATCGCGATAGCTCCCGCTGCGTGGCACCGATGCGCATTTGTCGCTAGAGGCAGTTTGCCTGTCGGTGTTGTTGTGGCTGCCGGAGTAACGGTTTGAGTTGCGCTCGGCGTTTGCGCTCGTAGTCCCCGCGGCGGTAGGACCGCGTGCGCTGTTGCCACTTCCAGAAGGCGTCCATGGTTGAGCATGCCAAGCGCTGGGTTGAGAATGCCGGGGGTGTTTAAACCCCCCCCCCTGCATGTCTTCATTCTGTGGTCTGTCGCGCCGCAGTTGAGGCAGCGTCCTCCATGTTCACTTCAGGCCCTGTGACCTCGCGGAGTTGGCCAGTAGTGGCGAGAAGAGCTTAGAATTCGATGCGGAAAACGTTAGGGAGACTGCGGACAAATCGGCCCAGCACCTCAGCGGCCAGTCGATGGCGTCGTCGCAGAGGTGTCTAGGTCGTCGGTTACGTTCGTGACCAGGGGGTTGAGGGAGGATCCCTGCGCGTGGTTGTGCGAACCACGTGGGCGCTGCTGCCGGGCCGGGGGTGGGTTCGAAGAGTATGAGATGGTTCCGTCCTTGGACTGGGCGTAAAATCTCTCACCGTTGGTGGCCGGCGTCTTGTTGGTGGCCCTCATGACCACAGCCGAGCCATACTCCACCGTGCATGAGATGTGGCGAGCTTTCGGCGTTCCGCGACCATCAAGACATGTGCTACTGCTCGTACAGCAGTGTGCATCAGAGGCTTGTAGTATTCGTAGGTTGTGCCTTTCCGGGACAGCTTGTCAGTGAGATAAAATGAGGCATACGTGGAATGTCCAGACGGACGCTGCTTTGAGCACTGCTGAGATGCGTCTTGTTTGTTTGTTTGTTTGTCTTTTACACCATCACTTTTACTTTCCGGTGCTCTGGACAAGCCGTGGTCACAGATGTCTTCCCTTCTCTGTATGGCACGCTGTTAGCTATGGCACGCCGTGCGTTCGGGCCAAGGTATCCCCGATCGACGTCTTCACTGACAACGGTGGGACGCTTGACAACGAATACAAAACCATTGAACCGTCGGTGTGTCTCGCGCTATGCAACAGGATTCCCGGCAGCTATCGGAAAGCAGACGAAGACGGCTTCCAGCGCCGGTGATCGACGGCAGCACGTGCAGCAGCATGGCTCCGGTCTTGACGCTCGCAGCCCCAACCGTCGACGAAGGTGTGACGTCGTCTATGCTGCAAGAGGTGGCGTCTGGTGTGGTCTAATCACAAACAATTCTAACTACTGCTCGTATAGATCGTCACCTGTTGTTTTTTTGGCATCAAGACGCTCTCTGATTTGTCTGCGGAGTCGTTACACTATTGAAGTAAAGTATCCCACACCAGTTCCGAGTAGTATACCTCAAAAGAAGGATCGCAATGCTTCGGGGGGTAAGCTCCCGGCTTTTTAAAATAATTCCATGCATTCATCAAGTGTGGAGATCTACGTATATATACGATTGTTGCCCCCGCGCCCGCGAAAATGGAGGTCTCACGGATCGCCTGCCTTGCGCCGTCATGTCTTCCGCGTGATTGTGGACCGGGTTTCCCCAGCTCGGCCAACACTGTACGTGTCACCGTACGTGTGCTTCAGGGAATAAGTGCTCCCTTGTGAAGTGATATTTCGAGAGACACCGGTGCCCTTTCCAGATTTCCCGCGGCGTTAAGCTTGCGGTTAGTTGCCGGGGAAGGTACGTGGCCCAAGGAAACCCACCCCCCTCTTCACCCCTTTTCCCCGCCCGCGTGCTCAATCGTTCCCTCCGCTCGAAACCCCGTCCGTCGCCACAGCAGGGGGCATCCGGGCGCCAAAACGTCGATGCAGGCGGAAGGGTTCGCCGAGGAGGACAGCTACGCGACGTTGACTGGCATGGAGATGAAAGAAAGGTTTGTCTTGTCCCGTGGGGGGGGGTTGGCTTGACCAAGAAGGCATCTGTCGGCACAGGATGCGTTCTGTTTGCCGTATTATTTCGGGGGGACATACAGTAGTACTTTCAGTAGAACCAAACGTGGTGCGTAAACATTGGGGGGTACATTATTTTTTGGGCTCATCGTGGGTTCTGGTTACTGTGCCTCCACCCCGTAAAATCGTAGCATTGGTATTACGGGGGACCATAGCAAATAGGACCAAATATTTGCTAGTAAAAATAGAGAAATGTATAGGTTTTCGTGCGTACCGCAGGTCCTATTTACTATGATCCCACGCAATAGTTACGCGAGCTGTGTGGATTAGGTGTGTCCATGCGGTGTGTCCATGCGGTCAGCATTCGATGCCGTTGTTCGCATCGCGGTCAGACGATGCTAGGGGGGAGGGAGTATGCAGGGCCATCGCAAGACCAAGACGGCGAGGCTGTTGTGCGACACGCTCATACATACATCCGCGGCGCAAGACCAAACTACCATAATACCTTACGCGGCAGAAGTGGCGCGATGTCGATGAAAGCGTTCGCGGAGCCGACCTAATCCAACCCCCGCCACCACGGGAATCACGCCTTCCCCACTCGCCAATGGTGAACATTTTGTTGGTCATGTAGCACGATCCACCTGACCTACTTGGTCACTTTCCCACTGTCGAATCGTAAACGCGTGTTGGTTGTATAGCAATACCCGCTGGCCTAAATACACACGGTGACCTCTAGCAGTGTAGAGCAGGCCAATGGGTAGGGGCTATATAGCCAACACAAATATATGCTTTCGGGTTCGTTGATATCTCACTCACCGCGCCACCGTGCTGCGTTGATCTCCGGGGCTCTCTCCCCTCGCCACATGCGACCGCAGCTCCAGCTTAGGCTTGCAGCTGACGACGCAGGCGATCGACGCCCTCTTCGCGTTCGAGCCGTTCTTCGATTTCGCGACGGTCAAAGCGCGCGAGAAGATCGTCAAACGCGCCGACTCGCTCGGCGTGGGGTGGGGGGACCGCGTGGACTCCATGCGGCGGAGCATGGATCAGTTGCAGGCCGAATACGACGGTCTTCTTGATACCGAGGTGTGGGTTCGGTAAATTTCTTGCATTTTTGTGGGTGGAGACGTTCCCGTGCCGTGTCGTGTTTCTTGCTTGTGGATAAAACGCCTTTTCGTTCGGTAGGGTATGCGTTTGAGCTTAGTTGGCCCGTCTGGTGTCGTGTTGATCGTCGGACCGACACGCCCTGTGCGTTGCACGCTGATGCGAGGCCGCATAGCCTTGTGTTTCGACCGACTTGTGCGAGTGCGACCCCTCCCCCCCTCCCCCCTGCTCTTAATATTCCGTGAAAACCGAAAATGCGTTGTACGGGAATCACGCACGTTGTTGCTCGCGTGTGAATATGATGTTGTCCATGCCCCCGGCAGCATTCAATGATGCGTTATCACGAAGCGAACCCTCTTCTTCCTTTCCACCCCGGCTACACCGACGAAGCGACAAAATAAGCAGCAGCAAGTTTGTTTCTTATCCCCGCTCACCAAGCCTTTGTTTTTCACACACACATACGCATACACCAGAAATATATGTTTTTCTCTCTCCCACACGCATATACATCGACCCCTCCGTGCCTCCTGAAGGTATGGGACTACACCCCTGAGTACTACCGGGCGCCGTTTCACTGCTACCCTGAGGGAAACCTGTGCTGGCAGGCCGCCCTGGAGGTGGAGCCCTCGGCGCTGTCGGTGCACGCCAACATCTACACGCCTAAGGGAGAGTTCGAGGCCGAAGGAGACGACCGACTTAGGAGCAACTTTCATCAGAGAATGCGGGAGATGCTTCGGGTGAGCGACGAAATGGGTGCCTCGGGGGGCGGGGACGGGGAGGAAGGGGTACTCATTTGTTGCTTGCCTTAGTCATATGGCTATTGACCACGCATCCCTTTCGAGACGAAGCACCGTTCCTGCCCCGAATAGAGACACCTCCAACATTTGGGCGCTCCTTACCTTTTTCTCTCTATATATATATCATAGGTTTGCTTTTCCTACCTAGGGGTGGGGGGCAGGGGCAGGGGCAGGGGCAGGGGGGGCATTGTGTGCATGGTTGTGCCTGTCGTTGCCGTTGGAACGGTATTATGGTTGAGTTGTGCTGATGTACCGTTTGCTCCCTGAGTGACTGAAAAACTGCAGAAAAAGCGAAAACAGTTGGAATTGGGACTGGTGTCTGCTCCGATACCGAGACGGTTGCACAAAGACAACCACTGCTGTACGTACTGTCTAAACGCGGGAAAGCTCTGACAAACGCGCACACACACGCACGCGCGCGCACCTCGAAACCAATGTTAAGGGACCGGCGCCGAACGACATCCTTGACATCGGCTGTTCTACCGGGCTGTCTACTCTCAAGCTACTGCAGACCTTCCCCTTGGCGCGCCGCGTCACGGGGGTCGACCTCTCGCCCCACATGCTCGCCGTCGCGAGGCACAACCTCCGCACGAGGGAGGAACAGAGTGCGGCGCGGGGCACGTTGGAGTACTTGCACGCCGCGGGGGAGGGGACTGGGCTGGCGGACAACTCGATGGACCTGGTGTCGCTGTCGCTCACGAGCCACGAGCTTCCGGCGGAAGCCACAAGGTAGGTGCGCTTTGCCTCGCGACTTCATATTGTTTGTCGCGCGCTGGCGTTTCTTGAAATACGTTTTGTTGTTGTGTTTTGAGTTGCCGTACACATGTCGGCCAGTTTTGCTTGATTGTGTGTGTTTCCCGGGATTTCTTGCAACCCAAAGAGTATTACATACTGCTGAAGATCTTGCGTGTTTTCTTGTGTCTGTGCTTCTGTTTCGTGCCGCAGATGGCAACATGGGCGTGGTCACACGAAGGAGCTTAGGGCCGCAGGCCAGTTGCCTCTCCTTGCCGATGTTTTGCTTGTGTTGGGTGGAGTCATGGGGACAGCGGGTGTGGGCGGTTACGGGTATGCAGTTATTACGGGGGACCATAGTAAATAGGACCAAATATTGTTAGCAAGAATAGGGAAACATATAGGTTTTTGTGTGTACCGCAGGTCCTGTTTACTATGCCCCCCCGTAATAGTTTGCGTGGTGTCGTTGTCGCAGCTGCCATTGAGGGATATATAGGGGGGGGGGCTGCTCTCTCTTCAACCTACAAATAGTATTTTGAAAGTTATCCAGCAGATGGGAAGCACGGTGCGCTCTAGAAAAGCGCAGCGCAATGCCACTGACTGCTGGATGCAGTTGTTTTTGCTGCGGCGGATGTTTAAAAATATTGAAGGCATTGCGACTCCTTCACGGCGATATCGCCAGCGGCGGATAAGGCCGTTCCACACAGTAGGGTATGCGACACAGGCTGAGGATAGTAGCAGATAAAGTGGCCGTAACAGCGTCGGCGTTCAACGGGATCAGTTGCACCATCAGCAGTGTCCCCGTGCTCTTCTCTTGCGTTTGTGCTGTTTTCTCCTTTGATATGTTTTTGATATGCGGTTGACCTGTTATTTTCCTGGTCTTCAACTACAGCCGTGCTGCTGCTGCCGCCGCCACCGCCGCTGGCTTGCGTATCTGCATGCAACGTGAAACCTCGACCCTTCGTTGTGCAATAGAGAGAGAGCGGGGTGTACACTTTTTGACGTCCGTTGGCGCTGTTCTCGTTGCTAATCTGTAGAAGTTTTAAGATAGCCCTCCTCTCGCACGCTCACCCTGATCGACAGGAAAGTTTTCCGCGAGGCGTTCCGAGTGCTTCGTCCCGGCGGGGCCATCTCATTCATGGTGGGTTTCTACACAGAGGCGTTTTCATGCCCTTTCCCTCGACTTTCCCATCATGTACCGCGTGTATACACTTCGTGTGGGTAGACGTCAGTACGCTGCCTGCACTCTGATCCTTCGGTTAAGATCTGAGACTCGCTTTATGTTCGCACACATTTGCACCCAGTAATGTTTTCGTCGCCGCCTGAATGGACGACCGCAGGACATGAACCCACTTGCACCTGCGTTCCAGAAACTGGCGGCCAACCCGTTCGCCTTTGCCGGCTTCAGGGTGAGAACCGCCCACAAATACATCGCCTTGCGCTCGATTGGCTGCGTATGTGGTTTTTGCTTTTTGTGCTTGTGTGGGGTCAGGCTGTTGCACTGTTCGAGCTTACCGTAAAACACTATCACACTAGGGTGATAAGACAACACACCCCCTCGAACGATTTTCAAAGCTGGGTCTCTCGACAACGGGGAGGGCGTACTGAGTACGACGAGCAACGCGCGTCTGTGCAACCTTCTCGACGAAACCTTTCCAAAGCCATGATTTTCGTTGTGTGTGCCCCCCATGAGGACACCGGGTCTGAAATTCGTCCCAGGGTTTGTGTTATCTTACCACCCAGTGTGATACGGTATGCCGTGAGCGTCGTTGCTGGTCCGATGCAATATTTCTGCGATAGGAGTACGCTGGGTACGGTTCTGGGTGTGTTTCTTGTTCTGTGCATTCTATGCTCAACTCTTTTCACGGTGAGACACCGCTCAAAGGCGCCGCGTTTGTTTCATGCTGGTATCTTGAAATAGGCCGAGATTTTTTACAACTACGAGTACGGCTGTCCTGACGTGCTCGTGATGTATTCGCACAACTTCACGGGTACCTGGCATCGTCCGCTTACACTCAGGGTTGTCGAGTACGCACACACGCAAGGCCGTTCGGTCGCCGAAGGAATGATGAGGTCGACATCGCACGACGAACACGTCGTAAAACCCGGGCACAGTATTAATATTACTAGTTCGTGAGGTTGGTACTCGTGAGGCAATCGAATGGGTCTGAAATCAATGTCGAGTTTTCATATAACCGTCCCAATCACCACTTTTCCTCCAGATCACGAGGCCGATGATTCGACCGAGTATCGGTGGTGTGCAGAACATCATGTGTCGTAACGCCCTACGCCCCCCCCCGCATGATATCGAGTACCCCCCCCCCCCCCCCCCCCCGATCGCTGCCCCCTCTATACTCGCCTACGTTTTTTCGCGCCGTGTCGTGCACCCGCTCAGAGCACTGAGCCTTATCTGTTGCAGTACATAACGCTAGACTTGGGGCAAGAGCTTCTGGAAGCGGGCTTTGTGAGTCCTGAGGTTCGCTCGAACTCGCCGAGGCACCGAACATGCGTGGCGTACGTCGATAAGTAAGAGCGCAGTTGAAAATACTCGTAAGTTGGATTGGGACAGCGGCAGTTTCCGTGGGTGTCTGTCGAACAGCTGGAGTTTTTTTTTTGGCGGTGCCGCCGTGGTTTAGGGTAGACATCGGTGTATTTCGCCCGTCACCGCTCCCCCCTCTGTTTTGTCGAACAGCTGGGGGATTTGTTTGTGCAGCCGCCTGGTTATGGATAGACATCGACGTATTTCCCGTCCCCGCTGACCCCCTCACGAGGTGCGTGTTGCAGGCCCTACGTGTAGTTGCGGGTGGTAGGGTTTCAGGCAGAGCGAGGTTACGGCATCTACTGCAGCATACTACGTGGTGTTTCTTCTGCTGTCCGCCCTGCCTGAGCCGTGTTGTGCTTGGGCGGCGTCGAGAGATAATGTTGCTGTTATGCGTAGGGCGGTGGCAAGTAGGTTGCCGCGTTCTTGCCTACATATGGATGGACGGACGGACTGTCGCAGGCTGACGCGGACCGGTGTGAAAACATTGTTATAACGGAGCCATGGGAAGGGGTCGTTTATGCAGGACCAGTTGCTCGTATATTGTCGATGGCTTTTCCTTTTTCCGGCCACATGTGCATTGGCCGGGGAAGATGATGTGGGAAAGTATTAAAGTGTGCCGCTGCTCCCGAATGTAGTTAATAAGTGGCACTACCAACGGGCTCTTATCTATCTGGGCTTGACAAGCGTCTCTTTTGGTGGAAGACCGCGACATTCGAGTGAATATTCGCAGCCGCAGATACATTCTGGTCAGGGTAGCCGGTTGACCGTAGGTCGTAGGCAAAGTTCTGCTGGCGTCGTGGAGCCGACGAGACGTTGGACCGAACGCCAAGCAGCAGCAGCAGCGCAACAACAACAACAATAACGCCCGCGGTCTAGGAACCGGAGTGCGCGTGATAAAACCGCACTCGCGTCGTTTTTTTCCCGGGTCGGGAGGAAGGCTAGGGCTTTCGGGCATACGACAGGATCAACACATCTGCTGTACGTGAAGTTAATAATGGATTTTTTGTTGGATGGGGTTGCGGTGCGAGTGCCGAGGCTGACATCGCTTCTTACCACCAATGCAGCATCTATTTTCTGCTGCAGCGACCTTCGGCCAACGCGAGATGTTGGGCGTTGTAGGGAGTGGTGCGATTGATGTTTCGTGTTGAGGCTTGTAGATACCTGGTAAGCACCTAGCGCTCTGATATCTAGATCTATGATACTGTAAAGCTATACGAAGTATAGGCTAGTATATGGTGGTAGTAATATGGAGGGAATATTACTATTATTACGGGGGTACATAGTTAATAGGACCTATGGTATACATAAAAACCTATATATTTACCTATTTTTACCAACAAAATTTGGTCCCGTTAACTATGGACCCCCGTAATAGTAGATACTTTTCGACTCTAGGTACGCTGCACATGCTGTGGCCCATTCGGCATGGCAACAACATGGACGGCTGTGTCAGCGCATCGAGCGCTTGGTCCTCGCTGCTATTATTTATTTATGGTGGTGAGGTAGAGTGCCCCGACTACAACTGTCAGTAGGCTAACCTTGTCCGCTTTTCCCTGAATTTCAGTACTGAATGCCCCCCATAGGTAACTCACTCACCGTGACTGTAGCCTTCATATACCGGCAACATCGATGAACACGCGTTGTTGAGACATGGCCGCACCCGTACAGTGCGCACGGGATCACCCTTCTGCGCGTACGCGTCACAAAGTGACATCGAGTCACACGCGACAGCTGATTCTAGTCTACCGAATTATTGCAGCCGCACGAACGACGGGCCGTGCGGGTGTCCAGCCGGCTTGCTAGCTGCTATTATGTGATGATGTGTTGCGCTTTCTTGCGGCAAAACTTCCAACCCCACGATTTATGTCACACACGTATCTATGCCAGGTGGTTTTGTGGTAACGAGAAGTCGATGCTACGCAGTCCAACCATACGACCCCTCGTGCAGCCAAGTATTTGGTTGTTCGCAAATCGCCAAGTTAGCCCTCCCGCGACCCCTTCCGATCCTTGACACCCGCCCTGCGGAAAACCGGCCGCAACCCAGTCCCCCGGCACGACGGGTGGTGCTGTCGTCTGCCATGCATACTCACTGCATCCCCACTCCTCTCGCTCTATCCCGTCAGGGTCGCACATGCAGAGGATAACAGCGAGGACAACGGTTACGATGCCGTAGGGCTTACGAGGTGCAGCCGCCGCGATAGTAACCTGACAAGAGTGGAGCTACGAGCTCGGTGCAGATTTCCAGCAGACTTTATACAGCCCCATAATCAGGCCGCTTTCCAAAAAGTTGTACTATAGTGGACGAGGTTTCGTGTTCAGAGGCTCCGTTGTTCCCCATCGTTCAAGGGCGGGCATGGACAAAAACCGGTCATGCCGAGGGTCCTTTGGCTCACTCTATAGGTTCAGATGAGTGCCGATTGTGTACTGCTGTAGTTTCGCGCCCGCGGCGTTGCCGGACACTACGGTCACTGAAACAAGCAGCCTCGTCAGGCCCAAGGAAATTATTTAGTCGTGTCCTGATTGATGTCGGGACGCGCGGTTGCATTTATCTGCCGGATGACTTGCTCATCACCCATGATACTACCACTGCTTGCTGCATCTTGGCCGGCGATCAGCAAAGTTGGCCCTGGGGTCGATGTCGTCATCCTCCACTGCAAGACTTCGCCACAGTCGTTCTGCCGGTATGTGGGGTCTCGGAGCAATCCCTCGGCTTCCCGTCAACAATGATGCTGGATATTAGACTGGATATCTTCTCGCGTGCAGCGTGCAACGAACGGCCGAGCATTCTAAAACTCCTCTACAACGGCCACTCGCGAAAAAAAAAAAAATGTGCAACAGCAGCGAGCGCTGCCCCCCACCTTGTATCTACGGACTCATCCCCTGTATGTACAGCAGCTTGGCGTTCAGCAAAGCTAGCCCTTGGATGGGTGCTGTCATATTATCAGCTTTCGCTGCGATCGATCGTCGTTCCGGATCTATCTGTAACTTGGATCTTGGACCAGTATATCCGGGCAATCCAATAATAGCGAGAGGTAGCTTTTTTATTTTGGTCTCTTCTCGCGTGCAGCATATTATATATAACGGCCGAGCACTCGAATTCCTCCACACCTGGACACCCGTGAAACAAGTGTGCTACAGCAGCGACCACTATCTCCCACGTTTTATCTGACCGGCTCGTCACCTGTATATACTGTAGTAGCTCGACGTGCTTTGACTTTTTCGTGGCAGTTCCGCGGCAGTGCCCATCATATGCCGCGCGGCAACTCGCAGCAGTGCCCACGGCATGCCACGACATGCAGCCTACGACACGTGTCATGTCATACAGCGGAACGTCTGCCGTGGCAAGCCCTGCGGCAAGCGCTACGGCAACCCTTACAGCAGGTCACGACAAGGTCTCGCGACAAGGCCAGGGTTCTACACTACTTGACTTTTTCGTGGGCATGCCGCAGCATTGCCATGGTACCTCCCATGGCATACCATGGCATCCCCACGGCATCCCATGGCGTGGCATAGGATTCCATGGCACGCCGTGGGGGGTGTCCGGCATGCCATGGGTGGCACCATGGCAACCCCCGCGGCAACCGCCACGACACCCCATAGCAACCCCAAGGCATGTATATCACGACAACCCCTACGGCACCCCAATGTCCACGGCACCTAGGTTAGGGTTAGGGTTCCATGGTATGCCGTGGAGGACCGTGGAAGGTTCCGTGGTATGCCGTGGAAGATGCCCGTGAAAGGGTTTGCCGCAGGTGGTGGTGGTGCCACGGCGAGCCACGGTGTGGCACCAAATGGATGAAAGGGTGTCAGGTGGGTGTCCTGCTGTGGATTTTGCCGGAGTCTTGTCGCGGACATTGCCGCCGCGGGCCTTGCCGCGGGTCTTGCTGTTGGGTCTTGCCGTGGACATGGCCGTTGGGCTTGTCGTGGGATGCCATGGCAAATACCACGGCAACAGCCGCGGGCACAACCGTGGGACGTGCCGCGGCAGCGCCATGGCCGAGATGGTAAACCATGGATGGGCCTTGCCGTGGCATGTCACTAACACAAGACAAGTAAAACAATGTGCATCCGCACCTTGTGGGCTCGATGTCGCCATCCTATGGTCATGTTTCGCCACTACTATCATTCTGCCGGGGTCATCACGTACGTGGAATCTTGGAGCAATCCCTTGGCTTCCCATCAACAACACAAGCGGTGGTGGATACTGGATCTTTTCTCGCCATGTCTTCCAGATTTTTTTTCCGCGTGCACTGGCGCGCAGCGTGTAACGGCCAAGCGCTCGACCTCCTCTATGACGGCCACTCACAGTAGAATTATTATGATTTTTTTTATAGAGAGCAGCGAGCACTACATCGCCCACCTTCTTTTCTGACTTGGCTCGTCGCCTATGATGCTGCGGTATGTAGCTCGGCGTTCAACAAAGATTACCCTCGGATCAATGTCGTCATCCTATAAATATCAGCTTTCGCCACTATCGTTCTGCTGGATCTTCAGGTGGGGCAGGCTGGGGTCTTCTCGGACAAATCCTTCGGCTTATTATCATCAACACACGTAATGATATTTGGGCCTTTTCTCGCGATAGTAGATATTTTCTCGCGTGCAGCGTACAACGGCCGTGCGCAACTCCTCTACAACGGCCGCTCAAAGCACAATGATGATTCGTACAGCACCGACAACTATCCCGCCCCTTCTTGTGGCTGGCTGGCTCGTCACCACCTGTATGTAGCTCGGCGTTCAGCAATAATAAGTTGGCCCTGCTTGGCTTGATGGTGTTGTTCATCATCTTACGAGCTTTCGCCACGTACGCGTGGATATTGGATATTTTCTCGCGTGATGCGTAAAACGGCCGAGCGCTAAACTCAGCAGCAACCAAAGCGCAATAATGACACGAAATTGGGAACGTGGAAGAGTGGTGAGCTTAAGCTTTATTTTTGCCAATCCGCCGGAGGATAACAAAAAAAAAAAAAAAAAAATGGTGCTTGCAGCAAGCGCCTTCTATCTGACTGGGTCATCATCTAGAATGGTGCATGCTGCTGTATTGTGTAGCTCCGTGTTCAGCGAAGCTGGCCCTGGGCTCGATGTCGTCATCTCTGCTGTAAGCCCTTCGCCACAATCATTCTGCTGGGTCTATACACCTTGGAGTCATCTCTCACTTCTTATCTTAACCCCCCGCAAAAGAGCACTGGAACGAGTGGTGAATCAGATGGATCTTGGATCATTTCTCGCGTTCAGCGTATAACGGCCGAGCGCGCTAATTCAACAGCCACCATAATAACGATGCTGCTTCAGCGAGCACCTTCTATCTGACCGGGTTATGACCTACCAGGTACTCAGGTATGATACCGCCGCTGCATGTATCTCGGCGTCCAGCAAAGCTGGTCTTGGACTCGCCTTCACAATCACTTGGAGCCATCTCTTGGGTTCCCACCCTTTTTTCCCACCCACCATAGTGTGGTGAGTTGTGGATATTGGATATTTTCTAGCGTAACGGCCGAGCGCTCAATCTCGGCGGCCACCAAAATAACAACGCTGCTGCAGCGAGCACTTCTTAGCTTCCTCGGTCACCACACGCGATACTACTACTGCTTTTGCTGCTGCTGTGTATGTTAGTCGGCGTTCAGCAAAGATGCCTCCCTGGGCTCAGTGTCACCATCCTCTTGAGCTTTCGCCACGAGCGTCCTGCCGGGTCTACATCTTGGAGCCATCTCCCGGCTGCTCGTCAAGAGTGGTGGGAGAGTGGATTGCTGGCTCGTGTCCATGTTGGCTAATTGCTCGCGTAAAGCGTTTAACAACAGCCCATCTCAAGGCTAAGGGATATAGCCTTATGATGAACCCTACAATCCCAAGGGTGAGGGTGGAGTCCTTGCGAAATTGGATCAGACAGCAGCAGCAGAGCAGCAGTAGCGTCGATATATTTGCTACGCACAATAATGTACGTACACAACAAAAAGCCTACCTGGTGTATGTACGAATAATCAGCACCTGGTAGGTATACATGCGCGATAGACCATTATGATGAGAGAGAAGCACCAGCAAAAAAAGCATACATTAAGAAGTACACCCCCCAAGAAGAAAACGAGGGACGGACATCTCGTGCCTGAAACAAGCGCACAGACCAAACCAAAAGAACGGACAGCCTCAAGGCGGGCAGGACAAAAAGAGCCCGCAATCCTTCCTGAGATGCACTTCCCGCCGTGTTGCTCCAAAATACAACAGCCCGCCACTTTCTAGCCTTTTGTTTTGTTTGGTGGGAGGCAAGGAAGCGGCGGGGGGAATCACACGACGGGGGGGGGGGGGGGGGGGGGGGGGGGGGGGGGGGGGGGAACACACAACCACCATTCCCCGAACGAAGATTACCGCCGATGAAGGGGAACACCCACCGTCCCATCATGAACCTATACCATTCGCATTTATTCGCCGCGCGCTAAATAAACACGGCACAGAAAAACTTCAACAAAGCGACGGACGCCAAGGCCTGCTTTTGAACCCAGCGCGGGTACACTATAACAAAAAAAACGCCTCTCGAAAGAACCGTTACTTTCTTCTCTCCCTCTTGCCTGTTTTTTTTTTTTTTGCTTTCTTTGCGCACAGCCCCCCCCCTTCACCCCGCTCCCCCCCCCCCCGCCAAAGGAGTTCATATGTGGACAAAAAACATTCGTCGTCGTTTGGTTGCACTGTTCCTGACCTTCGGAAGCGCGTTTGAAATAACAGCCTGCGGGCAATGCACCCCCATACGGTTGTGGCGGCGGCGACGTAGTCCCCCCCTGCGCCACTATCGCCACGCGTGTAAACACCTCACGAGACCATGAGGCTGGGCCACCCGCGCCTGACCCCCAACAGCCTGCCCAAAAACGTAGACTCATTTTGCCAGGAGAGCCATGACGATCGAGCACGGCGACTACATCCTCCTCCTTCCCCCCCCGTCCCCCCCTCTCCCCCCCCCCCCCCCTATCCTGCTAGGTTACGGTTGTAGAAACCCCGTTGCAGGCACCCACCCAGTTGTACAATGGGGGGAAGGTTTCCTTAACGATGTTACACGCAGGATACGTGTTGTCGATCCCCCTATCCGAAACGCTCACAAAAACGAGTGCAAAACCCACACAATCAACCACCCCCACCACTCCCCTCCCCCTGCTCCCCCCCCCCTCCTCCAGGCTTTCGAAAACATTCCTCTCCGTCCACAAACGCGCACGAACGCACCGCCTCGAACCTAGTCTTCGGCAACTGGTCGACGGGACGATCGATCGCAAAGAAGCCTCTTCCTCCTCCCTCGACGCTGGGGCCACCGGTGCTGAGCCTTCAGTCCTTCAATATACCCTCCCGTTCGCCTGACTAGTGGCAAGAGGAGCAGGGCGAGACAAAAACAATGGGCGGGGGGGGGGGGGGGCTATCCTATCCCCCCTGCCCCTCCCTTCCTCTCCCCCTTCCCGGCTGGCAAGAAGAGAAGGGCGAGACAAAAAAACAACGAGGGTTTTATCCTATCTCCCCCCCCCTGCCCTCTCCCCCCCCCCGTCCCAGAGGCCGAAGGGTGTACCCTATCCTCCCCCCCCCCCCCCCCCCCCCCCCCTCTCCCCTCCCCTACGACAAAAACCAGAGGGGGAAGAAGATAAGATGTTTAGCAGCATCCGCCGCCTGACCCCGCGCCCGCCACTTGTGTGGAGGCGGTAAGCCTCGTGCCGCCGCGAGGCGCCCCCGTGGGCTGGCTCTTCATGCGGGACTTGATCTGGCTCGCCATCATCATGAAAGCCTTCTCGACGTTCGAAGCATTCTTGGCCGAGGTCTCCAGGAACTCGATCCCGAGGGTGTCCGCGAATGCCTATAAATATATATATATCGCAAAAAAGAGGGGTGTATGTCGATTGCCGCAAAACCAAAAAAAAAAGGGCGTTGAAATTTACCTGGCACGTAGATAGACGTGCGCGCGGCGAACTACAAAAATAAAAACGGGAAAAATATCTACTGCTGTATCTCCATACGTGGCTGGTCTATTCTATCACGGGGCTCCATAGTAAATAGGACCTACGATACACACAAAAACCTATATATTTCCCTATTTTTACTTACAATATTTGGTCCTATTTACTATGGTCCCCCGCAATAGTGGCTCACCTTGGCCTCCTCTGTGGTGACCGCGCGCTTTGCCTCGAGGTCGCTCTTGTTTCCCACCAGCAACTTGTTCACGTTTTCGCAAGCATACCTTAAGCACGAAGGGCAACGACAAAACGTACGCAACATCAACACAGCAGCGGAAAACACATAACCGGGTTCAACCAAACAATATGAAAAGAGCAGCAATCGATCACACCGGGAGTAAGGATGCTCTCAACACCTGATTTTGAGACCACGGGCTAGATTCTAGGGGAATACACCATGCGTAACGTACTGTACCCACATCGTCATCATCCGCATCATCACAATCAGCGCCAACATTATCATAATCGTCATCATCGCCAAGCATGGCGAGAGAGGGTTAGGCTTTTTCCAAGTGAGAAGAGTCCGCATGTCGGACAGACAATCGATTGCCACTCGCTGATTAAAAAAGCTTCGAGTGGGAACTCGTATTCCTGATCTGTATCACGTAAACAGCTCATGCTGCCGAGTGGAAGCCGCGTGGTCTGCATGTTGCTATCACGTGTTTTGCTGGGTTGGGTCTGTGCTAGATATGCAGATCCTGCACAGCGCTTCAGGACG
Organism: Macrocystis pyrifera; assembly: GCA_031763025.1. Classification (NCBI taxonomy): domain Eukaryota; class Phaeophyceae; order Laminariales; family Laminariaceae; genus Macrocystis; species Macrocystis pyrifera. Next base: position 3,548,457 of record JASSKH010000003.1, read on the forward strand.
GCAGGTTACGGTCTAGGCGATCTATCTGTATATGATCTCTCTGTAGATTATCTATCTGTAGATGATTTAACTGTAAATGGTCTATCTGTATACGATTTATCTGTAGATGATCTATCTGTAGACGATTTATCTGTAGACGATTTATCCGTAGATGATCTATCTGTAGACGATTTATCCGTACACGATTTATCCGTAGATGATCGATCTGTAGATGATCTAGCAGTCCGACATTGTGAAGGAGTTCGGGGGTAATATACGTCCACCTTTGCCAAGCACAATGCTCCATACATTCCAGAGCAACTAGGTAAATAGTCTGCAGAGCAACTATTAATACTACGAGGGACCATAGTAAATAGGACCTACGGTACACACAAAAATCTATATATTTTCCTATTTTTACTAACAATATTTGGTCCTATTTACTGTGGTCCTCCGTAATAGGTACTCCACAAATTTAATATTTCATACATTTAGTATACCAGAGTGCACACATCTGGTAAGAAACGAAAAGTGATAAACTACACATCAGGGCACAGGGAGCATACCGTGTCACTACAGCAGTCGACTTATTATACTTGGCAGGTAGCGATTTCGTTGCTTTAAAACCTGTCACAATTCGTACACATCTCTATTACAGGGGACCATACCTGGCAACACATAGTGCCTACGGCACACACAAAAACCTATATATTTACCTATTTTTACTAATAATACTTGGTCCTATTTACTATAGTCCCCGGTAATAAAAACCGATACACTCGATACAACGCGCCATCGAATGTATCAATCACACCAAAGCTTAAGCTTGCAAACATGAGTTTTTGTTTGTTTTTTGTACTTCTTCGATCTCAACAGCTTCGTTTTTTTTATTTTTATCAACTTCTTTCTTCATGCACACAGCAGTAGCAACATCACTCTAGCTTAGGCCAACCATAAAAACTCCTGAGCGACACCAAAACGGGACAGAAAGCACCGGCGCCTCCTACAGTACTTGTCGCAAGGCGTCCAGTCTTTCAAGACGGGCATGGCAAAAAAAAAAAAAGACGCAGCGGCGTCGCAGGACCGAAAACGCCATCTTACACACGAACGGGCGACAACAAGTGAGGCAAGAGGTAGACTACGCAGGCTCAAAACCAAACGAAGCTACACTACGCCATACCAGGCACTTCTTTTACTATACGTACCAATAGTACACATACTTTGAATTTACACACGACAAGCAGGCAGTATATATATATGTACACCGGGGATAGCGCAGACGTTGCCGCGAGCGTCGGAGCGACGGCGAGTTCGGGAAAGGAGCCATCTAGCACGGGTTGTTCGCTAGACGGAGACGCGAGCTATTTACGATCAGGGCATTTAGCACCTACTATTTGTCAGCCTCCTCCTCTTCACTTGAGCTCCACATACCATACCACCACTCTCGTCTCCAAAACAAGGACCCTTTTGATGAAATACCAATACACAATAGATGCTGATATCTAGGGACTGATATTGTTAGTACGGGGGTCCATAGTTAACGGGACCAAATTTTGTTAGTAAAAAAAGGTAAAAATATAGGTTTTTATCTACACCATAGGTCCTATTAACTATGGACCCCCGTAATAGTGATCACACCCAAAACCGACTTTTGAATAAAAAGTGGGACGTATGTGGGCTTAATGAACCCTTTTAGGACAGCATATCCCCGTTTTCGGGTTCAACTACTTGAAATCAGAGGCAAATGTGTGTTTCATCAACAGTGAGGTACTATTAATACATCAACACTAAAAGGGTCCCACACATCGGACATATCATCTACAGATCATCGATTCCCAGTTCATGATCTAGATATTTCAATGCAGATAGAACATATATTCTTGATCTGATCTGTACGATCCAGCTCATGTTGCCGGGTGGGACCCGTATATACAATCTGCATGATCTATGGTAGCATTAGTTTCCTGGGTTGGATCTATCTGCCCTGTAAGGAAAATCCTGAACAACCTCTCACAACGGCAGCTGAGGAACTAGATCATCCAGATAATCTAGATCATCTGCAGATAGATTATGATCTGTATGATCTGTACATGTTCTGTCCGAGCTGTGAAAGGGAATTTGAGCCGACGAGCAAACCCATGGCCTGGGTGTAGAACGAATAACATCGTGCAAAACACAGATGGGACACCGGGTAGTTTCTTATCGATGCTTCGGAAGCTCCGCTAGGTCAGATTGTTGTTTGCCTCAAAAAAGTGCCGCCTCTTATGTGTCGTGTGGCATAGTGCGTCCGGAATGGTGAGGGGGGGGGGGGGACGGGGGACGGGCGGGTAGCAGGGGATGGCATCGGGGTTAGTTTGTTGGCCATTGACCGAGTCACTCTATAGCACCATCTTTGTGTTTTCGAGGAATGTTTCAGCCTGAGGGGAAAAGCAGTCGCCGGGGCATCAGAACATCGTGTGGCACGCAAACGATTTGCGCGACGAACTCTTCGCGCAGAGGCCGAAACACGCCTCGAAAAACGCGTAAAAATACTGAAAGATGGACTCGGGTCGAAGGCCACAACAACCCACACGTCATCCCCCCCCCCCCCCCCCTCCCCCCCCCCCCCTCCCACCACCATTCCGTCTAATATTCCCAACAAACCCATGCACTGGACACTCCGTCCCCAAACTCGCCCTCCATCCGACGCTCGCGGCAACGCGTCGGCTTTATCCCAGGCGAATGCCCTCCCCGTCGCTAGCTAGCCATGACTGGTGCACGTACACACCTACATACCCCCTTCCTTCGAGATCCCCCGTATAGACATCTCAAGCTTACTGCACTGCTGTGCGTATGTACGCCCCCAAATCAGGCGCAGGGCGGGGGCGGCGCTCTCACCTGTCGATTTCGTGCAGCCACTGCTTGACGTTGTTGAAGGATTCTTTGTCGGTGACATCGTAGACGACGATGATGCCGTGGGCTCCCCGGTAGTACGATGAAGTGATCGTCCGGAACCGCTCCTGTCCCGCGGTGTCCCACTGCAATGAAAAAACGAAGAACATAGTGGAAACCCCCGAGACATGTGAGAGTGAGGCCAGGCCGGAGGAAAAAAAAAACCACGTAGGGGAAACTCCGAGACATGTGAGGGTGAGGCCAAGGCGGAGAAAAACGCCACTACGTATGGAAACCCCGATGGACATGAGGGTGACGCCAGGCCGGAGAAAAAGCCATCACGTATGGAAACCCCGAGGAACTTGAGGGTACCGCCAGGCCGGAGAAAACGCCACTACGTACGGAAATCCCGACAAAACGTGAGGTTGCCGCCAGCGGAAGAAATGTCACAATTGATAGCCCGGAGATAATGAAATAACGCCACAGTAGAAAACCCGAGAAACGTGAAGGTAGGGCAAGGCCGGACAAAAAGCTACTACGGAAACCCAGATACACGCCAGAGCGTGAAAAGCCAGTTCGGAGAAAAGTCGCAATTATCACCTCGAGAAACTTGACGGTGCGCAGCGCGGCAAGGCCAAATAAATGGAAAACCCGAGGAACGACGTGTGAGGTTGAGGGAGGCCACGCCGTATACACACACTAAGGCAACGCAGAATATTCTGGAAACACTGTCCGGGCACGTCTCACGCGGTCACGACGTAACCCACACCGCCCTCATGCGACTCGTCCAAACACCTCACCTCATAGTCGTGCTTCGCGCTTTTGGTGCAAGCAATGCCATGTCTGCGTGGTGGGTGCAAACCCTACGTGCTACGCCCGGCTTTGCAGGGATGCGAGGGTCTCATGGCCGTACCAGTACGGCCATGTATGACATCATTACACCCCCCTCCCCCCGCCCAGAAAACAAAAGGTCGCTTTTCAGCTGCAGCAAAAAACGGGGACCGCCGGCTTCACGCCTCGGCGTGGATTTTGTTTTTGTTAGGAACACCCATGAAACGCGCATTTTTAAGGCATGTATATAGCTTTTGCTTTCTTTCGAAGGGAAAAAAAAATACAAATGAGAAAAAAAAAAAAAAAAATCCCCCCCACAAATCACATTTCTATCTCCTTGACTGCAGATCTATCTTACCGGTATGTACATAACGCTGTGCGCGCAAAATATAACAATCGCTTGATATTCGTAATAATGATTGAAATATCCTTATAATGTCGGCCAGAGCGGTACGTAATAGCGCATTGAGCGACCGCTCCACCGCACGCATGTGCAAGGTTTGCTAGACTGTACTGGTGGGACACCGCACTCACAATTTGAAGCTTGATGGTCTTGCTATCAAGCTCGATGGTGCGGATTTTCTGCGATTCGTGCGGGGGTTGATTGGAGCGGAAGCGAAAAGAGGGGAAACAAAGCGAAGGTTAAAACTGCATCGGAGAGGCAGCGGGGCCGGGGGGCGGGGGCAACAAACGGGTGGGGGGCAACAAAGAGGCGAGAAGGCATACATCTCAGATGATTTTTTTTGTTTTTTTGTTTTTTTCAAACTTTCCGTGACGACGCGACCACTGTTGCGCGACTCTTCAATACGCACACGTCTCATGTGGGGGCTGGTGTTACTTGCCCGGTGGCTCCTTTCTTCTTTACGTACCGAGTACGCTTTCAAAAGTTTATTTTCTTTTCATTCTATTCGTTCTTATCCAGTGGTTATGTACGTGTGCAGAAGCTGGTACTAGGAACGAACGCCTGCTCGTTGTGGTTTCTCCATTTTTTCAGCTCGCGACACCCTCCGGGATCTCAGGCCGCCCACAATTACGAAGGGCAACCTTGTACGTACATACATACAACCTTTCACTGCGTACGTATACTGTCAACATTTTGTACAGTAGCTGATTTTCCCGCAAAGAGTTGGGAAAAAAAAAATAAATAATTACAACAGCCTTTTATTTTACTCCGTACTGCCAACTTTTTGCATGGTGAGCACTCACGAAGTCCACCCCGATGGTGGATATGTAGCTCTCCGTGTACGTGTCATCCGCAAACCTTAAGAGCAGACACGACTTTCCCACGCCCGAGTCTCCGATCAACAGCAACTTAAACAGGTAGTCACTGCCAGCCGAGAACCGCGATGCAACCGCGATGCAGGAGGAGGACGAGGGTGGGGGGGGGGGAGGGGCGAGGAGGAGGGGGAGTGGGGGAAGGAAGACGACGAGGGGGGTAGCAGAGTTGGTTAAAATGAAGAACCCAAGGCGTAACAGCAACAGCTCGCGTGCGCCACAAGGCAGCGAAGCCTTCGGCCGGAACTGAATCTCACTATGACGCATCACAACTCGAACCCGACACAACAACCACAGGAATAAAAAAAGAAAGACAGCAAGGAACAAGACAGCGAAACACAGCACAGCACAGCCCAACCCAACCCAACATCGGCGATGATATGAACGGTCGAGTTCCGTTACGTCGAAGTCGCCCTCAAAGGCACGAAATCACGACGCCCGCTGCGCACGTACCAGGCCGCGGTCGTCGAATTCACATAGCTGCTACATACCTGGTACTATTCGCCGAAGAGAAAAAAAGTGGTAACACACACATACCATATCACAGTGGGTGATAAACACACATATACCGGATCACACTACCACACTGGATGGTAAGATAACGCACCCCCTCGGACGACTTTCAGACCCGGTTTCCTCGAAAACATTGGGGGCGGGGGGGGGGGGGCACACACAACGAAAACCGTGGGCTTTGGGACAAGACTTCGTCGAGAAGGTTGCATAGACGCATCGCTGGGCCTACTCAGTACGCCCTCCGCGTTGCCGAGAAACCCAGGCTTTAAAAATCGTCCGAGGGGCTGGGGTGTGTCATCTTATCACCCTAGCGTCATAAATGTTATACAGGAATCGAATCCCACGCGATGATCCCCAGACATTTGGGGGCAGATAAGATGCCTGATTTGTACCATTATATCTGTCGTGAACAGCTCCTGTTGCTGGGTGGGAGCCAAACGAATCTGCATTGTCGAGGACATGTTTCCAGGGTTGGATCTGGATCTGGATCTGGATCTATCTGTACTTGATCGACCCCTTTTGAGGACTGTTAGGACTGCACTCAGTCCCGTTTTTTGGGACGAACTACTCAAGAATTTGACTGTTTTTTTTGGCGACTGGACTGCAGTACCATTATTACGGGGGACCATAGTAAACAGGACCTACGGTACACACTAAAACCTATATATTTAACTATTTTTACTAACAATATGTGGTCCCGTTAACTATGTAAACCCCCGTAATAACAAAAAGGGCCGATACAGACCCTAGAGTAGGCCTCAACACATCATAACGGCAGGTTTAGGATCTAGATGATCCACTGCAGATCGAAAAAACTCTCCGAAGATTGTTACGGCGGCAATGAACAGCAACCGCCGGCAAACCCTCATCGCGTCATTCTATTTATAATCGAGACAGACGGTATGTTATTACTGGCGAGCCAATGTTTTCGGTACTTGCTTGAGCCAGCAATGCCTCCCCCCCCCCCCCCCCCCCACCCCCCCCCACCACCACCTAGTGCACGAGGACTCGCTGTGTTTGTTATATACCGCATACGAATACATACTACTACCTGGCATTCCGTACTGGTGCTGTACGAAAATATGGCTAACTTGGGGGAATTGGGAACTCAGAAAGGAAAAAGGTACCATACACACTTCGGTCAGATCATGATCTATCTATCTTGATATATCTACAGTAGTTCATCTAGTTCCCCACCTCCCGTTGCGAGAGGTAGTGTGCAGGATGATCTGTACAGTACAGATCATCCAACCCAGGAAACATGTGCTACCATAGATCATGCAGGTTATATATACAGCTCCCCCCCGGCAGCATGAGCTAGATCATACAGATCATACAAAATCGGGAAGTAAGTCGCCTGCCTTGTAAGGTCTAGATTATAAAGTAGGAATCGATCATCTTTAGATGATCTGTGGACCAACTGTTCGAGATGCCCAAAAAGGAGTCGAAATAGAGTGACGAGAGTGCAGTATCGTCCGATCGCAGAGGACGAAGCGCGGGCCGCTCGCTGCTCGCAGTACGTAGAGCAACATCATTTTTTTGTTCGAGAAAAACGGTTTTGGCACACTGCTGTGTACCGCCGCTCGCCGCAGTAGATAAAACCAAATCGTTTTTTTTTTTTAATTCAAGAAAACTGGTTTGGCACACTGCCGTGTACGACAACACAGGAAGCACTGTAAGTGAGCCCAACCAATGGTTAAACGCGTCTGATTGGCTTAGCCTGAAGGTTCGGGCTATAAAGGTGTACCAGGTATACATCTCGTACTCACAGTGACCCTCGAACTATTTTCTCCAACCAAAAAGTGGTAAGCAAGCCACCCTCCCCCAACGGGCGGTGCAGCTGGCGTTAACATAGGGGATGTTCTCGAACTGCCAAGTACCGGAAAAAAAAAAACGCAACATTGCACACGCCCTCTGGGATGACTTTCGGAGCCCGATTTTCTCCACAACAATCGAGGCAGGCACACGCAACCAAAAACTCGGTGGCTTTGGACACATATTGCCGACATATTTCCCTCCATACACGCATCGCTCGGAAGTTTGTAATCATAATACATACTCCTCCCGATGTCGAGAAGGGAAAAAAAAAAAAAAAAAGTTGTGTTGGAAAATCGTCCAAGGGGGGGGTGGGGGGGGGGGGGGGGTAGGGTAGGGTGTCTTACCTTAAGTTGAACCTTATAGGGCAAACTGCAGTCCCATCTTGGGAACAAACTACTTGGAATTAGAATGGATTGTCTCCGAAACGGGACTGCAGTCCTCAAAGGGTTGAGTGTTTAAAGGTACCACTATGTCCCTAAATATAAGGAACAGTTTGATTGAATATTAGTATACAACCTGTACCTCTATTTACGGACAGAGTGGTTGGGTAAGGAGATACACCGCTCCGGGGGGTAATAAAAGGACCGGTTATTAATAGTGTTCATGTTAATGCGTAAACGCCCGTCACAGTTATAGCGACGTGCAGGGTGGAGTGTGCGACACGCGAGCAGCCTTTGACGAAACGTTTAGCGTTGCCCACTCTTCCTGGTATGAGGGAAAAAAGACGATTAAAAACATATTTTTTAATCGCCTTTCCTACCGTAGGTCGATATATATAATACTACTAACGCCGTGTACCACGTAATCCAGTCGAGTTGTTCAATAGAGAGACAGATTGCGCGTGAAAGCTAGACAGCGTCAGACAGATTTAGATGTACCGTACCGCAGATCCTGAGCTACCCTAAAGACAGCGTAGTGCGGGATATCTATATAAAATAGTACCTGGTACAGCAGCACAGACGCAACCCGGGAAACACGCAACACATGAGACCATGCAGGTCACACGTCACACGTATCTCCCACCCGGTAATGCTACCACGGGGGACCATAGTAAACAGGACCAAATATTGTTAGTAAAAATAGGTTACTATATAGTGTTTCGTGTATACCGTAGGTCCTACTAACTATGCCCCCCCGTAACAGCTCTGTGCGTACTACTATACAGTTACTAGTACACCACACAGACCCGGAAATATGTCTTGCCCTGAAAATATCTCCACTCCAGAGGCTTGAGGAACACAACCCCCGTCTTGGGCTCTTGGCATGAAACACCATACGTGGACTATATTCACGGCCAGAGCGGTGCCTGGTGTGTGCCTGAGACGGCAACACGTACAATATTCTGTCCGCAGAGGTAAAGGACCGCTTGGTCAGTCACGCTAATCCCCACACGAATCTTCCATTTCCCAACAGAGCAGCACGTGGTACCACGGCGCGTCAAAGGCGTTGACACTACAAGGGACAACTTCGGTCGTAAACGGGCACGAATTATCAATATCTGCTGGAGCTTAAGGCCACGATGTAACTTATTCGCCCCATCCCCGGGTGTCCGGGCGACTCTAATCTCTAGATTTGTTTTCGGTGTAGCAGTTAACAGTAGTTAGTTACGCCGCAATACTGGCGCGCTGCATTTTTAGTATCTTCCGTTGGTTAGTGCCTTCGAAGAGAGTTGGATATATGTATCTACAAATACATCAGCTTCTTGGGTGCTTTCATCCACAACAGCTTTGTGAAATCACACCTACCTCCGCTGCGCTTTCGTTTTTTTAAATGCATCCATAAACAGCAGTGTGTGCTTCAACTTTGGGCGCGGCCGCCAGCTGATGGCCCGTGCAACACGCCGATGACTCAGGAGTGGAGCAACACTTCAGACAACATGTACTGGACTCAAGAGTGCCTATCTGACGGTTCGGAGACTTGACGCAACACACAACCAGCCAACTTTTCCGTCCGGGCTCTCCATATATTCGTGCATGTGTCACTGGGGGGGTGGGGGGGGTGACGTCCCGAGGTTACATTCAACACTTACGTTTGGTCACACGTACCAGATGCTACTCTGGGCGGATATGCAAGGAACGCTTGGTATTGACATTAATGTCTAAACGCCACTAATATTTCCGGCCAGAGTATCGTAATACACGGCGAGCGAGAGAGAAAAAAAAGCAATCGCAACAATGGTCGCGTCCTTCCATCCCATCCGATGGGGTTAGGTTACAGGCAGAGCTCAAGAGATGGGGGAGGGGGGTCACTTTGGGTGAAAAGAGGGGCTCGTCGGGTCTTCTCCTGCTGACCCTCGACTTTGTCCCGGGGAGTCAGTTGCTCACTGCCGCACCACGACCTGGAGATGTGTGTATTGCGGTCGGTGTGGGTACCAGGTGCCCTCTTCCCCTACATTGTACCGCCTCAATATGCACAAGCTCCAGCGTCACACCGAAGGTCTTGTCACTCCGTTCCGTGTAGGCCCGAGGCACCCGCCAATCTCGGTGTATGTACTCCACACCGGTACACCACGCAAGAGAGACACCTGCCGGTGGCGTCCGCCCCACGTTGGCGTCGACGGCTGAAGGTACAGATACGTGTATTTCAGAAGAATATCGAGCGTCTGCGAAAAAGCAAAGACAAACAACGCTGGGGTGTAATCGGTCAGAAGCGACCAGGTTCGAAAAAACGCCGATCCGACGATATGGAAACCCTTAGCGATCGAACCCGTGGTGCGTTGTCTGTAACCCACAAAAGTTTTCCTGCCGGTGCTGTTGACCGTGAGTTCGTGCCTGGCACCAAGGTAAGAAAGAGGACTACACAACAACCGTACGACTATCTGAAGGTACACGAATATGTCGACAGCAAACAGGCTCCCGCTATACAAAGTACGCTATTACGGGGGAAAATAGTAAATGGGACCAATTATGGTTATTAATAGTAAAAATAGGTAAATGCATAGGATTTTTTATGTGTACCGTGGGTCTGCTTACTAACTATGCCCCCCCGTAATAATACAACACTATGCTTCCAAGCATAAAATAGCGGGAAAGACAGCGCGAGGAAAAAAAATGTATCCACGCTGTTTCCTTTCGAGGTACAGTATCCATCCAGGCATCAGGCGATGCTGACGCGTGCGTTGTAATATATACCTCCTACGAACATGCGTTGCATAAATCTACACTTACGAACGTACGAGAGCCATCACCATCGTAGATATTTATGGGGGAACACGGTGGGCAGCTATAGTATTCCGCAGCACCGAAGTTTTCCGACAGGCGTTACGACTGTCGGGGGTTCGGTGGGTTGTACATACGGAACCACATCTAGGCATGAGCCCACCTCTCTCACTTCTTACTCGGCCCCGAGTTATACCCTGGAAACAATGCGTCGGTCTTGGTTATCGCGCTGGAGATAAGGAACAACGCCGCGAAAAAACAACAGAGCGTGATCAACCAGCGCCGACACGTTGTAACATACTAGGTACCAGGCATCCCCGTGTTCCGCTCCCAGCAGCGCCTTAATGTCTTGGAGTCGACGGCCACATAATCGCCGCTCCCAGCAGCAGATCGACCCTTTTTGCCACCCAAAAAAGTATCAACTCTATTTCCAAGTAGTTTTTGTCTAAAAACGTGGGTGGAGTTGCGAGGAGGAAACCGTATGTGACGTCTACCGTATGATACGGGGTAAAACGCGTCCAGGCCCAGACCTAGAGGGGAGGTTTGAATCACCAGCTGCGGAAGGTGAGGCCACTTGACACATATCCCACGCTACTCAAAACAGGATAAGCGGACTCTATAAATAATAACACTGCTGTTGTATTGCCAGAACCGGTGTTAGGGATGGTATCGTATCATTATCCCCTAGTCCCTGTTCCACCTGAGAGGCGGTGCCTGCTGTACAAGGAGCGTCTAATTGTAATTTAGTGTAGCCCTCTAGGGGTCTCCAGAGAGGGAATACGTTACAACAACAGAGCGAGGATCACCACGGCTGTGAGTTGGCTTACTACTAGTGACGTCCCGGCTAGACGCTATGAGTAGCAACAATCGTAGTTGGGCGGCGAAAGTAAGCCGACCCCGAAATATTACCAGCCGCAACTACTGCTGTACGGCTAACTGCAATACCGATGGTTCAGCCAACCCACAGTCCTGACGAACACCTGGTACAGCATACAGGAGCATAGCAGCATCGGCCACTGCTTCCGATTGGAGGGTGATCGACTGATACAACATAAGGCGATATCCGACTTAGAGTATCACACACTGCAAGGACTCGTACGACAACGCCACAGCATGTTTTCCCTGTACACTTGAATACTCACGTCGCTGCTGGGAGCTCACACCAGCGCGCAGGAGAGGGGCTTGGGTTTGGGTTTTCGGAATTGGATTACAGGGTTTCAGGTTGGAACTTGGACTTGGGTTGTCCAATACACCAAACCTTATCGCGGAGTTCTGGAGGCGATCTCAGGGTCTAATAGTACCGCACTAACTGTACAGCAACATACAGATCAGGCTAATTCCAAGTATTTTGTTCCAAAAAAAACGGGAGTGCAGTCCCCAAAGGATTATGCCACTTGCGCCCATCAACTTACGGGATGTCACCAGCACTATTACCGTACCATATTTTGCACCCAACTACAGCTAGTCGTACGAGTAGACTACCCACCCCGCTGTGAAAGAGGGTAAGAGGTGCTACAGCCTTTGTAAGTCACGTGTAAGTCACGTCTCTATAACCCCGTTTAGGGCAAACTACGGTCCCGCTTTGGAGATAAGCCACTCGAAAAAAAAAAAATGAGTGCTTCGTCCCCGAAACGGGACTGCAGCCCTAAAAAGAGTCGAAAAAGGGTCGCCTACGTACGTGTGCATATACCGTGCACGAGCACGGAAACAAATACCGCCCCCCCCCCCCCCCCGGGGGATGGAACCGGCTTGTCGACCCGACTTTTTCCTTAAACACCAGGGGAGGCACACAAGACACACACACTAACAAAAAAAAATAGCGCCCTTAGAGAGAGCGTCTCTCCATATTAGTAGCATCGCTGTTAGGTTCTACCCTCTCCTGTCGTTTAGAAAACAAGCAGCATCAGGAACTCCGTCCAAGAGGGCGTGCTGTATTTCGTGTTGCACGGGGTATACTACCCTCAACAAGCAGAGACTTTGAAGCATTAATATATAGCGTATGCCAAGTATATACCCGGTACACCAGGTGTGTACACAGAGCAGCATGTATATGCTTATATATATATATATATATATATATTTATTTTTTTTTCCAAGTTATATTTTGTTTCAGGATGTGTTTCATAAAAAGCTGGTACATTTCATACTGTAGCACATTCAACAGCAGCAGTCCCAACGCTTTCAACATTTAGAAACTCTACATACGAAAGGTGGAGTAACGGGGCACGTGACACTTCAACACACGACAACTATTAACCAGCACGGGGAAGGGAGGGGGGGTGCCTCGGGTCGTCTCGACGAGCACACCGAGTACGTACACACAATACAGCATAAACACGACGCCGCCCAACACGTACAACACCAGCACAAAAAGACGCCATATGTCAGTACATACCCTCGGGTACTCGGAAGTCTCTAGTTTTCAAGGTCATACGTGCATACGGAGTTGACTGCCATGTAATAGAGAAGGCCGATGGACTGCCATGGTTGCTCAAGACAAACTGTGTATACTTGCTGCAGCAGCAGTACGTCGCAGAAACAATTTTTCGGCCGCCCAAGTTCTTCCCTCTGTAAACCTGAACAACCTAGAGGTTTGCGAGTAGGCTAGAACTCCCAGCTACAGCAAAGATACCTGGTGTACAGCAGTACGAGGTGGTGGCGATATCATAGCAAACTCACTGTATGTAGTCAGGCGAGCAGCGAGCCTGCCCCCCCTCCCTCCTACCCCCGCCTCGCGAGAGGCGCCTCTGGAGGATCGTACTGAAAACGACCCGCGGCCATGGATGGCTCACGCACAAGCCACAGCGGGGACAAAAAGCCGCGAAGCCGAGAGCATGGTCCTCAACGTGTTGTGTGAAGAGGGGTGCTACGCTCCAAACGTCCGCCATCGGCGAGCGCAACCAGTGCCAACATCATCGCTGTCTTGGCGTGTGATGGTTGCGATTTTAGCCAAGAAAGCGCTGAACAGCACCGTTTCATTGTTGTGGCCGTCACCGTCAGGGCGCTTTGGTGTCCGGTCTGGAATCAGGCACTGCTTGTTGTTCTCTTGCCGCACACGGCAGCGTACGTGTTGGTGCTCTACCCGTGCGGTGGGTATATACGTGGGTACACTGCCAGCTGACCACTGCAGCCTTGCCGGTGTGTGCGCTGTCCTGGTTCTGTAACTGAGCTCTTGTACGTACTGACCTGATGTGGAGGCGTGACGGTCCCGCTCATAGTGCGGGACCGGTCCCGCCTTCGGGCGAGGGCTGCACACAAGTGGGACGGAGACGTGACGAGCGATTTTGACCGCGCTAAAGTGGGACCCCGCACTAACGTGGACCGCACGAAAGCGGACCGCACTAAACTGGGACCACGACTACTTGTGCATACGCGTACGAAGTCATCCCGCCATGTTCGGGTCATCACCGGGGGAGAATTCGATGATCCCCAATCCCCTACTTTGGGTTATTCCATGCCTGGTACTACAGCAGTAATGTATAGTACAGCAGTACGGTTAATGTTCATGAAATGGTGGAAACCCTCATCTTCCCGAGGCCGGGCATTTAACCTGGCGAGCGGAATCCGATTGCAATACCAAGAGGCGGCTAAAAGTACGACGGTATTCTCAAAGAGCAATCAGTTCGGAAACCCAACCATTCGGGATTCGAGATCCTGCTGTACATTCAAAATCTCGAATTTCGGGAGCAGAGAGCAGGATTTTTTTGCCAGAAACTTTGCGAGAGATATTCCAAGATATTTCCAGTTGAACACTTGAGAGCTACGAGTACGAACCCACTTCAAGGCAATACCAAAGAAAGGCACAGGCAAAGCTCTCCATGGACACGAGCCTTGGCGGAATTTTCGAAATGCCGGCGCGTGGATCGGAAACCGATTGTTGCCAGCTGCGTAATTCGATACCACAATTACTGCTGTCTCGTTCTCTACAATATTCGTGCGATGTACGTGTAAGCTAGACGACTCGTGGACAATGTACAAGTAGCTGATATCATATACCCGGTATACGAAGAGACTACGTGCAAATTCCTGAAAAATCCTAAAAATTCTAAATTCGATTCGTTTTGTACATGGACGTTGATCGTTGATACCTGGTGATGATCATTCGAGTGGGACATCGAGGTCATTAGCACAGGTAGGACCCTTACTTCAATCACCCGGGTACCCGGCGGGTATACCCGCGCGGGCCCTATAGGATTAACGGGCAGAGTCCGAGCTCAAAACCCGCGGGTTCTCGGAGCCTGCGGGTAATTGCGTCGTCGGGAACCGGGTACCCGGGTATCGCGGGTTTTCGGGGGCCCGCGGTTATTGGTGCCCGCGGGTATGTGGTATTCCCGGTTTTATGCCTGGACAATATCTTTTGGAAACCCTTTCAAAACACACACTCACACACGTCAACAACACAAGCCATCAACTAGCTATATTCAACGCAGAAGCGGACGTGCACGTCACACGACAGCAGTATCGTCACGCGGCACCAGCTGGGCACAATGGGCTAGGAGGCGAGCGATCCTGGCGCGGTCCCTCAGGGAACTGAATTGCTGGCGGGGGGCGATCTTGCTGGTACTTCCGGCCAATTTTCAAAGGCGAGGGGGCCCTCGAGAACGATGCGGAGAGCAGCGGTGACGACAGCTAACTGCAGGCCTTGGCTTTGACAGTAGCAGCAGTGGAGAATCGGGAGATGAAGATAGCGATGACTTCGTCGACGAGGTACCAGCGCCCGCTGGAAGTCCGAAGGCCAATGACGGGGGTTCGGGTGCTGCGGGCGCAGCTACTGCCAGTGCGCCGGCCCAAGCCCAAGGAGCCGCTCCCGTGGACAACAAAGCAAAGGTTGCTGCTGGTCTGGTAAACAGCGGTGGCGGCAGGTCGCGAGGGGAGCCTCCCCGGCATCCAGCAAGAAGAAGGCCCTCGGTTGTTGGTTGATACGGTATCTAGGGTGGTAGTTCCGCAATACTATGATACAACAGCTTGTAATTCAGAGTTACAGCTATCTACGGCCGGTACTTCCGCACTATTAATACTATGATGCAAGGGATTGTAAGTCACCATTCATCATGTTGATGAATTAGTGCTACTTTTCGACATCCGGTAGGTGGTGGGTCGGAAAATGTTCACCAGGAGGAGACCAGTCAACCATCGCCCCCATCGTACATACTTTCTCACTTTTCGCGCATTCAAGCCCATCATACCACGCCCGCGCCATGGAGCAATACACGACAAGGCAAATTCAGGCGGCTTGTGTATCGAATCAACAACAAAAACTGTTCGTACTCGTCGTTTCGGCATAGAACAGTATTACACACTATTAGCAAGTATCTTCCACTCAAATTTAATTCTTCGTGGCACTGAAATGAGGAGAAAACACGATCTGATAAAAAAATGCCGGATACCCGGGTACCCGGCGAAAAAACGGGTATCCGGGTACGGTTTCGTCAAAATTGCATTACCCACCGTTAGGGTAGGGTCCGGGCTCCAAAATTTGGCGGGTACCCGCTTGTGGCGGGTACCCGCAGGGTCTTAACCTCTTTTAATAGTCGGTAGTCACATTTTCGCCGATACTATTAATAGTATTGGTATAAACCGACACCAGACATACCATGTACGTACCTGGAATGTTATTGTACCCAAGTAACGTGTACGTTAGAGCATACGAGTATTACACAGCAGCAGCACTCGGTAGGTCGGGATGCACCAGGTCCTCGTTGCTATTTCCAGTCGTATTTATACCAGTACTCTCCAACGGGGAAAAAAAATGGGGGGAGACTGGGGAATATATAAAAAACAACTGGGGTATGAGCCATCAGCTTCTTCGGGGCAAGCCGATATCCTGTCACACTGGCTGCACTATAATAGTGCCGGTCCCTCTCTAAGTGCCAGTATGCGCCAGCCAACAATAACGGCACTGTTGTAGCGGCAACTGGCACAACACTGCACACTGCCACACTATTACGGGGGGCTATATTAAATAGGACCTACGGTACACACAAAACCTACCAGTATATATTTCGCTGTTTTTACTAACAATATTTGGTCCTATTTCCCATGATCCCCCGTAATAGTGAATCCCATCTGTGCCAGGCCATTTCACAGGCACTTACGTATAGCCGGCACTACAGAGGGACCACCACTACTACTACTGCTGTATATTACTGTAATCTAAATACAGCATAAATAGTGGCCCCTCTATATTGCCAGTACACGCCGGGCAACATTGCCGGCACTACTCACACTACTACACTGACGAATCCCGACTGCTGTGCCAAACGATTCCAGAGCAGGGGCACTGCAAGCATTAGAGGGCAACCGGCACTACTCGACCGGCACTCTTGAGGGACCACTGCGTACAATTCTGTACAAGGTTCGTAGACGTATAGGTTGAGGGTTTGCTTATTAATATTAATAGTAGAGGTTTTGGCCCGTTGGCCCCTCCTTGGGTCGTCAACGCCTCCTTATCCTCAATGTACTGTGTGTAGTGAAAGGGGTTCCATGACGGCTCGCTGTCTGTCAAGGGGCAAGCGCGCGGTCAACCGCGGTCAACCTGATCTGTGATACGAACCACTTTAGGCGGAAAAGTAAGGAGCGTTTGGTATTGATATTACTGTCTGAACGATCCTTATATTTCCGTCCACATAGGCACTAATCTCTACTGGCTGTACTGCTTGTTGTGTTCAAGTTGTTCCGGTGCTTTACTCTACACCAGCACACTGCTGTACTATCGACTCAAATGTAGGGTGGGTATACTCCGAGGAGGCGGGAGTGGGGTGGGGGGGAGGGGAAGTCGCCGAGGACATGAAGAACGAACCACAAAACTTGATTGGTTGGGCCAGTTAGATCATCACACGTCAGCTGATTCATTTACCGGTACGTATGAATGATATTGTCAGCAGTCGATCTCGAGGAAAACGAAAGGAAAAAGCCCGATCGATTTTCCGATTTCCCCACTT
Organism: Macrocystis pyrifera; assembly: GCA_031763025.1. NCBI lineage: Eukaryota > Phaeophyceae > Laminariales > Laminariaceae > Macrocystis > Macrocystis pyrifera. Next base: position 3,565,843 of record JASSKH010000003.1, read on the forward strand.
TCACCGTCATTTCCACGTGTATTTTCCTCTTGTACAGCAGTACTGCTGCTGTACCTGCGCAGTGTGATACAAATGAATGCTGCTGCTGTTGCTGCTTCGATGCTACGTACCCTCTCCTACATACCGCTCTGTCCGAAAATGTAGGTACCGTTTATTCATTAATATGAATATCGCGACGCTCCTTACATTTACAGACACAGAAGTGGTCTAATGAGGCTTCAGTTCGTACGAGTGATGGGCATAGAATATCTGGCAGTCTCCGATCGCTCGACCGATTTCGCTGCGGCCGACACTGCTCGAGCTACGCCACACGTCCAACAATTGCCCGTCAAGGAAGGCTCGCACGATGCATGACAACCCAATGCAAAGTTCCGCCAAAGTAGCAGACATCAGTGCAGACAGACAGACGAGAGAGCAGTCACTCCATCCTCCATCCTTCCATCCTTCCGCAACAAGTTCATTTTTCGTGTCTGTTTTAACGTGTTGGACGAAAAAGCCCTTCTTTCTGTGTCTTCCTTGCTTTGCTTCTCTCCGTTACACAAGGCACGACGGATCAGATTTTTTTCCACCCCGTGACTGACCCCGCGCCAAACGAGAGGCGAGGGTCGGTCGGGCCGGGTACCAGACGCCTCCTGCGACACGCCAGTAAAGCTACGTCAATGTTGACTTCACGCGATGGTTACAGCTCGATGCAGTCCATCGAGCGTGTGCCTTTTTACACGATATTTTGCAGGGCTTGCGAGTTCCCGAGAGCGAAGGACTCTCTTCGCGACAGGAAACGGAACGCGATTTCGTCAGAGGCCGAGATAAATCAAGCCTCTCCTCAAGTGGGTGCACACGGGCGACGCAAGCACCGCCAGGGTTTTTGTTTGGTCCTAGTGGTGGGTGTGAAGTAAGGGATGCCTAGCCATGCGCAGCTGTCCCTGCCACGCGTCGTACTGTGCGAAGTCTAGCTAGTTCTTCTCTCCTAAACCCATGGACAGATGCTGTTTAATACGAGCACGACGCAAACCAAACCCAAAAACAAATCGTGCTGCTGGTGTTCTCTTTCTCCGACTGCTCCGAATATAAAACATGGTGGCTCACTATTCGGGGTTCATCTTTCCTTCCTCCGGTAGCCGTCACTCCTCGGCCCGCCTGCGAACTTGATGCGGCTCCTTGCTGAATTGGTAACTCTCTGCTTCGAGCGTCGCAAGTCTCAAAACGCGTCTCTCTGCTGTACCTTGCGCTCCATAGAGAGGGGACACCGCAAAATATCCCCTGGTGCGACTAACGCCTCAATATCATAGTCCCAAGTAAATTTTCGTCACGCGTTTACTCCCATTGTGAAGACAAGCGTGAACAGAGAGAGAAGCCTAGTCCCGGGTCCCGGGGGAGCCGGAAGGATGGAAGACACCTCGCGGAAGGCATCCCGCCAGGTGCTGGGTCAGGCATTGCTGAGCTCAGACAAGACAACCACCAGCGACGCACCTCAGCAGCGAGAGCAACAGCCCAAGCGAGTGCACGATTTTTCGTCGGCCGCTGTCGGCGACAACCCGACGATCGGCAGCATCTCACCGCTGTCCTACGACTTTCTAGCAGAGGACGGGCACGCAGCACGGGCAACGTCACCAGAGAAACGGGAGGTGGGAGAAAGGTCACCTTTCGGTGAGAAAACGGAGCACCAGCGTGGCGGTGGTCCTACGCCAGCTGGCGACCGGAAGCTCAATCAACGCTCGAGGCGAGCAGTGGAAGTTGACGCGTGCCGTGGCCCACCTCGAGGATGCCTGGAAAGGGAGGATGTCTCCGTGCCCCCAGCTGGACCAGGAGAACGCGCGAAATATGTTCAAGATCAGGTGGAAATACCGCAAGCTTGACTTTTTGCTGGTTCACCTCCTGCTCGTGCTATCTCTATTGGAGGTCCCAGCCTGGTGCATCGCGAGTCAAAAGTGCTTTTGGAGCTGCTATCCGGATTTCTCGAGGAACTGGCACTTGTCGTCTGCGCTCTCGCTCGTGATCGAAGGCATCATCGTCAGCGTGCTTGTGGTGGGAGCCCTTCTGGACGTGGTGAGAGGAGGAGAACGGGTGCGGGTCGTCGGGGAGGATCAGAGGAGGAAATGGTTGAGCGGTCGACGACGCAGCCGGTCTGGCCCATTTGCTATATCGGCTTAAACTCGTACGTGTATAAGCACCAGTACAGCAGCAGCAGTGCCGTCGTGCATGCTGATATATCAGTCTGTTTCCTATGCGGAATAAATTTTGAGCTTCAAATTTCGACCCGATCGCATTTTCAGCTGAAGTTCGCATATCTCAGGTAGATTGGAAAGTTGCGATCGGTTGAACTCACACACAGCTGACGTGCCTTCTTTAGTTTTTCATAGAATCAAAACCCAGAAAAATCAGATTTATTTTGTGCGTGGAGAGATTCGACCAAAGCAGACGCCGAGACCAACTGCTGTTAGTTGTGGTCTGGAACGGCGAAGAGACGCGCCAGGTCGCTGCATTGCGCGTAGGACCCAAGCGTTCGAGCCCACAACAGTAGTGACTGCCTTCGGTCTGGCGGCGAAGAGACGTACCGATTGCGCTAATAGGGTCAACCCGTATTTATTGGTATTTTGTATTTCGACAATGTGACTGACTGCTGCTGCCGTATGCAGTCTATATACCAGTACGTATCCACACAAGAGGTGAGCGCCGGGTGCTCTACTCTTGGTCTCTAGGCCCGAGCCCGCTCCAGTCGACTGCTGTAGTCTGGCCACGGAGAGACGCGACGCCTGCCGGGCGCAATACAAGGTCGCATGACAGCTGTGTCGCCATCCGACTCATCGATCGTTCTGCTGTTGCTTGCTGTCGTGGATAACATCTTGAATGTAGAGACCATGCCACTTTATTGGCCCAAGTCGTCAGATTTGGACCAAAATCTGACGACTGCTGTGCATACCTGCAGTCGGATTGCATAAGCAGATGCTTTCATATCTGGGGTCGAAAAATACAAATCTGAAGCTCGAGCTCGAACCGCATACCCGTACACCTGTGCGGTTCGATTTCGAGCTTCAGATTTGTATGTTTCCTATGCGGTTCGATTTCGAGCCTCAGGTTTTTGAATTTTACGATCCAAAAATGAAAGCACCTGCTTTATGCAGTCCGAATATGCAAAATCCGACCGGAAATCTTTCGATTTGAGAATCCGATGGCCGAAATCATCAGTTTTTGGCACAAAATCCGACCACCTGGGCCATCAGATTTCCAAATCGAAAAATGGCATGGTCGTTAAATTCAAGTTATTAGGCCGTTTCCTATGCGGTTCGATTTTTGAGCCTCAGATTTTGACCCGATGGCATTTTCAGATATGAGCTTGACAAATCGAAAGGGCCTTCCTATGAGACAAAATCAGATTTATTGTGCGTGTAGAGATTCGAGCAAACGCCGAGACCAACTGCTGTTTTTGTGATTTGGCGCCGCGAAGAGACGCGCTGGGTGCGCTGCCCTGCGCGTAGGACCCAAACGTCCGAGCCCACGCTAGGCTGACTGCCTCTAGTCTGGTGGCGAAGAGATGTGGCGAGTGCGCTAGAGTCAACCTGTCTTGGTATTTGTGTTTGATTTTGTGACTTGACTGCTGCTGCTGCTGCTGTACAGCTGCGGTGTAGTCTACGAGTACGTATCCACGGAGAGGCGCGTGCCGAGTGCTCTTCTCTTGGTCTCTAGGCCCGAGCCCGCGCCAGCCGACTCTAGTCTGGCCACGGAGGGACGCGCTGTCCGCGCGTCGGGCGCGAAGCAACGTCGCTATACAGCTGTATCACCATCCAATTCATCGATCGTTCCGCTGCTGTTTGCTGTCGTGGATAATATCTTGAATTTAGAGAGCATGCCATTTTTCGATTTGAAAATCTGATGACCCAGGTCGTCGGATTTTGGCCCAAAATCCGACGACTTGGGTCATTGGATTCTCAAGTCGAAAAAATTCCGGTCGGATTTTGCATAATCGGACTGCATAAGTAGGGTCATTCGATTTTGAGATCGAAAAATATAAATCTGAAGCTCGAAATCGAACCGCATAGGAAACGGCCTTATCCACGACAGCAACCAGAACGATCGATGAGTTGGATGGTGACACACTGGATATGATTGCTACGTTGCTTCGCACCCGACGCGCGGTCGGCGGGCGACGTGTCTCTTCGTGGCCAGACTACCGCCGGCTGGCGCGGGCTCGGGCCTAGAGACGAAGAGAAGCGCACTCAGCACGCAAACCTCTCCGTGGATACGTACTCGCAGACTACAGCAGAAGCAACAGCGAGTAGCATTGTGAAATACAAAATACCACGACCAACAGGTTGGCTGTACGTAGTGCACTCGGCATGTCTCTCCACCGCCAGACCAGAGGCGGTCAGCGTGCGCTCGGGCGTTTGGGTCCTACGCTGAGTGCAGCGCACTCGGCATGTCTCTTCACTGCGCCAGACCACTACAACTGTTACAGCAGTTGGTCTCGGCGTTTGCTCGAATCTCTGCACGCACATTACATCCGATTTTTCTGCATCGGAAGACTGTTTTTGATTTGCGAACTGCACAGCTGAAAATGCGATGGGGTCAAAGTCTGAAGCTCAAAATCTGAACCCCATAGGAAACAAACAGCCTGAGGCAGAGCCCGCTTTGATCTCGAGTTTTTTTTGCAAGTGTTACCTACTGTGTGTCCAGCAGAACACTGCTGAATATTCATATTTGTTTGCCTTCAAAAGGCGCAATTTGGACCCTGCTTGGATCATCCGCGTTTTATGAACGTATGATATGGTTATACGACCAGCACGAAGAGTTCCGTCGTCTTTTGTTCAGCGGAGTGCCAAAAACAAAAGCTCCTAAGACCTACATATGCCAATGGAAACGCGAAGTCCAAAAGTTTTCTTTCAAAAATATTGCTTTAAAAAAAAAAACTGCCGAAAATATCCTCGTCCCGCCGCTGTGGGAAATAAAGGGAAAAAATGTTTGATTTTTCCTTCTTTTTTTTTTCTAACGGCTGCAGGCAGCGCAATTTGTATTCTCTCGTTGCAAATTGTCAACACGCTGATAAAAAACAGCTCGTGCGACGATAGATGCTCGATCTCGATACAGACTCGGCCCACGGCCAACCCGCTTGGTGTCGGGCAAGGCCAACGAGTATAGATGACGGCATCGAAGATAGAAATGGATAAATGCTCTAGGAGGCGAGAGCTTGCCGGTGGCGTCCTGCGGTATCCTCCCAAACCTGAAAAAAAAAAAAAAAGCCTGTTTTTTGCCATTTCAGGCGGATCGAGATATTTGTCTTCTGTTTTGTATACACCAGCGGCTAATTGTTTTTTTTTATCGTATGCCTGGCCAGCGCCCGCCACACGTCACTGGCCATTGTGTGAAGACGGTGACCCAAGGGTGGGTCGGAGCCCCTAACGAGCGCACTCCGTTCAGAATCCGTGACGCAATCGTTGGCTTTGTCGATCGATGTCTGTCGGGGACTCGGAATCTCGCCGCTTCGAACCAAAGATCGGCCTGAGTTTTTCTCAAGCCGATCTCGGCCCAACATCGGCCCCAGACTTGTTTTTTTCGGGCTTTTCCAAAAGTTGGGAACTTTTTTTTTTTCTAAACGTGCCCAAAGGAAGCGTGTTCTAAAATGTTTGGGCGGGTATCTTTATGGAATTCAAACTTTTTATTGATACTTCGCTTTCCCATTGACATAGGTCTAAGCTCGCCACACTTTCACTTACAAAATGCGTGCCGTGCGTCAATTTAACCCGTCGCTCCCGTTGCAACAGCAGTAGACGAGGCTGCTGCTACTCGTAGCTCGGTCGCGCGAGTATGTTGACCCGACCTGAACCCCAGAAGACCAGGTGCGGTGGAGATATCCGCACGAGAGAGTCATCTCCGGGTGGTGTGAGGCTTGCGCGAACTCACCCACTACTGTAAAAAATACTATTACGGGGGGCCATAGTAAATGGGACCAAATATTGTTGGTAAGAATAGGGAAATATATACCTGGTATTACGGGGGTCTATAGTTAACAGGACCTATGGCATACATAAAAACGTATATATTTAGGTATTTTTACTAACAATATTTGGTCCTGTTTACTGTGGTCCCCCGTAATAGGTTTTCGTGTGTGTCGTAGGTCCCATTCACTATGGTCCCCCGTAATAGACGACGGTGCTACTCGGTCCAGTTACGGCCCACCCTTCCCGTTGGGGTTGGTCCTCAGACCGTACCATCGTATGGCGCGATAGCATATTGAGTGTTGCTGCCTGTAGTTGGAATGACGAGATCAAGAGCTTGAAAAGTCGTCAAGAGTACCGGTCCTCCGGGTACCAGTCCTTTTGGCTTCTATTAACCTTAGAGCTGGTGGGACTCAGTCCCTTCAGACCCTCAGGTAACATGAGAGCTGATGGGACCCCAGGTACTCCTTGGACTGGTGGGACCCAGTCTTTTCAGGCTCTCAGGTACCCTAAGGACTGGTGGGACTCAGTTCTTTTAGCCCCCCATGTACGCTGAGAACTGGTGAGACCCAGTCCTTTTGGGTCCGCGAGCACGCTGAGAACTGGCGGGACTCAGTCCTTTCAGGCCCCCCGGTACCCTGAGGACTGGTGAGACTCGATCCTTTTAACCGTATGCTGTGACCCGCCCCTTCTGTGATTGACCTGTTTTTTGCGCCAGCACATCGGCGGGCGTGACTACTGGCAAGGCGTACGAAGTGCCCAGTACCAGTTGGTGTGGTTCAAGCACGGCACGCTGGCGCTGTACGGCACCATCTACCTCCTGGCGCTGGCCGTCGACTACCGCGCACACTCCTTGTGCGCGTACTGCCGCATCTTGCTCTACCTCTCGGTCCACCGCCGAACATTTCTGGTCGTTACGCAGCTAAGGCAAGACAGAAGGCCCATCGAGGTGGTGGTGGTTGTCGTGATGGTGCAGGAAGGGAGTTGCAATGGTGTTGCGTGTGTTTTACTATTTATATGTGATGTCTTCGGTGTAGGTAAGGTTGCTGTAGTCTTTGAGTATGTGCTTGGAGGTATGGTGCATGCTTGATGCTCGTGATCTGCTGCAATGTGTTCTGATGAATGAAAAGACGTTCTTGCAAATCGATGTAGTTGATGGCCTGGTGCAACTTTTTTTCTTCCTTTTATTTGTTCTTGCTTGATGTATGTATAGTATTCCGTAGCTCACCGTGAGGTGGGACCGTGGGCGAAGGACTTGTTGGGGCGGTGGAGGCACTCTCTCGGGTTCCACTGCTTCTCATGACTGGAAAAATCTCCTTGTGAATTGTTCACGTTTGTCCCTGTCACTGCTGTACCACCACCACCGCGTTCGTTATGACGTAACATTTTCGCGTAAAAGCCCTACTGGTATATTCACATACGGGGCGGCGGGGAGGAGGCGTCACCAGTCAGTCAGCCCTGAAACGAACAAAGGCACACTCGAAAGGCATCGTAAACGCCTAATTTTTTGCCTCTCAGAGAGACCTACGTTTGCCTTTGTATGATGAGCGGTTTGGCGTAAGTTTCCCATGCGTTCATTCTGCGCGCCGAACGTTCTGTCCTGAAACGCCGAAACGTGACCGTGGTGACCGCTACCGCGTCCACAAATAGCCCCCCCCCCCCCCCCCCCCCCCCCCAGGAACATGCCAAAAAAGAGGTTTCCAGCCATGGTTGATAGAGCTGTATGGGAGAAAGTAACGAAAGGGCGAGCTGGAATAAGGTGGGATGGCGTAGTTGAGAAAGTATGCAAGGATATAGGGGGAAACCAAGTAGACATGATGTCCGCCGGGAAGTTTGGGAGGTACAAGGCAGAAGTAGAAGAAAAGATAGAAAGAAGGGAAAGGCTAGCGCTAAGAAACAAGGTGGAATCGGGAAAACACTTGGAGATATACGGGCGATTGAGGGAAGGAATATGAATGAAAACGTATTTGCATGGCCCAATGGACTTCGCGAAAACGCTGAAACCGCGCTTTCGTGTAGGGGACCTGGACCTGCCAGAAAGAAGAAAGAGGTACACCAGTAGCCGGGAGGAGGAGGAAGTAGACGCACAGATGTGCCCGTGTGGCAAAGCAATAGAGTAGAACTCGCATAGTAGGAGAATGTGAAATATACAAGGAGGAACGGGATGTGTTTGAAGAGATGAGAAAAATAGACGAATGTGACATGGAGAAGTTGCTACGATGAATAGCAGCGAGAAAACGATCGCTGTCCTAGGAGATAGATGGTAGCCACAGGAGGCCAAACAGGAAGGGGATAAGATTAGCAAAAAGTTTCTTATGTAATACCGGTATATGGAAACAACGTAATGAGCGCCCAATTGTTGGAGGTGTCTCTATTAAAAGTAGTGACGGTGTCCCGTCTCGAAAGGGATGCGTGGTCAATGGTCAAATGACTAAGGCAAGCAACAAATGAGTACGCCCCCCCCCCCCCCCCCCCCCCCCCCCCCCCCCCCGCCCCTACCCGACGCGAGCTATGTGCAGCTGCATCCTGCACAAAACTTTGTGCCGGGTGTGGGTCTTGTTGGTCAAGGCGGTTATTTGGGCCGCCCGGCTTTTTTTTGGAAATATGCCACCAAAACACGCGGGAGAGCCGCGTGACTGCCCCTGCCGATCTCGAACCCCCCAAAAGGTTCGGGTTAGGGTTATAGGGTCAGGCCTGGGGTTGGGTTGGTCTGGGTCCACGTGCAAGGTTGAAATTTACGACACAAGTCCTGCACATAGTTTTGTGCAGGATGCAGCTGCACATAGCGGGCACCCCCCCCCCCCCCCCCCCCCCCCCCCCGCCCCCCCCCCCCCCCCCCCCCCCCCCCCCCCCCCCCCCCCCCCCCCAGCTGTCAATTAGTTCGACGCTGCCACCCATGTGCAGGAAATTCCGCCTCGCAAGCGGTTCTTGACATATCATGTGCAGCTCGCCCTTCATGCAACTCGCGCAACACCTCAAGGCGCTTCACGCTTGCTGCAAGCAATGTCTGCCTGGTCGTTGAAAACCCAACGTGCCCCGTCCCGACGTTGCAGGGATGCGAGAGTCTCTGTGGTCTTGGTCATACGACGACGGCCATGCATTACGTTAGTATCCCCCCTAACTTGCCACCCCCCCCTTTCTTGAACGCTTTATTTTACCGTTTTGCACCTCGTGTTTTCTAAACTTTTATAGGCACATACTTGGAGCTGTGGCGGAGATCTGGGTGTTGATATTCTTGAACATTCTGATGTTTGCGTGGGTGGGGATGATTGTGTTCGCGGGTACCCAGGAGGGGAGCGCGATATTCCCGGACGTGTTCGAGTCCAGCTGGCGGCTGTTCGTGCTCTTCACCACCACCAACTTTCCCGACATCATGTGCGTGTGTGCGCTTTTGTTTTTGTTCTGTGTTTCTTGTTTTTGTTGTTGTTTTGTTGTGGTTGTTTTGCTCTTGGTTCTTCTCCCTGCTCTTGGTGGTGGTGTTTTTTTTCCTGCTGCTACTCCTGCTACTACTACTGTTACTACTACTGCTACTCCTCCTCCTCCTACTACTATTATTAATACTACTACTACTACTACTACTACTACTACTACTACTACTACTACTACCACTACTACTATTAATACTACTACTACTACTACTACTACTACTACTACTACTACTACTACTACTACTACTACTACTACTACTACTACTACTACTACGACTACTACTACTACTACTCTACTACTACTACTACTACTACTACTGCTGCTACTGCTACTGCTACTTATACTACCGCTGTTACTGCTACTACTACTGCTACTGCTACTACTACTAAAGGGAGAGGAGGGGAGAGAAGAAATGGTGGTTGTGTGTGTTCTTCACATTAAACCGTTCTTTCTACCCGTCAACATCCAGCTCTACCACTGTCCGTGCAGATTCTTCAATCCTACAGAGATCCAAGTTTTGTGGTGACAAAACTACGCCACATCAAAAGAGGTACTACGTTGCCACGTATGCAGTATGCAGTAAGCACAGCAGTCAGTGGACAATGAATGCAATGCCATATCATACTGTTTACGACAGGCACGACACACAACATATTGTGAAGTAGAGAAACGGAAGAAAACAAAGAAGAAACAAACACAAAGAGAAAAAGAAGAAAGAAGAAAAAAAAGAGAAGAAACAAACTGCTGTGGGGGGGATGTGGCAGGCACTTGAAAATAACGATCTGGAAGAAAAAAAGAAAAAGGAGAAAACACCACTACTTGTGAACAGAGCAAGACTAAGAACCAAGGGAAAACAACATGCAAACCAAAGCACAAAGCACCCTCCAGGTAGCGGCAGCAGTTTGTGGTACGAGTAGCATAGCCAAGGTTCTCCCTGCTAGACCGCCTGGTACCTTGCTACCCTGTCTGCCGTCTCCGTCCCGCATTCGTTAACTATGCCCCGCCCCTCGGCGTCAGACACTGCGAAACAAGCAAAACAGGCTCGTCATCTACCCACGCCACACGACTCTCTTAATAGGGTTTATGAATAGAAGGAAGGAAGAGGAAGAAATAAAATGAAAACCACATACAGAGGATCAGCGCAAGCAAAAAGACCACGTCCGAACCAGCTGCACCAGTTGGCGGCACGAGTAGTATAGGCATGTTGTTCCTATCGTAGTCGGCCTGGTGCCTCGCTACCCTGTTTGCCATCGCTTTCCTATTGTTGGTTATGGGTGTAGGTGTTGATGTTGCTGATGCTGACCGACCAGCCTCGGCGTAGTGTGCGCTTTGCTTGCTTTTTCTCGCTCGGTGTTGTTGATGGTGCTCTCAATAGTGTTGGATCCAGGGTTGTTTTTTGTTGTTGATGATGTTGATGTCGGGGTTGGTGCTGAGAGAGTGAGGGAGAGAGCACGGCACGTAACCCCCTCCCTCGAAAGCGATGGGTCTTCAATGGCCATATAGCTATTAGGCAAGCAACAAATAAGCACCCCCCACCCCCCGTCCCCGCCCCTGCCCTAACCTGCCTCCCCCCCCCTGTCTCCCCCGTCGCCACCGACTCCGTGGAAACCAACAACGACGTGGGCAGGTTGACAGCGTACGACTCGGTGCGCGCGACCATTATTTATTTCGCCGGTTTTGTGACCCTGAACGTGTTTTTCTTGGCGCCGCTGTCTCTGGCCTTCATCTTCAACGTATTTCGGGGTGGGCAAAAGGGCATCCCCCTTCTGGAGGAGGACATACGGCTGAGCAGCAGCATGGCCGCCTTCGCGTGAGTGGCTTGAGAGCGGAGTGGGTTGGGAGGAGTGGCAGGCAGAGTCCTTTGCGTTGGTTGCTTCGCTGCGCACAACCGTAGGTGGGGCATGTATTCTCGGTCGGTTTCTTCTTGTGTCGGCGTTGATATTCGGGGGCGAACCCCTCGCCACGCGCGTCCTGTGCTGGTCAGGAGAGTAGAGGGAATCCAATCCACCTTGCCCCCCCCCCCCCCCCCCCCTTTTTTTTTCCATCTTTTTTCCACCTGCAGAAGTGGTGAGCGCCGAGAATCGAACCTACTGTAGCACTCTGGACAGAAATGTTAAGAAGCGCTTGGTTTTGATATTGATGTATAGACGGTCCTTATATTTCCGTCCATAGTGGTCAGAACCCACGATGAGCCCAAAAGCCATTTAGGGCCCCCATCTTAGTGGGGAATACTAAATTTCGTTTAATCAGAAATCAGATGCAAATTAAATTAGAAAAAAAAAATCAAGTCAAATTGAAAGAACGGAAAGTCCTCGATAAGATGGGCCCATGCTTGGTTATCATTACAGCAGTAGTAGTCCCTCTATAGTGCCGGTATTGCAGCAGTGGTCCCTCTATAGTGCCGGTATTACACAGTAGTGATCCCTCTATAGTGCCGGTATTACAGCAGTGGTCCCTCTATAGTGCCGGTATTACAGCAGTGGTCCCTCTATAGTGCCGGTATTACAGTAGTGGTCCCTCTATAGTGCCGGTATTACAGTAGTGATCCCTCTATAGTGCCGGTATTACACAGTAGTGATCCCTCTATAGTGCCGGTATTACAGCAGTGGTCCCTCTAGTGCCGGTATTACAGTGGTGGTCCCTCTATAGTGCCGGTATTACAGTATTGGTCCCTCTATAGTGCCGGTATTACAGTATTGGTCCCTCTATAGTGCCGGTATTACAGTGGCGGTCCCTCTATAGTGCCGGTATTACAGTAGTGGTCCCTCTATAGTGCCGGTATTACAGTAGCGGTCCCTCTATAGTGCCGATATTACAGTAGCGATCCCTCTATAGTGCCGGTATTACAGCAGTGGTCCCTCAACGTATAGTAGCCTACTCTGTTACGGGAGAACATGCTGATCACGGCCAAATATGCTCTCGGTTAAAATACTGGAATATAACAGCAGTGTTTTGTCTGTGTGATGGGTGCTGATTACTGCTGTGCCCCCCCCCCGGAGTAGTATAATCAGATTTTTTCGTTGCTAAATTACGCGGTCGCCCAAAGTATAGATAGCACTCTGGACAACAAAAAGATAAAAGACCGTTTCGACATCAACAGGAACACCAAGCCATCGGAGATGCTACTTGTAGGACATACCTGGCACATAAAATGTTTAACGCGTCGGGCACAGATAGATAGATGATGATCTGCTGCTGCTGGACAGGCGTAGATCACGATCTCCTGCTGGGTGATCGAAATACCTGTAAACCATGAAGGTCCTCTCTTTTTGTTTCTGTTACTGTTGCAGTCATACATCCATACATGCATCCATCCGTGCGTTCGTTTTAACGGCTATAACGGCGGGGGGGGGGGGGGGGGGCAACTGGCTTCAGAGTCGGATTTGTTTCGCGGAAATTGTGCTGAAAAGAAGGGAAGGTTATGGATGGACCGACATTTGCGGGCGGGGGGAGGGGGGGGGATGTACTCGTATGATGCATGGCAGTAGCCGTATGACCATGGACCCTCGCATGCCTGCAATGCCGGGACCGAGCACGAAGTGGGAGGGTTTCGGTCACCGGGCAACAGCAGGTTGCTTAATGATCGACTTACCGTTGGTGCACCGTTAACGTCTTCCTCCTTTTTTTGTATGCCGCCCGGTCTTTTTTTTTTCTTCTTTTTTTCTCTTCATTTTTTTTTTTGTTTTGGATGGGCGGCGGCGGCGACGATTGGGGAACACGATCTCTATCGGGCGCAACGGAAGGCTGCTGGACGATCGAAATACCGGGCAAGTGTCGATGGCCAACGTAGGCGCGTTTTTGCTCGAGGTGCACTCTATGCAAGGCTTGGCGTGCCGTGAGGTGGCTCGTCTGCAAGACCTGATGGAGGAAGCAAGCGCCCGAACTCCCGAGGCACCCTCGTTCAACCTGGCCGATTTTAAGGTGCGTGAGAAGGGGGTTGGTTCTTTTCCCGCCGGGGTGTGTGGGGGGGTCGCGGTCGACCTGGAGGCCGTGCGTAAGTGCGTACGAACACGGAGCGGCATCGGCTGGTCGGAGATTGAGGGGTATATAATCACCATTTGTTTTGATCAAATAAATATGTGTTTGTTTATGTCAGCGGAGAGAGGATTTATGGTCTAAACTAAAACCCATCGATGCAAGCTTTATGTACCTGTACTCGTAGTTGAAGTGATGCTATTAATAGTGATAGTAGTCGGACCAAGCCGTGCTACGATACGGGGTGTGTATGTTTTTCAGCGTAGTCGTTTCGAGGAAGTAGGTTGGTTGCCCATGGTTTGGTACCCATGCTTGTTGTCGTATGCAGTGTACCCTGTCTCGGTACACTCGGTGTTCGTCTTCGGGTGGTTGAAGTTGTAGAGATACGGAGGGATTTCCGAACCGGGGATGGGACCCTATCGTCCCCGGTTGCGGCGCGACTGAGGGTTCCCCCGAGGTGAAACTCCGGCCGCGTGCGCCACGGCCCCCCATTGGCCGAGGGCGGGCGGGGGGGGGGGGGGGGGGGGGGGGGGGGGGGGGGGGGGGGGGGGGTACCAATGAGCGTGGGGCTCGGAAAGCGCAGGAATGGAGCGTACCGGATATCCAATATTATATTATACCAGGGTACTGCTGTGTGTTTATGTTTCGCATTAAATACGTGTTTTGAGTTGGTGTCATGGCCGTGCCGAAAGCTGCTATTGTACATTTGATCACGCAGCTGAGTTTTTGTTTCTTTGTTGAAGTGCTCATGTTGCCAGGCATACAGTGGGGTGGACTATTCGTTGTGCGTGACGGTCGGTGCCAGTGACATCATCCGTCCGTTTAGCCTCAACTGCCGCAATAGTGATATCTCTCGCATGTGTGCGTATGTACATACGGTATGTGTGTATGCGTGTGTGTGTGTGTTTTTTTGTCAGACACACCCGCCGCCACCACCCACCTCCCTGTGCATGAGCGATGCAAGAATTCCGTCTCGCCAAAGTGAGTTTGAAAAGTTATGCGATGCTTGTACGAAGTGCCATTTCGTCCATTTTGTCCGGAAACGTGCGGACCTTTTGGGCATTCAACGTGGACTGCCCACATGGTCCTTACGATCTCCCGACAGTGGCTTCTAATGGAATGGAAATTACCCTTGACCGCATTAGAACCGCATTCCCTGTCTCGGGAATACTTACTCGGAATTACCAGGTATGAGTCAGGTGTATATTTAATGTACCAAAAGCAATACCTGGTAGTGCATGACGCGAAGTGACCGTGGCTTGACAGCTGTCGTCGTCACTCCTTGTCCCACCATCGTCATCTTCTGCGGGACTCCCGATAGCTGCTGACGGCTCCCCTCCCCCCGCCCCCGCTCCCCTTCCCCACCCCTCCGCCTCTTCGGCACGGCCCACATCCTTCCGCCATGTCTTTTTTTTTCTTGTTCGGTGTTTTATTTGTTGGTTTCTTGTGTTTCGGTGTTCGGTTTCCGTCATCGGTCTACGGCATTCGGTTTTTTTGTGTTTGTGTTTCGCGTTCTATCTCTTGTTTCGGTATTCGGTGTTTTGTGTTTCTGTGTTTATGTTTTTGTGTTGCGCATTTATGTGTGTTTTGGTGTATCACGTATCTGTTTTTTTTCGTGTCGCTTCTTTTCGCCTTTTCGGCTGTTCAATTTTGGTTTCTAATTTCGGTGTTCGGCATTCGGCTTTTTGGTTTCCGACTTTCGCAATCATTGTGTGTTGGGCCTTCGCTTTCGGTGTTCGGCTTCCGGTATCATGTGTTCATCAATATTCGCGTTCGGTTTCGATTTTGGTGTTCCGTGTTCATTGTTGTTGTATTCGGTATGCGACTTCGGTATATTTTTTATCCGGTATTGGGCAACGGCAGGATGCCGTCAGGGTGATGGACCGCTCCCTCATGCACGCCGAGTGGATCACCGAAGTCCAGTGGTATCGTCCGCAGCTCTACAAGTCTCCAGGCTTCCGTCGCGTGACCAGGGTGGTCAAACACCAGCGCATCACCCTCTGGCCGGGATTACTGGGAACACCTCGGTTTTCGGTGAGAAAGGCGTTTTTTTTCCGACGGGGGGGCTTGGATGGAACGGATTGTCACGGCGTTTTTTTTGTAACCAAGTGATTACTGCGAAGCATTGTGCCACACTGCATACGTAATTCCAAGTATTTTTTCCCAAGAAAGACGTTTTCGAGGGGCTTCCCCGATGGCAGAGAGGCGTGGGGGCTGCGGGAATTTGCGGTGGGGCTGATTGCTGTTGAAGCGCACCGGGTATATTACCGGGTATGGTATTTCATCGTTTTGATAAAAATTTCGATATTTCGCTGCCTGTGGAGTTTGTTTGCTCGGACCGGTCCATCAATGTCCCCCCCCCCCCCCCACCTATATGTTCCATGTAGGTTGGGTTGGCGTCGGTTGGCAACGACACCGGAAAACATGCCGCTCACTACGTGAGCTAGTCAACCAGGGTACCGTTTTTTGTTTGTTTATTGCGATCGGTCACAGCTGGTTGTCGAGTTGATCATGTGTGCGGGGTGGAGAACCTTTTCTCCGCACAAGGGGAATGATCGCATCACGTAGTGTTTATGGTAAGGCACTGAAGAGGCAGTTACATAACACTCCCATTGCTGTCTCTGGAAGTGGCCACACCGGAAATTAAATTAACTCGTTGAAGCTGTCATCCGTATGCTAGTCCGCCTCACAAGTGGTTCATAGTAGGATGCAGCTCACCCTTCATGCGACTCGTCGGACACCTCTCGGCGTGTCGCGCTCGGTGCAAGCATTATCTGCCTGCGCGGTGAAAACGCGCATGCCTGATATATATATATACGTGTTTATTGGCGTCGATTGGCGCCGACGCTGTAAAACACGCCTCTCGCTGCGTGAGCTCGACAACCTTGGTACTGCTTTTTTTTTCTTTTTCTTTTTGCGGTCACCACGGCTGGTGATCGAGTTAGATCATTTTTGTGCGGGGTTGTATAAGGAGAACCTTTAATCCGCACAAGGGGTACGATCGTATCACGTACGTGGTAGTGTGTGTATGGTGAGGCACCCACGAGGCAATTACGTAGTAAACCCATTGCATTCTCTGAAAGTGCCCACACCAGAAAATAAATCTTTTCGTTGACGCTGCCATTCATATGCAAGAAAGTCCGCCTCGAAAGCGGTTCTTTAGTGGGATGCAACTCACCCTTAATGCGACTCGCCCAACAGTTGACGGCGCTTCGCGCTTGGCGCAAGCAATGTCTGCGTGGTGGGTGAAAAAAACCCGACGTGCTCCGTCCGTCCCGACATTGCAGGGATGCAAGGGTCTGTGGCCATACGACTACGGCCATGCACGACAATGACTACACCCCGCAGCGTCCTCCATACTCCAATCTCTCCAGATGCTGCTGCCCCCCAATCATTCTGCGCTGTGATGCATCTGCAAGAAAGTGCGCATAAGGTGCCGAAACCCGGCTGCCTCACGAGTGGTTTTCGGCCCTTGATGCGACTCTCGCCAGACAAAATATAACCTTGCAGCGCCTCGTCGCGCTTTTTTGATGCGAGCAGCCAGTGTCTGTCTGGCCGGTGAAGAATCCACCGACGTACTCCGTCCCGACATGGTAGATTTTAGGGGTGCGAGGAGTCTGTATGATGAGTGCACCCCCCCCCCCCCCCCCCCCCCCCCCCCCCCCCCCCCCCCCCCCCCCCTCCCACCACCCACCCCTTTCTCCTCCCCCCCCCCCCCCCCCCCCCCCCCCCCCTCCCCTCCCTTCACGGCCTTCCCCCCAATCAATCCCTGTTTTTTTTTTTTATCTCTCTCCAGATGTTGTTGATGGATTTCGTGGACGCGTGCTTGCTGGTCGCGTCTTTCGTCACCCTTTTTGTGGCTACCCCCTTGGATTCATCGCCTGGCATCGTGCGGTACGATTGGGTGCAGGTGAGAGGGAAAAAGCAAACTTGCAGGGGGAGGGGGGGTACTCATCACCATGGGGGGGGGGGGGGGGGGGGGGGGGGGGGGGGGGGTACTCGATAGGAGAGAGGTGTACTCGATCTCATGCATGGGCGTAGTCGTATGACCATAGACCCTCGCATCCCTACAATGCCGGGACGGAGCATGTCGGGTTTTCATCGACCAGGCAGACATTGCTTGCACCAAGCGCGAAGCGCCGTGAGGTATCCGGCGAGTCGCATGAAGGAGAGTTGCATCCTACTAGGAACCGCTTGTGAGGCGGACTTGCCTATGGATGACAGCTTCAATGGGAGGCGGGGGGGGGGGGTGGGGGGGGTGAGGGAGGGATACTCATGTGTTGCTTGCCTGAAGCCTTTTTACTATTGACCACGCATCCCTTTCGAGGGGGGGGGGGGGGGGGGGGGGGGGGGGGGGGGGGGGGGGGGAGGGAGAGGGGGGGGGCAATGAGACGCCTGCAGCCGTGTTTGTGTGCGCCACTCTCTCCCTATTTCTCTCCCTCTCTGACCCGTCCCTACGTAAGGTTTCCACGGAACTGGGCATGTTGGTCGTTCTTTTGGCGTCTCGTGTAATTTGTCAACCGTGTGGTGGTGGGGTTCTATTTCATGATCTTTGTCTTGTATATACGAACACCTCCCGGGGTTTCCGCTAATAATTTGGCATGTTTTGTTTGGGGTACACTATGTATCTGGGCAGATAGATGGGCGTGATTCTGTGTTCACGAGTTTGGTATTTTTGTATGCAACCTCCCAGGGTTTCCACTAATATGTTGGCGTGTTTATGTTGTGGGCGGGGGGGGGGATTCCACGATGCAATTTTGGCAGATGGCTGTGGTGCTGGCGTTCTGCTGCACGACCGGATTCTGTGCCGTGGTGCGGGGGTGGCACAACTGTGTGCAGCGCCCCACGTGGGTATTCAACGTGGTGATCACCTCCGCCAGTTTCGTGGTCATCTGCTTGGCCTTCAGGTGAGAATTCGCGAACGGCAGGGGTGCGTGGTCTTGTGTGTTCTTGGAACTCCAGAGGGAAGAATTGACACTAGAAGGTGACGACTGCAGCAACGGCCATTGCGTGTTCGGGGGATGATACGATGGTTGACGGTCCGAGTTACAGTGGTTGAATGCAAGGAAGTCGTACGGCACGGGGTGGGAGCAACATGATCCGCGCATGACCTTTTAGCGTACGGGGAATTTTTGTAAGGACGGGCCAATATGTTACTTGTCGTGTGTCGATGTAACCCTTCGCTCCTGTTGTTGTTGTTTTCTTCACATTAAACCGTTTTTTCTACGCGTCGACATCCGGCACAACCAGTGTCCGTGCCGATTCTTCAATCCTAGAGAGTTACAAGTTCTGTGGTCACAAAGCGACGCGACAGACATAGAGATACTACGTTGCCACGTATGCAATGCAATGCCATGTCATCATACTGCGTACGACAGGCACGACATACACATTCCATGACCTAGAGGAACGAAACGAAACAAACAGAACAAAAAACAAAAACAAAAACAAAGAAGACAATTCGAAAGAGAAAAAGAAAGAAAGAAAAAAATATATATATACTTGGTATACATATAAAAAACAAACCATCGTGCCCCCCCCCCCGCAGGGGATCTGGCAGACACTTGGAAAGAAAGAGCTGGAAAAAAAAAATGGAAAAAGAAGAAAACACCTCTATTAATAGTCGTCGTCAACAGAGCAAGACTATTTTATGGCAACCTCATAACGAGCTGCTGCTATGTACGAGCTATAAAACCCGGGCGCCTGGGGCGCTTGAGGTGTTGCTATGGGTGTTGTGGTTGCAGCACTCACGTGAAGCCATGTCCGTGTTTTTTACTTTTAAGGCCGCGGTGAAAAAGACAGGGTATATACACGAAATTCTTGGGGGGGGCGGGGGGGGGGGGGGGGGGGGGGGGGGGGTACTCGATAGGAGAGATGTACTCGATTTCATGCATGGCCGTAGTCGTATGACCGTAGACCCCTCGCATCCCTACAATGCCGGGACGGAGCATGTCGGGTTTCCACCGACCAGGCAGACCTTGGGGTGGGGGGGGGGGGGGGGAATAAAACAAAAACAGGGAGAAAAAAAATGTACGAAGGTGAAAATGGTGATGTGTGCTGGGGGTGCCGGGGTGGTGCTCGCGATGGTCGTGGTAGCGTTGGTTTGGTTGTTGTTATGATCGTGACACTTGGGGCTGTAATGATACTTGGTGGGTAACAAATGATGATGACGAAAATGATGATGATGATACACCTCTCCACACGGACCCCCCCCCCCCCCCCCCCGGTGATGGATGTACTGACTGCTGTTGCGGGGGGGTCCATAGTTAATAGGACCTACGGTAAACACCAAAATCTATCTATTTACCTATTTTTACTAACAATATTGGGTCCTATTTACTGTGGTCCCCCGTAATAGGACGATTTTGTGTTTTTTTTTATGCGACGGGGATGATGACGGTGACGATTTTGATGATGGTGCATGATGAAAAATGACCAGTTTCGTGATGTGATGATGCTGACGAATTCGAGTATTGCGACGGCAAATAACGATAAAACGTCGACGGCAAGTGACGTTGACGTGGATGACTCGTGGCCAAGTTTACGGCACGAACGACCAACATGCTCTTGAAGGGGTCACACCAGAAAACAAATCCTGGCTCTGTCATCCAATGCAGAAACGTCCGCCTCACAAGCAGTTTTCGGTGGGATGCAGGTCACCCTTGATGCGACTCGCCCGACAACATCGCGGCGCTTCGCGCTCGGTGCAAGAAAAGTCTGCCTAGTCGGTGAAAACCCGACGTGTTCCGTCCCGGCATTGTACGTAGGGATGCCAGGTGAAAACCTGGCGTGCTCCGTCCCGGCATCGTAGGGATGCGAGGGGCTACGAGATTTATCATACGACTCCACGGCCGTGCATGACTCGAAAGGGAGGCGTGGTCAAATGGTCGAATGACTCGAGGCAAGCAACAATTGAGTACGCCCCCCCCCCCCCCCCCCCTCCCCCTTACTCCGCACACGGGGGATGATCCTATCACGCAGTGTGGGTATGGTGTCTCTGGAAGTGGCCACACCAGAAATTAAATCAATTTTACTGACTCTTGTCACCCCTGTGCAAGAAAATCTTTAAAAGCGGTTCTTATCAAGATGAGCTCTCCCCTCATGCGGCTCGCCCAATACCTCACGGCGGTTCGCGTTCGGTGCGAGCAATGTCTGCCGGGTCGGTGAAAACCCGACGTGCTTCGTCCCGGCATTGTAGGGATGCGAGGGTCTATGGTTTTTTACTACGGCCATGCATGATATTGAGTACCCCCCCCCCCCCCCCCCCCCCCCCCCCCCCCCCCCCCCCCCCCCCCCCCCCCCCCCCCCCCCCCCCCCCCCCCCCCCCCGCGGCACTTCTCTCCTGCGCGCCAGTTCTAAACGCTTCCTGTGGGGTTGGAGAGTAATGCGCGCCCTTCGCGTAATCCATCTGTCGCTGGGGGTTGCTTTCGTGCCGCGACTAGGCTTCCTCATCCGCACCCTGCTTATCATGACGAAGAGGGCAGCCACCCCAGCCAGCGTCTTGCTGGCTTGGGCGCTATTCATGGCCGTGCTCGGGACGCAGGTGAAAACTCAGCATTTTTTTTTTTTTTTTTTTTTGTGTTTGGCGGGAGACCTCTGCTCCTGCTGCTGCTGCTGCTGCTGCCAGAATGAAGGTCGTGGCTTTTTGCGTGATTTTCATCCTGGAGATCGGCTTTGGTTCGCTGCTGTATACGGTGTTGGATTTTGGTTGTGGGCTAATAGTTTTGTTTTTCGACGAGCGGGGCCAGAAGGAAGGGGGGGGGGGGGGGGGGGGGGGGGGGGGGGGGAATATGGTTCCGCGCGCTATATTGCGCCCTTTACAAGTAACCGCACCCACATTGTGCGGACAAAGTTTTTATTAATGCTTGAAAAATAAAGAGTCGGGTTTGTTGCTTCAGTACTTTTGTAGGGTTACCTAAATATTCCTGGTATATATATGTATATATATATATACTTCTCTACAGTAGTTGTTGTGCGCTTGGTAATTTTTGGCGCGTTTTGGAGGGCACACCCAATATTCCGGGGGAGCATAGTAATCAGGAACAGATATGCTCATCACAAATACTGGATTATACAGGTTTTTGTTGATGGGTCCTGATTACTGTGGCCCCCCGTGATAGTGTATTAATACATGACCGGAACCCACGATGGACCGACCCCCCATATTAACACAACATTTTTTTTTGTCATGGGCACTATGTTCCCCTCCGTCTTACTATGAGTAGTACTGTACTAGGACTTCGCGGGTGGACAGTTTTGCCTTGGGAGTAGAACATATTACGGGAGACCGTAGTAAATAGGACCTACGGTACACACGAAAACCTACCAGGTATATATTTACCTATTTCTACTATTAATAACACTATTTGGCTCTATTTACTATGGTCACCCGTAGTAGAAGATTTTATCGTCAAGTATAATGGGGCGAAAAACGCGCGCCCCCCTTTCCCCCCATTTATTTTTGGAGCGAATGAGGGTTTCTACTGGTAGTTGAGGCGGCGCCGACAACAAACAAGAAAATGGGACCCCCCTTGGAGATGGCTGAAGCGACCGACCGACAGACCGACCGACCGACCGACCGGGATCCACCGACGCACGCAATTTGACGGCAGTTGCAGATATCCTGCTGTGAGAGTTCCCAGCGACGGCTTGCATTACCGGCGAGAAACATGATGGCATGTCGCGGGCTGGATTTCTGATTTGATGATGTGTGCGTTGTACACTTAATTCGGTATAGTGGCTCCCAAATTTCTTCCAATTTTTCCTGTCAAGTCTCAGCCTCGCTTTTTACGATTATTGCGCGTTGTTTTTTTTTTACTAGTGTTGCGTACAACTAGATATGTTGTGCTAGGTAAGGTACGCACTTGGGTATGCCCGGGTAAATTACCCGGGTATGTGCCTTGCCTAACCGCTTGCTTGTAGGTACACTTCCGGTGCTTGATCAATTTTTGCTCAACGAGTAGGTACGACCTTTCGATACTCGCCTTGAGTTTGACCTAAGTTGAAGTACAACCTTCGATATTTACGTGACCCGGTGAGTTTCATCTGACTCTAAGTACGAGTTCTGATACTCACGTAGTTTTTTTACCCAACTTTAAGTACGACCTCCGACACCTACCTCAATATTGGTCATGTAGGTACGACCTCCGATACCTACCTGCCAGGATACTTAATCAAGTTTAGGTACGACCTCGAATACCTCACCCGAAGTATGGGTATGTCAGGTAGTCAGGTTCTCACCCGAACGTTTCATATTTCTTATCTGGTCTACACGTCTACACACCGCGTTCATAATCCCTGCTTTTGACGTCATCTCCAGGACGAGTTACCTCCAGTAAGCACACGTTTGGTCAGGCACGTATGTCGTAACCTGGTACTCTCTTTGTCACGAGATACCTGCCACACACGTCTATCCTACGGGTGAAGAATACGATATGGCCGTCGTGGAAAATGAGCGGAAATGTTGGTGGAGATCGTGAGGACCCACAAACTGCACCGCGCGAGGGGGGCAGCGCACACAACACGCCGGGGGTAGAGAGGTGATGGAGGTCGCGCGGGGCAAGAGTGTCGCTGTGATCAAGGCAAAGCTGGTTTACAAGCTGAAGGGGAAGCACATTGGAGGTGTACAACGTGACGAGCGAGACCGCGAAAATTTGCAAGTGACCTGATCGTTCCGTGTTATTAATGGTGTATCGGAGAAAAAGGACTCGTTTGAAGCGTCGTCCGTGTACTCTCTAGGAGTACGAGTATATGCTGCGTGCCGGTTGGCCAGAGCGACCCCAACGCCATGTGCTGTCGCTTCTACTACTACTGCTGCTACTACTACTACTACTACTACTACTACTACTACTACTACTACTACTACTACTACTACTACTACTACTACTATAATACTATTAATACTACCTACTACTACTTCTACTACTACTGCTCCTACTGCTGTCTTTTTCAACAGCATTTGCCGCTCTGCAAAGACCGTGATCTTCTGCGCGAGGAAAAAAACAGTGTACGAACGTCAACAAACACCACCCACCTATTGATAGCTTTAGGTACGGCCTCTGATGCCTTCCTATAACGTTAGGTACTACGACCTCCGATACTCACCTACCGGTACGTTTTACCTAACTTCAGGTACCACCTCCAATACTTGCCTTATGTTTTAGGTACAACCTCCGGTACTCACCCAAGGTATACGACGGTGTATATCACCCTAAACGTTTTATCCCCACCCCCCCGGAGTATACCACTAGGGTGATGAAAAGCATACCTGGTACGTATATACAGCCCTACACAACTACCGGATTTATCACCGGGGTAAGTTGTATACCACACCCCCTGATGTGTATATCACCCTAAACGTTTTATCCCCACCCCCCCGGAGTATACCACTAGGGTGATGAACAGTATACCTGGTACGTATATACAGCCCTACGCAACTACCGGATTTATCACCGGGGTAAGTTGTATACCACACCCCCTGCGGTGTCATGCTCCATGATCAGTATGACGCCCTCAAGATATCGCCTGGGTGATACCCTGACGTGAGCAAGCCCGCAGTACCCACATGTATGCGAGCGTACCACAGCACATTTTTTCGAAACCAGCAACGTGGCAGGTGGAGGAGATGCAAAGGCCTTGCGAATGCGTGCCCCACCGCTGTGGGACAATAAACTCTTCTGCGGCGGCAGTGCGTGCTGCTGCTATCGGTACTCATGGCTCGATCACATGTTATTTTCTTCGCAATCGCCAGATATTCGGGGGGACCGTCTGCGTCCCGGCCCTTGCTTCGGAGTTCCGTAACTGCAGCAACACTAAGGTGGCGTCCAACCAGTACACCGCCGCCGGGATGACGCTGCTGAACTTCAACGACGTGCCGACTTCTCTCGTGACGCTCCTTGTCCTCTTCGTCGTCAACGACTGGTGAGATTTGTTTTTCAGCGTGTTGGCTTTTTCTTTCTTTCTTTCTTGTTTTTTCTATGTTTTGGTCCGTTCAGCCTTTTTTTTTTTCTTTTTTTTTTTTCTTTTTGGTCCGTCCTTTTTGGGGGGAAGGGTGTACGCCGTTTTTTTTTTTTTTTTTTTTTTCATGCATACCACTGCCAAGATTATATCACTCTACCTGGTATGTAATTTCAGGCAGTTTGTCCCCAAACTGTTGGTGCTGAAAAGGGGATTGACTTGACCTTAGGGACTTAGGACCAAAATAAATGCCGGAAACAAGTGGCGATTGCAGCATAGGCCGCATATACCTTCAAACGCACCAAAACGGCCGCAGCCAGATACCCCAGGGATTTTTTGTTTCATTACTCTTAATAGCACGCCCAGCCCCCCTCCCCCTCTCCCCTCCCCTCCCCCCTACCACCTCTCTCGTATCCCCCCCCCCCGCCCCTCCCCACCACTACTACCACTACCACCACCCACCCACCCACACACCCACACCACCACACACCACACCACCACCACCACCCCCCCCCCGCCCCCCATCTCTCCCCAACCCCTCACCCCTGACCCCGGTTCGTATCCTCAGGTACGTGATCGTGGACGAGTTTGTGGACGTGACGAACACCGGATGGTCTCGCACTTTTTTCATTGTGAACTACATCATGGGGGTCGCCGTCATCCTCAACCTCGTGGTCACCGTAGTGATCAACTCTTTCTGGGACGAGTACAAGACCACCGACAACCCGACGCTGGCTCTTCGCCAGCTTCAAGACTCGGCGGCCGCATCTGCCCGCCCTCCGGTACCCGACGTCCCCTGCGACACCGCTCTCGACGGTGATGGTGATGGTGGTGGTGGTGGTGGTGGTGGTGGTGGTGCTATTGGTGTTGGTTGTGAAGGTGTAGGGGAAGGAGAGGGAGGAGGAGAGGAGTTTGTGTGTGTGAGCGAGGCCGCTCGCTCGGACACAGACGTGTCCGGCAGTAGCCTAGAGAACGGGGGGTTCCGTTCGGCGGCCGACCCCCGCTTTTCGCCGGGCAACGGCGGTTCGTGGCGAGTGGGGTTTTCGCACGAGGGGGAAGGCGTGGAGGACGCGGTTTTAGGGACAAGGGGAGAGGGGGGGGAGCGCCAGGGTTACTGGTGTCGGCGGGTTTGGCGGCGGGGTCGGGGCGGGTGGCGTGAGCGGCCATAGTGGCGGTAGGGGGGGTGATCTTCGCCTGCACCGTGGGCACCAGCCACCCCAGGCGATGCCGAACGGGGACCAGGAGGGGATGGAGGCGGAGCGGGACATCGTCCGACGGGCCTCAAGGAAACGGTTGAACGTCTCCGGCATCGCGTAGCGAGGGCCTCTCATGAAGACGGTTCGAAACGTCTCCGGCATGGCGCAGCGGGTGCCTCTCAAGGAGGCGGTTTGGGCGTCTCCGGAACCGCGCGACGTACCCGAGAGCACGCATTTTCGTGTTTGGTTTTTAGATAGTGCTTTTAGAGTGCGGGGGAAGGGGGAGGGGGGGTGTACTCGATAGGAGAGATGTACTCGATATCATGTATGGCCGTAGTCGTATGACCATAGACCCTCGCATCCCTACAATGCCGGGACGGAGCATGTCGGGTTTTCACCGACCAGGCAGACATTGCTTGCACCAAGCGCGAAGCGCCGTGAGGTGTCCGTCGAGTGGCATGAAGGGTGAGCTGCATCCTACTAAGAACCGCTTGTGAGGCAGACTTGCATATGGATGACAGCTTCAATGAGCTAGTTTAATTTCCGGTGTTGCCACTTCCAGAGACAGCAATGAGAGTACTACTGTATGTAACTGCCTCTTGGGTGCCTTACCTTGAACACTACGTGATACGATCAATTCCCTTGTGCAGAGTAAAAGTTCTTTACTTCGCACAAATGATCTAACTCGGGGGAGAGGGTGAATAAAGAGGCCCGAAACCGTTTTGAGATACAACCTGTCGTTTTGTTGTACAGAGAAGTAGGTGCATGGGCTAATGCTTTTCGGCGGGAAAGTTCACTTTGATGACAGCAACGTGACATTGTTTGGTTGACCGCGCGAGCGGGAGTCCCAGGGCGATACAGCACGGGAAGGGGTGCCGGCAGACCGATAGAACAACGCGAACAGACAGAGCTGCTGCTTGTAGCTGGCCAGCAGTTGCTGGGGATCGAGTTTGTTGTGATTTTCTCGCGAGTTTTTTTTTTTTTTTTAATCGCTAGTCGACCTACCAGTCGGGGAGTCACAGTTACCAAGCTCCAAAGGAATGCGTGAGGCGGATCGAGTTGGGCACGGTAGTTGTTAGCAGGCGAATGCGCAAACGTCAACATCATACGCCTTGCAAGCCCGGTATGTTCTGGTGTTTGTTCATTTTTGACGCTCGAGGGTTCGAGGGCGTGCGTGTTTCAAGGTGGCTGGAGCGATTATTCTTCGTTACCCTCAGGAATGTGGCGGTACAGCATGGTTGTTGGTTGAGTCGTGAGTGGGAGTGAACCGCGTCTGTTCGATTCGTGTAGATCTTTTGTTCTCCGGACGTAGAAGGGTAGGGGGGGGGGGGGGGGGGGCGGGAGAGGGTATGTCGGAGGTTTCAATATTCGCGTTGGCGTGTCTTTGGGGGAGGCATTGGGAGTTCATACTGTGCGTTGCGTGGTCGCGAATAGAAGTGCAAATGCGTTAAAAGCGACCGGCTCTTACTTGACGCGTGGTCAAACGGAGTCGCGTGAGGTGGCGCATAGCGCTAAAAGCACGAATACCCCTTGTTCGTAATAGTCTAAATAAATGTTGAATGAATGCACAGACAGCACAAAACGTTTTTGGCGCTTATTTTTACCGTGTTTTTCTTTTCTGGGTGTTTTGCCGGTTGGATGCAGGGGCAGGTGTCACGCCACGCTCCAGCCGAGCTGCGTCTAATGTTTGTTGCATTTGTTGTTGTTTTACCTCGGGCTTTCGGGATGATGGGCATTGCCGTAATGGCGAAGTGCTACGCGTTTATCCCATAGGATATTTCTCCGGATACCGCCGTTCCATGCTGTATTTTGTTTGACATAATGTTCGGGAAGGGTAAGGTGTCACGGTCAGTAGGCTACTTCCGTTGTCGGGTAATGGCGGCGGACTGTAATCTACCAGTTTATTAAACAGAGGGGGCACTCCTCCCCGCTAAGACCCCTACGCCTTGCTTGCGCACGCGGGCAACAAGGAGCGGGGGAGTTCCTGACCACTTTTTCCTTTTGGCCGTGTGAATGCCTTGCGTGTGACATGGCAGGGCAGAGTTGTTGAATGTTAGGAACCTGCGTCTTATTCCGACGAGTCCGAGATGGCTCCCGCCCCGCTCGAATGTGTTGAAGACTTACATACCGAGAGGTGCTTTTTTTTTTCGTAAGGACTGGAGTCGCGAGACCCGACCGCCACTTGCGGCTAGTGTAGCAATACAAAAATGCTACAAGTGCGTAATGCATTAGTTTGTGGTGTATACAGTTTGTGCAGTAGTATTACTAGTTCCGCAAGGGTTGAATGGAACGTAATGAAACTATGTGCCCTCTTAGTTACGAGAGATTCAGCGAGTCACCTCCCTTACTACTACCGCGTGGCGGGTCGGATCGGCTTTGGAGTGGGTTGGATTGGAAGGGAGCGGATTCAGCCGCATTGGTCTGGACTGGGTTTGGGCTTGGTTGCTCGGCGTCCACGGGAGGATGGCGCATGCGACAGGCGACACGCCGAGAAGGTGCCAGTCTCCGAAAATCGAGGTCAGTCAACGTCTGGTCCCTCATCGGGGTTTCTCTTTTTGAGGTATTCACGTTTTCCTTGTTCCCCGTGGTGGATTTCTGCGCTGTCGTAGCGTTTTCGTCTTTATTTCCGCTGTGGAACGCTGAGGTATCTCTCTGTTAGTATGATGGAAACACAAAAAAAACACTACGGTAGCAGACGTTGATACTGGTTCCTGCGCTTCCTCGTGTTAAGAAACTGATTGCGGTGCGGTGCTCATATAATGGTCGATGAGTACTATTTTTTAGCGATTACTGGTCATGGTTGAGGTACGGTGCCGTGCGGCGAAGAATCGCCGTTATCGACGGATTCCCGTTTTTTTTTTTTTTTTGCTCTTGTACGATTGTGCTGATGCTGGTGTACCTTCTACTGAAAGGGTGACACAATCATGCAGGATGCGTGTGCTGCTGTCTGCGCTTAGTCTAGGTATGCGCGAGAGTATTGTGTGTACATTTCGCTGGAGGGTGTCCCATGCATTCCGCTGCGCTGATCTGGTGTGAAGGGAGGAGGCGGCAGTTTTTTTCAGCGGTGGTTGTTGCTGCTGTTGCCGTCGATCGCAGTCTTGTGAGATTGCTAATTACTGGGTAGGCGCGACACTGGAGATGATGATGTAGCGTATGCCCGGGGCTCCCCTGCACTCGCACACATCGTAGGAATACGACGTGTAGGTAGGGCCGGCACAGACTAGTAGAGGAAGCGCTGATTCCTTGACTGCGAGTAGTGCCGCGCCGCTTGCGAAAACCTTTCCAGTTATAGCGACGGCGGCGGAACCAGCGGCGTTTTTTTTTTTCCTATGGCGAATCTCGCATGGGGTTGTCGCGGGGCTGGTGGTAACGCGAGTAAGGAACCCAGAAGCCAGGAAAGTAGACTATATTAGTACTAAACGGTCGGCGGCCGATGTTACTTGTCTTCTAACAGTATGATGACGGAAGTCAGTAGTAGTACAAAGTGCTCCCAACAGTTTTGAGCTACATCAGTAACAGTAGTATTAATAGCTGCATTTTTTAGAAAACCTGCTACACTGTGCAGCAAGTACTATTCACAGTGTTACGTACTGTGGCAGCCTCACTGACAACGATGAGTATTTGTGGGCACATTTTAGACATGGGGAGGAAGGGTCGGGTCTGATTGGTTCGCTGTCTATTTGTTTCGATACAGCGCTTATTTTGATAGTCTGGCGCTTCCCCACCAAGAGGCTCTTTTGCACATGCATGTGCCCCCCCCCCCCTCCTCCCCCCCCGTAGTTAGCGCATAAAACCGGTGATGCTTTGAGTGTATGCGTGTGATATCTTTTTACGTTTGAAATATTCCAGAGTCAGTGCCGGTTTTTAGATGAATATGTACGTGTAGTCTTTTAGTCTTGTGGCGATTTTCTCTTTTAATCATCGAGCCCCAGCTACTATTCGCTCGGCGGAGGTGTTTTGTTTACGATGGAATGCTGCAGGTTTCGTTCACGGAGAGGTGCACTCTTAGCTGTGTGGGTACAGGTGCAATTCATTTTTCAGCGCTATCCACATCGTAGACGGCTGCTTTGCCAACCAGAGAAAGTACTGTTGTTGTTGGTAGTTGTGCTGATACAGGTACTACTGTGGCGGGTTCCCCTGCGGTTGTGGCTTTTTTTCCTTCCAATAATGTACAACACACGAGTGATATGATATGTATGTCCCAAACACGTACGTGACGATCGCAGGAGCATCGGACACTACAGTAGAAGTAGCCCGGACTGGTGAAACAGGAGATACTGTACCCGAACTGCAACGCACGGAAATCTGCGACACAATCGCGCGTGGTGGCATGGTCAAGTACGGATCGTACAACTAGCTGCTGTGCGCTCATATTAGTGCATTCTGTACCGGGGTACTTGCACTTGCTTGCCACTATGAGACGGCCGGCAGAGTCCAACCTTCACAATTTTAGTAGTTTTTAAGCAGTATACACTGTTTTGTGGAACAAACGAGCAATGCAGTTACCTCGTACATCAGCTAGTCTGCTCTACAAGTCGTACATGCCAGAAAAAAAAACCATGTCTCCTCCATCCAACCTTAAATATTATCACCCACGTAGGGAACAGCAGGGCAACGCATATATCGTTGGCTCTGAAAATTCTAAGTTCCGTGCCTCATACGACCAACTTTAGATATGAACACCTAGGGAACAGAAGGGCAACGCATATACATCGTTGTGCCTCTCCTGTACGGTAATATTGGCACATACCAGCGCACTTGCCACTATATGAGACGGTCGGTAAGAGCGCACCTGATTGATACGACATATGTATATGTACTACACCTGGTCCCCCGAATACATTATGCACCGACAGACAATCCTTGTTTGTCTTTTCGCACGGTGGGCGACAGTTGAACAGGCTCGAGGGAGCAGGCGTCCGGCGCATGGTGCCCGAAACGCACCACGCCCTCGGCCCCCCGCCACAGGTGGCCCAGGAGGTGCCTGGGATGGATTCTTGGAGGACTCCCTGCAAGCCGCTTCCCGCGTAGGGCCCGCTCCGGATATACATGTTTACCAAGTACATGTTTTCAAAGCGAGCGTAAAGCTGTTCAAATTTGGCGTCGTACCGGCTCCTTGCACCCTCTTATTTTTAGTTGGCCCCAAAAAAGATCCTTTGAAAAGGCGCTGGCCAATCGTCTGTGTTCCCGCCATCGACACTTGCTCATGGCAATACCGGGGGGGGGGGGGGGGGTCAAACTCCAATCAATCGTTCAGGGACGTTTGACGCAAAAAAGTAAGGAAATTTGAGCAGAATCATACTTGAAATTAAACTTGCACTATGAGACAAAGTGGTTCAGATAAGACGATAGAAAAGAACATACAGTTTAGCGTTTCTTCTTGTAGACATCCCAGAAAACTGGGGAATATTCCGTCAGCCCACCAACCTACGGTATACAGCCTACAGTAAGTTAGCCTAACTGAAGGTTTTCCCGCTGTTTGCCCACCGTAAACTGCCAGGGCTCTTCGCAGGTCATGGGCCCAACCCGCGGGCCGGGTCAGGAACTTCAGGGAACCTCACGGATCGGTTGGGATCTGGAGGTTTTCAAATTCCCACGGGTCGGGTCCGGTCACCGCTACCCGACCCGGCCCGATCTGACCCGCGACGTTTGACCCGACCCGTGAACAGCCCTGAAAACACAAAACAGGACGGTCTGATTTACGCTGGGCATCGTCGAACGGCAAGCATGATCATGGACATGAAAGAAGTCAGCAATGCAAAAGAAGCGCCCGATCAGGACAAGGTATGGCCTCTCCGCGAGGCAAACACACATGCAATCGACGAAAAAGGTATACAGTTACGTTGTGTATCCACTGGAGTAGCGACCGACCACCTCACCCAGCCCGTAACTATATTTCGGGTTTTTCCTATATAGAGCAAACGGCTCTTGTGGCGGGCATCGGTCCCCCAACATGTTCCTGAAGCGCCTGTGCTATATTATATAATGTGATGATTACGCGACGACTCGATCAGCGCCTGCCTGTACTCTAAACTCTAAGCGCACGCACATCACGACTCGGACCTGTGAACATTTTTACGAAACGCAGGACAACATCCTATTCATACCAGGTACACAAAGAGGCAAACGGATCTAAGACACCACTTTCCTTCACATCAACATCAATCCTAACTTTTTGTCTTTAGTCCTCCGCCGGATGTGGAAAAGCACAAAGCTGCGCCGACAGCTTCTCTACATACCTGCGACTCGTTCTTCTCTAAAAACGAAGTTGTAGGAACCTAAACCTCGCCAAAAACATTGTTTTCGCCATTTTCTTGCAAAGCCCCTCTTTTCTGTAAAACTCCATTTGTTCCCTCTCTGTTGGCGGTTATCGCACAAACAGGCATTACTCTCCTGGCGGCAGCAGTGGCAGAGCCCGTGAGCGCGCGCAAGCTTGGGCGAAGTAAATTTTAAGCCCCCTTTGGTGCGAGCTACACCCGAGTACACTCTCACGATCAGCAAACCGGTCATGTGGCAACGAGACCACAGACAAAAATATTTATACCGTTAAGGTACCGTAGACACCGTCGCCGTTAATACTGGACAGCCCGACCGCCTGCGAGTCACGTGCGAAACTCCACTTTCACCCCCGCCTTTACCCCTCTTCTCTTCGCTTTTCTTCTTCGTCTCGCGCACCGTACCCCCTGCCAGGTGCCAGTATTAATAAACATCACCGCGCACGGTTTCACGCATTCTATGCTCAGGCGCTGTACCCGGTTCCGGCGCGGCCGAAAGCGAGACGCAGCTTATGCACCCCCCCTCCCCCTCGTCCCCCCGCCTCCAATGTATACATATACTCCTCTCCAAACCCGATTCTAGCTTTAAAAAAATCAATAAAAGTCCGGTCTCCACTCAACCCCCATCCCTTCGCTCTACAAACAAAAACGACTGTCACAGCTGACGACACCGCCACCCACCGTCAACGTGCAAAAATACCAGGGCTGTTCACGGGTCGGGTCAACTCTCGCGGGCCAGGTCGGGTCGAGTAGGGCAAGGATGCCCCGGTCCGATCCGTGAGTTTTAAAAACCTCCTGACCCGGCCCGGCACGACCCGACCCGACCCGACCCGACACGAACCGAAACGATCCAACCAGTGAGATTCCGAAAAATTTCTAACCCAAGTCGCGGGTCGGGTGATGACCCGTGAAGTGCCCTGAAAATACGGCATCGCTTCCACGGCAGCCACTGCCCCTACCGCAGCCCACTGCCGCCGCCGCTGCTACTGCCACCACCAGCGCCAACAAAACAATTGGAGGGTCAACTGCGCCAATTCAGCAGCCAGTCAATGCCGCCACCGCTGCTGCAGCCGCTACCGGTGCCAACAGACAAAAGGGACGTCAAAGCGGGGTCGGAAGGCTAGTTTTTCGGGCACGTGGGGGGGGGGGGGCGCAAACGGAGGTGGGGTCAAAGCGGAGTTGGAAGGCTTGCTTTCGGGGGATTAGTGGCGGCGACCCCACCGCCACTGTCGTCTCCCCCTGCTCTTGGTGGAACCGAAGGAGGGAGTAACGGTGTGCCATCACCATCACCACCATCACCACCATCATCATCATCGTCATTTCCGTTCTCTTCCTCTGCCACGACAGCCTTGGCCATCGCGTCCTCGAACTGGAGGCAGGACGCGGCCACGGGTAGCAGAGAAAGAGCCAGCACCAGCAGCGGAAAGGAGGCGAAGGTGTATGAGTTCCCGCTACACGTAGTCAGGTCGTGACGCAATAGGTACGTAAACGTCGGCAGCGCTAGAATGTACGACATGGGCAATGAACGCAAAGTCGCAAAACGCACAAACTTGTCACGCCTCACAGTTAACGACACAATTTCCTCATACAAAAGTCCGCTCCCCTCACATGGAAAAACCCCTGTCATATATATGGAAATCCTTTCGCTCTCACCTTCGAGGATAAGGAGTCCGCCGCGAACAGCCAGGTGGTAATTACCACCAACAAAACGCCTCCTAGGTACGGCGTGGACGCTTGGAGAGATCCCGTCGCCAGAAACAGTCCCTGCGTAAGGCCGAAACGATTTCCGCGATTTCTTTAGTCTCAGCGCCACAAAAAAAAGTAGACTACGTACGTAAAGTCGTAGCGTCGCACCAGCCGACCGCGCGCACTCGCATTGAAAGCAAGCCAACCACCGAAAAAATGAAATTAACCTATGCACGTGTTGGGCGCCATTCCCTCGGCGCAGTTCCCGTGAGTACAGTGAACAGAAAATCAAACGCAACATCAAAAGGATCGAGAAAGAAACCAAACATGAATCGAAAAACGAAATACAAAGGTGCAGGCATCAGAGTCACCTCCACTCCGAAAACGACATGTATCCATGAGTGGCTCAATTTACGGAAATGGCAAGCCCTCGCCTGTACCCGGCATGCACACCCCAACATAGCAATTCCTCTCAACACTCATCGTACCGCAGTACAGCTTTGTTGATAGGCTCTAAAGTACCAGGTATATAATACGTGCCTGCGATCGCGGTCTAAGGAGGCATCATCCTGTTCTCAGCAAAAAATAGGGCAACGAGATGACAACAAAGCACAACATCACAAAAATGCATCCTTCATGAGGTCACATGCAGGCCGTAGCACGCGCGATGGAAGTATCACAGACACGCACCTTGCGAGGGATAACTTTCGACGAAAATCCCTCACCTTCACAGCTGAGTTGTCTCTTTCATATTTGATAAAGAACGCAGTAAAAGCGAAATGCACAAAAAACGGCCCTAGCGCACTTAACTCGGAAGACGTGTCCCGTCGTGGGCTTGAAAAGCGGTCAAAGAGTCCCAGCAAGCGAAGGGACCTACAGTACTTGCTACAGCACATGCCATCGTCCCACCTGCTGCACGAACGACCCCGCCGACTTCCCAAGGGGGTTTCCAATTACGTCCACCGCGGCTTTCCCTTTGCGTTTCTCCTCCTGGGACAGCGGAATGTACGCCATTTCTTTGCATGGGTCGAACAACGAGTACCTGGCGCGATCCCGAGCAGTAAACATAAGAGGAAGCAACAGTACCAGTAGTAGAAGAAGCAGCAGCAGCAGACGCACAAGCAGAAGCAGGGAGGACCAGCGGAGGTTGGCACAAAAGCGAGGGAGGCGCTGTTGCTGGGACGCCTTCGGCCTGTGTAGGCAACCCCCCGCCGCATATACGGCTCTCGGCAGCGTGTTGGCGCGCACAAGAGTGCAAATGTCTGTTTTTTCGTACCATAACAGAACATGACATGCCGTGACATGATATATTCGAGATAACGTAACACAACATAGCACAGCATAACGTAACACAGTACAACCTAACATAACTTTACATTACACAAGACAAGACAGCATGATCTAACATGACATAACATAACACAACAAAATGACACAACATATCATAAACGCGATATATAAAACAAACTAGGGGTTTATCTATATCGACCAATGTATCGCACAGACTGCAAGGATGAGTTCTGAACCGACCAAAAATTGTCGAATTTTGCAGCTGAGCCTTTTTTCTTTCGTTTTCTACCAAACAAACAAAAATGAACAGTGCCTTGTAGAGCTTCGCACACCCACTTGCAAGACTTGGACATAACGTTCTGAGCCGCGCCGGCTAGGACCACGAGCGTGAGGGGGCTCGTGCTCAACGCGCCCAGCATCGTCTGCACCGGCGCCGCGTCCCCAAACATGGAGAGCGAGAAAAACGTCGCCTGTGCGTAGGGTCGGAGGACACAAAATCAGGGGACGCAAAATCAACAAAACGCAATTTGCGGCAGTCGCGTTCATCGTCGGTACACTCTTTCAAGCGATTCCTGTGGACTACAAGCGAATACGAGTGTCTAGCTTGCACGGCACTAAAAATTAGGAAAATAGTAAACCCCTTTTTCGATGGCTCAAGCAACCGACCGACCGACCTACCGACCGAGCTCCAACGCACAAAGTTTGGCGACAGTTGCAAATGCATCCTGCTGCGTCCTGAAAAGAGTTCCTATTAAAATAGCGAAAACTATCTTAGACGAGGGGTTGGCGGCGGCAGCGGTAGCGACTTATGTCTTGGGCCCTTGGTAGCTAGCCCGTCCAGAGCACGAACCCTGAGCGGGCGCACCGCATACTGCAGTACTGTAACCCCTTGAAACCATCCGGACGTTTTCCTACTGCGTCGAATTCCCCGAATTTAGGTCCGTTCTCCCCGCGCCAAGAGCGACCGGCCGCCTCGAGTCTGAGGCCGCATCATTGAATGGTCAAAAGGGCAAGGCCTGCCGCGTCGAAGCTGCATGTTTGCTGGCGGCTCTCGGAGATTGTGCCTCCTCCCTCTGCCCTCGGCTTGAGGCCCCGGAGCGCGTTGTCGGCATTTCTATCCCTTTGGCGTGTCTCCAGCGATACATCACACAACACGAGCCTTACAGGAGGCCAGCGACAACATCAGCGCTGGCGATGGTGAGCGCTGACGTAGCTGCTGCTGCAACTGCTGCTGCTTCTATGATACTGCTGCTGAAAAAGTTTGTACTGCTGGTGCTGCGGGTACTCTGCTGGCACTGCTGCTACCGTTGCCGCTGCTGGTGCTGCTACTGCTGTCGCAACGAATACGATACCGACCTCGCTCGCGAAGGTGCATAGCCTGCTACGTTGCTGTACCTAATGCTGTAATATTCACGAGTGCTGTATTTGTTTGGTTCAGTGCAGCTTCCAAAGGGACGCGTGTCTGGTCAACATCGAGGTACGGACCCGTGCAAGGTTAGGGAAGTACAATTTATTAGTAGAGACAGACAGCCAGACAGATAGAGACATACAGACAGACGGAAAGACAAACCACAGTCAGACAGACAGACAGGCAAGATGGACCAAGAGGGGGCGGTACTCGATGCGCGGCTAATGAACCCACAGGTGGGGTGTGGTGCTCGCTGTTCCCACCGCGATCGCACGGTGCGGTAGCAAGGGTATGTGGACAAGCAACCGGGATATCGCCACCTACGAGCGCGATCGCTCCATGCCACTCTCCACCACGACGCCTAGGACCACCACAGCCACGGCCGCCTCCAACACCAACACCATCATCACCACCTATGACCACCACCACCAACAACTACAACAACCACCAACGCAACCACCACCATCTCTACGACGACCACCCCCACCACCACCACCATCACCAACACCGTCACCACCACCTCAATATCCACAATAACCACCACGAACCGACCGCGGTTTTTCTCACCCCCGTGACCGCGAGTACAACAGGTGTCGCCTTGGCCGCCGTCCCCCAGCCGTACTTCTGAAACACCTGTCTACCCACGAGCATCATGGCCAGGGTCGCCAGCCCGGTCGTGCTCGAGAAGTTGCCCTGTCAGTCACGTTTGTCGGCGGCGGCGGCAACAGCGGCAGCGGTGGGGGGAGCAACGCGGCTGTAGATGCACGCCGGGGCATTTTGTTTATTCCTTGACACAAAAGAAACAGCAGCGGGAGCGGCGGAGTGGGAAAAAAAAACGTTGGTGTAGATTTTGACGCCGTGGCATACTTGTTTGTTTTCAGCGTAAAAAAAATACCAGATTCCACGTCGTTATTTTCGACGTGGCGTTTATTTGTTTTCTGTTATGTGCTCGTAGACAACAACCACATTTTTTTCGAGGGGAATTTTGCGCTCCCACACTGGTGACGCGTGCCTCGCACAGAAGCTACATCCACTAACCGAGTGCCATAACCGCCCGCCACCAGAAAGGGTACATGCAGGGGATGGGAGGGGCTAGAGAGAGAGGAAAGACCTGGGCCGACCGTGAAGAAGGGATCTTGCCGGGACGAGGGGACGCCTTACAGCTTGGGGGACGTGCCAGAAGCAAGATCCACGGAATATGTATATAGAGGTGTTGCATCAAGCGGGGGGCAATGCCTTGCCATTAAATGGAGAGTTATCCCACTTGAACCCTACCGGAATGTACATGTGGCGCGCGATGTGACATGTGTTTTCTTCCAGCGCCGCAACCTCCAGACGACGCAAAACACGAAGAAAACGTGTTTTTGGCATACAGTACAGGACACCTACTAGAAACAAAAAGCAAAGATAAAGGCAGCCTTGAGAATTCCAAGAGACCCAGAAAATACAGGAGTGAATCCTTTATTGTACCGTGGCACCAGATACTCATTACACCGAATTCAGTAGTGTAGAACGCACGCATGCTCAAACATGAAAGCACAGCCCGGAGCAGTTTTCTGAGGTGTCCGATGCTGTACTACAGTACTGTAGATACCAGTATGCATCAAGTATAGACGTTCGTTGGCGGCAATCTGGACAGCAGTGGGACGCTATGGCAGAGATGCCTTGACCCTAGCGTGATGCAAAGCAGCAGTTGCTCGACGCCAGCCACCGCGTCCTCTCGGCCAGCGCATGTCGGAGCGGCGGCGACGCGGGGTGGTTCCCGGGCCGGGCCGGTCTCTCACCATGAAGGCAGAGTAGTCGTTAGGGTTGGGGTACGCCAGCTTCAGCTTGGCCTTCCATGTCACTGCCAAGGGAAAATGGAAAAGTAAAGGGCGAGAAGCCGGTGCACAGGATAAAACGGCGGCGGCGAGAGGGGGGGGGGGGTGTACTCGATATTAACATGGCTGTTGTCGTACGACCAGAGACCCTCGCATCCCTACACTGCCGGAACGGAGCACGTCGGGTTTTTACCGATCAGGCGGACATTGTTAGCGTACTCATTTGTGGCTTGCCTTAGTCATTTGACCATTGACCACGCATCTATTTCGAGACGGAGCACCGTTCCTGCTCCTATTAGAAACACCTCCAACGGTGAGGTGCTCATTACGCCGTTTCCACATACTACATAGAAACGTTTTGCTAAACTTATGTCCTTCCTGTTTCGTCGCCCGTGGCCACCATCTATCTCCTAGGATAGCGATCGTTTTCTCTCTGCTATCTAGCGTACCAAACTTCTCCATGCCACGCTCTTCCATTTTTCTCATCTCCTCTAACACATCCCGTTTCTCCTTGTACATTTTACATTCTCCCACTACGTAAGTTCTACTCTATTGCTTTGCCACACGGGAACATCTGTGCATCTACTTGCAACCCTTCCCGGCTACTGGTGTACCTCTCTTTCTCCATTGTGGCAGGTCCAGGTCCCCTACACGAAATCGCAGTTTCAGCGTTTCGCGAAGTCCATTGGGCCGTGCAAAAATGTTTTCATTCCTATCCCTTCGCTTAACTCCCCGGATATCTCCAAGTTTTTATCATGTTTCACCTTGTTTCTTAGCGCTAGCCTTTCTCTTCTTTCTATCCTTCCTTCTACTTCCGTCTTGTACCCCCCAAACTCCTCCGCGGACATAATCTCTTCTTGGTTTCCTCCTATATCCTTCCATACTTTCTCAATTACGCTATCCCACTTTTTCCCATACAGCTCTATCAACGATGGCTGGCAACCTCTTTTTTGGCCTAATCTTTTACTTTATACATACCGTATTATATTCCTATTACGGGGGTCCATAGTTAACAGGACCTATGGTACATAAAAACCTATATATTTACCTATTTTTACCAACAAAATTTGGTCCCGTTAACTACGGACCCCCATAACAGTTCTGCTCTCAATACTGTATTTCTCGTCGTCATTGAGCATCCTACTATTGTTTTAGCTGCTGTCATCTGTACTGGTTCCAGCTGTTTTGCGAGCTTCGCGTTCCCTTCCCGTACTTCTATTGCATATTCTAGCTTTGGTACAATCATACTGATCAGGATACATTATCTTATTCCTAGAGTAGTGCCAATGTGCGAGTCTGTCAGGATCGCATCCATCTCGCCTACGTGTATTTTACCCTTTCCTACTACTTTTGCTCTGTGTACATCCCTAGAGCATTTATTTTTCATGTATACGCCACGGTACGTCTACTGGTGTACGATCGATAATTCATCTAGTCCCCACTTGAATTTGAAAGTTACCGAGTTCACCGTATCTTTGCTACATACAACTACTGCGCACTTTTTTACGTTTGCCGCCACTCTCGATTTCCTAGTGTGCCATAGTTCCTTCTCTGTTTCTGCAGTCCTTCGGGGGATTCTGATATCCCCACGAAATCATCCGCGGACATCAATCCCGACACCGTATCTTCCCCCACCATGACTCCCTGCTTTACTACCTCGACTGCTACTATCAAGCCATTAATACACACTTTGAATATATCAGGTGAGAGCGTACGTCCTTGTGTATCTCCTTGTAAAATGCCCACATACTTCGACCCCGTCCAGCACCACAGCACATGTCGTACATTTCCGTATCATCGTTCCCCACATCTTTCCTCCTACCCCTACTTCCCTACAACTTTCCCCACAACCCGTTTCTCAATACTGTGTCGTAGGCCTCCTGTACATCTAGAAAGAAAGCACGTTACTAGCCCTGCGTTTTTTATACCCTGCATTTTCGTACCCAATATGTACCCATGGTCTACGCAGCTACGATTTGGCCCAGATCCTGGATGCGGGGGGGGGGGGGGGGGAATGAGCACCTCGTAGGCTTTAGCCGCTACATGATCGGCTTGCAGCACCGTCTCATCACGGGTTATGGTATTTTCAAGTCCATTCCCGCAAGACCACTGCTACACGGTTCACATGTTAACATGGTTCTCGACGGGTGGGTGGTGGGGGAGGGGGGGCTGCCCCTGTGCGGTTCAGGTGCCGTGTGGTCTGCCGGCTAATTTGACGTAGGACAATTATAACTCAGTATAGAGTGGTGGTATTTCCACCTACACGCTTTAGCGCCAAGCAAACGCGTGTGGCCATATTGGAGCGGGATACTACTGCGCTGCCGGGACGACTGAGAGAGAGAGGCTGGAACACGAAAGCGTTCAGCGTACTTCGGCTGGGGGGACACCAGCAGGCCACAAAATGCTTGATGCTGCTGTTGACGAGTTGATGTGCTGGGACGGAGGTAAAATGAGCCCCCGGCAACTTGCTCTGATCTGGGCTGGGCGGCTTTATCGTGAAAGGCCTTCATCTTGGCCGGTATCCTCGTAAAAAGTGATGATGATGATCACGACCAGCGGCATCCCTCCTACGATCACCAACAGCACCACCAATTTCGGCACTTATTACACATGTCTCAACCCCCGCCCCGACACGGCCTCCAACATCACGAACACGACCAACACCACCGCTACCGCCCTCACGGAAGCCACCACCACTAAGATCACCACCACCACCACCACCACCACCACCACCACCACCACGATAACCACCACTACCCTCCCACAGAACGCGCACTGCACCAACATCTCGAGCAACCTCGAACCTACTTGCTGCTACGGACAAAACCACCTCGCACCTTCCACGATGTTAATGCTCGTGCCGTACGCAATCACCAGGATAGCGACGTCGCGAAGATAGTCGTTGCCTCCGAGAAAGGCGGCGCTCTCCTTCAGAGTCAGAGAAGTTGTCTCCTTCATGTTGGCCGCGCTGCACACATCGACATTTTTTTTCGGTCATACAACAAGCATATAGCCACATAGATAGGAGGTGGGGCGCGGGGGACGCGGAGAGGTGATGGGATCAACAATTTCCAGTCATAAACGGCACGAATACTTACTTAAGGAGCCTCAACAAGGGGACACAATACGCCCACTTGCCATGCATACATCCATGTAAAATCCCGAGTCGGAAAACATCGGCAGGGCGACATCGAGTCAGCACGCGAAGCAGTGAGCAGTCTCGCCCCAACCACAGTCAACGACCACCATAGGCAACACAACACGCCCACCTGCCATGTACAAACCCACCGACACTCCTCTATGGGGAACCAACTATTGGCAGGGGCGCCTTGTACTCAGCACGCGACAAGCAAGAACCTTCATCAACACCCAGTGCACAATCCGCTTCGCCGAGCGAGCAGCCCTCTAACCTGCAGCAGGCACGAAGGTGTAAGACGCATGCCACTATATACTGTACGACAAGAGTGCGCTTACTTTTTTCTGAGAGTTCTGAAATTAAACAGCTGTATACCTCACCCATCGATGAACTGACTATTTGAGGAACAACGAAAGGCAACCGGATGGTCAACTGTAGGGCATACAACGAGTGCAACATCAAGACACAAATGGCGTTCCAACCATGTTAGGGTTGAGGCCGCTGGATCACCCTTTTAGGACTGCAGTCCCGCTTCGAGGATAAAGTGCTATAAATTTGAGTGGTTTGTTTCCAAAACGGGACTGCAGCGCTAAAAGGGTTAAGCCCCCCCCCCCCCCCCCCCCCCGGGGGGGAGGGATGCGAGGGTCTATGGTCATACGACTACGACCATGCATGATAATGAGTACACTCATCCCCCGCCCCCCCCGGCAGTCGGAAATGTCTTTGGCCAAACAGTGCTTTATCCCTCTATCGTACCACGCGTCATGAACAGCCATAATACTGCACAGATCATCTAACATATCATCTACAGATCATTCCCGCTTCCACGACCTAGATGTTTCAGGGAAGATAGATATGTTGCTGATCTGTTATGATGTATAGCCGATGTTTCCTGGGTCACAGCCTCTCACATACCGGCAGGTTAGGATCTAGATGATCTGCTGTAGATAGATAGATACCTGGTAGATAGATAGATACCTGGTAGATAGATATATAGATAGACAGATAGATATACGGTCTGTCCGCGGTGCGGAAGTTTTTTTTTTTTTCTCCGTCCCATTTAATATTCTCGCCCTACATATATACTCCAGATAAGTAGCCCCGCCTGCCAGATATCTTCGCCTTGGAAGGCAAAACGTGTTACGGCCCCTCTCGTATTGAGCACGCACCCGACACTGCGACCACCCCCCCCCCCCCCCCCCCCCCCCCCCCCCCCCCCCCCCCCCCCCCCCCCCCCCCCCCCCCCCCCCCCCCCCCTCCCCCGCCACAAAGAAGACAGAGATATGCAAAACGATTTTAATGTACTACATAAGGAAAAACAAGTAAATAGCGCCCAAAAGTTGGAGGGGTCTCTACCAGGAGAGAGAACGGTGTCTCATCTCTAAAGTGAGGTGTGGTCAACGTCGTCAAATGACTACATCAGGCCAGCAACAGAGGAGTATCCCGCCCGTCCGCCCAACCCCACCTTCCGGCGTCAACGCAGTCGGGATCCGTGATGACGTTCTCCTGCATCCAACGGTAGCAGGCAGCTACCACCACGCCTCCGGTCACGACCGCCCCCATGAGCAGCTGTAGAGACACGCCCCACTTGTCGACGTCGGGCGGGAGGGACTGCCGTACAGAGGACACTAACCTGCAGCGAAATGTAGATCGAGGCAACCAAAACAATAGACAACCGGGGACCCGAAAAAAGTAAATCGGGAAACCCGGAATTCGTCGACCAAAAGGTGCTACGGCAAGGAAATTTGAGGAAAGTTGAGGAACTATTGAGGAATCGTGAGAAATTTGGAGAAGGGGGGGGGGGGGGGGGGGGGGGGTCCCGCTTGCTGCCGAACACTGCTTGAGACGCTGCTCGCCTTGGGAGTGGTGGTGTTGGTGTATGACAATAATTTAGGAACCGTAATGTAGCGACCGGAACATGACGTGTTTCGTCTTCTCAATCGTCTATGTACGAGAACGGTGCGCGCAGCAGCGCGATTAGCTATAGTTGCGCCCATCCGTGTCGTAAGCACGACTCCTACAGCAGCAACACAGCTCGGACACCAAAACACTTATCACCCCCCAATTCAGGCAGTAGCCGATGCTGCAACCGTTTGTCTTTTTGGTGTGGTGTGGTGTGGTTTGGCGTGGCTTAGTGTGATGTGGAGCACAATGTAAAAAACCCCGACAGGTTTAACGCACCTGACGTACTGCCCCGAAAAGATAAGGGCCACGTTGGCGCCCAAGCCGAAGAGCGGGTAGTATCGCTTCGCCTCTGAAACAGACACGATGTCGTTAGCAAAACCCCAGAACTTACGGAGGAGAACGGAAAGCGGCGCGCACGGGGTCGACAAGAGGGAGGGGTTAGGAGCGGGGCGGGCGTACTCCTTTGTTGCCTGCCTTGGCTATTTGACCATTGACTACGCACCACTTTCGAGACGGAGCGGGGGGAGGGGGGTGTACTCATGTCATGCATGGCCGTAGTCGTATGACTATAGACCTTCGCATCCCTACAATGCCGGGACGGAGTAAGTGACGGAGCGGGTGGCGGGGGTGGGGGGGGGCGGGTGTACTCGCAATAAATGGAATTAGGTATCACATCAGCTTCAGCCTGTAGCGCGCGTGAACTGGCGCGCCCGCCACCAACACTGACCACAACGGCCGTGGTACTACAGTAGAGGCGCTTCTTGCTTCGATCGCGCTTGAGGAAAGACATGGCCCGCGCGCGTGTTTGACTCACAATGCTACCTCAACATTACGGTCGTCTAGGTTAACAACACGGACTCTGATTCCACCTGTAAGGGTGCCACACCTCGGACGGATAGATCATGTACAGATCATTCCCAGGTCATGATCTAGATCTTACAGGGAAGATAGGTCTATTCCTGATCTTGTAATGATCTAGCTCATGTTGCCGGATGGGAGCCGAATATATAATCTGCATGATCTGTCATAGCACATGTTTCCTGGGTTGGATATATCTTCCCTATAAGGCAGGTCCTGCATTACTACCGCTCACAACGGCAAGTGAGGAACTAGATCATCTACTGTAGATATCTATCTATATATATATAGATAGATAGATAGATAGATCATGATCTGTCTGTCCGGGGTGTGTAGGGTTCTCCCCAACAATAAGGGCTCTACCCCTCCCCTTTTCTACTGCACCGGTGGCAAAGCGCGTTGGCGAGAGGACGATGGCGGTGGGAGCTACAAGGATGATGTGTTTTTTTTCGTCCACATGGTTCCACGGTGCCTCTAGGCCGTGCTTGTTCTGAAACGGCGCCCCTGGTATGCATTTGGACGTCGTACGTACGAGTGAAGCACTACTGTAGTAGCGACAGCACTGTTATTAGTAGTACATAGTGACAGCACTAAATACACATGAAGTACGAGCAACAGCGGGAAATTGTAGTGGCCGTGGTAGTAATCTTAGAAAATCGTACTTTAGCAGAGACTCTTAACATATTATGGCGTTTCTTGATAGCAGTCATGATGGTGGCCGCACCTGGTATACGAAACTGCAGCAGTAGCAGTGGCATGGCAGCAGCAAAAAAAAAGCAGTTGTGAGGTGAAACTCGGCAGTCTCTATCCGCACTTGTGCTATTTCACCCGCTACCCGTACGGGTAGGTCAGC
Source organism: Macrocystis pyrifera (assembly GCA_031763025.1). Taxonomy (NCBI): domain Eukaryota; class Phaeophyceae; order Laminariales; family Laminariaceae; genus Macrocystis; species Macrocystis pyrifera. The sequence goes on from JASSKH010000003.1 coordinate 3,610,560, forward strand.
ACCGGCACGGTACCGCCTTGCCTCCTTCCAAGAGTCGTCGATTTTTCAGCGCCACCCACCTCCGTGCTGACAGCAACAGCAACAATATACAACAACCACAACACCAACACATCAACAGCACCAACAACCACGTATTCGAAACTGGGTGATTTTTCTTCGCACCAAAACGGACACCACGACGGAGCCCCAGAGCTCGGACATGAGGTAAAACAACGAGAACGTCCAGTTCCGCACGATGCTCGAAAGCGCCGACAAACCCTCAGGAAGAAACGCCTGCATCGTGTCCGCTAGCGCAGCGGTGCTCAAGACGTCCCTAAGCAGGCGAGCGTGTAGACGCGAGACGGGAGGGGGGGGGGCCGGGGGACGAGGGGGGGGGGTAAGTCACAGTAAGTCACACGGACACGCCGATACTACATCGGAAACCCTTGGATAGCTCGAACAGTGAAGCTCGAGGATGTGGACCCCACACGCTTGACAACCCTCCCCCCTCCCCCCCCTGGGGAGAGCGTGACAAAGCGCAACAAGGGTGGAAACCCCGCTTAGGGGCGCTTGAACGCCCTCGACTGCAGGCGGTGCAGGGAACGACAATGTAACAACCCCTACCGACAAAAAAAAAACGCAATCTCCTTCTGGGTGCCCCTGTTCCCGCGTCAAAGGGCAGCGTCTCCGGCTGCCATATACTCGAAACCCCCGCGGCGAGGAAAAAAGTACAGCAAGTGAGCCTTTCTGCCACGTACCCCTTTCGGGTTCACGGTGAAAACATCAACTTGGGGGTCATGGTGCGTTCTCACATCGGCCATATTGAGGAGAATGGGATACTCTTTCGAAAGCACCCCTCGGCGCAGGCCCCCTGCTACTACACGAGCCCTTAGGTGCCAAACGACGAACGACTCTAATGCCATGGCGGTACAGCGGGGGGGGGGGGGGTACAGTATTTTTGGCCAGCTTCCTACCTCGAGAAGCTCTACACCTTACCTCAAAAATCAAGACTTTTGAGAAAAAGGTAAAAAACGCAACCCGACGAAGAAGCCCATGAGCTGGCCATGTAACCAAAACACATTAAAAAGAGGTACGGAACGGGATTGCAAAAAAAAAAATTGGGCCCAACCGTACCCCCCCCCTCCTGCCGCGCTCTAGGGGCTACCGCACTGTAGCGGCATGGCTCGAATTATTAGCGGGTATGGTATAGTACGCGTACGCGGGGAAAACAGCTCTTCCCCGTTTAGGTCATTACTGCAGCCCCCCTGATCGCCGCATGACCAGGAGGGGGCCGCGGTGCGCGCGCAGCGGGCAATATCGGTGAGCTCGCTTATCTCACCGGTTCGGGTAGAGGAATGCCGCGAAGACCGCAAAGAACGACAGGAAGAACGTCATGACCGTGTAGAAAACCCGCTTCTGGATCGCCGTCAGAACAAAAAAGCAGGTATTGCACCATGTGCCACCGATCAGTTTGCGCGGTTCGACTGGAAACCAGCGAGGTAGTTGTTGCTCTCCGCTGTGCCAGCGGGCGGAACCCGACACAAAGGCAGGGAGCAAAGGAAGGACGGAAACGAGGGAATAGGGGAGGACGGACGGCAGCTACTGCCAAGAGCCACACGCACGACCAAGTTGGTACCTTGCCTCGCCCTTCCCCGTCGGCACTAGCTACCACAGGGCATGACCAACGCAGGAATCGCTTCGTCGCAACATAAGAGGGGACACACACAGAGGTAATGCCCCGATCGAGTACGGGCGGAGGGGGGGGAGTAGTCGGGGCGGGGGGGGGGGGGGGGGGGGGGCTCGCATATGAGCGAGGTCTACGGAATGGCCCTCGAAGGTAGAGCAATCGAAACGGCGATGGTTCGCTTAGATTTGCGGTCGACTGCCCGCTTCGGGCCGATAGCCAAAAAAACCCCTGACCACATGCGCAAGCCGCAGCGGGTTCTGCTGCTACACCCGAGGGCTGCGTGCCCGTCGCGCATCACAATCCCGACAAGCAAAGCCATTCTGAAAAAAGTACGACCCATCCGCATCACAAACCAAGGCTGCATGGCCACCGGGGGGGGGGGGGTGGGTGGGGGTGGTGGGAGGGGGATTTTAGGGAGGGGAGAATGGGGGAGTGAGGGTGTGCTCACGTCATGCATGGTTGTAGTTGTATGACTAAATACCCTCGCATCCCGACAGTGCCGGGACGGAGCACGTCACCAGGCGCGGGGGGGGTGTACTCATGTCATGCATGGCCGTAGTTATATTATCATAGATCATCCCATCCTTACGATGCCGGTACGGAGCACGCCGGGTTTCCACCGACCAGGCAGACATTGCAGGCGGGGGGGGGGGGGGGGGGCGGGGGGGTCACCTGTTCAAGAGAGTTGCAGAGCTTGGAGTAAAGCACGGTGAAAGCCACCGCGCCCGGCAGGTTGACGTAGGTTTTGAGGAACGGGATGACCTCCGCGCCGCTGTTGGGCGCCGTGACGACCAACACATCCTGTACGTACACGTTGACATACGCGGCGACGGGTGGCGGCAAGGGCGCCATACTTAAGCAAATCAATGTCATCGTCATCGTTGCCGCGGGGTCAGGTATTCGTCGCTCCCCAATAAACACACTTGACAAGTTGCCGTCGGGTCTGATTTCGTCGGCACGAAAAAAAACTTGAGGATTAGGTATGCCAACTAAATATTGTGCAAAAACTTGAGGATTAGTTGTTAATAGTTGAATACATCTTGTGCGAGAGATGGAGGGAGAGAGAGACAAAGGAACTGACATTCTACTAAAGAGGGCGGTGGTTCTGAATTATTTGCCATGAGGGTGATCTGGTGCTGAGGAGAAAAGCCGGTTTGGAGTAAAAACGCCGTCGTCAATACGTGTCTCATCGCCTGAGGGGTGAGTCAAAACGCATAATCGCAGGACGTTATCCAGCACCACCTCCCAGAAGACGTGCAGACCCTTTAGAGCTCCAACGCCCACGCGGCGTGTGGGGAGTTGGCAGACATCTGCGAGGCCTACACCAGAGATGACTCTAGCCCATACAAAAAACAGTGCAATTCGAACACCACCATGGCACAACCGCACGGGTGCAACATCTAGTCTTCGGGAGGGGGCTTAAAGGCTCTCTTGCAAGCTCTAACGAAGCACAAATACGTAGGCTGGTGTCGTGCACGGAATCGCTTGCAACAAGCACAACACGTGCATGCGTACGACGCCTTTGAAAATTACCACCGGCAGCCTTGCCCCGACAGAGCGCACCAGAAGACCACTTCGGCGCACACGCTCCCTTCCGGTGCGGTGAAACGCATTACATCGTAGTCAAGAAATGGGGTACAAGCTCCGACCCCATCACCAGCATCGGTATCAGCGGCCGGCGGCGTTCTCCGAACAAACGAGGCCGCGGGTCCCTCCTAAACCTTCTTCGACCGCAAACGTTACCCAACTTAAATTCCACCTACTTCCCCCCAAAGAAGGCGAGGCGCAGGTCTGAGTTCTGAAGGGAGTAAGCCTCCACCACAGACCCGCCGCCCGTCCCGTAGAACAACAACCCAGTACGCCGATCATTCAAATTGCACGGGAGGGGGAAACAAAGAGAGACAACAAAAAGAGCGGCGACTATCTCTCATTTTACCTTCGTGTCTCGAAGGATGGTGTAGTCGAATAGGATGAAGAACAGCATCAGCCCCAGTGGCAGGATTTTCTTGGCTTCCGTCGGCTCCGGCATGGCGCTCGTCACCTTCGCCACGACGCCTTCCACCCAGCCCTTCCATCCCGCTGATGTGAGCACGGGGTCGACCTCCCCTGTCTTTTGCGCTCGTTGTCCTCGCCCCCCCCCTGCTCCTTCTCGTTCTTCTGCCGCTTTTCGGTCGCTGTCGCTGTTACCCGTGAAATCATAGGAAACGCGTCAGTCTTTTCGCCCTCTTGGCGTTCGAATATGTCGCGAGGTTTCGACTACCGTACATAGGGATCTTTCTTGTCGGGAGGGGGGCGGAGGGGGGGGGGGAAGAAGACGGACTACATTCCCTTTTCCACCGCAATAACTTTCCGATTGAAACTTCATCAACTTTGTCCCCGAATCAACGGTGAGAGTGCCGAAGGGTATCAAGACTTGCGAGGATCTACATGAAAAACGATCGGTGCAGACCGGGGGATGCCTGGTTGGGGGGTGGCGTTCCGAACAAGAGGGTATGTGCAGCTGAAAAAACGGAGCAAGAGGTTGGGCCAGGGCCCTATGCAGTAGCGGTTGTACAGCGGGGGGGGGAGGGGAGGGAGGAGCGTTTGATTGAGCTAACAGGGGAGTTACCGACCGCACTTATCATGCGAGGGCACTGATCCAGCGCAAGCACGGCGGGCGGCGTTCTGGGCGTGGTTGGGATCACCGTCGGTTTCTCGACATAACTTCGACCAATTGTAATAGTCCCGGGGTCCGAAGTCAAAATAGTCGGGACGCTAACTTCGGCTCACGTCAGCATGTACTCCTCATACCCAGCACGATTTCGTTGCGGCTCTACGAATATACTCCAGTAGCCTTTCGCGTGCACGCTTCCATGCCCGACTCACTCTGTCCGAGCCTCCCCTGGGTCATCCTGCCCTCCTGCTGCCGCCAGCCCCGCCGCGCTCGTCCGAGCCCGCCCTCTCCACGCGGCCGCGTAACAATAATTCAATGTTCGTTGCCGCTGCTGTGATTGTGACCTAGGGTGTTGCTGTTCCGCAGAGGCTCCACACGGCCACCCCTGCCCCCCGGACAGTTGCAGCCTCCAGACGGCACTCCCTTCCGCGCAAGCGCGCAAGCAGCGGGTATTTGTGCGCGGTGCGCCCCAAAGAGGTTTTACGGTGACCAGGCTGCCTGTGCGCCAACCCGACCCCACTATTCCCGTTGCTGTCGCTACCGGTACGTTTGTGACGCTCGTCCACCGGCGTCGACCCATCTTCAGCACAAGCGCGCGGGGGGGGGCGGGGGGGGAAGACATCATGCATGGCCGTAGTCGTTTGAAGGGGGGGTTGTTCGAGAGGTCTCAACCAGGGGATGGGGTGGCAGTAGAAGAACGCCAACCGACGGGATGGGAAGGAGAGGCCGGGGGGGGGTACTCATTATTATGCATGGCCGTAGTCGTATGACCATAGACCCTCGCATCTCTACAATGCCGGGACGGAGCACGTCGGGGTTTCACCGACCAGGCAGACATTTGCTTGCACCAAGCGCGAAGAGCCGTGAGGTGTTTGGGCGAGTCGCATGAAGGGTGAGCTGCATCCTAGTAAAAAACCGCTTTAGAGGCGGATTTTCTTGCATATGGATGACAGCATCAATGAATTGAATTAATTTCTGGTGTGGCCACTTCCAGAGGCAGCAATGGGGTTACTATGTAACTGCCTCGTGGGTGCCTCACCATATACACACCACGTGATACGATCATCCCCCTTGTGCGGAGTTAAGGCTCTCCACGCACAAAAATGATCTAACTTGACCGCCAGCCGTAGATCGCCAAAAAAAAAAACGGTACCCTGGCTGTCTAGCTCACGCAGCGAGAGGCGTGTTTTACAGCGTCGTCGCCAACCGACGCCAACCCAACATATATATATACCAGGTATATAATATGGGGGGGGGGGGGGGGGGGGGCGGCGTCATCGAAAAGGCTTCCCGGCAAGACATCGCGTCGTGATCGAGAGGCGTTTCAAGTGCGTGAAGAAGCGCGTTTGACCCGTGGACTGCGATGGACCTCGTCATACGAGTTTGTGCGATAGACAGGAAGAGACAGGGTAGACGGGGGAAGAGGGGGGCACAGGACAACGCACATGACGCGGTCATGATGACATTTTATTATTGTCAGCGCCCCCCGAGAGAGCGAAAAATTAGTTGCGCGTCGCTCTGTCGAAACTCAAAGGCGCTTCAACTCTTCTTCAGGCATGTCTCGCGCCAAGAAGAGGCTTGGCGAGCCTAGCACATCCGGGCGTACGCAGGATTCTAGATCTAGACCTTCTTCTGCCCACGACGCGCTGCGCAGTCCTCCCTGACCGATCGCCCCTCCCGCCGGAGCGCTGCGCCGCGCTGCTGGGGCACCGTTGGCGACTACCACGCGCGAGGCAGTCCGATAAGCAAAGGCAAACAAATATAGGGGCAGCTCTCGCCCCGCCAACATCGCTTGTTCACTGCGCTGAGGCCGACACCCAGCCAGTGCCAATCGAAGGCGTGGACTGTCGGGCAGGGTTTGAACTGATGCAGCTCTACCTTCTCGTGCTTGAAAATGTAAAGCAATAACAGAGACGAGAGCACACGAGTGCGACGCTGGCGTAGACACCTGCAATGCCCTGTTTCGGACGTATACATGAGATGTGTAAGCACTCAATATTCGCGGGAAAAAAAGTACCGGGGTTGCGGTACCTGGTATGCTACTTGGGACGATGTTCTTTTTCGGGGGGACGGGACGGGAAATAAGGTGCTTCAACTTGGCAAACCGCCGTCTTGTCTTGTGAGTGTACTGCTGTGCTGTCGCTCGCCTCTATGACCCGTACCATGGTCCACGCCACCGGTATATCGGTACAGCAGTACCAACATGACATGCAGGATAACACAACCCTTCGGACGAATTTCGGAGCTGATTTTCGCGACAGTGGGGAACGTGCAAGCGCCGAGCGATGCGTCTACGGAATGCCCTCGTTGAGATGCTTCCAAAGACATCACCATCTTCGGTGTGTGTGTGCTCTCTTGCCTTGCTTTGGACAAACTTGGCTAGGAATTTCGTCCCTGAGGGTGTGCTATCTGGCGCGTTGTACGGTGTAACATTGGGTATTTGGTAAGTACGAGTTCAACAGTATACCTGGCAGTCTAGAGCACAATCCCTGCCTACGACGTAGCATAACTACAGTATCAACTACCGGTACAGCTGTACCTACCTATGATGATATGAATACCAGCCTATGACTTGATGAGGGTTGTTGCTTGCTACGTGTTCGAGAAAATGGTCGTGTCCAGAGCACTCATCAGCCCCGTAGGATGTTATCGGCGGGATGCCGTATCGAGCCCAAAGGTACTTATTTCACTCGTACTATTTAGGATGGATCACTGAGCCACTACTGACTGTAAGTCAGCGCTGACTGAGAAGCTCAGTGGTTCAACCTTTGTGAAACAAACAGGTTGACACACACTATGTACGAGACGAATAGAACAAACCCTGACCCTAACCCTCAGCCAATCTGAGCAACCCTAACCCCTACTATAAGCCAATCAGGCCAAATCTCGAACAAGCGGTAAGTTCTACCGTACATGATACCACTTTACGTCAAACCAGCTACTAATATGTACCTGGTACGTCCTGTACATACATACCAGGTGTTGTACAAGGTACGAACACGAGAGAGCGGACAGGGCCGACTACTCGCCAAGTGCAGCAGAGCGGGGTCACCCCCAGTGGACACATGGTCAGAACCGTAGCTGTGTGGTGCGAGCACGTAGTGTATGTCCCTGGTAGATCCCAGTCCGCTGCTGACTGCTGACTGGTGCCATATTATATGATACCGTAATGTATTGAACGTAGTATCATACCAGGTTACGGGATACCTTTTGTTAACATGCAATGATGCATGCTGCTTGCATGTCGACGTACCAGAGTACGTGAATCATGAAATAGTACCTGATACCAACGCGTGTGTGAATATCATTCCAGGTACATTCGTACGACGCGACGTTAGTTGCGATCTTTCGTGTCACCTCCCGGCCGACGAATACAGGAGAGGGCTGCAAACAGAAGGCCATGCCACAGGTGATTGAAGCCATAAGCAAAACCAGATCCATATAGCCCACCATAGCGCCCCCCGACGGGTAGACCTACGTAGTAATGTCATTCCCACTTTGTGCAGCAGCGTTGCAGCTGTTGGAGTTGCATGCAACTTGCGGAGGCGGGTTTGGTATGGGATCTGGTTTCTGAATCGTGCGAGAGGCAGTTCCGAGTTCGGGGCTGAGTTTAGCCTACCCAGACTGCAGGCAGCCTGTCAGCTGTGCAAAAGGGCGACACCTGGATCGCCGGTCCCTTGGTTTTCGATAAACCTTGCCCGTCCCAGCGAAATCTTAAACTAGGGAGTCTCATCTGTGGCTTGAACCCGTCGAGATGGCACTGCCCCCGACGCAAGTTCCTATAACGGATTGTTCAAAAACTTCAAATATTCGGTGAGCACAGCAGCAGTTGATAACTCCGCGGATACTCTCGCACAGCAGTATCATGCTAGATGTTCGGTGGCATCATCCCTGGCCCGCCCCCTGTGGGGAGGGCTATGACGTCCTCGTGGTTATGCGCCCTTCTACGTCGTCAACGCTACGAGTACTCACCGGTTGAAAGATTGAAATGTTCAATATTTCGACAAGAATGTCGTGTAGCACTTCAACGACGCGAGCTCTGCTTGCCGCTTCGTCAGCCGCTGAATCGAAAAGCAGCTCAAATGAGAATGGCTAACTATTTTTGTATCACTGCATACATATCATTCGATATATATATATATATCTGAACGGATGACGTTGCCTGTGTGCCCGAACTCTCGTGCCGACATCGCCCTCGAGTGCTATACACTTTTGTGTACTTGGTACCTGGTATGTTCGAACGAGCTCGAAGTTTTTTTCCTCCCCTTCATTTTTATCCGCCACTTCGCGCCACTTCACGTATACAATGTGTTCACCGTTCGTTGCGTTGCTGGATGGATATGATCCCAGTTTGCATGTCGCACGTGGCTGTACTTGATCAGCGTCTTTATCGAAGGTTGAGGTTCCCCTCATGCCTCTTGGCGGGCAGCCGTCAATTACCAAGTAGCTCCCCATACGCAAAATTACTTGAATTTATACCATGTAGTGATTGGGCCTGAAGAGGCTCTGTTGGGTCGAACTGTTAATATTACTATTATACCTGACTATTAATAGCTGCTGTAGACCGTCGACTGACGTCTCGATCCCGAGTACGAGTCGGAATCGGTCCGCCCGTCTGTTCCTTTTACTCGTATGTGAAGCATGTTTGGTCGCACCCTTCATTCTTCGTGTTGGCTCTTTTGGCCCTTGATCGCCTGGACGTGTACAGTAGGATTAACATGTACCAGGGAAAGTTACGAGCACTGCTGCACCGGTGTCTCGGTTTCGTTTTGCTACTGCTGTAGTCTCACGTCCCGAATCTACTATTAATATTTATGTTACTACTGTGTAAGTACGAAAAAGATCCTTGCGCGCTTATTACGCGTGCGGGCTGGGAGCTGCTGGCTCAAACGAGAATTTTCACCAAACGACACATCCTTGGTTTTGGTTTCCTGCTGAACTAGGTATTACCACCAGTATTCGGTAGACTCCTGGGCTCGTACTGGCAAAATGTTAACTCTGACCCACCCAGGGTGAATCTTACAACACCCCGGCCCTCCTCAGGACACCGGGGTCGTACGTGCCGAGTCCAAAACTCTTATTAACAGCAGTCCCTTCCCTGGAGACTGCTGTAGATCCAGGAAAATATGCTCAGATTGTTGACGTGGGGGAAAAAGTCAGTTTTTTTGGTACCAGTACATATTAAATGCGGGTGCTGAGGATTGAACGATCCGTGGAACGATGGAACCGGCGACCTCTCGGCCCCGAAGCCCGTGTCCTGCCGACGACGTCATGTGTTGGGAGTATTGTACCCCGCTGATGGTAAAAGGTTATATATAACCAACCACCTAGGATACACCAACTACTGTAGCATCCTCACGTTTTTTATTTGATGTGTTTGGTGTTTGTTGTACATCAGCTATTACGGGGGTCCATAGTTAATAGAACCTATGGTATACATAAAAAACTATATATTTACCTATTTTTACCAACAAAATTTGGTCCCATTAACTATGGACCACCGTAATATGAGCTCGATAAGATATGCTCAGACTTTTTTTTCTTTGATCGTCACTTTTACTGTCCAGCCTAACTCGTATTAATAGGAGGTTTTACCCTCTGCGATCTTCTGGACAAGCCGTGGTCGCAGGTGTCGTCCCTTCCCCCCCCCGGTACGTGCGTTTGTTTTTATCGCGCACAGGGTTCAGCGTTCCCACTGCTCGTCGATTTTTCGTCGAATCTAGCCAACTCACGCTCTCGCGCTTTCCATTAATCATTTTCTGGGAAAAAGCCCCTACGACTATTGATATGGGGGAATTTTCAGTTTTTTTGGAAGATATTATTAATGCGGATGCTGGTGATGCAACGATCCGTTTTGGTACGATTGAACCAGCGACCTCTCGGCCCGAAAGCCCGCGTCCTGCCGACGAGGTCTTGTGTTGGAGTATTATACCCGTGAGCTACTGTAGTGGTAAAACGTTATAACCAATTTAGACATGTATCCACCCAGGATACGCCTACTAGCATCCTGACGTGGTTTGTTTGATGTATTTGGTGTTGTACGTCAGCTGTAAGCTCGATAACGTACGCTGATACCACCAGGGAATTAGCAATTTGCATGCTGCGTGACATGCGCCGATCATGCGCATTGTAGCATACGTACACGAATTTTCCTCGCGATAGGTTCATGACTTGATATTACCGCATCTGCCGGTTGCTCTTCGTCTTTATGCCCGTAACCCCGTTAGTATTTCCAGTATCGATCGTAGGCACAGCAGTACTGGCATGTCAACATTTGTCACGATTTGTCTTTTGCTCTTTGCACGGACTCCCAGCAAGGTGTCGCCAAGCAAGGACTGGTGGGCGCTGAGAGACTACCCTCCCCCCAGCCCGGCGCTGAGTTGGCTGTGCCCCCTCCTGTGGCAAGCGTGGGTGGTTTGCCTCGTCGCGGGGTCTGCACTCTTAATGGGCCACGACGTCTTGACTTACGTGGGGTGAGGGGAGAGGGTTGGGGGTTGTGGCGTTCGATGAAATTGTTGAGACACCAGGTATCATGGCCCTCCTGCGCATATTGTTTTCGCTTGCTGTACCAAAAGGGCCGCCGACGCGGTACGATTGCTGCCGTTTCGTGATCGTTGGTCGTTGTACCGTGAGAAGATGGGCATGTGCAACCTGCGATTAGTAAGCGCGTTCTTATTATGTGCCACGATATGTGTGTACGTGTATACAAGGCGCGTAGCGGGCGGTTCCGGCCGCTACGCTCGCTCACTAGGAGGAATAGAACAAAAAGTGAACGAAGCTGGCAGATGATCCACAATGTTTGGTGCAAACAGACGACGCGCGAATGCCAAGAGCTCAGCGTGCTTTGCGGTACCTGCTTTGCTCTCGAGAAAGAGACAAAGCTGACCTAGATACTCCAAAAAAAACGAAAAACAAACGGTGTATGGGAGGGAAATGCGTTTTTAAGATGGGAGCTCTGAGGATCTAGAGAAAGACCGAGGGAGCACGCTGAGAATGAAATATGAGTGTAAAGTTTATTTATATACGTCGAGCATACATATGCTGTGTCTTGTAGATATTTTCGCCCCCGCTGGAGGGAGTGGCATATCGAGGGTAGGCCGTCATCGGGGCGAGGGGAGGCGAACGCGTCAGATCTACCGTTTTGTCGTTCAGAACAGGCGTGTATGGAAGTTCGGCGCGCTGATGATGAGCCTCGAACTCGACGGCGAATATAGATAGGGGGTTTCCATCGCGGGGAGGGCGGTGAGTGACAAACGCGCAGGGTTCTTTCGGACGCGGCGACGCCGCTCCCTTCCTCGCGCGGGCTTTCCTCTCTCGATTACCGCTTCTTTTATTGGCTCGCGCCTTGCTTGCCCCCGCCCAGTTACACCGGCCTAGCCGTTCACGTCTCACGCTCGAAACGCGCCGCGGCATCCGCCGTTGCCCGACTGACGCCCCCCCCCAGGTTTGTGATGGCTGCTTTCCTGTCGACGGCAGTCATCCCCGACTCGGGAAGCAGTCCGGCGCCCTACTTCCTTCATCTGGCCGTCCCTTTCTTCGTCGTCAAAGGCTTGCGGGAGGTGATTGATCGCGGTCGATAGCCGAGTGAGGGGATATCCGCACGGCGGCGACGGTGCCGGCCGTGGAATGTGTTGTGTGGTCGCGCTCGGAACGGTTGTTGGCCGGCGCCCTCCGCGGCGAATGTGCGCGGGGTAGAGTTTGTGCTGTGCCACACTGCAGTACGTAGCGCTAAGGCGCGGCGTTGCTTTTGGTGTAATGCGGGTCACCGCTACCCCGTATTGTGGTCTGTAGTCTTAAGGCCTGTACGTAGCTGGGCCGGAGTAATGTATGCCCTTGAATTGTGCGATGCCTCTGTTCACAGAGCCGTCGCCGTACAGACATCCAGAGAGGGTATTTCAAGTACTCCCTCCACCGCTGTACGAGACCCGCGCGATACCTCCCTCCTTTCCCTCAAGTGCGGTAGTAGTAATAGTAGGTCCCCCCTTTCCTAAAAGTTCATGGGGGACGTTAGTGACAGGACGAAGAACGGGTTGGTCGTCGGACGGGCCGCTCTCTAGCCTCATTGTAGTAGAAACCTCTGCTACAGTAGTTTATATTTATGTTGTACGCAACAGTTTCATCGCTGCAAAAACTTTGCCCCCTCTAATTCCAAGAACGTTGCCCCCAAGGCATGGCTGCAATCGTGAATCGTCTCCCGCTCCATGCCTGTTGCAGCAACTAACTCCTTACGTGCGCGCGGCACCGACGTTATTAAAGGGCGGCGGCTGGACCGCGATGGGTTTTCACTGGGCGTTCCTCTTCCTTCCCGCGGCTGATTTTTTCGTGGGCGTGGACACATTTAACTCCCGAGACGATGTCTACAAGGTCCTCCGCGAAAGGTACGGGGGAGGGGGGGGGGGGGGGTGCCTATTGCGCCGTGGAGTTTGGAGGGTTTACGGCTAGGCGCGGAAGAGTAGAGAGTGAGAGGGAGAAAGGGGGAGAGGGATAGAGACAGGCGGGGGGGGGGGGGGGGGGGGGGAAGGAAGAAGAGAGAAGGGCCGGCAGTGGAAGGGTTTGCCTGTCGGTAAAAGCGCGGGGCGTGCAAGCTCTGTGGCGTCGAGACCACTGCGTATGCTGGGGGTCTTCCGAGGTATTTGGCCTGCCGTGATGAACTTCCCTAGGAGTGCGTTTGACCTGTAGTGTGGAGGGTTGGCAATGGAAGCGGAACCAAGAGGGGTAGAAGGTTGGGTAAGTTATGCTCGCGGAAATCACGTGTTGGTGGCACTGCGAAAATACACCATACGCTAGACCAAGGGTACCTGCAGGAGCAAATCGTTGAGCGACTGAAACTACAAACTCTTCGTGGTCGACGCGATCTGTTGCGTGCCGGTCTCGATGGTTTGGTGCAGCCGCACTCCTCCGTGTAGTCTGGCTATGCTGCAGAGCTCGACGTTTAGAAGGCCCAGCTATACACAAGTGTACATCTTCTGTGTCACGGGCGCTGTGGGGCCATCGGGAGGCAACAATCAACGCCGTAACAAAGCACGTCTGCGCAGCTCTAGAGCCACGCATTCATCTTGTGTGAGATCACACAACATTTCCCCTTGCCGCTGCTTTTTCGCCGTGGACCCGCCAATATCACCCCTGTCACGTTTTTCCCTTCAACCCCGAGCTTCGCATGCCGTCTTCCTCGGCCTTTGCAGAATTGGCTTCCGAATGGCTACCTGGATATTTATCCCGGCGCAATTGGCGCTCCTGGCCTATGCCTGCCACGCCGTGAATACGGTTGATCTCACACCTCTGGAATTTGTCGGTCAGTGACACAGAGCTCTGCCGTTTTGGAGATCAGGTTGTCGGTACTTGTACGAGTAGGGTATAAGGGTGGGGACATGCTCATGCATCGTGCCACCGCAATCAAATACGAAAAATTCAAAACGGTCGGAGTTTTACTGACGTTGCCACTTGGAAAAAAAAAAGCGGGACGGCGGAGGCCGGTCGGCGATGTGGAGGATCAAATCTCCCCGTTGTCTCGGGAGAGTGCGGAATCTTGGGGACCTCCGCTCCCGTACAGACGCAGAGAGTGACCCCCCCGACACGCACATGCACTCAAGAAAGGTGGCCGCATGCTCCGTTTTAGTGTTGATTCGAAGCGTGATCAAGTGGGTGGTATTACTAGTTACGCCTCTTGTTACCGCCCCTTCGCCGTCAGCGATCTTGCTCCCTCCCGGCTCCCGCGTTTCGCTGCTGCTGCTGCTGCTGCTGCTGCTGCTGCTGCTGCTGCTGCCACTGCGCATTCAGAGATGCCTGTCTGCTCTATGGTGGTGCTCGCAGTACTTTTTTACTCGCCACCAGTCGTCACCAGTACTTTCAAAACACTAGTTTATGATCCCTCGCTGCCCCTCCGTTTCTCGTCTTCCGTTTCTGGCACCGTATGGTCGACGTTGCTAGGGTTTACCGTGTCTGTCGGGGTATACACAGGGGGACTTGGCATCACGGTTAGCCATGAGCTGGTGCACAAAGCCAATCGACTGGAGCAATGGCTTGGTGAGCTGAGGCGGAACTGTCAGTTTTTACTGTTTCGGTCGTGGTTGTTGTGTTAACTTGGTTGCTGTTGGTGGTGTTGGTGGTGGCGTTTCAGTTGTTGCGGTTACGACGTAGTTTTTTTGCTTTTTTTTTTGCAGTTTTCGCAGCCATTGCTGTTGCTACTTCTATTGCTGGTTGCTGCTGCTGCTGTCCTGGGTGGCTGGGGAAGCCCCATGCGTACCGTATCTATCTCGAACCCGTCCACTACTCAACACCTTGATGCCTGCACGCATCAGCAACTCGGGTGGAAGACGAGGGATGCGTTCCCGCTTTCTTGTTGCTAAATCTGCGCGATCACGTTCGTCCCGTCTTCCTCCAGCTCTGCGCCGTTTTCCCAATCATAGTAAGATTCGGCACTGCGCTAACGTCCGTGTCACGGCCCGCTTGTCAACAGGACGGGTGGTGTGCGTGGTAATCAGCTACGGCCACTTCTTCGTCGAGCACAACAGAGGCCACCACAAACTGGTGAAAGCTCCCTGTCTCCCACATTTTTTTTTGGTGTTCTGCGCATGGACAACACTTCGGCCGATATTAGAACAATAAAGAGCTGTATTACCCGTGTGGTTGAGATGCCGTTGTGTAGCGCCTCGTTTATTTCGATCGTATGAGACCCACCTGGATGAACCCTCCACCGCTGGTGTATCCGTGGGATGTATACCGGCGTCGGCTGCTCTTGAGCGCCATTCTAAAGAGGCAGCGCAGACCCACCCTTTCGAAAGGATAGCAGTGGCAACTAGATGTAACACCGGAGCGCGGTTTGTCGATTCCGGCTAGAGACTGGCAAGAAAAGCTTGCTACTCGTACTAGTACTGCACAGCAGTACTCGACGTGGGCGCTAGCGAGAGTGCTGAGAACTCACCCCCCCCCCCGGTCGCGCCGATGATATCGCCTCAACAACACCGAAGGTGGCGACCGACGAAGACCCTGCCACTGCCCGGTACGGAGAGTCGTTCTATGGTTTTCTGCCGCGATGTGTGACAGGGTCCTTCGTCAGCGCGTGGCGGCTGGAAGTTGACCGGTGCCGCGACAGAAACCTCCCGTTCTGGCACAATGAAATGCTCTGGTGAGAAACCCTGCCGAGGTCCGCAGTGGGAGGAGGAAGAGGGGGGGGTCGGAAGTTGGGAACCTCCGTGTTTGGGGCGGAGTTTGGTCGATATCGGTCACGGAGCTTTGCTACATGCGCGGCGCGTCCAACCAGATTGAGAACACCAGACTGTGTGAGTGATATTCCTGTGTAGAGGAATAATGCGCGCCTGGACTTGATTTCAGCGATGACCATCGCGGTCTTGAGTGTCGATTGTCGATTCTCGAGGTCTCCACTGTTGAGCGCTGGACCTCGATCCCTACCAAAATCGAAAATCGAGGATCGAGATGGCGGTCCTCGATATTTTGTATCCATGCTCATCGAATTCATGTCCCTGTCATGATAGCCTAAAACCGCAGGGCACTATCAAGTAATTTTTGCGAAAATCGGGGGAAACGTAGACCCTGCGAGATTGATCTACGCTCCTCGCAAACGATCGGAAATCAAGAGTGACGGGTATTTTTTGTTTTCATGATATTTCGCTGGAAGAAGCGATCACAGTTTTTTTAGGCATTGTTTTCATCGCCGCTTGTGGTGCTATCAACCGTGCATGTATCTTATTGCGGGCTGCTCTTGAACTGCCCCATTAGGTATTGGGCAGCCTCGGCGATCCTCTGTAGTCTGTTGACCGCGGTGTTTGGACCCAAGAGCGTGTGGCTGTTCCTGGGCCAGAGCTTCGTCGGCATCCTGCTCTTCGAGTCGGTGAGCAACATCATGCTCGGAAAACATATGGTGTGTTCATCAATACCGCTTACCGCCATATTTATTGTCTGATTTCTTGGCTTGTTTGCCCAACCTGAGCATTTTTTTCTGACTGTGTGCCCCCCCCCTCTCCCCGGTCGCCGCCCTCGGTTTTTCGCGCCGCGTCTCGCTCATGCCGTACCGCGTCTCTTTTCCTCATCAGGTTAACTACGTCGAGCACTATGGGGTGAGAAGGGGGCATTTCCAGCCAGAAATATACCCGAGTAACTAGCGGAGGTGGCAGCGAGCGCCGAGTAGACGCCCAGACTTGTCCAATGCCGGTGCAGTAATAGCGTTGATATGCCGCGAGAGGCCCCGTAAATTTGCGTTTCCGAGCAGGAGGAGATCGGGCGCTAAGCCATCGGCGCGTCAAACAGGGCGGACACGCACACCGACACTTTCAACAATCAACCACCGCCCTCATTTCCGTTTGTGTGTTGCCGCGGGGGCGTTTGGCGCTTGTAAAGCTTGAACGCCAGCAGGACAAGGACGGCAAGGCGGAACCTGTAGGATTTGAGCACAGCTGGGATGCTCCCCACCGGCTGACCAACATGGTGTTGTTCAAGCTCCAGAGGCACGGTGACCACCACGTGCATTCCACACGGCGGTATCAAACGCTTCGCGCTGAGCCTAGCCGCAGCCCTCAGGTACCAGCAGCTGCCGCCGTAGTGCGACTTCAACGGCAGCGCAAGTTTATCCAAAAATAGGACATTTTCGTTTTGTTCCTACGGTTCGAGTGTTTGTGTTTTCGACGTTTTTTGGCACTAGGCGATAACAGCAGTGTAGCTCTGCCTCAGGAATTCACATCAGACCATCTAGATCGGAGTGTTCTGTATGTACATGGGGAGGACGGGTGGAGCAAGGGTAGCAAGTGGAGTATTTAATATACAATAGTTGGCGTGAAATATGTTTTTTCTGTTTTTTTTTTGCGTTCATGGAACGATATCTACCCGTGGTATGATTTATATTTCGTTGTAATCGTGAGTGTAGCGTTTCACCAGCGTAAGCGACATTGCCGGCAGGGTAACCGACATTATTTCGGGGTTGTCACGTGCCAGCATTCAAAACGCGCCCACCCCGCCGCCCTAAAAATGGGCAGCATCTACTCGAGCCAGAGGCGCGTGATCACGCGTGTCATGCCGGAATTGTCTGGATGTGTGATCCCCTGCCCCCCGCCGCCTCGTGCTTTACTCTCTTGCGTTTATAGTTGCCCATGGGCTACCCTGGCTGCATCCTCCTGGCGCTTGCCCCCCCGCTTTGGTGTGCTGTGATGGACAAGCGCGTGCTGCGGCTGCGGAAGGGCCACGAGACTGGGAGGGCTTGGCGTCACGGACCCCGTTCGTGAAGGAGGCGTTGGCAGGGCGGGATCAAGGAGATCACGACGAAGTCACCCGGCAGGGAGAGGGAGATTATTGGAGAGTGAATGGCGAGAAAACGGAATGAGAGAAGGAAGAGAGAGAGAGAGAGAGAGAGAGAGAGACAGAGACAGAGAGACTGAGTAAAGTAGTAGTTTATCCCTTCCAAGTAACAAATGATATGCATGAGTTCGATTCTCGGCGATCACCCACTTTGAAGGTGGAAAAAAAGGGGAAGGTGGATTCCTCTAATATTATGTCCAGTAGCGGGTGGCGAGGGGTTCGCTCCAGAGATTCATGCCGAGACCGAGTCGAACTCACACAGTATATCCCCCGTCGGTTGGAAGAGACAACCCACGACTCTAGTGAGTCAGCGACTGACTAAAGTAGATGACCCCTTCTAGCCAAGAGATGTATCTGATCTTCCTTTTTCCTGCGGAGGAGTCTGTTCCTCGGTCGGTCGCTTCCTTCCACAGCGACCATGATATTTGGTTATAAGTCACGAGCTGCTCTATTTCCTATGTTATGCGGCTTTGATCAAGTTGCCGTGCGATTTAGTTACAGGAAGGATGGTTCCGAGACTACGTTCGTAATTGTTCTGTAAATCGACCCTTACCCTATGGCGGCCTACACGGCTGTGGGGGTGTGTGGAGTATGTAGGCGTGCCGCACGCTCATAGCGAGCGGTAGGGAATTGCGTGTTGTGCGGCGTGTTGTGCGGTACGGTATTCCACGTGCGTGGAGGACTACTACAATTTTGCGCATTGTAACAGTAGTTAGTGGGTGTACGGTCGGCTTTTCATTGGTATCCGACAGCTGTGTCAGTCCACTGTGTCTATGTACGATACTTAAGCGAGGCGAGGGGGTGGAGCAGTATTGCGTCTGCATCCGATTCAGGTCGCAAACACACAGGTGTTCGATTAAAAATTCGATGCAGACATTGCCGAGGGGGACAGAGGTAGAATGGAGAGATGAACAGAGATTCCTCCGCTTCGCGGGACGTTGGATCAGAAGTTCACCCATGCCTGGCTGCTGTTGTCATCGAAATTTGCTATTTATACATATTCATAGCGGTGCGCACAAGGTTTTGTGTTACTTGGTTATGTCTGAGTTCGATCAGCAAGCGTATACTGGTATCTCCGAGACAACCGCAAGCAAGAGGGATATATTTCAAAGATACGATATCACACAAGGCGTTCGTAAGGCGTTCGTGTTCGAAAGAAACCGCTTCCTGCGCGGTGTTTTGTGGCGTGTGGGGGGATCGCGATTTGTATATTTTGTACACGGTACGATATCACACAAGGCGTTCGTGTTCGAAGGAAACCGCTCCTGCGCGGTGTTTTGTGGCGTGTGGGGGGATTGCGGGTTTTGTAGATTTTGTACACAGCATGTGCTTTGATGTACTTTAGTACAGTGTAATAAAGTAACGTGGCGCAGCGCCTGCCTGTACGGGCATCTGATTCGTGGTCACACGCGGTGTGATACTTCTCACTCACCAAAGGTTGTTTTAAGCTTTAAGACGAGGTTCTTTATGTGGCGATGGGCGCAGAAAATTTCCACACTACGTGGTTAAGCTCGTTGATCAAATTAAGCAGCGAAGAGGCACAAATCGTGTGCTGGACGCCGCCCAGTTCGGGCTGTACTGCAGCCACTTGCTGCGCTTGGACCAGGTTGGCGTATTGTCCTATATGACCTCAAATATGGTATCATGCCGGCAGTATAGTATAAGGCAGGGCTAGGAGTACGGCACGCGTACACCTTGCTCCCCACACAAGGCGCGAACTTGCCCAGGGTTGGCCCTGCTAAGTTGAGCAAGGACTGAGAGATTGCATGTAGTCGTGTTGCCATCCACGTAGTAGGTTTCCACAGCATTGCGCGGATAGCTGTTGAAACGCCATGATGGTGTTTGATGTGGTGCATCGCAGGGGACGGCGTCCGCCAAGCGTGGTGTCGTACGGATTTCGTAAACAAAGCAACATGCGATTATGTGTATTCCTGCATCGAGGCTTTGCCTTGGGTAAACTCGGCGCCAAAATCGACTCTAACGTCATTGTACCGATTGTAGAGCAGAAGTACTCGACGGCGTGCTTGCTGGCTGTCCGCGTATCGAACGCTGTTAGCGTGTGGACAGCGCAGGTGCAGAATAGAGCCGGGTCGAATTCAAATGTAGGCACATATCAAGCGCCCTCGTACCTATTCGTAGTTTGGCATCACCAGTCGTCTTGACAGAGGTCTCGTTCGTGCTCTGCTTGTGATACAATATCTGCGGGCTCAAAGTATCATCTGATGTGCACAGTCATCCGATCGCTACACACCCACTTGCGCTCCGGGAGCTAACGAGTAGTCAGCCGGAAATGAAATAGTTTTTGCTCTATGGATCAAGCCTAGTTGACTGTTGTGGTCCATGTAGCGGTGAATCCCTGCAAATGGTTGCTGTGGGGTTCTCATCTCAGCTGGTCTATTTACATACTGTACCTTTTTCTTGATCTTCCGTCGCGAAAAAGTGAAAGCGCGTGTTGGCTATTTTCGATAAGCGAGCACAGAGATATTCCGATTGCTGAAGCCATGAAGACAAGTATTTGGGGGGGCACTTGTGAAGGTAGCTTGTCCACAAGGTCGTTGAGAGTAAAACCTTTCACGAGCTATAAGCTGGATGTAAAAGCATACAAATGACTGAAAAAAAACAAAGGTTGAAGAAAAGACGTACTCGTATCATACAGTTTGCAGTTTTCACCAGGTTCACCAGGCCCGCCCGAGGACGCAGCGCGGAAAAAACGTGATACAACCCGATAGGAAGTGTTTTTGTTAGAGGAGAGCTTTTCACTTTGGTTGGTGAATAGTATCCCAATGAGCAGCGCTCAGGACGCAGACGGACTGGGCGGAGTTCCTGCGATAGTGTAGTTGCTTGGAATCAAGACAACGTAAAAAAGCGCTTGCTTTTATCCCCGAAGTTTTCCGAAATTGCTTGTTTTCGTTGGCTGGAAGTCACTGGGGGGGTCGGGAAATACCGTACGATACCTCGTGCTCGTACTGGTACTTGACTCGTGCCGATATTTCATTTAATTCCTCAGTTGCCACGGCGGGACCATGCGACCATTGCCCCTGCCACGAGACATGTGCGGCCCTCGCCTGTTCAAACCACCCCGATCCTTGCCTGTTCAAGAAGCCGTTGCTGCATTTGGCTGTTGGGACTTGGAGACTTCGGATTTTCGGGTCCTTGTCAGCACTGTCACTTTGGACCGACCGACCCACCGACCGACATCACGAACCGACCGCGTCATATTTTTTGAAACGGTCATTTTTCGTCTTCCTCGACAACTACGGCTGTGGTGTCTCGACGCGTCTGCTGCGGCACGGCAGCAGCTACAGCTCCCACGATGACGCCGAGCCCAAGCCCGGCGATGGTGATTGCTCGGGCCGAGCAAGGCACCCTCGGGGCTCTCGCCGTTCCGAGAGTCACCGTTGGCAAGAACCCTTTCATCAAGAGCCAAGCCGGTACGTGTATCATTATTTCGTTTTTTTTTTCACGTCGCCGAGATTGTGATGTATGCTCGTGAAAGTGCATTGTCGACTTGAACTTGCGGCAGGCGAGCTGTTCGAGTGAAGCTGGGTAGCAGCACCGGGCGCGTGGTAGGGAGGCGTCTGCATATTCATATCCGCGTTCAGCAGCATTGCTGTAATTAAGCAAGCTCTCCACAAAAGTTCGAAGTTGCACCTACACTGCGATACGACACGAGCATGTTTTCCACGAAGTATGAGATGATGGTCGGCATTTCGTATGCTTGTCAGATAGAAATACGTAGCATACCCCCAAGCATACCCTGTGCTCGTATGTACAAAGGACCCGCTTTGCCTCGGGCACTACACATGTATACGGAACACGCGGAACGGAGCATACACACATGTAAGTCGCACTGCTGTCGCACTGATGTATCTCTTTACTTACTGTACGTCCTTCCGGCCAGGTTTGTCGGCGTTAGTTCACCCAGAAACAGACTCCGTCGATGTCGGCAGTAGCGAGGACTCGCTGCTGGGCCGACGAAGGAGCACGCCGGAAACGGACAGGCACAGGCATAACGAAGGCCGATTGCCCGCACTTCCGTCGGCAGGGCAGCGAGCACGGAAGGAAGTTCTCCGTGAAATTGATGAGGTGAGCAAGAAAGCTAACACATGTTTTCACGTTCGGCGCTGTGGCGATATTTATCTCTGCGAGGTTGTACGGTACCCCACAGTCGTGGATAGAACGCCTTGGTGCGCGGTTCCATGTGACGCGCTTTTTTTTCAAGTTTGATGTTCTATTCTCTGACAGAAGTAGCAACCGTGCGCATGTATGCCAATGTGCGCGCTTGGTATGACCCGGAGAATCGATTCGCCATTGCTTCTTCCTGGCGCAAGCGTGTACGATTCCGGTTGGGTAAATGTGCACGGTTACCAACATCACAACGGGTGCTTTTATCCCAGATTTACGAATACGTTCATACTATTAATATTAATACACCTTGTCTTCGCCGCCTTGCCTTGAATTCATGTTTTAAGTTAATACGCCTACATGTGCAGTACGGCATTTAGTACTTCTGCTGTTCACTATGCAAAAGACAGCGTGTTGAATATATTTCGCGCCTCAGCATATGCACGTGAAAAGTAATTGCTAAAACCCCCGAAACATCTGGACCGGATTTTCTAAAAAAATAGAATTGACGCCTGACACAGGGTAGTCTCCATGCTGCAGAGTAAACACCAGTATTGGGTCCGTGCCATTTACGCCAAACGGTATGTCCGCTTTCTGCCTTTAGGTCCGAATGTTGCATCATCAGCCGTTGGAGCCAAAACTACCTCGCAGCGGGTTTGAGAAGCTACGCCGGAAGCAGGTGAGCCACACAAAAATAAACATTGAAATTTTTTCCGGAGCAATAACCTGTCGCCGCGGACGTGCCCTTACTGCTGCAAAAAAAACTTACATTTCACAGTTCGGATAGATCAGCTACAGATCGTTCCCAGTTGATTATCTAGATATTTCATAGCAGATATATCTGTTATCGATATTGTATGATCTAGCTCACGTTGCTGGGTGGGACTCGTGTAGTCTGCATGATCTGCTAACTCACGTGTCTCCAGGGTTAGATCTGCCTTATAAGGCAGATCCTGCACAACCTCTCATAACGGCAGGTAAGGATCTACTGCTGTACATGATCTAGATAATGATCTGTCCGAGATATGCACAACTTCCCAGCAGTTCGTCTCCACAACGGGGGGCGAGGTTTTCAAGGCGTTAAAACCAAGTTGTGGTGTCACCAAACGCCCATAGGCCTAGCAGTTCAATGTTGTCGGCCCAGCACTGAGTTTGTTGCTGACCATGCCAAAAATTAATTCGAACGCATAAAACCTCCTGGCATATATACTATATTACAACGTAGATTTGCAGCTTCCTGTGATCAACGTGGTCGTGTATCTGCCCCACAGGCTTGCAGCCCTTGCCGCTGACGAATCCCCGGTCAAAGCCATATATCAGCGGACACCCGGGCTAGGTAAAACTTCGTCCGTATTCAAATATGCGTCGACTATATACCGAAACATCAACCGCGTGCAGGCAGACAGACGAGAGCGCGATTCGCAAGCTATCAAGGCGTTCGATGCTGGGGTGGCCGCTATTTCCGAGGACATGGAGCAAAGAGTGCTGGAAGCGAGTTACGCCCTCCGGGACAGCTTGGGGGCGGCCGACGATGCCATCGCCGCCACCGGCAAGGAACTGGATGTCGATGATCTTCTCGTGCGGGGAGATATGGCGTACGTTGAGGTTCGATATTTTTGGCGCTATCGCCTGGTAGTTTAAATGGAACGTAGTACAGCGTCGCTTGTCACTGTAGGGCGAGGTACAGTACGTAGCAATATCTGGCGGCCCGGAAACGCGCAATCTTCTCGTGCGGGGAGATATGGCGTACGTTGAGGTTCGATATTTTTGGCGCTATCGCGTGGTAGTTTAAATGGAACGTGGTACAGCGTCGCTTGTCACTGTAGGGCGAGGTACAGTACGTAGCAATACCTGGCGGCCCGGAAACGCGCGATCAAATGCAGCCTGCGGCGGATCGAAGTGACAAAGTCTGATGGATGTTGGAGGTTTCCTCCTTGGCACTCGGAAGACCCAATGGATGACGGGAACAGAAAGGGTTCTCGTCAGGGGCGTAGTGGGGATATTTCTCTGTTCAAAGGCATTAATGGGACACTGCTATGGCTGTGCTTCGGAACACTAGCGCGTTTGTTAGCCCTTGGAAAATGACAAAGCCAACGGTAACATTTCCGGAAAGCAGCAGTGTTGGTTTTGTGACCTGCGGCGAAATCCGCCGCTGTCTGGACCCCATGCAAGCCCTAGCCTACACTTCAGTTTGCAACACTCAACCCCCCTTCAACTCTAAAAAAATGCAAAAGGGGATGTGGTCCAAGCTGGAGGCACAATGCAGCCATCGGTCACACTGCATCGAGGAGTTCCGAGTGAATTTGGAAGCCATCGAGCTTCTGAGGTCAGAAGCTGTCGGAGAGGAGCTTCGTCGCCGTCTGGTGGACGAGATGGTGTCCATTGCCTGTAGGATGCCCGACGAGATAGAGCGCCTTGCTGAGGTAAGGACCGAACAGAAAAAAATCGACCAAGCCACTGCACTGAAACACTGCAGCAACTACACCCCGCCTCACAGAACGGAAATATGTAATCGTAGCAAAAACTGTCTGGCAGAGTGTGGATGCTTTACTGTCTGGCCGAAGAAATAGTCGCATGTTTCGAGCAGCCTCACCGAAATATCTGCTCCACGTTTGACCCCACCAGGAACACGTGTCTGAGCTCAATGGGGTGCTGATCAGCAATCGCCTAGCGCACGCAGAACTACTCGCGACGATGGAGAAGAGAGATTTCACCATAGCCGTGGGAATTCGGAGGTGTGCGTATGTGTGTGAAGTGTCGGCTTATTGTTGCTGTGACACCAGGAATAACAACAGCCTTTCGGATGCACAGCGGTGTTGTTTTTTTTTTTCTTGAGCTGCCGGAGGTGAAAGCGTTGAAGCGTATGCTGTCGACCCCCAATACTTGAAGGCAGTGGTGTTTGGAAGGTCAATGTGTTTACTTAACCAAAAGGCTTGAAGAGTACGAGGCGCCCAGGCTAAACTTGCGAGAAGAATAGCATTCACGTTGGCACGTATCAAAATATATATCGTCATTCCAACATCAGGCGCGCATCGATGTACGCGCCCATGTTCTCTTTTTTTTCTCAGCAGAGAGTGCCCATGTTTATCACGTTGCAGACGGGGAAATCATCTAAATCATCTCATCCTTCTTTAGAAGTAGTGCTGTTCCAGCCAGGCGCGTTCTCGGGGGTAGGCGAATGTGATGGTGACGTCTTCATCTAGACTTACATACCAAGGTACCCCACGACCCTTAACGTGGTGTAGCCGTAGGAGGAGGACAACGTTTCACACTTGCGTTCTCGAGAGCGCGTGAGCTGAGCAGCCGTGCAGTAGCCGCACGGCAAGGCCACCGCGCAGGCGTGCTTCTCCCCCCCACCTGAAGGACGCGCAATGACTTTATCATCACCGCACATGGTCGTTAAGCAATAGTTTATTCCCTCAACTCCTCCCCCTGTCCTGAACGAGGACGGATTCGAGGGAAGATGCAGTAGGCAGTGGCGTTTTGGCGCGTGCGACCGCATGCTAATAGCGAACGCCCCACCTCCACTATTTCGCACGTCCGCCCTCCTACCTCCCCTGCCTCCTTCCCGCGACTCATAAAAAAAACACGACATCTTGTGACAGAGCGTGGGAAATACGTAGGGATGACTGGCGGCGGTTACGGCACGACCGCGCGGTGAGCCAATTCCTCTCCGATCTACGCGCGCCGAACTTCACCAATCCGTCTGAGCGCGTGGCGCTGTTCAGGGCGTTCAAGGAAGGGCAGGTGTTACGGCATGAAAATCGAGTGGCCTTGTTGCGTGACCTCTGCGGCCGCCGACCTCTTGATGCGGAACCTGGGGTCGCCGGAAACGATCAGAACGAGGTGCGTTTGACGGCTTGAAAACAGCAGAATGTAGTGCTCTCTCTTCCTGGGTGTTGGCGTGTTTCGTTGTTGTATGAATGGGCTATAAAGCCACTCGGTCCTATGTCTATTTCGTATTGGGGCACTGAGGAGCAAAATTCGCGTGGAAACGCATATTTTACGACGATAGCAGCAAGCAAGAGGTCGGCATCATTCAAGAGATCAAAGGTAGTGGGAACCTCCCAGCGTTGTGTCATACGAATACGGCTCTCGACGCCCTTCAATACATGTATACAGATGAAATAACTTACTTTGGTGGTACCTCGTGCTAGCACGGGGGACCATAGTAAATAGGACCTACGGTACACACAAAAACCTATATTTTATTTACCTATTTTTACTAACAATATTTCGTCCTATTTACTATGGTCCCTCGTAATATATATTATGTAGTGTGGTCTCATGAAGAGTCTTTGCGTTTTTACTTTTTTGAGTGCACCATCCTTAGTGATGATCCGACGGACTTTGGTTCATGCGGCGTGTTCGATCCACTTACGTCGTTTGCCCTCCTTGGGCGCGGGTGTCCTCCCTCAGGGTAAACGCTTGACAACGGCGGCCGTAGGCGAGTTCCGCGAAAAGTACGCGGCTTTGCACAAGGACGAAATTACCGCCATTTTGGAAACCCAAGAAGACCTCGCCCGCGTCCGGTAAGCCAGCAACCGTTACACGCTAACTCCACTCATACCGCCTCGCCTATATACACTGTACATATATATATATATATATGTGTGTGCCCCTACATCTTTCGTTCTGCCCGAATTCCCTCTCAGCGCGTTCTTCGGTGAAAGGTCATGGAAAACGAAGCGCATTGGTCATGCAGCTCTCAAATCAACCGCTGTATTCCTTAGCATAGTAACCAGAACGAAGCGGGCGTGCTGCTCACAAGCAACCGCCGCATACGTACCTTGGCATCATCTCCACAACATATCGACGGAGGTCTGTTTTTTACAGGGATGCTTGACCTCGACCGCCGCCCCCCATTTCCCCTCCACGCACGGCCGCCTTCCTGAACTACGCCTTCGCCAATGCGTCGCGCATGACGGAAATCCCACCGCTTCATTTGTAGCGACGCTAAGCTCGAGGAATCGGAGGCGCGTCGAGAAGCGTTGAGAGCCGAGCTTCACAGCTACGGCGCCCTCCACGCTGAACCCGACCTCGAGGGCTGCTGCGGGCAAGTGGAGGCTGTGGCGCACAACCTGGAGCTGGAAGAGTTCCTGAGGAAGGCTGGCGGCCTAAAGAACGAGCTGCTGGCGTTGGTGCAGGTATAACTTGTGGCCCAGAAAAAGCGGAGCGGAGGGGAGGTGGAGCCGAATCTTATGTGCGAGACTCATGTTTGCTTCAATTGGGGCGTTCTTCAACTGCGGGAGCAAAATATGATTTTTTTCACAGCTGAAAAAACATGCCCCCACACTAACGTCGAGTAGAACTTCACTCTTTTACTGCTGGCAGAAATGTTCCGTATTAATTTCAAGTCAAAGGTCACCGTTTTACTACTGCACAAAAGGTCCCACACTAACTTCAAGAAAAAACGATGCCTTCTACTACCGAAAAAAAACGTTCACCGCTAATTTCATGTTTGCTTTCCTCCAAAAGGGTGGGGCACAGCTATATGCCTAGAGGTGGTGGAGGCGTCGGGTGCAGCATGCACTCTCGTCGTGGCGGGTGACGAAGCGGCGGAAGGTTCGGGTAAAAAAACCTTGAACTACAATCTTGCACAGATTAGAGCGCTGTGCCCGGTCGTAAGAGCACGTACCGTACATATACACACCCAGCTGTCCTCAGCCCCGCTATATAACATTGAAGTCATTGCCTCTGTGTTGATACGAGATGCATGCTACGACAGGCGTGCTCCTGATTTCCTCTGAGTCTTTTCTCGTTCGAGGAGCTCTCTACTCTCAACCTCGTCCAAAAGTGGCTTTGAGAAAATATGAATGGCTAACCGCGTTGAACAAAAAAAAAAAAACAATGCCTAGGCGTCCAACGAAGAGCACGGCAAAAATTAGCGGTCGTAGGGAGGTCCTTGCTGCAGTTGAGGAGTCGCGTCAGGCAGAAAGAAATTAATGAAAACCGCAATCTCTATCGTAGCACGAGTCGCAGTAAGCGCATGCTCGCAATGTGCCAGGTTAAGACGGTCCAAGCACACTACGTAGCCCAATACGACCTCCCCCCCTTTCCTCGTTCACAGCAAAAAGCGTACGTGTTGCCCGAACATAGTCTAGTGATTGATTGCGTCTGCGTCGCCTCTCCCCTTCCGCGTCGTCTCCCCTCCCGCCATGTGCACTGTTTTATTAAAACATCAACACAGGGTATGCGCAGTCCGGAAATCGTTTACGACACTTGGCTGTCGGTGGCAGTGGAGAGGATCGAGCTACTGCTCTGCGGAGTGGATGTAGAAGGGTGAGAAGAAAAAACGCCCCGTGTATCCGCCAAAAGTGTCTTCCGTTGTATTCAGCTTTGACGCGAGGGGAAGCTACCAACAGTCTCTGTACAACTGCTAGCGTATGCACGGCACTTCAAAGACAACACAGCCAAGCTCTTGGTAACTGCACGTAGGCTTTGGCATAGAAACGCCGAGCGCAAGGTGAAAAGTGGATCGAGTCCATCTTTGGGACTATTCCGAACCCTAGCGTCGCCCAGACGCGCGTCGTTCGTTCTGCTGAGCATGACAGCACAACCAGCTTCGTTGTGTACACTACTCCGGACCTTCTCATCAACAGCTGATAAAATGGTTAATATCGCACGTAAACATCCCTAATAAGGAGCTCCTTGCCCCCATGACTCCCCGCATCACGTTTTCCCCTTGCGACAGTGTTCTCGACAAGCAGGGTAAAACGATGCTGCGGCGGGGGCTGGTGGACTCGGTGGAGAGATTCCGGAAGGCACCCAAGAGCGAGATTCCGTCCATTCTCGATGTCCTGCGCCGTCAAGCCGCTGATCTCGCGCAGGTATCGGTAAACAGGTTGTGGCTGCAGCTGCGAGCGCAGGGCCGCGATAGTCTTCTCGTCTGGGACGTCACAGCACCGACTTTTCGATGTCCCAGCGTGTTAATCATTCGGGTTCAGGATTTTCCTGCCATCACGATGTTTCAACAGGGATGAAACGTCAGCTGACAGGCGCAAAAACCCACCGAATTCTTACCCCCAGTTTCGCTATTTAGTAAATCTCGGCTGGTTTTGAGAACCTGTTTGTTGAGATGCATGCCGATTTGTTTTAAACCTAAAGCTGCGGTCGGCAATGTGTTTCGATAAGCCTCTTCCAGCACGGACAACGTTCAGCAGAGAAGCAACCAACCTCGAGAGTGATGGCCGAGGGGCGGCTGCGCTATGACAACCCCAGCTGCAACGTTGCTCCCTGATATTGTTTTGTCTCGCTGGCACAGGCAGCACGGTAGTGTATGAGGCATACCAAGCGGCACTCGCTCCCCGTGCTGTCACCCGCTCAATTTATCGCGGCAACAGGTATCAGAAATCGACCCGCTCCTTGCAAGTTATCTCGAGCGCGCGACGGAGGATATTGACCGCGTGGTCAGCACCATCGAGCGAAGGGGGAACCAAAGCGTGGGGGGGGGGAGCGGAGCGGCTCGTTCAGTGGGGAGCAGAGTTTCCAAGCGAAGCGGTGTCGGGTCGTCACGAGGCGGAGGAAAAAGAGCCAGAAGGTAACGTCTCTTTTATTTGGTATTGATGGTTCGGGGTACACTGCAAGAAGCCGCCACCTCTTTGTTTTATGGTACCTCTGGAATAGGCAAAGTCGGTTTGGTTTACGTACATACCTGGTAGGCAACATTGCTAGGTTCAAGGGCGCGGGCATGGCGATCGATGGAAACGCGGACCAACTGTTGGTCCCAGAAAATAATTGGTGCGGTCGCGACACGCCCCTCACGCACCTATCGGTGGTTTACTGCGCTCGGCAACATGCCAGAAGTGACTGGGTGCTCTTAGGTGGTGGTTGTGCGCTGTAGACTGCAACACCTCGGTCATCAACACTACGATAGCGTTCTGTCTCGGCGCCGCACACGAAGAAAGGGACTGTTCGTGATGATCAGAATAGTAATGATGATACATCGTCTGGGATTGGGCCGCAGCACTTCGATCGCGAGCAACCTACAGCATCCGCCTCGTCCCTCGGCGGCAATTTGTTTTTATGCGCTGTTCCCGCCACCTAACCTTACGTAGCTCTGCGGTGAGAATCACGAAATATTTCGTACTCTTGCATTTGACTCATGCGGCGAGCGCGCATGTTTGTCTATGGCGTCGCAGCGGCGGCAGTGCCGGCGGGAGCAGCGCGGCGGGGTCGCGAAGCTTGGGAAATTCGAGCCGTGGGGGATCTTCGAGGGGAGGCGGTGGGTGGGAGTCGGACATCGAAATCGACATGCTTCAGGTGACTGTGTTAACCACGGCCGTGAAGGAGGCTATCGTCACTGCGCCGTTTTGCATGCCTGGTCTTTGTTCTGAGCTATATACCCCCACCAATGGCGGAGGGTTGCCCACTAGCTTTTTCAATCGGTGCATACTTTTCCAAGAAACGTCGGTAAGTGTTTGCGACACTAGAAATATCTGCAGACGAGAGCGACTTCCATTGAGGAGGATTGTTGAGTGATTTCGTCGTCGTTTTCGAATTTCAATCACCACACCAGGTACGCGCCGTACAGCGCCGACTGGGTCTGCTGGCCTCAGCGAGCGACCTGAGCGAGGAGTTCAAGCAAAAACTGAGAGGCATTCGGACTGCGTTGGAACAACAGCGGGTCTGCAACGCTGCTGTGGACGCGGTCGTCTCGGAAGAGGTAAACCTATTGTATGCTTGCCGCCCTCCTCAAGTCTTACTACGGGGGAGGATAGGGATTAAGCACCAAATATTGTTAGTAAACTCAAGGAATTCTTATGCTTCTTGGGTCGATCTCGGGTTCTGGTTTCTATGGTCTCCCGCAGTAAGAAAAACACCACTTTTTTTCGCCGGCACATCTACCAAATACCAGGTAGGTTTTGATATCACCCTCTCACCATGGAAAAAAAAACGCCTTAGAGACCTGTTGTCAACAGCTTTGAACAGGAGCACGCGCGGACTTTATGCTACGGAATTCTGCGAAACGATCACAACGCAAGCTCCCGCTTTTACCACTGTCTCTTAACCCGACTTGTGCGGCATTTCTCAGGCGGACGACGAGCTGGCGTCGAGGTTTTCTGAGCAATCGCAGCTTCTGGAGCGTTCCATCCGCTCCATGGATGCCCGTGCTCAAGAGCTTCACGCCTGCGCCGAGCGCGCGTGTACATTTTTCGCCGGGGTATCCGCGGAGCTGGAAACTCACGAGGAGAATAAAGCAGCTATCGACGAGGCAGGGGAACAACGGGTGAGAGCGCGAATAAAATAAATAAATAGGATTACGCCGTCCGCGGTCCGCGCCACGCAGTCCACGCCAAGAAGAGGTACAAAGTGCTGTTACCAGCGCCCGAGTTGCTACTGATTATTTTCGTTTGGGGCGTCCACTCTATTCCCAGATTTCGAGCACATATGTTTTCGTCTTCTATGTGTCAGGTCTGTCAGATTTAAAGTCATTCTTCGTGCAACAGCGGGAGGTTCTCAGCCCTGTCCATGCAGTGCTTGCCAGACAGAACAGATGGGACTCTAGTCATAGAAGGACCACTCGCAGAGGGCTCAAAATTAAGGATCGAGCATCGGTTGGAATTGTGAGATAGAATGAGGCATTAAGAGAGTCGAGCCTATCGTGGGTAGACTAACCGAGAGCATAAATAGAGTCGAGCCTATCGTGGTTTGTATAGACGACCCGAAATCGAGATTCTGAGGCCACGGAAAATGCTGTTTGTCCTCTCGAAGGGGTACACGCTACGACCGCGTACCCGAAGCCCTACATAGACCACCGGCTCTTTCGCAAGTGTCATGCGCCTGATGGTGGTCCCTGACCACGCCTCGCTCTACCTGTCTCGCTTTGCTTTCGTACCATGCCGAATTCATCCGCACTCTTGAGGGAAAACTTCAGTGAACGAGGAGTTGTGCTGCGGATTTGTACAGCCTGTTGAATAAAGAAGAGAGCGAAAATAGTGAACGGTGAACAACCTCCTCGTTGCGCTGCGTTTGAACCCTGCAGAAGCGGCAACGGTTCTTGTTGGGTAGGGTTTGGACTAGCTTGCGAGGAGAACCGGTAGAGCCCCTTTTGCACCTTCGCTCGCCTTCCCTCCAACTATTTTTGTAGCGATACATAACCCTCTGGCACCAAGCTGCGTTCCCCTGTCCCCACAACGCCACCTTGTCCTTCCACGGAAATCTTTCGCGCCAAAGTCGATCGAGTCGAGGCAATAAATCAAACACGTATATGATCATACATACCTGGTACCGTGCATGTTGACAGATGTTCGACCGGCAGGAAGACTTTAGGCTTGCCAACGAAGACAGAGAAGCGATGGTCAAGGCGTGCACCGATCGCGTGAGGATGGCAGCAAGCGAGGAGGAGCTGGATGCCTCTTTCGCCCGAGTCACGAGTCTCCTTGACGAGGTGAGCCCTCGTGATGTTTCACCCGAGTCCTGGGTCTTCTCGACAAGGTAAGTCTCGTCATGTTTCACCCTAGGTATGAGTCATTTTGACGAAGGGAGTCTCGTCATGGAAGGCGTGCGTCGGGATCCCTTCTACTGTACTCGTCACTCCGTTCACCAGCCGAATGTGGTTAAAAAAACGTTGCAACCTACAGTTGGTAGCCCAGCAAGGGCTCCTCCTCGGAGCTGTGATACTTTACCACGGGACGCCCGCCCGCACCACCACAAGTCGGCAACGGCGAAAGTTCAGGCCCACCGCTCTTCTTTGCTCTCGTATGTACCTGCGGCCCGCATCGCGTGAATTCAACTCAGGTGGAAGGGTCATACCGTGAATACCACAAAGGCGCCTACTCGGCGGCTGCCATTCACCCCACCGAAGCCGAGCAAGAGGCGCAAAGGATGCGCGCTGCCGTCTGTTCTCTCGTGGGTTTGCGGCCACCGTCTGAATCCGACGACCAATCGCTTTCCGGTCCAGAGAAGCCTGGAACAGAGGGGGGAAACGAGGGGGTGGAGGAGGGCGGGGAAGGGGAAGAGGGCGAAGAGAGGGAAGGGATTGCGCGAGAGGGGGGGGGCAGAGATCGGGGAAGAGGGGCAAGGCAGAGAGGTACGATATGTACGAACTTATAAGTTTGGGGTCCAGGTTTTGGGGAATATCGTTTTCGGCTACATACTTGGTGTGTGTTTAGCAACGTCTTGCTCGCAGGGGCGTGTGTCTACAACAGCTGTTTTCAGCAGGGCTATCGTAGCCTCTGTGATCGCTTCATGCCGCAGACATTTATCACTTCGGTTTGGTGTTTTGTTTGTGCGGGTCGGGCGCGATGATTTCGATGCGGGTTACAACAGTAGTGCACAGTATAGGCTTCAGTTTTTTCTTGTGGAACGCGCGAAAACTGCCAATAGGACGAGCTGCCGCCCAAATCATAGCCGCAGATCTCGTTTCGCTCCGCAAAACAGACGCCTCTCTGAATGCACTGCTTTTGCACCGAGCAGCGTTTTCATTGTAAAAGTTCAAAGAAGACCTCAGCTGTGATCTCGAGATTTTCATCAGATACTTACCTTTGCAAGCTGCGTGCGATGCTTCGACCTCGCGGGCTACAGGGTGTATGACCTCTTGGCCCCAAGGTCGGTGACTACCCTGGGTGATGTGGTACTCTTGGATGATAACATGGTACCAGGGGTCAACAGGAAGGTTTTACGAAAGACGATCAACATGTTATCATTCTCCGGATGGGTAATGAATTACATTTATGTAGAGGGGAGAATGTTTCGCATTTTCGTGGTTTTGTAGAGAGATCGTTGCGCTTACTCGCAGGAAAACGACATTACAGCATCATCTTCACGAATACGTATACAACTATTTTCGACGCCCCTGCCCCCTCTAAACACACTTTCGCAGGCAATCAATGTGGAGAACGAGGCGCCCGATCCCGAGGAAGAAGCGGCTGTGGAAGAGAAGGAGGGGGACGAGGAGAAGGAGGGGGAGAAGGAGGAGGAAAAGGAGGAGGAGGAGGAGATCAGACCCAACACGTATCGGGCGCCGCAAGTCGGCGAGGTGGAATACCTCGTCGAGCGTACTCCGGAAGAAATCGCGATTGACCTCCTCGTCTCGAACACCGCAGACGAGGAGGATGAAGAGGATGATCATAGCTGCAGCGACACGGATCAAGAGGGCGACGAAGGAAGCGGCCACGCGGGCAGCACAGGCGGCAGCAGGGAACCGGGAGGAAAAGGCGGAGCTGGAGCTAGCCCCACCACCAGTGTTGTTGGCATTCCGTCGTACTGGAGAGGGGGCTTCGTTCCGTTGGGAGAGGGGGAACTGCAGGCGATGAAGCTCGCGGGGGGAGAAGAAGCTTGGGAAGAGTACTTAGACAAGAGGTACGCATGCTGCGGTGGATGAATTACTGACTGTTCTGTCGGTTTCAATCTTCTGCAAGGTGGTGGGAAATGGCTCGGAGTGTAGTGGGATGCGTGCTGTTCCATACACGTCCATGAGTATAGACCACCGCAGGGAAGATCGTTTCGGTAGCCTGCGCTTTCGCGGCTTAACGGCAGCAGCAGAAGATTTTTCGAGAAGTGGTCTCGACGTGGGCTTTCACAATCTCGAGCGCAGCATCGTGCGACGGTGTGCGTTATTATTAATGCGAAAGCAGAACGCCATCTTGACGGCCTTGAGCGTACTGAAAAACACCTCCATGTTGCTCATAGAAATCTCGCCATCTATGTAAGTAAAAGTTGTCTGCCCCTTCCTTGGCCCGAGAACCCTTCAGGATGATGTCCGACACACAAACATCCGTGTTCACGTTACCGGCTTTGTTGCCTCCCCGTTCAGAGGTGTGGGAGTGGGTTTTGAGGAGCCGCATCTTCGATTCATGTTCTAGTTCGTGGAATCGGGGTTTCCACGAATTTCCCATACTTCTGCATATACGGCTCATCAGAGTGGGCTAATGTTATGAAACTGCTTTGTATGAGGTTGAAAGCCCGGTAACTACCTGGGTTCAGTCACTGGGAACGTATTTGTAGTACTTGGAAGGCGTATCTTAGATGGAAAACCACCGGGTTTTCCAGAGGCGCACGAGCTTGATCTCAGTCTCCGCGTGCACGAAAGGAATAAAACTGCTCTTCTTCTATAGCTAAGCAAACAACACACGTGAGTACCAACGTTTACCGACTTAAAAGGCAGACCTGTCCAGGGATACAAAGTGTCCCGCAACCCAGATCTTAACAAAAGCTTGAACAAAAGGCGATATTATTCACAGCAGGTCTATTACATACATACGTACGCCGCCCCTTCTCGGCGCCGACAAAAGAACGATTCCTACCGTTTTTTTTTCGAGCGAAGGATAGCAGCAAGAAAGCTATATGTTTCCATTTCGCCTCTCACCCCCCCCCCCCCACGATCGTTCGGTCTGGACTTGCACGTACGCTCGTATTTTGCAAAGGGACCGCCGCTTTCGAGAACTTTCTGAGGAAGACAGAGACCGCCTGCGGGTCGCCTCAGAAGCGGAAGCCGCGGCAAAAGCTCAAGCAAAAGAAGAGGCAGCAAAAAAGGCTAAAAAGGGCAACAAGAAAGGTGCCGCCGCCAAAGGGAAAAAAGCGGCGAAGGGTGCAGCAGCAGCGCCCCCCCCTCCTGCAGAGGAAGGCCCAGCAGCAGTAGAAGTCGAGCCGCCCTCCATTTTGGAGGTGTATGACCGCGCTAAGCGGGAGGTGGAGCAGCACCGGGCGATGCGAAAGGAAGAAACTGAGCGGCTGCGCGCGGAGGAGAGGCTCGTGCCGAGAGATCCCGCAGGGGAAGTGGTCATGGAAGAGGTCAGTTGTTTATCGGAGGCGTTTTTGTTTGTTTTCGGGAGGGGCGGGAGTGCTCATATCATGCATGGCCGTAGTCATACGACCATAGACCCCCCCATCCCCGTACTACCGTAGCGAGGGCGGAGGGGGGGGGGGGGGGGGGGGGGGGGGCAATGTCCAGAGGTCGTTCATGGCGTTCCACACAATGGGCGAACGTGGTATATATATATGATAGTGGCGGCTCAGAGGGAGGTCTGGGTTGGTATACTTTGCACGGTGGGAGCATAATTAAAACTTTGCAAAAATATGACTGGATATGTACATGTTCGGTACTCTCTCGATTGCTTTGAACCTCCGAGGTACACTGTCACCACATAAAATCGCCCATATGGATTCCATTTGACGACCACCAAAGCAAGCGTATTGACCGCAGCCAACCTTCACCCCCCCTCCCCGCTCGCTCGTTCGCTCGCTCGCATCTGTCCCTCGTCGTCAAGCTGACGTTGCCCCTGGAGGAGACCTCGTCCATGATCGCGTCTTTGAGGGACGACTTGGTGACGAGGACAGAAGGAAGGTCTGCCGCCAGAAGAGCGGCGGCGAAGGCGGCATGCCAAGAGGCCCAAGAGATCCTGACCGAGGAGCTGGAGGAGAGGTTACGGAAGCATTGGCCTAGGAAGGGAAGGACGGAGGTAGGCCAAGACATGTGGTGTGTGCTTCACTTGGTGCGAGTCCGTTGCTCTCCCTCGTTTCCTTTGTCTGCGTCAGGAACAACAGGGGTTTTGTGGGTTGCCAGACATACACACGTCATCTTATTGCGTCGAGTTGGCGACACCTCGCCCCCGTGCGCGCCCCCCTCTCTACCTTGTTCCTGCCGCTTCTTCTGCTCCACCTATCGACAACGGAAATTCACAGGTGGGGTCGCGGCAGCCTCGGGAAGGAGAGTTGTACGCTCACCGCCAAAAGGCCAGAAGGTATAGAGCGTCAAAACAAAAGTATGTCACGCTTACAACAACGAACTCTGTCTACAAATTCTTAACACCTCGCCCGTCGGTCCCTGGCCTTTCACGCGGCTGACTGTTTCTGTCCGGTGTGCCAGGGCGAACGTTTTCCTGTGTGTCATTCGCCCGTCCACTCCGCTCCTTTCTGTTCGGTGGGCCAGGGATAATTCGGCTGTAGACTTAGTGTAACAGATTCCCCCTTCAACACGGCTTCTCGATGCGTCCTCAACCTTTCGTGTTCCATGTGGCGGTCCATTGTCCTTCGTTTTTTTTCCGTGGTAGGTTCATCCGCAACCTTCGGGACAAGCTGTCGGAGCAAGAGAGGTCCTTTGGAGAGGAGCTGAAGAGAATTGCCTCCGCACGCGAAGTTTTTCAAAGGGTTAGCATACGCAGTACAGTACCAATAGGTATCGCGCGTGTTTTATACGTGGTACAACATATATATGTGTGTTTACAGGAATCGCACTATCACAGTCTGCGCCTTATCCTTTCTTTTCCTCTGACTCTTCGTGCAAAACCCGAAAGCGACGTTATTTCTGTAGCATTGCACTATTTGTGGCGTTGGGCGTTGACTCGTGATTCCCATGCTAGCACTACGTGCCCTGGCCCTGCTGTGGGTGTTGGAAATTGATGCAAACCTGGCCAGGTTGAATAGAAGGTTTAGCTGTATTGCTTGTCGAGCGCGCGTCCGCGCGCCCCATCGAGGCGCTCCGTTCCGAGGAACAGCCGTAGAAAATTCCTTGTTATTGGGCAAGCTGCATGCCTAGCCAAGACACGCGGACTGCATCGCCTTCGCCTTCCTATTGCCGACGAGCCGGAAAAACTGCAGCAAAAACAGCGTCCACATACATATATATATAGGTGTTGATATATACACCATTAATGTGTTTACTATTCTCACTCTCGCACGCCTTTCGCTGTGTGGAAAACCATGGCGCTTCCAAGGGAGCTCCCGGCTAAACACAACCGTGCCCTCCATCTATCCCGACCGTATCCTACCCGTATTCTACCCATGATCGTTCGGTGGAATGTTGCGACATTGCTGTCCCCTGAAGGCTCTCGCAAGCATGACCAAAGGTCTGGCGGACGCCACCAGCGTTGCGGTGTTGCAGGGCATGGAGTCAAGGTAACCCTGACACTATACGTAACCATGCAGAGCCTTGAGGTATTGGTCTGGGCAGAGTCATTTCTGTGTTGGGCGGGCGAGAATTCGGGGGGGGGGGGGGGGGGGGGGGGGGGGGGGGGGGGGGGGGGGGGGGGGGGAAGCAGGGTCTGGGCGTGCCATAGGAGGACGTTATTAATAGCAGGCTTGCGCACACACCTTCACTGTTCTATCGTTTCCCTGTGTTTCCCTGGGATGTACATAACAAGTTGAAACCGCTCGAAGTATCCTCGGGCCAGGACCACTATGTGGGAGGGGTGGGGGTGGGGAGGGGGGTGGAGTGGGGGGGGGGGTGTACTCACTTTCAGGGGTGAGGTGGGGGGGGGGGGGGGGATACTCCTGTATATTGTTGCTAGCCGTAGTCATTTGACCATGGAGCGCTGCGCGTGTGGTCCGCCCGGAGTGGTACACGCTGTGCACGGCTCGGCATCGTTTTCGCTCTGACTCGGGTTACCACGAAGTCTATTAATACGTGGGTGTCGAGTACTGTTCTTTCCATCCCTTCGTTTTTCCTCTGCGGGATGACCTTCGATGTTGCGTGTTGGGCCGGGAACACAGCAAACGTTGGGCTCCGTTGTGTCCTTCGTGCTGTGTCAGTAGATGAGGCGATGTGTGTGCTGGTCACGTCGCCCGCACTCCACGAGCCCTCGCGAGGGTGCTGTAGGGTGGATAGCGTTGCCTACCCTCCCTGTCCCGAGGTTCGACGTCGACTGGCTAGAGCACGTTAACCCTTTTAGAACCGCACGTTGTGCAGAAAAACGAATAGCTCGATCTAACTTCCAAGTAATTTGGGCCAAGCCCGCTATTGCTCGTATGCTTCATGCTTTTTGCTGCTCGTCGTGTGTGTGCTGGTTGCCGTCAGTGTTTTACTGTACGGCGCGTGTTCTTGACGGACTGTAGGGTTGATAATACGGAACGATATGGATTGGTCTTGACACACGCGCGTTGCTTCGTGACGGCAGGGGCAAGAAGCTCGTCGCGTCTTTCGATGCGGAGTACGAAGCGTGCCTTCCTAGGCTGGAACGGGCAGTCGGGGAGGAGCCGACCAGACTGCTCACCAACTGCGACGACGTCAGAAAGCTGTGCAGGGTGCGTCCGTCCTTCGCGGCACTTGTTCAGCCACGAGCCTACAGCCAAACAACAAATACTTACTCCTGTAGCCCTGCGAGTAGGGAATAAACGAGCAGCTCAGCGACAACACGGCACTTTATGATATGCGATTCAATGAAACGTGTCAACTGAGGCATCTATTCCTCGAACCAAGGCTTGCTTGGAGCCATCAATCGATCGCGCAGCTGTAAGCAAAGCTTCATCGCATGGTTGGTATTATTGGTATATCTAACAAGGGCGAAACAATACGGCACTGTTCTTCCTGTCTTCGGCTGGTGAACGTGAATCACCCTTGTTTATAGATGTCGTGCTTAACACGATTCTCGTTCGAAGGCTTCGATATATCGGATATCGATTTCCTTTCGATGTGATCATATCGTTTATTGATGTCGTCTCGAACTCGATTGTTCGACTTTCCCATCACTATCCACACTACCACGATTCTTGCCGTCGTATATTGGATATCGAAGTCCTTTGGATTTGGTAAAATCGTTTATCGGTGTCGTGTCCAACTTGATTGTTCGATGTCCTCATCACTGCTACCTTCCACACCATCATGATTCGTATCGTCACTTGTCGAATATCGAAGACCTGTGCCAATGGAAACGCATGTTTTCCATAAAAAGTTTGAATTCCAAAGATACCCGCCGGAATTTTTCAGGTGCAGCTTGCTATGAGCACGATTCTTAAAACGGAAACTTCCAAACTTTTAGAAACCTCCGAAAAAAACAATTAGGGGGCCGATGTTCGTCTAAGATCGGCTTCAGAAATACTCAGACGGATGTTTAGTTCGAAGCGGTGAGATTCCGAGCTCTCGACAGACATCGACCGACAAAACCAACGACTGCTGCGTCATGAATTCTGAACGGAATGCGCTCGTGAGGGGCTCCGGCTCACTCTAGGGTCACCGTGTTCACACAATGGCCGATGACATGTGGCGGGGCGCTGCCCAGGCGCATGATAAAAAACAATTGGCCGCTGGGGGTACGAAACAGCTGACAAGATTTCTCGGTTCGTCTCGAATGGCAAATAATAGGCTTTTTTTCAGGTTTGGGAGAAAACCGTAGGACGCCGCCGGCAAGCTCTCGCCCTCTAGACCATCGATCCACCTGATATCTCCGAGGCCGTCATCTGTACTCGTTGGCCTTGCCCGACACCAAGCGGGTTGGCCGTGGGCTGAGTCTATGTCGAGATTGAGCGTCTATCGTCGCACGAGCTGATTTTCATCAGCGTGTTGACAATCTGCGAGAAAAAACAAATTGCGCCACCTGCACCCGTTAGAATGTAGAGAACAAAAAACCAAACATTGTTTGCCTTTTTTCCCGCAGTGGCCGTACGAGGATATCTTCGGCTGTTCTTTGAAAGCGATGTTTTTAAGGAAAAACAATGACTCCGCGTTACCATTGTCATAGGTCGAAGCGAAGTCCCTTCGATTTTATTTTTCGTTTATCGGTGTCGTGTCGAACCCGATTGTTCGATATCCCCATCACTACAAACTTCCCCATCATCATGATTCTTGTCATCGTACATAGAATATCGAAGTCCGTTCTATTTGATAGCATCGCTTGTCGATATCGTGTCGAACTCCATTGCTCGATACCCCTTTGCTTAATTTCCCCACCATCATGCTTCTTGTAGTCACTTATAGGATATCGATGCCCGTTAGACTTGATTCATCGTTTTTCGATGTCGTGTCGAACTCGATTGTTCGGCATCCCCATGACATTTTTTCCCAACCATCATTACGGTCATTATCGTTTTTCACATTCAGAGGTTTGCCGAGGGCGGAGACTATGACGACCAAGAGCTACACGAGCTAGAAGAGCTCCTTCAAGAGCCAAGGAAAGAGGCGAGTTTTTCTTCATGGCAACCCCCCCCAAAAAAACCCGGATTTCTCACCCGCCCACCGCTCACTCCTCGACGTTGCAACAAAAGCAAACAGACGTAGATACAACTGGGGCGGCAAGCTTAACCCTTTACCAAGGTCAGCCTCCTCCTCGATGCATGCTGGCTGATGGTACGTAGATACAGCTAACTATCGTGTTCGAGTTGCGGGAGCGTCGAAGCTCGTGACACGACCATGGGCGAGACTCCACGTTGTGGTAAAATGTCGTCCGGGTCGAAACTCAGGACGTGAACCCTGTACCCGTGACCGAACATCTACCCGTTTCAAAGACCTGGTATAGCAATAGATCGCGCTCGGTCACAACTAGCCGCTGTCGGGTCGACGTACGAGTATACCCGCCCAGCCTGCTTCGGCACAGAACCACATCGGACTACCGTATATATCACGAAAGAGAACACACTCCGGTGATGACATTTTGACCTTTTAAAATGTTATCAACGGGTCTTCTGTTGTCGGGATGTGTACTATCTACCGCGTCCCCGGCGATGAGTATCACGCACGGGAGCCCCGCGGCTAGGGGGTGAGGTAACGGCGGAGGGGGGTGATAGCGAGGGGGGGCGCTAACGATAGTAATGATTGCTAAGGATCAGTAATAGAACTCGCCGAGTCTGCCTGCCGATGGCGTGATAACCAGAGGGTGTGATAATGAGGGGATCGACAACAAGGAGTGTGATAGCAAGAGGTGTCCTAACATGTGAGAGGCTTTCGTCTAGACCAGCTTGCTTTTCCATTCCCACGCAATACTGCCGGTGATGTTAAAGTCACGCCTCAAACCGGAGACGACAGCAAAGACCCCCGCCTTGCTGCAATGCCGCAGAACAGTTACCGCTAGGGCATGAAGTAGCTGTTGCGCTGGCCCAACTTCCGGGTTGGAATTCACTGCTGTTTAGCGCAGCACGAGTTTTTTGCGGCGCACGACTTTTTCGCCGCAGGCGAAAAGTCTGTTGGGCATCTCCTTCCCGCCGGAGGCGTGACAGATATCTGAGGCACCTGTTTCGTTGTCGCTCTGGTCGAAAACAATGTTGCAGGTGTCTAAATACACTTTGTCAAGTGGTTTTCGGTATATTAAAGCAATTGTCGCAATATTTTGGCCTCCGGCGCCCCCCGCGGGAACCCTGTGGGGGACTACAACACGCCCCCGGCGCGTGAGCACAACACATCAGCTCACGTTGCGCTTCACAAAACAGGCACCAGAGCCAAAAAAAACCCGTATGCCCTGTTTACAGGTGGGTACCACCTAGGAATTCAAAGAGGTCGAAAACTCCCGAAGATTTCACCTCAGATGCCCTTGCCCCACCGAACAACTAACCGCTGCCATCATCTGTGATAGCATTGTCTCTAGCTGACGCCCCGAACAGCAGTACACCGTAGGCTTGCGCGATGTTGTGTTTTTGGAGACTGAGCCAGAAGGACACGCGACAAGTTCCACGGTTGGCCGCAACGCCTACTACCGGCGCCGGTGTTTGGGGCTTAGGGCACAGCAGCAGTAGGACGACGAGTAGCAGTGTTGTGGGTGAGTGGTATCATCCACCAGGTGGTGTGACCATTTTGGAGTTTGATGCTGTTCTCAGACGCACCTCCGCAGGGGGTGTGGGGTATTCGACGTACCCGCGGCGACAAAGTGATGACCGAAAATCGGACCAAAAAATATCCCGCCGGGTGTGCTCGTGTGAGGGTGTGTGCTTTCTTCCGTGTTTTACGGTAATATTCAACAGATTGGCGCGGACTTTCCAAGAGATTTGACCCCACCCGTTCCGTCGCCTCGCCTGGTAATTCCCATAAAATAACCCCTTATAGGTTACGCGGGCGGCAGAGTCCAGGCGGGAGGCATTAGCGCAGGCCGCAGAGGAGCACAAGCACTCCATCAAAGACGCGAAATCGTTCAAAAAAGAGCACACGCGCTATGTCATGGCGCTGTCGCTTCGAGAAGGGCTAGGGCAGAGGTAAGGCATTACCGTCCCCGCCCCCCCCCCCACTTGGAGCGTCACCACACTACCACCCCGGTAGCAGTCGCACATGGGTAGGCTTTCGTATTCAGTGCGAGCTGCAAGGCGTTGCCGGCTCTTCCTCCACTTGTAACAAAACGTTCAACACTACAAGCGTCCGCTTCACGCTGCACCTTTCCTCCTATCATCGCGTTGATCATCGGTATGACCAGCCGTGCCCTCACCGGATTGTTCCACCCCCCCGCCAACAACAGCACGGTCACTCTTCGTTTTCCGGACACCACACTCGAGATCCCTATGCCCCCAAGGCGTACCTCCATCTCACCCGGCACTCCTAACGTGAACATGTTCCATGACAAAATATGTGTCACACCCTTTCTCCCACCTCTGAGACGCCAAATACGCCTCTCCTTTAATGAGACCCGAGAAGCAGTTGGCCGCCCCCCCTTTCCCTGGCCAATCCCGTGTTTAGCGCAGCATCGCGGTACGCCCCAACCATTCTTTAAAACACGACAACTCCTCGAGCGCTTCACGTCTTCTACGCGACGTGACTCCTACTCCTATTGTTCTCAAGACAAGACACATCTTGCGTTACTCTTGTCGAAAACCACCCGCGGTTAGGTACGGAGCTCCCCGGCGAAACGCCCAGGAGCGCATCCGATCGGTGATCATGAGGGACGAGAGATGCGGCGACACGATCGAGCGCCTCCTTGACGGCCTCGAAGCGTTGCTGCAGTCGAGACGCGTTAGTCTCAAGGGCGATCATGACGCTCAGACTTGCGGCAGCGACGTATCGCGAGAAAACCTTGAAGATAGTAAGGTGAGAGGCGGGAAGGGGAATCCTCCATGGAATGGAGGGGGGGAGAGAGAGGGAGGGAGAGAGGGAGGGAGGGAGGGAGGGAGGGAAGGAAATGTAACCGATAGTGATAAATCTGAAGCAGCACAATGTGCGTTAACGTTTCGAGGAGTATATGGGAAAAAAAAATCCCTCGCTACTACAAGATGAGGGTGCAAAGGGCCAAGCCGCGCACACGACTTACCACATCGGCTGACAGCAAGGAAAAAC
The DNA here is from genome assembly GCA_031763025.1 of Macrocystis pyrifera. Taxonomy (NCBI): domain Eukaryota; class Phaeophyceae; order Laminariales; family Laminariaceae; genus Macrocystis; species Macrocystis pyrifera. Next base: position 3,654,210 of record JASSKH010000003.1, read on the forward strand.
GATGACACCGTCGAGACACTTCATTGAAGCCCCTCCGACCCGCGCCTTCGCAACGAGGAGGATCGACAAAACACAAACAAACGTTTGTCCGCCGCAAGCCTTTCCAACGTTGAAAGTTCCGGCACACCCACTCTCCCGTTCCCGCGCGACGAACTCAGGGTTCACATTGGGGCGACAAGAGAGCAAAAGGAGAAACTATTAGCAACACACCCATGGCGCTTGGTACAGCCGTGCCCAACAACGATGGGACCCTGACTGAACAACTGCGCTCGAGCTTGCTGTCGCTACGGGAGGCCCTGTTCCGACACGCCTCCTATTTGGAGTTTTTACCCGCGCCCGAAAGGGTTGATCGAAAGCGCGCTGTACAGGGGGAGGGTGTGGGAGACGGCATCCCTGGGGGGACGGGAGATGGGGCTGGGGAGGAGAACGGTGGAGACGAGCTCGACCCGGAGGTAAGGTTATCATTTCACGCTTCTAACAGATCACGGTCTAGATCATCTATAGATCGTTGAGGTCCTAACTTACCGTTGCGAGACGTTGTGCAGGATGTGTACGCTGTACTATCTATTTAAACCCAAGAAAAATGTTCTAGGTCTTGCAGACTATGCGGCTCCCAATCCGGAAACATGAGCTAGATCATACAGATCGGGGAAAACATTTGCCTTGAAGTATCTACTAGATCAGTGAGCGAGGATCGGTGATCAGTCAGATCCGTGAATGTTTTTGTCCGATCCCTAGCATATGCCACCTACTACGCGATATATATATACTATATATATATTCCCGGCATTTCGTATACATACTGCACAGCCTCAACTTTGCCGCGCCACGATATACCTCAGGCCTGTGTACGTGTGTACAAATAATCTCTCGGCATTCGCCTTATGTTCCCTTAGCTTCGGTGGTTTCTTCGATGTGATCGAGGACCTTCACGATTGAGGGTACGCACGCTGGGAGATCGGCGCTCCTCCGACTCTTGCGGCTGGAGCTTCACTCAGACCTCCGTATCGGGCTCGTCACCGGCTCAACCTCAACTCGGGAAGGGAAAGCGGTTGTGATTGGGGTCAATGACCTGTCGTTCCGAAAGCCGTTCTCGCACCCACGAAGTTCGTAGTTTCACATGGGGGGCATTGTCGCCGCCCAAAACGCAGCAGGTAACACTAATGCCTCAGGAAGGAGAGACGTTCGCCGGCGCCCTCGACTCCCTCGAGGCACGCTGCCGCTCAGAAACACGACTTCTGTACGAGTCCGAGGGAAAGGAGGACCTCCTTGGCGAAGAGGGCGTTCCCGAGAGCCTGAAAGCCTGGCTGGAGGAGTCTCGCGAGCGCGCTATGAGCAACGGAGGGCACCGACAGGAGGCCCGGAGGCGGCTGAGGGGACAGGTGGGGGTGAAACACACACATACATACCGTACTGGAGGCAGACGCGTGACGTGTGCTACGACCGGAGGAGTAGCTTATCATCCCCGACGGAAATACAAGGACCGCTTTGTCTTCGGAATAAAGTCTAAAACGCTTCTTGTATCTACGCCCCAGAGTGATATTTATTCGGCCAAAACAAGATCTGAGTTGCCGTGGCGCTCCTTAACCGACGAAACTGTTCCAGATTAATAAATGTCGGAAAAATACACCATTTGTGTCTCAACATGTTTGTCGTTGTGTGTTCAATATCGTCCATCGGGTTCAAGTGCACTTCCACGTTTTCTCGGAGTCTGTTTCTGGGTGCGGTACGTCTGCAGCCCCTTCAGTCTGGAGCTCCAGCAAAAAAAAATCTAAAAAGTAGGTGCGACCTCTATCGTAGGTAGTCGTTTTGTTGTTTTGGTTTCTCGTCTGCGTGGGTGCTTTTTTTTTGCGTTGCCGAAGCGGGAAAAAATGTCAAAAGCGCGAACGATTGCTGTTAATACGTGTGTGCGTGCGTATTAATAGTACAAGCCTGAACTAAAAAATAAGAGATTTAGGGAGTGTTTTTTTTTTCGCACAAACATGTGGTCATCACGAGTGTTGATGCCCTTGAAATTCACCACGACGGCCATATTTATACAATAATCACGATGCTTTGAAGAGGGCGTCCGAGCGCGGGGAGGCACGAATAGAACCGAAACAACCACTTGCCAAGGGGACAGGGTGATAATGCCCACCCCCCTATGGTCATGCGACTACGGCCATGCATGATATCGAGTAACTCCCCCCCCCACGGTATACTCCGTCTCGAAAGGGATGCGTGGTCAATGGTCAAATGACCAAGACAAGCAACAAATGAGTACGCCCCCCCCCCCCTCCGGTATGGTAGGGATGCGAGGGTCTACCAGTCTACCAGTATGATCACATGACTCCAGGTGTGCATGACATGAGTACACCTCCCCCGCCTCGCTCCCCCCTGAAATTCCTTTAGGTCGAGCGCTTCGAGCTGCTCATCGCCAAGCGGCCGGTACCGCCAGACGTGTCAGTCGGGCCGCGCGCTCCGGCCCTGATGCTTTTGGACTTATCAGCGAGGCTGGAACAAGCGGCGTCAATCCGCAGGGAGAGGATAGAGGTCAGACCAGTCTGTTTGATGGATTGCCTCGTGTGTCCACATCCATCGTCATGGGCAGTTATCTGCCATAGAGAGGCTTTTGGACGACAAGAGCATAATATTTTTACTCGGGAACTCACACCTGGAAGTACGAGGTGCCAAGTTGATGGTACGCATCTATATATGATCTGCGTATGTGCAGGTAAATTAATAGGCTACAGTACATAGTATTTTCTGCGCTTAGCCGTGTTTTATGCACCCCAACAGATGGAATTATCACTTTCACCGTTTCGAGGTGTTAAGATGTTGTTGCACCACTTTCACCTTGACGTTCACGATTTTCATTGCTTTCGTTTTGACTTCAGCCGTGAGCCCAAGGCTCCTCGGGATACCAGGACAGACCCAGCGCAACTGTGACTGACTCGTGCACTACACTCTCACCAAAACAGCTTGTTGGTCCATGGTCCCCTCGCTTATGCTAGTGATTAATATGAATAGGACGGCTACCACAGGCCCTTCGAGTCCCACGAAACTCTGCGTATGGATGTATAACTACAGTAGTAGCGTTCTGGATTCGATTGTTTTATCCCGAACGGGCAAGGTTCACAAGGCTTCAAGTGTTGCTACTGTACCTAAAACTAAACGTAGACCGGATAGCTTTCGCGACAGTCAAGCAACCGTGGTTAAATCCATATGTCATATCCGACCTGACTTCAACAGGTACGCATTCCAACCGTTCCATCAGCAAGCCACAGTATTCGTAGTGCTTCCTTTAGCTGAGCACCCCCCCCCCCCCCTCAACCCCACTCCCCCACCCCAGAAACATGACGCGAACCCAAAAAACGGCATATCTCTTGGGGTGTACACCCCGCCCCGTATCTGACTCTGGGGGATGCTACAGAGCAAAATAAACCAACCGTCTTCATCCCCCCTCCCCAGCATGCGACTCGAAAACTCGACGTGCTCCGTCCCGGCATTATAGAGATGCGAGGGTCTATCGCCGCACTGCTGCGACCATGCATGACAATGAGTACACTCCCCCCCCCCGGCTCCCCCTTCATGCCACTTGCCCAACACCTCACGGCGTTTCGCGCTTGGTGCAAACACTCTGTGCCTGGTTGGTGAAAACACGATGTGGCCCGTCCCGGCAATGTAGGGGGTCTATGGTCATGCATGACATATATACCCCCCCCCCCCCTAATCCTCTCCCCAACCGTCACTCAGGCCAAGCTCGAGCGCTCGCTGTCCGCGTCGGCCGCGGCCCGTGCCAAGCACCAGCGCTTGCTCAGACCTGCCTTTGGGTCGGCCGACCGTCGCGAAGAACTCGAGGAGTTGTTGGCCCTGGAGGCGGCGCGCGCGGCGAACGCAAGGGGGGCCATGCTGTCCTTCCGCCAAGACCTTCTCGAGGAAGAGGCGGCGGTGGCGAGGGAATACGCGGATAAGGTCGCTGCGTGTTTCCGGGGTGTGACCGCTATCTTGGACAGGTAAGCACACACAAAAAAAAAATGGCAGCTGTGTTTGCTGTGATGAAAGGAGAGAAACACTTTCTGCAAATACGTTTTGTGTTGGGCCCGATAATGGTTGAAGGAAATATGGGAGGTGCTCCGTAATTGGACAAACCGATAGGTATAAGAAAATTCTCCGGGTAATAATTTTGGCAGCGTTGTGACATGTAACCATAAGACTACTAGACCGCTTCCTACGTAGAGGGTGGCCTTTGAAGTAAGTAGGGATTTCATCGTGCGAGGCTGATACCAGGCACTTCGAATATTCGAGACATTTTGTTTTTATCGGCCCTTGATTAATCGGTAAGGTAACGCCTGGTGGTTTGTGTATTGCTCCGTTTCGGAAGCTGGGTCCCGTCCGTGGTGCTTGCCCAAGGTGACCCTGATATCACTGACCGTACTATCACGGGGGTCCATAGTTAATAGGACCTATGGTATACTTAAAAAAACCAATATATTTACCTATTTTTACTAGCAATATTTGGTCCTATTTACTATGGTCCCTCGTAATAGCAGGATCATTCGTTTTGGCTCACGACTAATCCCATGGTAGGGGTTTCACGTTTTGCCTTCTGAGGCAATCTTTTCCGACTGGCTGATCTCCTCGAGTGAGCAACTACCGTTTGGCCGGATATTTGTACTGGTGACTTTGTTCTAGGACTAGAGCATCGAAAAATCGCTCGGGCTGCGCCAACAAGTCCTTTCGAAGTCATGTTTCGGATAAGAAATTGAGCTCCTCATGCGGGGACCTCAGAAACTAAGGCACCGTCCCTATATGCTCTCACCGTCCATTTCCCTCGTCACCATCACGGTTAGGCCCGATATCTGGCTGACCGCTCTTTCGCTCTCGCGCGCTCTAAAGTTCCCCATCCTAAAACTTTTCCACGTCGGGGACTCTACGTCGTTCATCTCCGCTCTAATAATATCTACACCCTCGGTTGGTCATCGCGTCGTCGCTCGGTGTCTGTTAGCGTTGTCATGGCCGATGATCTCGGAAAGCTTCCGGAGGACGACAACCTAGAACCGAAACGAAAGGGCTTGCGTCGCCTCCGAAAGGCCGACCGGGCCTTCCAGAAACAAGAACAACAGAACAAGGCCGCTGAAACCAAGCCACAGGCGGCGGCATCAGGCGGGGGAGAGAGAAGAAAGTCTGCCAGCCGCGTCGCCCTGCCCTCCCCTTCCGCCCTAGTCCAGGACAAGGGCGACGAGGACGTCGCCTCTTCTCGGCAGGGCAGAGGACGGCTTTGGGCGCGACGAAGCTGGAAAGCAACCGGTTTGACCGACCTCTCACGTATATTGCTGGCGGCGGGAGCAACAGCAGCGGCGGCGGGGGGGGCGGCGGCGGTGGGAGGGGACGCTACCCCCGTAGATTTCAACACAGTTTTGGAGAATGTTGATTTGGATGTCGTAGCCGCCGCCAACGATACGGATGAGGCGACCGTTGTTGCAGCTCCGGCGGGAAAGAATGGCGGCAACAGAGCGCCCGCCGTGCAAGCGGGAAAAGGCAGCAAGAAGGATAAAAAGGGGCCCGGGAAGGGAAAGGGGGGAGCAACCGCAGCAGCGGCCGCGGGGGGCGAAGAGGAGGGCGAGGAAGCGGTGGCGAGAAGGCAGAAGGAGAGTCGCGAGGCGGACGTGAAGGACTGGGTGGAAGCGCTGCGCGCGGCTCTGGAAGACGAAACGTTCGTTACGACGGCGCATAGGGCGGCCGTGGCAACAAGAGACGCGATGTTCACGAAGCTGGCGGATAGAACCAAGGTTTGCTTTTGTTAGTTCCTCCTGATTACGGTAAGGGTTTAGCGAAGAACTGGTTGGGAAATCCCTCTTTCGCACTACTTGTATCACAGCCACGGCAATCATAGATACTTCACCCAGAATACCCAAGGGGTTTTCGTCTCCTGCGTTGCTTGCAGTTTTTTTTTTTTTTCCAAGGTCCAGCGTTTCCTTTGGCGGGTGAAATCAGGCACATAATAGCTTTGTGGGATATAATTTCACGGGACATTCACAATGCGTCTCGACGGAGGCGTTCCTTTGGGCTCTTAAACAAAATGGTGCTGAACTATTACACGAAGCATACGTGTAGCTCGTCGACTCGCCTTCGATCATGCAACCGACAAACAACGTTCTCCTATGCCAAAAAGCCAAAGAGCGGACGCCCCGTTCGTCCACCCGCATGTTGCAAGTGGGCTGCATACGGCCGAACGTACCCTGGAAGAGACGGGACGATTGCCCCCCCCCCCCCCCCCCCTTCATGGCCTCCGCACACTTGTCTCTTGACTCTGGGGCAAGTTGAAACGACCACTTTGACCAATCGTGCTTGCATTTTCGCCCCCCCCCCTCCTCCGCCCCCCGCACACTCTCTTGACTCTCGAAAATTTTGAAACTGGCACTTTGACCAATCGTGCTTGTGGTTTTGCCCACCCCCCTCTCCCCCCCCGTCCTCCCCTGCAACGGCCAGGACGCGATGGTTGAGCTGCAGGAGCGCTATGGGCGAATGGTTGAGGCCGAGGTCCACTGGGGTACCAAGTGGAAGCAGCTCGTCGATATGCTTGTCTGTAGCGAGGGGCCCTAAAAACGCGCACTCGGAAGCGAAAACGTGTTGAACCTTATAAAAAAAGTTAAACCTTTTTAGAACCACACCTACGTTTTCGGGGACGGACATCTCGGAATTAGAGTCGGTTCATTCTCGCAGCACCAACAAGGGTTATATATAATAGCGTACGATATGTGCCTCAAGGGCCCTGCGCACGACACCCAATTTTATCGGGTATAGCCTGCCGAGTTCCATGAAACCCCGCGATTAACGAGAGAAGGGTTGCAAGTTGTGTTTGCCCACTTCGTCGGAACCGGCGTGCCTCGAATAAAAATATAAGGTGGTCCTCATGAAAAAAAACGCAACGTTTGCAGACCGAACAGGGAATGCCCAATACTAAAGTTCACGACCCGCGGTGCAGCCCTTCAGCGGTACATGCGCGTCTATTCTCGCCTCCCGCCCTTTCGGGAGAGAGCCAACCTGAAATTCTTCGTCTACGAGTGTGAAGATGGGGCGGTAGAGCCTTTGTCTTCGGCTCGGCAGGGACCGCAGCCCATCGACCATGGTGTACTGCCGTCGGTAGTGATGCGCATCTTCGTGAAATAAAACAAACACGCAGGTGGTCGTATGCGAAGGTGTTTCCACACCTATTGTGATTTCGCTCGTCGGCAACATGAAAAAAAAATATCTCCCTCAGGTACGACCGGCTGCTGGTCGCTGCCATCAACCATCAACGTCACAAATGGTGTCACTAGTGGACGGGTCGAAGGGCTACACTCCGAATTACGACGCTGCAACGCTGCAAGGCCGAAGAACGACATGCGCACAAAAACATAAGCTTACCCACAGAGTGAGGGGCTCTGATTCTTTCCCAGCTTACCACCGTAGTTGTAGCCCTACGAACCTGTTCTGAACAGCGTGATCACCTTAACAAAAAATGCAAGTGGTTTTCTTGCCTTCGATTCACCAAGCACATTTTCGAGAAAATTACCCCACGCTAAACGCTTCGCTGCACGAATACATTCATTCCGGGTGGCTTAACAGTGTCCTTGCTTTGGTCGGCGTCCGCAAAACGCCACGGGAGCCCCCACGCCCCCAGAAGAGCAGAGTGAGCGGGGGGATCTCTTTGGAAATTATTTCGAGTCCACGTAAGGTACACTCGTGTACCGTGACGTTCGACGCCCACACACCATAGTGTGTGGGGCTTCTTCTCGGGGGGGAACCGGGTGTGCAACGTCATCCAGGGACAATCCTGCCCTCGCCCGCTCCGCGAGTCTCCGCTCTACGCCACAGCACCGGCGGTGTTCGAGCGCCGTAAAAACAGTAAATATAATATCGCTGTCTCGCCCTTTGCACCCCCTGGTGCAAAGCGGCAAGGACGAGCGCTTGCGTAAGGCCTTCAGTTTTTCTAAGGACTCAAAGCCGAGATGGTAAATACACGAAGCGCTTCTGGAAGGAGAGAAGACTCATCGAGCGTCATCGAAATTTTGTCCTCGCAAGGACATCCCCTGTTTCGACCAACTACCTTTTCAAAATAAAAATAAAATCGGTGCTATACATAGCGCAAGCCCTTGCCACCGCTTTCAAGGTTGCCTCGTGTCTTCTTTTCTCCTGAGGGCCTGCGCTATTCGTCGCTGGGCGTTACCGAACGTGAGAAATGTCACGAGGCAAACGCCGACAGTCACTCCCGCCGGAACGTCGGGCCCGCCAAACAATGTCTCCACCTGTATCGCCAGCAAGCAAATTCCGAAACGAGTAGCGTCCAAAGGGCGGAGCGCCCGAACGGGTCACCGTTACACGTTGTGCAATGCAACAATAATGACATCAATACGACCACGAGTAAAGCTGGCGTTTTATCTGAGGGAGGGGCGCCGAGTCAGCAGGAACGGCACGATGTCACATATATTTCTCCGACAGTTACAGACACCTGCATCCAGTAAAAAATCGAACAGCGAACAAGGTGTTACCAGGGTTCTCTCGATCGTGGGTATGCACGGCCACACGTACGCCCGATGGCCTCGTTCACGGCATCAATCAAGGGGGGCGGCCAGCCCCATGCTCAGGCGAGGGAGCGCACAGGAGCTAAGCCAACATGCTTCACAGAAGACATACATCGTCACGAAATGTCTTTGCCTCCTCACTGCTGTAGTCAAACCTTTGCAGTCGAGAGCTGCCCCGGTCGATGCTTACCAGGCCGCTGTTCATATTCTTTCCCACGGTGGCACGCAATGACCGCTCGTGAACAAAACAGTAAGCGCCACCTGTGTGCCCCCCTCCCCCCCCCCCCCCCCTCTTCGCCTCAAAAGCGGTTCTTAGCAGGATGCAGCTCACCCTTTATGCGACTCGCCCTCTAACACCTCACGGTGCTTCGCGCTTGATGCAAGCAATGTCTGCGTGGTCGGTAAAAAAACCCGACGTGCTCCGCCCCGGCATTGTAGGGATGTGAGGGTCTATAGTCGTACGACTACGGCCATGCATGATAATGAGTACACCTCCCCCCCCCCCTACCCCCCTCTATTACATACATACCTGGTATATAGTATAGGTTGGGTTGGCGTCGGTTGGCGACGATGCTGTAAAGCACGCCTCTCACTGCGTGAGCTAGACAGCCAGGGTACCGTTTTTTTTTTTTTTGGCGGTTATACGACTGGCGGTCAAGTTAGATCATTTTTGTGCGGGGAGAACCTTCACTCCGCACAAGGGGGATGGTCGTATCACGTAGTGTGTATATGGTGAGGCACCCACGAGGCAGTTACATAGTAACCCCATTGCTCTCTCTCTGGAAGTGGCCACACCAGAAATTAAATCAATTCATTGATGCTGTCATCCACATGCAAGAAAACCCGCCTCTAAAGCGGTTCTTAGTAGGATGCAGCTCACCCTTCATCCGACACGCCCAACACCTCCCGGCGCTTCGCGCTTGGTGTAAGCAATGTCTGCCTGGTCGGTGAAACCCGACGTGCTCCGTCCCGGCATTGTAGGGATGCGAGCGTCTATGGTCATATGACTACCATGCACGATAATGAGTACCCCCCCCCCTCCTCGTCCCCCCCCCCCCCCCCCCCCCCCCCCCCCCCCCCCCGCTCTTACCTGAGACGTTAATCCACCCCGGCAGAAGTTGTACCACAACGCAGCGTCCAGGGCTCCGACAACAGCTCCCACGGACACCTGCGGGAGTGTGTGGAAACCCGCCTTCACTCTCCAGAGGCTGCAGCAGCGTGAGGTTCGAAAGAGAGGGCGAGGAAATCGAGCAGCGCGCAGGTGGGCGTGTGTTAAGGTCAGGGGGGCATGTGCGTACAGTGTCTCAACACGTCAGCAGGGAGAGAAGGCGACAGGCGACCAGATACGTCGCAGAAAAAAAATCAAGAAGTAAGCATTGTATACTGCATGCAGCGGAGCGGGGCGTGAACTGGTGTCCCCCCCCCCCTCCCCCATCGTACACGCACGGGGATACCTGCCATGAATATACTTGCCTGGCGATCGTTTCTTTCCGGTGCGGGATGCGTACTGAACGACGACGGCTGCACGCGCAGCAGTGCTGCAGAGCGCGACATAGCCGCGTAAATGGAGGCAGGAAGTCCGGACAAAAAACGCCAAAAAAAACAGTTGAGACAGGGTCGACCATTCTCCCTGACGTGATCCCTCCACTGGAACCTCGTCGACGTCGAGAACACCCGCACCTACACAAAGGAGCCCAAGGTTTGTTGGATCCCCGAAACACAGAAGGACCCCCCCCCCCCCCCCCCCCCCCCCCCCCCCGGATTCCCTTCCGAGGCAGGAGTTCTTCTAAAGGCAAACCCCTCGGGCCGAAAATCTAAGAACCGTTTGAATTATGATTCAATATCAAACGGTGATTATATTTACGGCCAGAGTGGACTTACTCTTTCCGGTCACGACTTTCTGTACAAGGTTGCGACGATGCCAGACACCAATATCGCCTTCTCACCTCGCGGTTACCGCGTAGACGGCCAGCAGCGCCTGAGTTTCCGTGACTCCGAGCGGCCAGAAGTTCAGCACCGCGGAGCCCGCCGAGAGCATCCCGTGCTCCTGGAGACCGATAACCAGGTACGTCCCAAGATAAAAGAGCGACTGCGGGTCGGGAACAACAACAAAAAAAAGCAAGGAAGGAGGAAGTCGGTGGCGTGCTGCATATATAGGAGGCGGCGGAGGAGAGGGGCCTCCGTGCACACGGGTCTGCGATTGAACGGCCAGCTCTGCCTTAACAAACAGGCGGTCTGTACGCCTTAAAAAAAATCAAACTGAAGTATTTGCAAACACACATCCGATCGAGGTCGTGATTCTGGTGAGGGAGTTGCTGCCTGCCACTGGCTAGGGCGTGAGGGTGTGTCTTAACTCCCTCCAGAGAGCATTGGAACGAACCGGATGGAATATTATTTGCTGCATGAATTGAATGATGATGATGATTGGTTATGGGAAACGAATAGATTCAGTGCAGCCCGAGAAAAACTGTGTAACTAGGAAGAGGAAGAAGAAGTGTTGCACCCCTTTTTCTTGTTTGGGAGGACCGAACGGCCCGACCGAACGGGAACATATAGGATCTTATTTGATGTAGATGGACACCACCGAAGATGGATGTGGACACCAATGTGCTCTGGCATGTGCAAAATATACCGTTCGTACTGGTTCGGCTGGCGAGGCCCAGGATTCTGCATGGACTCAAACACGTTTTTTTACACAGGCACGGAACGAATGACCACGAACAGCCTCGTTCCGTTCCGCTCGTTCCCATGTTTTCTGGGGGGGGTTAAGACACACCCTGATCCGTCAATCCAACCCCACGGAACCCGATCAGTGTCGCCACTACCACTGCCACCCCTCCGCTGGCGCTGCCACTGCTGCCATAATTCCGTTGGCACTGCCACTGATGTCAATTCTCCGTCGACACCAAAAAGGGCTACGCCATCTCTCCGTGGGCACTCACCATCGCGTGCGAGCTGGGCATGCCCGGGTCCTGCAGCCGCGAACCGTCGGGTCGAACCTATTTTCGCGAAACAGTGCACGTAGAAACACGACCTACGGTCAGTACGTCAACAATCACCTTCGGCATGTGGCGGTGCGATGATGCCAAAGGGTGCCGCTCCCCAAGAATGTTGGTACGCGCGCGTTGGCTAAGCCACTCCCTTCAACAGCAACAGCAGTGCTATATTTACACCACAACCACTGAGCCAGTAGTCGGCGCTGACTACTAATAGCCCAGCTGTTGCGACGTATGTCTAACACACAATCTACAATCTGCAGTCTGGGGCTCGGATCCCCTCATGATCTTATATAACAGCCTGCGTTGACTGCTATTAACAACATAGCTCAAATGGTTACGGTGTACCTCTAACAATCAACAGTGGACGGGTGTCGGGCAACAGTAAGGCTTGGGATCGCGGCAATCTGATCGCGCTAACGGAACCAACTGCACCAAGAGCGGCAGCCGAGAACACCCGAAAGCAAAACAATAAATACCCCGACACCGAGCGAGAACTCAAGATGCACCCCGACCTGGTTGATCCCCTTCTTCAACACCTTGGAAAATACTGCGTTAAAAAGCGACCCGACCACCCAGACCAACGTCTGCGCGTCCGCTCTTGTCACCAGAGCAGCGCCCACCGAGCCCGCCACAACCCACTGTGTGCTGGCGCCCACAAGGTCCAGGATGGACTCCATCCCCCGCACCATGTTTAAATCTGTCGCCGCGGGGTCTACGATAGCGTCGGCTGCGGTGTCTGCATCCAGCTCGGAACTCCCGCTGTTGATCGCCTGTTCGCCAACAGGTAGTTCCACGGAGTCGTTTCAATTGGCACGCACCAGGTATGCAATACTGAGCAGGAGCTGGGGTTTGCAACGCATAGCCGTTGACGCCGTGAGATGAAACGCTGTATATGAGCGAGTCCTGAGCCATGCGTCCTACAACAGACTGCTGCAGCACGTTGGTTCGGTTCGATGCAGACGTCAACGCCATGCCGACACAGTGACACAGCAGATAAATATTGGTGTACGGCACAATGGAACGAAATTTATTTGAGCTGCTGTCGTTGTGAACAACGTCAGAGGCATCGTATGAGCAGTGGTGGTGGCAGCAGCAGCAGCAGCAGCAGCATCGGCACCAGCAGCAGGAGCATGAATGATGAGCGCGAATAGCATCAGCACCTCCGCGGTCTGTTTTTCATCTGACACAAAAAAAAAATGCCGAGAAAAAAAGGCTGCAATGCACCGCATACAGCAGTAATATGACACCCGAGCGTGAAATACAGAAGAAAACACCTGATGTTATCGCTGCATTCGACGACTACGAGCTGAAGGAGTTACAGGGCAACAGAGGCGTGCACGAAATCGTGCAAAGTCCTCACTCTCGTCCACAAGGCCGTTCGTGTTCGTTCTTTTCCGCCGGAACAAGGTTGAAGGTCTGGACACGTCGGCCAGATTACAATATATCTGTCTACAGATAGATCATCTGGATCCTAACCTGCCGTTACGAAACGTTGTGCAGGATCTGCATAGTACAGATCCAATCCGGGAAACATGTCCTGCTGTAGGTCATGCAGGATATACGGGCCCCACCCGTCAACATGAGGCATAGATCACGCCAATCAGGAATCTATCTGTCCTCAAATATCTAGATTCGTAGTGGATGAGGAATCGATTACCTATTCGAGGTGGTGGAAAGGCGCGTCTGTTTTCTCTTTTGTTTATTCAATCAACGAACCAGGTACCAGGTACAAAAGGTGCTGCAAGAGCAGCAGCAAGTGCGTCAGCTCGGCAGTGAACAAAACTGGTCGGTACAGCCAGCACCTTTAGCGTAACAGGTGCGGTCTATTTTAAGAACTGGTGCTGACTTGTATCGTGCAAAGTGCTTTACGCGTACATACATGCAAGTACATCATGAACTTTTAAATAACCCATGTATTGGGTACCTACCAGGTATAAAATGATGATTCCTCGGCTGCATTCCGGCGCTTGATGCAGTCCGTCGGCAGTCGACAGCAAGCAGTATATAGCAGACAACACAACAGCAGCGGCCTCCAGCGGCTGACGTCTCATGTCACGTTCCGGGTAATATCTTTAAGTCTGAGTCCCGCGAGCACGCGCGTCTCCACTGCTGCACACCAAGTAGAGAGCATTACACTAGCTATTCCATCCACCCTCACCCATAAGTAAGTACTATCCACACACCTGTTCCCCTCCCACTCCCGCTGTCGGCCTCGCACTTCGCCAAGGCCGTCGGAACGTACTCGCACCTCGGTCGTCGTGGTATGTGCCACGAAGGTGTTCCGTGTTGGTCGAATATAAACACGGGCGCGAAGCCTGCGAGGAGACCGCTGCTGCTGGAGCTACTACTACGAAGCAGCTCGCCCGCCGCAGGAGCACTAGTGCAGAGAGCGAGGCACGCCAACAGCAGCGCATGGTCTGGCACAGGGTTCATGGTGAAACATCTGAGCAAGGGTTTCCAACTTTAACGAGGAAGCTTTTTCAAACCGTTTCCAGCTCGTGACGCCACATGAAGCACAGACAGCAGAGCAGCACACAACAGTGCAGAACAGAACATCAGGCAACCAAGTTCGGATTGTGCTCACACCACGCACTAACCGTCCCCGTATCGATCGAGCTTCTTCTCTCCGCCTTATTATCACGCCAGAATCGAACAAGGCACTGCTAGTCGCAACGGAAGCAACCCTGCTTAGGCGCCAGCATGAGGAGACGCCGCATATCCGTGTGTTCGATTTTCATCGTTTTGGAGGCAGCGCGCGCTGCCCTGGCCTTCTGTCCCAGAGGCGCTCGAGCACTCCTCGCTGATGCCAGGTTCCGAGATGCCGGGAGAGGCCCTATTTTTGCCTCGGGACGTGGAGAAGCGGCGACTCGCTCTGTTGTGATGGCAGGCTCAATGGCCCCGCCACGAACAAAGGCCGAGAAGACGTCTGAGAAGTTTAGCTTCAGCAGGGAGGGCATGGTGGTGTTCGGGAGCAGCCAGCGGGTTGAGGTACGCACGAGACGGAAGGGTGGTGGTAGTGGTGGTGGTGGTGTGGGTGGTTGGAGCAGTGTTGCGTTTTGTGTTGCAGCACCTGGGAGGCACATTGAGTGAGAGGTGAGCGTGATAAGATGGGGTACCACGTTGTTCTGAGAGTCCTTCGACCTTCGCGTGAAGTACAGCAGTATAATGCAAGTACTGCTGTAGACATACCAGTATTATTATGTCATGTGCATGTGTGCTCGTACAGGCACCTGATGTACATCGGATTAGTACGTACGTAGCCGGCCCAAGCAGGGGCGCGGCCCTAGTGCTTGAAACTTTCAGCCGATATGGGCTGGACGCCAACAAGAGCAACACGCTTCGAATCAGGCCGTTTTGTTGGAAGACTTTCTGTACGAGTACCTAACTAGACTCCAGACCTATCCGAGAATCGCGTTGGTGCTGCGTGTTTTTTCAAAGCGGATATTGTCATACGATGATCATCTGCTGACGTACTTCGAAACACTCGACATGTTTAGTTGAGAGCATGGTCATACCTGGTAGAGCAGCTGCTGTAACTGCAGTTGCTGCTGCGGTCATTACCTACGTTTCTTTCTATTTATTGAAGGCATTCCGCAGAGTTCCACCCTTTCCGGCTGTATTTGCGTTTGATACATACCAACAGCACTACGTATCGCGCCGACAACAGTAACAATGTTTCGCGTAAAGTCTACCTGGTACAACAGAACAACAGCGGCAGGCAGCCATTCGTAGTTCCAAGCTTGCCCGCTGGTGCTGATGTGCGACTGCTGCGCGGCATTACCCCTGTGCTCTCAAGTCTCTGTTCGGTATTCTCAAGAAGAATGACAGCACTACGACGGCCTCAGGAAGAAACACGTGGATTTCCCGATTGCCATTGCAGCGTGAGAAGATCAAATAGCTGTACGGGAGTAGTGGCAAAAAACAGACATTGGCCAAGCCGACTCGAAGATATGTCTGTCAATAATAATATTGTCCGCATATAAATAACGGTTATTATGGATAGAGTTAGTGCACAATGGTACACTCCCATCCCTTCCGTACGCGAATGCTACACCGCAGTAGTGCGGTACTTAAACTGTATGCAGTTCGCACTAAACATCAACAGATGCCGCACATAATATACTTTGACAACCCTTGACATGTTGAGTGCCGCACGGAGCAGTTGTTGCCGTCGAAAAGGCTGTAAAGCGGCAGTTGCGACAATACTTTGAGAGCGGCCTTTTGATTCAAGCACGCGTAAACCCTAACATGACGGCTCGATGGCGCTCGGCCGCGTGTCGGAAGTGCTGTCGCTTCTCTTCAAAAAGGACCCGCACATTGCTTTTGTTGAATAATTTGGTCGGGTGCGGCGGGGGAAAAAGAAATTCCCTTCAGATTCTTGAATTGCGATTTTTTTTTTTTTTTTCTTATCGTCACTTTTACTTTCCAGCCCACTCGTAGGAGGTTTTACCCTCGACGATCTTCTGGACAAGCTGTGGTCACAGGTGTCGTCCCTTTTCCCCCCCGGTACGTGCCTTCATTTTTATCGCGCATAGGGTTCAGCATTCCCACTGCTCGTCGATTTTCATCGAATGTAGCTAACTCACGCTCTCGCGCTTTCCGCTTATCAATTTTTTATGCAAGAAAAAGTCCCTACGAGCATGCACTCGGTGAGATTTGAACCCACGAAATTGATCTTGATAGGCACGCGGACCACCTACCAAGCCACCGGGGACGCCAGTTGGCACAAGACGTCTAGTTTCTATTTTTCAGCATCATTTTTGGGCCCATCGCGCGAAGCCAGCTGTTCTGTTATACGTACATGTCATACCACAGTGTTTGACTATAGCGACTACTTCAACGCCGTTACGAACCTACGCCGTACCATGTTGCAAGCGAAGCTTCACCCGCTCCCGTCGCCTCTTCTGATGCCTGATACATATGGCTTCTATGACAGTCACAGCTGTAGTAACAGCACTCGACCCTATAATATTCATCGATATTTATCAATACCAACGAATGGCACTCGTTCCTGCTGTCAGTAAAGCCTCCCGCCCCTCCGCCGGTGCCGCACGACACTATCCAGGCATCAATAGCCGGCGCCTCGCTGGCGTCGATGCAGCAGTACATCTCCGACCCCGCGCGCATAGTGTACGCTTGCTGGGATCATCCGGACATCACGCCGCTAGGGGAGGGCTTGTTTCGGCTAGCCTTCACGGGGCAGAACTTCTTATCTGTCTCCATCGACATGTCGGTGGACATTAGCCTTAAGGTGGGGGACAACAGCGTCGTCAAGGTCAAGTCCGTAGGGTACTCGATGGAGTCTATGGCCAAGCTTTTGGGCCAGGATTTCGTGGAGACTTTTTTCTTGGAGCTGGAGGGGGAGTTGAGGGTGGAGGAGACGGAGACCAAGGTTCGCGCGCTGACGCTGAAGAACACGCTCTTGAGCGGCGACGTCGCGGTGACCATCGGGGGCAAGGTGAAGGAGTATCTACTTGTTGTCCTTGACTTGAATGGTTTTTCATGGTGTTGGTCTGCGACAGATGCGGGAGCGAACCTCCAAGCGTAAAATTGTTGCCCTGAAAACGCACAAAGTGTTTCTCTTCTGGCAGCTCCCCACACGCGATGTGTTGCGCGATAGCGGAGGACAAAAACACAGCGCTCTGTCCTATGGCGTTCATACGGCAGCCCTATCCATGTGTTTCCCTCCTGGTTTTCTTATGGCGGGGGTCTTGGACCAACTGCAAAATGAACGCCGCTGCACGGCTTTAATTGGTGGAGAACTCTGCGACTACCAATCGCCCGGTCGAGGTCAGCTCGAACGCCTCCTCTCCAGCGGTTGAAAGCGTTACCGCAGAACAGGTGTAGGGCGTGCGGTGCCCTACTATCCGCGATGCCGTCCCTCTCGTGGTAAACGCAACCGTAACCCTTTCAGGACTTGATTTGAGTTTAGCGACCTAAACTACGATGCGTGCGGTCTGAGCACTCGTCTAGGCAAAGTGCGCAGCTTTGCTGCAGCAGCACCACGAGTGTCAGCATGCTGCGTGCAAGCCGCAAAGCACGTTACACTCTGATACTGCATGCAGTTTTGGACACCCTACCCTACCTACCTCATTAGCCCCCCCCGGTGACGGTTGATGTGGACGATGCTGGAATTGCCCTTTGTTTGCTCTGAAACCTTAGAGGGGTTTTGACGGCAACGCGGGAAGATACATACCCGAACGATCGTAACAAGCTGACAAGGAAAAGTACCGTACCATATACCTGGTAGCCAGTATCGTTGACAGTTTCACTTGGCACGCCGTGCCCCCCCCCCCGCCTCAAACATTTGCCGCGGCCGCTGTCCTTGTCTGCCCTTGCTTTGCCACAGATACCGGGCTTCCTATCTGCCACGCCTGAGTCGCTGGTGAAGGCGGCCGCCCTCGGGATAAACACTCGAGTTCTCGAGTACGTGTCGAGCACTTTTATTTCCACCATTGCGGGCGACTACCGGCAGTGGTCACGGGATCAAAAGAAAACAGCGCAGTAGGCAGACGGTAGGGTTTGGCACTGGAATACTTTGAAAACCCGACGTCCTGGGCAGTCGGATAGCCTGTCGACTGCCGGTTCGAAGTTTGAATGCTCGTCGGTGCTAACGAGTTACTGGTTTTTACACTGTCGCACCGACAGCAATTGTGCTGCGAGTGCGGGGTAGGCATTGTGGGAGAGGTTGGTGGAAGGAGTTGGCTGATTGCCGGATTTTGCTCGATTTTTCTCCAAATTTTACTTTCGATTACTACTTTTTTGGTGTATATATGGGTACACACGCACGAAAAATATTACTTTGTATAGAATATTGGCCAACCCCGGGAAACAGAAGGCGACCAAGGTCGTCGCGTGATACGGGTTGCGCTTTGGGCTGAAAGCGTGGAGTAGCTTGTCGATGCCTCCCGGACGAAGCCAAAACAACTGGCGCCGATAGTACTGCTGCTGTGCATTATCGAACGCTACAGCAGTACCAGGTTTGTACTTCGTATGCGGGCATATTAGCATGAGGCATAGCAGCTGTTGTCCTTCCCTGCGTTTTATCGTGTAGACGACCGGGCGGTTGACAACCAACCCGGCATGAAGCCCACCCCCCCGGATGTCACCACCAAGTTATGTTATGTGTAACTCTAATGCTGTCCCTCTATTTTACGGTAAAGCAGAGCCAACAATATCCGCTGCTCTGCTGTTCCCTCGATGTTGCCTTAATACCTGGTGCGTGAAGCGTTTTCTTGTGAGGAAGATTCCCAGAACGTTATTATGACTACCTCTCGTGAAATCCTGTCGGGACTCGGCACCAAAGTTTTGTGGATGCTGACTGGTTGGAGCAAAATATTATGGAGTTCTCGAGGATTTTCGACAGAAAACGGTGTACCGTATCATGTCTCCCTTTTTGGTTTGTTGGGACTCGAGCTGATTTTCCACCGTCAACTGGCATAAACACCACCGGTATACCGTTTTATTGCGATGTTGGCAGGGAGACGGCCAGACAAGGCTCTTCGGTGTCTCCGTTATATAAGATCCTACACTAGATGAACGTAGGGAATAGGCACCCGCACGAGCATTTTATATATGCGTGCTCGGGTAAGCGCTGCATTACCTCGGCTCGTCGACTTTACTCCCACCGTCCCTCGTTATGATTGAAGCTATGCCGACCAAGCCCCAGGCACTACGCTATACGAAGTGCCTGGTATAGGAACACGTTTTTCAAAACAGCACGAATGTGCCGACTGCTATGGGAGATACGTTGCTCGGGGGTGCCGCGGCCGCCACCATGCCTTATCCTCACGTTCGTCCCTTCTGCCTACTACTACAGCAGTAACGCGCCACACAAACTGCAGGTCTAGAGCTCTCTTTGAGAGCTAAAAGCGGGACCACATCGCCGGCAAGACCTTACTGACGCGTTGTTAGTGTTTTCCAGTCCATTTCCCTCTAACGCACTGTAGCCTAGAAAAGGCGACTCTAACTATATGCGTATTTACAAAAACGCACACTATGTAGCCATCCGGACCACATTTCCCCTCTGCTAAGGTGCTTGACCTGTTGGACCAAACAGCGTCACCCTACGATATCACGCGGCGGAGCAAACAGCAGTATGGTGCCTTGCCGTAACCACACACGCGCCCGCCGGCCGCTCACACAGGCCCGCCAACATCCACGGCTCCACGTGTGCTACGTAGGAGTCACAGGACTGAGACGATCATATACAGCACGAGTCAACGTCGGGACTCTTCCCCGCCAGCCCTGATGCGCCGGCGGGCGGGCTTTCCTGCTATGTACTGCGGTAGCCCAAAACATTTTTGCGCGCCCGCTTGTTGACACCTTGCGTGAGATAATACATCACAAGCCGCTCGGGAAGCTAACTTTGTGCCTCATCTTCATCTTCCCACTCTTCGGCACCCCCCCAGTCGAGATCAACGTCGACCGCGTCAAGCCCCCTGCCAACGGTCAAGTATGGTGCCACACGGCCAGTTGTTGTGGTTGGGGTTGTTGTTTGCTGCTGCTGGTGTTTTTTATCATCACATCAAGTATTCGACATAATTTAGTCCGTTTCGGACGCCAATTGAAAAAAACAATGTACCGATACGAGCTGGCCTCAAAAGGTTTCACCTAGTAAATGTATTCCATACGTGTAGTGCTACGTTCAGAAGACCGTGGGAGACTGGAGCGTGAAGAGCACCCTCTCGAAGTCTCAGTCCAGAATACCCTCACGCTCAAACGTAGGCTCGGGGCGTTGTATCTTGGTGATGGTAAAATTACTGCACACAGATCTAGTTCATATACCGAGACAACACTTTTTGTGGCAGCATCCAAGCACATTTTGACAGACGAAAAACATTGAAACACCCACTTTCGCATCTCCTCGAGCCCGGACACCTCTTCCAAAACCTGGGGAGACTGACACGCCTTCTTCACGAACTCCCACCCTTCGGATCGGTGAGCGGCGATTACCGGCGCGGAGCACGCGGTGCAACGGTCGAACGCTAGAGCCGACGGCGTTACCGTCGTGAAGCTCGCAATGAAACCGCGGACCTATGGAGAGGGGGGGGGAGGGAGGAGGGAGGGGAAGAAGAGGTATAGGGGACGGATATAGGGAGGGGGAGGGAAGGGGGGATGGAGGGGGGGGGTTGAGCGTTCACGTCATTGCAATACCAGTCGTCGTAATAAATGTACGGTTCCCTGGCGGTGTGGGCCATGTCGACCGAGGAATTATTCAGCAATGACCGGTGGTGGTGATTTACGTCTCTGACCCACTGTTTCTCTCGAGCCTTGAAACAAAAACAAGGGCTGCATAGCTTAGAGCCAAGGCTCTCGACAAGACCCTTCTTCTGTGGCACGCAATGTAGCACACCCGCCGTATTCCACCTCACTGCCCATGCACTTTCCGCGAAACGGCCCGCGCGAGAATACGCTAACATCATACGCGGCGCTCAATCAAATCTTCATTGTCCACCCAGGTCGCAAAGCCAAAGCGCCGACACCTCATCATGGAAACACCGACCGCAAAAACACCCGACGAATCACCTAAAAAGCAGGGATACATCCAATCACCAAAGCCAAAAAAGTCAATCGCGAAGTCACCCGACGCACAAGGCAATACCTGGTGTGGTAGCGCCCCCAGGGGATGCCGCCCCTGTCCGACCGCGGGCCGTCGCCTGCGCCGCCCCCAGCCCCTTGGCTCTCCCGGCACTATCTTCCGCCGGCGCGCGCTGCCTGAGGGGATGGTGAAGCAAGCTGACCGTCAACTCCACCGCCGTCGCGGCCGCCATTGGGGCCAGCCCTGGCCGCGTCACGGTGCACTGTTGGTCCAAGGTGCGATTGAGGGATGAGTTCTCGGGGGCGACGACGTCGGTGCAGAAGTAGCACCCGAGTCGGGGCGGCGCGTCCACGTCAGCAACTGGGGCGGCGGCGGCGCCAGCAGGAAACCCAAGGATCGCAGGACTAGATCCCTCAACCGATGAGGGCGATGGCGGCCGTGTCTCTGCCTCTCCCGTGGCTTCCCGTTGCTGTGGTCCCTGCGACGTCTCTCCCTCGGGAGCCCCGCCGTGCCTCACGACCAAGAACGAGTCCAACCCCAGCGCGGCGTTGATGCAGACTTTGTCGTGCTTGGCGGAGAGCAGCGTTGGTAGCCAGCGGGATTCCCTCGAGTCCGTGAGGATGTACACCACGTCGTGCGACGAGACCAACGCCTCGAGCGTCTCCGCGTCGCTCTTCGCCTTCTCCGTCTCCGTCCCGGGTGTAAGAGGATGCCCCGGCATGGGGATCGTCAGAACGTGCCCCGCTGACTTCGCCCCGGGGTACACGGTGCGCAGAGCCGATGCCGCCGCCTTCGCCTTGAACCTTCCACCCCCCTTGCAGTCCTCAAAATTGAACAGCGACTGCCGGACCGGGTTGGAGTAGGAGACGCGCCCGTTGTCCGCCAGGGTTACGTGCTGCACCCCCCATCCCATGAGGCAGCGAGCGACCGCGCAACCCAGCGTGCCTGCGGTAGCGCACAGCGATTCGGCAGACAGAAAGACAGCCACGTACGGGGCAAAGGGGATGGTTGGCCACACCTCAAAGACATGACAATTCCGTACAGAACACCTGCTCAGTCATGAAGCCACATATTCACAGTAGAAGCCGCGACACGAAAAACGAAACGATACTCCAGGGTAACGAGAAAAAAAACAAAACCTCTCTCCTCGCGCGCCCCCTCACCCGCCCCCAGCAGCAAGCACTTCGTCCGCGCCAGAAGCTCCACATCCAGCTCCGGCAGAGCCCTCCAGCGCATGAGCTTGATGTTCAATCGGACGCTGTTCTCCGCGAGTCGCGACGGGTCAAGCACTGAGCTCAAATTCGACATTCGAGGCCCCGGACGGCCTCCGACATTCGGTTCCCATCCTAGGGAACCGACTCGGGCCGGGAGCCATGCCTCTTTCGCCGCCTCGAGGCCATCCTCGGTCGAAGGTGCCCCGGACAGATCGATGTCGATAATCACGCTGCGGTCGAGGCTTGATCTGCTCAAGGCTGCGCGAGGGACGTAATGGCGGCGTGTTGATTCGGCGGATAAGGTGGGAGGGTGGAAGCAATGGTGCGAGGAGATCGAGAGGGCGGATGGGGCTCGTCAATGGCGCGTAACACCGTTGTTCATCACGTTCGTGGAAAATGCGAGGACGCCCCGAAGAACCTGAGCGCGCCGCGAGATTCCCAGGTCAACAATCGCGGGATGCCGACCTCAACGTTCGATGGCCTTGCATACAGGCTGGGTATACGTCGCACAAGGCCGGTCTATCCTTATCATTACGGAAATGGAGGGCAAAACACGTATAACGCCGAGCGGTTGAGCGACGGGGTGCCCGCCTGATCGAGGTAATGTCAAAAGTTACCCACTGCAATTAAGCTACCGGCATATCGTGCAAAACACCGACCGCCTGATAAAACCGACACGCTTGCCGCGGAGAACAAGCGGCGGAGGCACCAAGTGTCCACCCTCCGCTACACGAACGCTCTCTCGCTACGGCCACTCCCACGCGGTCCCCCCCCCTTCAATTTTCGGCGTGCGAGCTCACCATCAGGCGCCAAACCCTCCGATGCCGCGCTCCCCCCCCCCCCCCCGGCCAATGTCGGGCGCGGAACGCGCTCCCTGAAGCAGAGCACCCTCGCCAGCTTCACGCCCCACCTCGCCGACAGGAGCATCAGAAAATTCCGGAGGGGCCAGCCGGGTGTCCCTCTGGGCTCCGAGCACGGGTCAACAAACCCGAACAACACCTCGCCCTTCACGCTCTCCTCCCCCGCGTCCCGTGCGGCCTCGCGGCCTTCCTCATACTCCAAGAGCGACAGCACCTTCAAGCTCTGCGTCTCCAACCCCCCCCCTTCTCCAGCTCGCGTTACCACGACGACAAAAAACGGGGGGCAGCCGGGGCGCCCGGCACCCCCCAAGGATTGGAACCAAAGCGCGGCCAACCCCTGTACCACCAAGGAGCCTTCGGCGACGCTGAGGACCGATGAGGCGGGCGCCGGTCTAGAGGATAACCGAAACAGCGCCTGGTTGCCGAGGGTGGGGAAGGCAAACCAGTGTAAGAAGGCGCTCTTCTTGAGGTCGGCGAAGGTCAGCAGGAGGAAGCGAAGGAGGCGTTCGGGTTCGATTACCGCCCGTTCACTCTCGACGGCGTCTGTCCAAGTCTCAGCTGCAATCGCCGCCAGCGCTGCGCGCTTGTCGAGACCCTTGAACGCCTGGAATAAGGGGAGAGGTAGAGAGGCAATACGCACATGGGGAAAAGATTGATGGATGACGAACAAAATACTCGTTGGTCCTCAAGCGGAAGCGTCGGAGTGTGCGGTGCAGGCTTGCACCAAACCAATACACCCCCGTGATGGTAATCAGAACGAATAATGATGAGGCCGTCGGTGTTTGGGTCGTTTCACCGGGGCCCCGAAGCTTGCAACACCACGGAAGCATGTCTCGCAATTTAAGGCGGGCATCCCCCACTTCACCGGCCGGGCGTGATCGAGAACGTTTTTCGTGAGACAGGTTGCGCTTGCTCTCAAGAGGCTGGAAAATTGTCCCACTTTCGGGCAGCCCATGATAACACGTTTTACATAGTAAAGCCATAGCGTCGGTGGTGATGGAGTTGTTCGAAGCTTGAGTCAACACCACGTGCAGCCTCCCGGCGACGCCCTTGGTGAAATAATCCATAGAGCCGAAACTGCAGCCCATGATAACACGTTTTACATAGTAAAGCCATACGGTCGGTGGTGTAGGACTTGTCCGAAGCTTGAGTCAACACCACGTGCAGCCTCCCGGCGACGCCCTTGATGAAATACTCCACAAAGTCGAAACTATTGCGTAATTGGCTGCGGTATTCCATGCGCGAGGACGCAGCGAGCAATTGGGGCGTGCTGGTGACCCCTGAAATGTGAGCCGTTGATGGTGGCAGTGGCAGGGGTGGTGGAGGTGCTGCCGCAGCGGCACCTGTGTAACGGGGTCACAAGAGGCCGTGCCCCCTCCGGCCGTGAAACGCAAGAAAAATGAAGCGTTAGATCGTACCACACCAAGGGACAGAACGAGAGCAAACGCTCAACCCAAAACGAAAACCCTTTACAAGGACAAAACTCGAGAAAATATACGTACGATAAATCGTGCAACAGTCCTACTAATACGGGTACGTAGAATATCAACAACTACCTGGTACAATTGAAGGGCACCTGGTGCGAGATATCGGCACCATCCTGGGGCCGCAGCAATATCTGCGCGGCTATCAATCCTTAGAGCTGCGAACACTATACCTACTCCTGTCTTGTATACACAGCAATCGTACAGTAGTTGCAGGACAAACTACGAAGAAACCGATCTTAACAAAGGCAAGCTGAAATCTACATGCACTAGATAAATTCCGCCGCGTTTATACTGAAGTTAGCGTAGAATAATCCTCTTCCCAAGTGAGAACTCCAGCCCGGGCATGTAGTTGTGTTTCTTACTGCTGGTTATGCGGCCCAGGCTTGCGGCGTATCGCAATGTTCACGTTGAGCACGGGCACTTCAAGGCTATTGTAGAGGATTTAGAGTAGCGTCCTTGCTGAGAGCTGTAAAGGATCAAGATATAAAAACTCAGCTTGAAAATCTCAACTATTAGTAGTAAACTCTACACACATGTCGCCTGCTGTACTCGTAAAAAAAAAAGCTTGCTGTGTGAATCTACAGGTACAGTAGTTCTCACTTCCTTCGTGTTGACGTTCTTGACGTAGCCCATGGCGCGGCATTCTTCAAAACGAGCTCCGGGTCCGGCCCGCCTTTGTTCGTCCGCGTCCTCCGCAAACGACTCGCCCAGAAGGCTCAGGCGGCATGGCGCCCTAGCTTCGTGGCCGGAGCCGTAAAACCCGTAGATTGCCTGTTTCGGTAGGTGGCCGTTTCAGGTGTTTGATGATCCAATCTTTGTCTGATGTTTCGACGTTTTTTTTTTTTTATTATTTATGAAACAAGCAAAACGACAGCCGTCGACACAAAGTCAACAAATTGAAGGTTTCGGTTTTTCCGTCGATCGCCCGCAATAAAAGCGCCACCAGATCTCCCGTGGGGAAAACACACACACACACACATCGGCATTTTCGACACCAAAATTAAGTACGTATACCGGCATGTGACTCATTTTGACTCCTCTTCGTCTTCATTGATGCTCCACACAGCAGCAGAAGCAGTGGTATTAAGGGTCGATCTTACGACACGTATTATCTTTAGTTTTTTTCCTGAAATTTCGGCATTTCACGAAATTCAGCGAGGGTTGAATCTTGTCGAGTACGTGCCTCAGTTGGCTCGCGAAATAATCGTCCGCCCGGCACAGAGCCGTCACTATAGCAGCTGCGTTCGCGGTAACCATCCGTGCGGTGATCTCATGTCATCGGCTTGACTCGTAGGCAGGTGTCGGTGCCTTGGGGAGTGAAATCCGTCGCCAACTTGTCACGCTACAACGCCCAGCGTGACAAATTCTCAGCTATTGCTCTCACCGAGCTCAGTCGGTCGGCCACCTCGGTGCGGTCACCTTGTGAACTCGTCCACGAGAGCCTAAAAAGATATTGCGCCTTCTGCGTTCGCCCATGACTTGCGCGTGACTTTGGCAACGACCCTTGTCAGCCTTGTGCTCTCGCGAGGGGTGGCAAAGCTCGAGCGTTGGTGTTGCCTGATCCTCTACAGCCTGGTACCTAAATTTCCTGAAAACCTTGAAAAAAATAGGACGTAATTTTTCGGTGTTGGAGTTTTCGGCTTTTCCCGAAAAAATATCGGGAAAATGCTGAAAAAAAACTGAAAAAGACTCCTCGTTAAGATCGACCCTATTAAATACCAGGTAGCAGTTTATTAGTACGGGGGACCATAGTACATAGGACCTACGGTACAGACAAAAACCTATACGACGTATATTTGCCTATTTTTACTATTACGGGGGACCATAGTAAATATGACCAAATATTGTTAGTAAAAATATGTCAATATATAGTTTTTTATGTAAACTACAGGTCCTATTAACTATGGACCTCCGTAATAACAATGTTTTGGTACTACAACAGTAGTCCCTATAAATAACAGGTACATTATTCGTATTATTAATATTAGCAGTTTTTATGTTCGATGTTCTGATGTGTGATGTTTTGATTTTTTGCTGTACGAGAAGAGAACCGTGACGGGTGTCGGCGACAGCGTTAACATGTCGGAAGGTGGTGTCGGATGGTGTCCGTTGGAGCGAAGGCGGGATCGAAGAAAGAGGGAGGCACGCGTCGAAAGCGGGCAGCCCACACGTGTCCAGCGCTCAGAGGAGGAGATGGGATTTTCAGTTTTAGGGCGTTGGATTCCTCGTTTGCAGTTCGGCTGCAACAGCAGAGAGGGTTATCAAGCGCTCCGTACCCCAATCCCTGAGCATAAGGTTGTCCCTTGGTAGGAGTCAACGCGTGTGAGGCACTCTGCTTGTTGGCACGTCACGGGCATGACCCCGCACATGTGATAAAGGCAACAGCAGGGTAATATCATGGGTACAAAGTTGAAGTTGTAGATGCTGCTGCTGTTGACGCTCAACTGCTGTACGTCGATTGCTATAGTCTCCCTTACAGACACACAACCGTATGTATCTACTACCAGGTATGAAAAAATGCAAACACCTTTCGCAAACCTTGCACGAAAACTCTTGCACAAGCGTAGCTACGTAACGGCACGTACGAACTGACACCAAGCAACCGCCCTCCGTTGGAGGATTTGCCGTACGTACGTCCTAGTACACCCGAGTACATACACAGAGTCTGGAGTATGAGAGCAACATACCTGAGCGTCGTCGTTGAGGCGGTACGTGTCTAATTTCTTCGCCGCGAGCTCAGTCCAGAATTCGACCTTCACCAGGCTCGAGAAAGCCTGCGCGCAATTCCAAGGTCAATGTGGTCAGCTGAACAGGCAGACACACACGCTGGAAACAGCCAAGCAGGCAACAACGGCATGTGGTTGTCCTTCTCTGTCCGTGATATCACACGTGTACGCCGGGCAACTTGATCAATAGAAAAGTGCGGAATGTTAGGTTGACGAAAGAAAAATAAACAATCGATCCGTCGCGTTCGCCAGCAAAACGTTGGTGACGCTACCCGCCCAGTACGCGGGCAAGGCTGGAACTAGTCGCCCGTTCATAGCCTTACCACGAACTTGAGAGCATCTTCAGGCGATGTTGCTGGGGGCATAGGTACTGCTTTCAGTACAAGTATCAGGCAGCAAGTCGAGGTAGCAGGTGGAATGGGTATATTTGCAGCGGGATCAAAACATATTTTTCCCGGTATTTGTCGGCTTCCTAGGTTGTATGGTACTCCCAGAAAAACAAAGCAAAAAAAAAAGAAACAATATTGACATCTTGCTCGAGCGAGGGCATGCACCGACTCTGGACTGCCTTGTACCTACTATTAACCAGTGCTACCACAGAGGCAACCAGCATAATGGCGAGGTGAGACCAATGCAGGTCACTTTCCTGGGTCATATCAACCCCCTTCTCAGTCCAAGATTCTGCTTTATTGAAACGTGTACACGTACGTACGTATCATGTGTATACGCGGGTATGATACGTTACTACTGCTGTTGTGCCATGCCACCACACAGAAGAGCACTCCACCTGCAATGCTTTTCCGACCCGATTTTCTCCATAGCAAGAAAGGCACGCACCACGATGATACTGTTTTGTTTAGAAAGACCTCGTTCAGTTCTCTCCATAGACGCATCGCTCGACGTTTGCACTCTCCCCGTTCTCTAGCGAAGCAGCTTTGACATGAGGGGATGTGTTATCTCGTGTGTTGGTACGTACGGTATGTGTAGGTTTTACTTTCAGTGTCGCAACAGAAAGTCCATAGTCCGCGCGATGCAGCAACACGAGGGAAATCTTCATCTCGTTTCTGGACATCCGATGGAGATCCCTGTCTCAAGCTGTTGAGGTAGCTTCGATTCCGTGGAGAGTGAAGAGATAACATTAGCAGCCTCAACATCCTCATGCATGATCGCCGTGTTCGATTATTCTCTGGGGTCAATACTGCTGGGGACAGGGGACAGGAGAGTTACTGCTCTTATGTATATTCTGAAGTCTAGAGAGGCTCGGGACCACGTGCTAGATCATGACAATAATGAGCTATTAATTATATCTAATATCGAGGTCGATCAACAACAGCATGTGCTGGCAAGAGGAGAGTGTTAGTGCATTAATAAGAGGCACTCAGTACATGGTACCTGGTACCAGGTATTATATGTGCATACATTCCTACCTGGTCCCTGGTACCGGCGTCCCCGGTGGCTTGGTAGGTGGTCCGCGTGCCTGTCAAGATCAATTTCGTGGGTTCAAGTCCCACCGAGTGCATGCTCATAGGGACTTTTTCTTGCATAAAAAATTGATAAGCGGAAAGCGCGAAAGCGTGAGTTGGCTACATTCGATGAAAATCGACGAGCAGTGGGAATGCTGAACCCTATGCGCGACAAAAAATAAAGGCACGTACCGGGGGGGAGAAGGGACGACACCTGTGACCACGGCTTGTCCAGAAGATCGTCGAGGGTAAAACCTCCTACGAGTGGGCTGGGAAGTGAAAGTGATGGATCAAAAAAAAAAAAAAAAAAGAAAAGGTACTGGTGCCGGCTGGTATGTCTTATCGTCGTAGGGATCCAGCCAGGGTAATCTCTCGGGGTACTGCTGTGCACTATGTGTGCAATGCTTTACACTCGAGCACACGATCTCTGTGAGTGCATACATGTGCGCATCGCCTTTCAGGGGGCTTACCGTGGCCGTGCAATACAGAACACAGCAGCACACAGCAGACTCTGAGGTCTGCGGGGAATCTCGTAACTTCGTAATTGCCCTCGTTACCGTGCTAAAATGTTGAGCCACGAGTGCGAGTGTATGGTACCTGGTGCCTGGTATGTTGTGCTTCAAATGATGCGAATACTGCATCAGATTGTTGGTGGTAATCTGCATTACCCGTTGTGAGTGATTGATCGGTGGAGTATGGCGCCCAGCAGTTTATCCATTTTTTATATTAGATGTATCTCCATTTCAGTGTTCGTTGAGCGCGTGTGCGGGGAAACCCCATCTGCACGTGCACTATTAACAGGCAGGCAAAGCGGTCACGGGAAGCAGTCCGTTATTCGTACAGAAGTACGTACTTATATATCCGAGGTTTGGTGATACGGCATGCCTGCTGATGTGGTCTTCATTGAGCTGAAGTCCTACCGGCATGTTCTGTCCGCTGCATTCCTACTCCTAGTATTCCTCACGCCGTCCTGCTGCTTTCACAATAAAGGGAACGTGTCCAAGCTGCTGATAACAAACTCGCGGACGCCGTGCGACTAACAAGCACACCTCGATAAACTTGTTTCTCAATAGGTATATAGTCAATGATTGTACATACGGAAACTATTTCCCTCGCTGTAGAATGCTCCGCCCGCTGTTGGATACAGGAACTACTTGTTGGGATCACGTATCGCAACAGCTATCCACAACATCTGTTCATTCTGGCGAGACGCAGCGGCAGTAGTATTATAGTGTCGTTTTTATCATCAGCTGAACCTTCGAAACGTTACCTGCTTCGATTGAATTTTGTGCTTCCGCCGCGCAGCGATGGTGCAACCGGAAGGATCAAGTGCCTTTTCTCTGATATCGACGGTGAGTTGTTTAGGGGGGGGGGTTGCCTATCCTGCCTAGATTGGTTCTACCGGCGACGCTATGTATGCTCTCTGTACCCTGTCGTTGATATTCGGCCTCACCCTCTGCACGGCCTGTTCTGTGCTCGTGGTATTTTCTGCTTTCCTGCACGGTGTGGAGCAAAGCTTTAGCACCCTTGGTTGAGTTGTCCTTTGCTCTGAGCGAACGCGCTGCTTCTTTCATGGAGCGTGCATATTTTAATGTCGCTTTATTTTTGACGTCAACCACGCGAGACGGGACTCCAGTACGCCTTCAGGATACCCGGCGAAACAACAATTGCCTTGTAGTCACCGCTGTAGCTTCAAACCACACGTGATGGAGCCGAGTACCTCGCATATCTACGCGTGACCCGTTTTCCCTTTTGCCCCCCAGAAAGCAAATCAAGCCAATCGATGCTATCGTCTGTATGCAAGAAAGTAAGCACAAGGTGCCGGAACCCGCCTCACCAGCGGTTCTTAGTAGGATGCGGATATCCCTTCATGCGACTCGCCGAACGCCTCACGGCGCTTCGCGCTTGATGCTAGCAATGTCTGCATGGTCGGGTGGGAACCCAACGTGCTCCGTCCTAGCATTGCAGGGATGCGAAAGTCAATGGTCGTACGACTACGGCCATGCACGATATTGAGTACACACCCCCCCTATCCCCCTCGACAAACACGCAGGAACCATGGTGCACTACTACGAAGACGGTGCCAACGCACCGGGGCTCCCGGAAGTAATCTCCCTGCCAGCCTCTCTCACTGGACGCATGGCTCGCATCTCCGTGGAAACCCTCAAGCTCGCGGCCCGCGTGCGCTCGAGCGGCGCTCGCCTGGTCCTCGTTTCGGGGACCCGATACTCTACGTTCGTCAAACGTCTCCCCTACCTCCCGCGGGCAGACGCGTACGTAATCGAAAATGGAGGTCGAATTTTCTATCCCCAAGGGGCTGCGACGGAGGGCGTGGAAACCCCTAAGAGCGAGGGCGGCAGCACCGCCGACAGCTCTAGTGCCATCTCCTCGGATGTAGCATCGATAGTTGGTGACCCCTCGCTCACCGCCCATCCCGAGTCCGCGCTGACAGAGGACTTGGAGTGGAGGAGGAAGATGGAGGGCGTGACGGGGCCGGCGTCTCAGGATGCGAAAGATCCCGTGGATAGAGAGGGACCGCTCTGGGAGCTGTACCGGAAGGCTGTTTCGGAGGGTTTTGAGGTGGACACGAATACGTACTACACGATGCTGAGGTAAGGCGCTGTTTAGTACTGAAATGAGAGCAAGAGTACCTGTGTAAGCGAGCAGCTTGTGGCGTTCTTGTCGTGCTGCCATTGATGGATTGGGCTGATACGCAACGAGGCCGACCTGTCGATAGCACCTTAGAGCTACTGCTGAAACATACCTGTATAAGGTAGACAATGTGTTGGGAGTCCTGGTAAGGATGGATACACGTTGGCTTGTTTTTCTTGACAGGATTAAAGTCAAAGCCGGTACCAGTGCGAAGAAGAGGAGCAGAGACGATGCCGAGGGGACGGGGGAAGACATGCGGCTAGAGAACGCGCGAGGCGGCGAAGTTGCCGTGAAGAATTTATTGGACTCCTTGCCGTCTGGTCTTCTCGTGGTGACGAACTTTGGATTGGTGGACATTTGTCCCGAGCTGAGCGGCAAGCACAACGCCGCAGCTTACATAGCGGCGGAGCACTTCGGGATCCCGTTGGAAAGCTGTGCATCCATGGGAGACGACGACAACGATATCGCGTTGGTGAGCATGACGATCGCCATTTTGCCTGAAGGAATATATATATATATTTCCGGCGCTTTTGTGTTTGCGCACGAGAGCGCCATAGAACTCGCCTCCGGGCTATTTTTGCTTCGTTATGCGACACCGTACCTCTGTGTAAACTTTGCACCAAAGCAAACGTGTACACAAAGGCCTATTGCCCACATTGTTGCCTTGTATTACCGACCCGACCCTTTTTTTTTCAACAGGTGCTGCATGGGTGCCAATCTTGTAGTGTTTCACCTGTCGAATCCCACGACTGATTTAACCCCAATCTTTACTGGACACACTCCATGCTCCCTTGGCAAGGACCGAGGGACTAGGGGTTGGTGGCCATGATCCTGCAAATAATGCCACACACTGTTTTACTCACTTTGTGGCGTCGTTTCTCTGGCCCGACAGGCCAATACGATGGGCAAAGGGGCCTTCATTACGACGTTTTCGTCCGAGTCCGTCGAGACGGCGGCGAAGGCTAACCCGAAGCAGTTCACGGTGGCCAAGGAAGAGGGGGTGCTGTCATCGGAAGAGATGCTCAGGCTCATTTTAGCGGCGTGCTCGTGATGAGCCACAAAAAGCTGTATGATAGCGCGTGTTGGCTTGCCCCCCTTGGGCAGTAGCCGATGCTACACGGAGAGAGTGGTAAATGTTCAGAGTTGTTGGTTGCACAGCCTAAATACCCTTCCGTAATATCGAGTTTGTCGGTTGGTAGGCCAAGGTTCTTGCATGCGAGCCTTCACCGCTTAGAACTCCCTTGTATTGCATGATGAGTTGTACTTCTATTCTGGATGTTCTAGAGCGCCTGACGCTGGGTCGGGATGTGTAGAGATTTGATATGCCATGCAAATGAGGACGGAGGGGGAGTAGAGTGCGTTTTTTTTACGGTTTCAAGATGTCAAGCTTCCCAAGCCGAACGTTGGATCGACGAAGTGCAACGACACTGCGCGTGCTTCAAAGCACGGGTCTCATGGATACCTGGCTTATGAAGGCGTTTTGAGATATAACGGTGACTGCCCCGTCTCGCAATGACAGTTCAGGACGCGTACGTGTATCGCATATGTGTGTCTCTACATTGTTGATATTGTGATAAGGCCCGTGATCATACGCGAGAACAACTGCCAGTAGTACACGCTTACGTTTCGTGAACTATTATTCTTGAAATATGTGCCGTTCAGTGCGCATGATGGCCACTCGGAGGAGCGAGGCATCACAAAATGATCCTATATATTTAGCTACTTTTACTATTAATATTGATACGTACACAGTTTGTGTAGTGCTGCGGACAACGGATAACACGCACCTTCTCCAATTTAATTTTGATCGGCTGCTCTTTTCCCCACTTCGGAAGCAGCCGCCTAACCGTATATCTTAGGAAGGAGTGAGGATTGAAACAATTCATACTGTCTGAATCTCGAAAAAGTAACCAGCCTTGACAGCGATGACGCATGCATGCACATTTACGTTCAATTCTTACTTACCAGGTATACCTCACACAGCGGTATAAGCAGTACGTAGCTGCAGGTTAAACGCACACGAATACGATTGCAAGGCTTTCTACCTTCTTATTACTGTGTACAGCAGTATCACCATACAATGTACCGTTATCATCTTACAGGTACATCGCTTTGGCGGTGCTCGTTTATAAGTGTGTCGGGGTTTTTATACCTGTCTATAGCATACCCACCAGCTGTAACATCGCAAGCTTCACTTCGTACTCTATATTAATACCTGGTATGCACGAGAAAATGGGAGAGAAGCACCGTGGGAACGGTCACACGAACTTATTACCGGCACATCAACCACTCGAAGAGGATATAAGGTGGTGGCTTGTCGACGATAAGATCATACAGCAGCGACGGGTAGTCAGCGATAGGTAGTAAGTAATGTAGACGTGAAGACAATGATATCAGCAGTAGTACAACGCCTCGACGTACGATATGTGTTGGCTGGTCGTAGTATGCCAGGTACCTGGTACAGACTACAACTATTAAATACCAACTACGTAGTACCCCATTAAATACAACATATTAATAATGTTAATGGTATTAATATATATCACACGACGAAGAAGACGACGCCGCGCGATATTTTTTTCTCGTCCGACGGTTACACGCGCGCGCGGACTTGAAACACGCGACAACTCCTAGAAACGCACGAGCATATGCAGTACAGCTGGAACAGTCACCCCAGCAAGAGCATCGCATATTCTGTTACGGACTCGCTGACTGCTGGACCGGCACACCTGTACAGGCGGTAGCGCGATCCCTACAACGCCCGGAAAAGGTACGACTCGCGCGACATCCTGCTCGGGATTCACGCATCCGTGTAGTCTCGATGCCCGCGACCTGGCTATTGGTCTTGTGAGCGAGCTTTTGAGGCTTTTTTTCAGTGTTGAGACTTCAAACACGTCCCATATTTCTTTTGCAGCTGGTCCGTGAATCGTCGTAGCTCCGGCGTCCCTCCTCTCTCTGTCCTCTCCCCAGAGCTGGGCCTTAGCCACGGGCTTCGGAAGGCTGCATCCTGGCAGAGCAGCGACCGGTGGCCGACGCGAAGAATTTGAAGTTGCTCAAAGCAATCAGCATGGAGACCAGGTCAAGCCCATCGCTCCACGTGCTTCAGGGGTAAGCACTGCAGCAGCAGAAGCAGTAGCAGCAGCAGTAGCAGCAGTAGCAGCAGCAGCAGCAGCAGCAGCAGCAGCCAGCTTTCCTTGGGAGCCTTTGGGAGCCCCACCCACCAGCTCTAGCTAGAGGCGCCACCTCGTACGCCAGGCTGCGTAAAGTAGCCTCCTGCCTTGGTCCGGGTAGTCGAGTCAGAGCGCATGGCCCTTGGGTTGAGCTGGAAATTTTTCTGTGCCCTACGTGATAGGAAAAATGTCGAAGCTCAACTTCTTCACCGCTTGACATTTCGGGGGCAATCCCCGCCTGGCCCGTCAACAGCTATGATGTCGTCGTGTCACAGCACGGACGATTTGCCAAATGAACCCGAATGTGACCTTGGTGTTTTCGAAGTGCTGCCCACGCGACGCTGGCGCTCATGGTCACGGGTTCCGCTGCGCCGTCCCTATGTCGCTCCTTATCCCTAGGCGCTTTCTACCTTGGTGCAGCAGTACCAGTATATGTAGCAGCTCGTACGCTGCGCTACGATCTCCAACTTCAAAATCCGAACTGCAAGAAAAACTCTCCGCCTTTTTCGTGTTTTTTGCTTAAATACTAAATCGTAGCATCAAAAAATCCTATCGATACATGCCTCTCACGTACGGTACAGGTTCCCATTGATCTGCGCCTGCTTGCTGCCTGCTGCCTGCTGCCTGCATCTCTCTTTGCAGGCTGGCGCGACAAGCTCACATCAACGTCCAGGACGTCTCCACGCTCTCCAAGCCTGCGCTGTTCGTCCACCTCCGATCGAACGTGAGTTTGTTGCCGCGACCCCGTGATGGCACACCGGGTACACGCGTACACGCGTACGAAGTAATATGTAATAGTGGAAGCCATCAACTGCTACACATAACGATGTATGAGCCTGTAGTGTCACCTGGTGCATGCATTATGGCACTGCTGTATTTGCGAATTTGTGCACCATGCGTGGTGCCCGAGGTCATTGGAACGCAAGAAGCTCACACGGCAGTACATAATACGCACATAGTCAGCACGCCAATGGTACCGTCGTCATGCCATCAACACTTCTTCAGTCTCCCGGCTGCTGTCCCATGACGGCATGTGTCAGACGAGCATGCTTTTTATTGATTGCTCCTTGTGGCGTGACTTCGGCACTTGCTGTGTGCACACAGCTAACGTAAGGCTCGGCACAACAGTACGCGTACATCTGTCCACGGCCGCAGCAGAGTGTTCACGCGCGCGTCAGCGGCTGCCTGCCTACGTGTGTGTGTTCTTCACATTAAACCGTTCTTCTACTCGTCGACATCCAGCAAGCCCAGTGTCCGTGCTGATTCTTCACCCTGGAAAGATACGAGCTCTGTGGTCACAGACTACGACACAGAGATAACACACCGTAATGCATTAATAGCCTACGCAATACCATGCCTTCGCACTAGGTGCGACCGACACAACATACATACATACGCCAGCAACCAAAATACACCATGAAGAAATAGAAGCAACGAAGAAACCAAACCGAAAAAGAAAAGGAGAAGGTCCCAAATAAATAAATAAAATGGAAGCCAAAGCTCAGACACATACCCCGAGCTTGAGCCAAAATGGACGTGCAAGGGGGAAGAAACGGGAAGGAAAAAGGGAAATATGCATCCCGGGGAACACTTAACCAAGTAAAAAGAGAAAGAATGAGTGGGCCAAAATACGCTCGTATAGTATAATAGCAGACACACATTACCCACATTTCCTCTCTCTGGTTTGTGGGGAGTTACCGCACTACTGCTAGTGCTCCATCTGCTGGTATTGTTGCTCTTGAGGTTGAATGGGTCCCTGGCATAAACAGTCCAGAGGGAATGCTCTCGCCACTTGCTCTGGCGCCGCTCATATATATCCTGGGGTGTATGATATCTATTTAGCATCACCCACTCGAGAAGGTCCACCGCCGTGTCGCCTCCGGCTCTGGGCGGATTGCGAGGTCGCGACTCACTGCGATCGCGCTGCGCAGCCCGTTGCGGTTGTGCAATGTCGCGCCCGACGATCGGGCGCGTGGACATCGAATGACGTGATGGAGAGCTAGCTTTGCGTGGCTTGGTTACGATCGACGGCATGGAGAAAGAAAAGAGAGCGCCGGTAAAATTGCCACCCGTGGACAGCTTTAGAGAGTGAGGATTGACCCCCGTGGAGGGGAGTGTGGGTGTGTGTGGGTGTGTGTGGGAACCAAGCGGGCATTGTAGGAGGAGTAGGAGTGCGTTGTGGAGCGCGCGGATATTACGGGGGGGCCATAGTACGTAGATAGTACCAACTATTGTTAGTAATAATACGTAAGCGTATAGGTTTTTGTCTGTACCATAGGTCCTATTTTCTATGTTCCCCCATAACAGTCGATTGTAGAGGAACGCAAGCACGCTTATGGTTCGGAGCTCCTTCTGTCGTGTGCTGTGGTGGCAAGAGTTGCGAGTGGAAGGCGTTTCTTTGCGCCGGGGTGGGTGAGGTACGTAGGATACGTACAGGCTTCGTTGTTACCGGTCTGTTTTTTGTCTATTAATAGCTGACCGAATACCCCGTATTATTCATCGCTATGACGCGACAAGAGCTGCCTGGCACGAGCATCTCGCACACAGGCCAGGTGCTCGGGTACATGCGATCATAACACGAGATACTGGTACCAGGTATAAATAGGAATTGATACAAATATTCCATGTTGTCTGTGTACTGACAGCACGGTTCTATTTTGACATGTTTCTTGGACCACTATTACGGGGGTCCATAGTTAACGGGACCAAATTTTGTTAGTAAAAATAGGTAAATATATAGGTTTTTATGTATGCCATAGGTCCTATTAACTATGTACCCCCCCCCGTAATAGCCCGTTGTATCGCCGTATAGTACGTGTGCGTGCGATACGTACCTACAGAGTGCTTTTTTTCAAGGTGTCAAACGTTGAATAATTGCTTGTTTCGGGAGGCTGCACAAAGTCTTCCCCCACGTGTCCGTAGGAGAGAGATAACGGTTTCGCCGTATTCTTGGACTGCAACGATCTGACTGGGTGGGGGCACCGTGTGGATGGTTCGAGTTCTCCCCGCTTGGCGCCCCCCTTTTAACCCTCGAGCAATGATTTATTGTTCCACTATTACGGGGGACCATTGTAAACAGGACCTACGGTACACACAAAAACCTACCAGGTATATATTTACCTTTTTACTATTACGGGGGGCCATAGTAAATAGGACCAAATATTGTTAGTAAAATATGGAAATATATGAGTGTTTGTGTGCACCGTAGGTCCTATTAACTATGGTCCCCCTTAATAACAATATTTGGTCATATTTACTATGGCCCACCGTAGTAGAGTTATGACGGCAGTGAAAGAGTCGTGCCAGGATGTGAGATACTGGGGTGCTCATTTGCTTTGTCCATGTCCTTGCTGACTGATACGCGGTTAGATTAGGCTGTCTGGACACTAGGTTGTGGTGCAGGTCGGGCTCGGTCAGGGGCTAGGTAAAATATTTACTTCTGTAGGGTAGGATAGGGTTGGAGGTTAACTTCGCTTGCGTTGGGTCTTTGCTGGTGGCCTGGCAGTTGCTGTTTTGAAGTTTGATCGCTCGCTGCTGGCTTACCGTACAACGGCTATTCAACAAATTGTTGCAGATATTGGTGACGCGTTCGGTTTCGCTGTGCCATGGCAGCGCCAGTTGTTGGGGCCGTTGTATCGGCGGCTCGTTACTTCACTGATGCAATTTACGGAGAAGGTCCTAGCTGTTTTCCCCGTCCACACTCGCTCTCGAGGCTCCGCGCATGCTTGCGGCATTCGGAGAACTGCGACGGCATCGTGAGCGGAACAGGGAGGGGCATACTGCAGCCTCCCATAGCCTTGTGTGCGGTACTGTGCTT
The DNA here is from genome assembly GCA_031763025.1 of Macrocystis pyrifera. Lineage (NCBI taxonomy): Eukaryota > Phaeophyceae > Laminariales > Laminariaceae > Macrocystis > Macrocystis pyrifera. The sequence continues at coordinate 3,692,685 of JASSKH010000003.1, forward strand.
ACGGCTTGTGCTCGTGATTGTAGTCGTGTTCTGTGTGTACCTTTTTGTGAAGCCGCTGCTCATGTGCAGCAGTAACCCGTAGCTGTCGTATTGTTCAAGGGCCCTCTGGCACAGCCCATCCCGCCCCCGCCCCCCCCTGCTCGCAAGGTGTGTGGAAGGTGTCCACCTTAACCTCATCTAGCCCATGTAGTATCGCCAAGCTTTCTCCTTGCACCGCCCACAGCACCTGTACCCCCCCCCCCCCCCCCCCCCCCCCCCCCCCCCCCCATGCTGTGAAGCATCAGCACATCCTTGGTACCAACGTATCCCTCTCTTCTTTGCTTGGCGTGCTTGTGAATCCAACAATTGTTGCTTCTAGTACGACTACCCTCAGCTGGAGCGCGCTCACCAGACCGCCCTGAAGCGCAGCGATGGAGGCGATGCCGACTGCGGCTGCAGTGGCGGCGGCATGGGCGTCAGCATGGGTATGAACGGCAGCAACAAGCGCCCCTGTCGCGCGGGAGCTGGCGGGTCCTCCTCTGCGGCCTCGTTCGACGAAGAGCAGGGCCTTCCGCCGGCGTCCATCTTCGTGCAGACTCGTTCTCGCACGAGGATGCAGCTCGCGGCTGCGGCTGCGGGGGCGGGGGCCAGTGTGGAGGGGAGCAGCGTGGGCCAGTCTCGCCCAGGACGGTTGCCTGGGTGCGCGAATTCGAAGTCTCCCTGCCGCCGATCTCAGAACCGCAAGTCCTCGGGAAGGGGGCGGCGGGTGGCAGGGGCGGGGGGAGGCGGGAGCGCGTCCAAGGGTAAAGGGAGAAGCGACAGCGGCGGTGGCAGCAGCGGCAGCAGCAGCAGTGGTGGCGGCAGCGGTAGCAGCAGCGGTAGCAGCAGCGGTAGCAGCAGCGTTGGTGACAGCAGCGGCAGCAGTAGCAGCAGCGGCAGCAGTGGCAGTCGCGGCGGCAGCGGCGGCGGCGGCGGTGACTGTGCCGGCGGTGACGGTGCTGCTGGTGGTGGTGGTGGTAGCAGCAGCGTCATCGGCGACGCCAATGCCACTGAGGAGGCGGAGGAGTTGCATACAGCCGACTGTGCACCCGAGGGTGCGGCAGCTTGCGATACCAGCGGTGGAGCGGGAGCGAGGAAACCCGATGTCGGTGCGGAATCAAATCGAACCACCGAGAATACCGCCAGGCGCAAAGGGCGCCGGGGTAGACGGGTCGCAACCGCGTCGGGCCGCAGCAGCCGGAAGGGCAAAGGCAAGGGGAAGGCCAAGGAGAACAGCGGTGTCGTTCCCGAGGGCAAGGGGAGGAATTGCGAGGTCCGAGAGGACATAGCTTCTGAAGGGGCCGTCGCCGCCGGCAGCAGCAGCAGTAACAACAACAGCAGCAGCGGCGCGGAGAAAGAGGAGGACAGAGCACCCCCGAACGAGCTGGATCCGATCATGCTGATCAAGGTCGGGAAGGATCACCACCGTTTCGTGAGACCTAACGGGAGGGTGGTGATGTACAACCTGGACTCCCCTGGTGGACTACTTTATCAGCACGGGTGACTTCCTTGAGCCCGAGACCCGGCTCCCCTTTTCCGACGATGAGCTTCGGACAATCGATATAAAGGTGGGAGCTGGTATTATAGTTTCGTTTTTTTTTTGCGTCTCACAGTGGTTGTGACAGCGCGGGGTTGCGCAGCCTGACTTGGAAAAGTGGTGGACGGGTGCGTACACTATATCTGTTTACCTCGTTGCTCGGAACAGCGCGGAATCACCTTAAACCCGACCTTACCCTGCGGTTGATACTTCGATGCCGACCGTGCCCCCCCCCCCCCCCTCGCTGCAAGGTCGGACTCCAGCATCGAGGTTTTCATGTAATTCGCTCCTTGGTTGCCATCGGTAGAGTTGCAGGGCGCCTATCGGCTGATTCCCACGCCACGGATCACGCCACTTATTCCGTTGAACGCAGTCAAAGCTTGCCCTCTATAACTACTTACCAGGTGTTTGCCGTATGTTTGGAAAGTAATGAGCACGAGCGACGCCCACGGTAACCTACTTATAGTCCACGCCCTCCTTAAACCTCGAATTGTGACAGGCAAAGGCGGCGGGCCTTTCAAAGCCGAGCGTCCTGGAAGCGAAGCGGGATCCCAGGCGCTACGCCGAGCAAAAGTTCCAGCAGGACGCGCTTGTGGGTGAGATACAGGCGGGGTGGATGCAGATGTTTTCTGTTCAGAGGTGTTTCTCCCGTGCGGCACCAAGATTCTCGTGGTGCTGGCGAGGCAGAGCTAGATAACGGTGGTAACGCCGCAACGTTGCCGAGCCACCTCGTGGCATGACCTCTCGGGGGGGTGCAATCTCATCCCTCTTTCGTACTTGCTGCACGTTTTGCCGCAGTCGTGAAGGTTGACATGGTTGGGGTTTCATGTGTTGAAAGCATGCCGCCCTTTTTTTTTTTTTTACGTTGTCGACCCTTGAGACGAGAACGGTGGTGCCACAACTCCTCTACCGCGATAGCAATGATGCCCCCCCCCCCCCCCCCCCCCCCCCCCCCCCCCCCCCCCCCCCCCCTACGGCCATGCATGATAATGAGTACCCCCCCCCCCCCCCCCCCCTACGGCCATGCATGATAATGAGTACCCCCCCCCCCCCCCCCCCCCCCCAAGGGATGATCGTATCACGTAGTGTGTATATGGTGAGGCACCCACGAGGCAGTTGGGTAGTAAACCCATTGCTGTCTCTGAAAGTGACCACACCAGAAACTATATCAATTCATTGATGCTGTCATCCATATGCAAGAAAATCTGCCTCTAAAGCGGTTCCAGTAGGATGCAGCTCACCTTTCATGCGACTCGCCCAACACCTCACGGCGCTTCGCGCTTGCTGCAAGCAATGTCTGCCTGGTCGGTGAAAACCGGACGTGCTCCGTCCCGGCGTTGTAGGGAAACGAGGGTCTATGGTCATACGACTACGGCCGTGCGTGAAACTGAGTACCCCCCCCCCCCCGCCCTCCCTGTCCTTTTTCCGGGTCCCGTCTGTCCCCTCCCCCTTTTTTTGGATGGTTTCGTCGACCAGGCTTGGAGCGGATGACCTCCGAGTTGGTGACGGGCATGCTTCGGGTGGTGGAGGGATGCGATCGAGAGGAAGGGGAGATCCGTCTTGTGACGGAACTTTTCCCTCCCTTTGCGGACCTTTTCAAGCAGATCTGGGGCGCGGACAAGGACTTTGCATCGCAGTGTATGCAGCACTACATGTCGTGGCTCCAGGGTCCCCCCAACCGCCCCACGGAGGACGAGGTGCGGCCTGGCCTGGCTTGGCTTGGCTTGACGTCTACGCCGTTGTTGTTTTGTGATTTGTCAAGCCTTTTCGGTTTGTGCGACCCAACGCGATAATTGCCGTGGGGTCGTTGAGCCTTGATTTGTTACTTGCTGCGAAAAGACTTGGAAATGCTGTTTTTGTCTGTGTGTGGTTTTTGTGCGCTACTCGCTTCTCGCCACTGTGGCAGAGAAACGGAGTGGGTGCATGTGGCGACTAGCGGTGTGTGATGGGCGGTGCGGTGCGGGGTGCTAGAGGGTGGCGAAGTGAGAGCGCTGCCGGTCATACCTGGAACGCGGAACCCCTGCTCTATCATCCATGTGTATATGGAGCGAGCTAACGGATGTTTCCCAGACACTAAGCTGTACCAAACAGCAGTTTATGGCGGGATTTGTTTGCCCCGAGAAGGGCTCACCTGCGAACATAAGCGCACTCGACGCCTGCCAATCTTGCATGTATAACCTTTGCTAAGGGGATGCAACCTTCGCAGGCGTAACGAACAAGAATCCCTGTGTACCGGAACACGCGCATGGCGCTGTTTTGCATCGCCGCCTTCTATTTCGAAGTCGAGAACTCCGGTAGTGCAGGTAGGGCTAATGTGCAGTACGGTGGGCATGCGCTTGAGCGAGAGTGTGCTAGAGAGTGTGCTGGACTATTTTTCTTGCCCCCCGGGCACATTTTCCCCCCCCCTTTTCTGTTATTTGGCCCGAATCAGTCGCGGTGCCCTACAACTATTTTAACCCCCACGCACCCCCTTTCTCTTGATTTCGTCCCACATGTGCCCCCACACTCGCGCTGTGTGACGAAGATGGGCTTCCTCGAGATCATTCTGGGGTTCCTCAGGCAGCTTCAGGAATGCGACGGCCACTCCTCCCTGGGTTTCTAGAGGGCAAGGCGGCCCTTTTTTTGCTCCCGAGAAGCGATGTGGCACACGTGATTTTTGAGCGAGGGAGCACCCCCCGTGTGGGGCAGCAACAGAACGAAAACGAAACACATCCCCTGGACGTCGCTGCTGCATCTGCATGACTGCAGTGCGAATATATCCGCGGGTGCGCCCGCGAGACAAGCATTGCGTCGGACTCTCGTGCCGTGGCGCGACCGGTCCGTCTGGCTGTCGTAGATTTTGATTGGCAGGCACGCCTCGCGGGTTTGAGCTCTGGAGAGAGTGATCGCAAAACCGCGCGGTGCGGTGTTTGCCCAAAGATTTGTCTGGAACCGCCGTGAGTAGGGTGGGAGGGGATTGGGGGCGGGAGACGGTAGGGAGTAGGGGAGGGTTGGGAGGGGGTTGTTCTTTCAACGGTTGGTGGGAGTCTGGAATGGCAGGCGGTTGGGCCGTGCGGTGCACGATGGGAGATTACCTCGTGGCAGCAACCTAACAGCGTTGTTGTGATGGTGTTCCAACCAAGCGTACAAGGGGGGTCAAGGGCGAGTCGCCAATATTTTTCCTGCGATATGGTGCGGAGCGAGGCGAGGCGAGGCGCGGCGCGGCGATGCGAAGCAAAGCAAAGTTTCGCTAAGCAAGGGATGTTTTTTTTTTTGGCGATGAGCTTTTCCATGGTGGCGATGATACAGTGCACACCCCCCCGCCGTGCGCTTCCGCGCCCTCTCCCGTTTTGTTCGTCGGGGATAGTGATGTGCTGGGATTGCTTGCCGCCATGCAACCGACCTAGTCAGGCGTTTGCCCCTTGTCGGGGGCTTGTTTCGAAGCTCCCTACCATGCCGAGCGAGGCATGGGTGCGGACCAGGGTCTCGCGTAGAAATTGTCGTAAGGGTGACAATAATTTGTTTTTGGAGAAAAAACTAGCTTTACAGCAAGGGGGGTATATGTCGAGGGAATCCGAAGGAAAAGGTCGAATTATTTTCGGTTGTTCACTTGCCAAATATGCGGATTGAAAGAGCAAGAGGGCAGGATGGGGGGTTGGAGGGGGGGGGTTGGGGGTTTGGCGTGTGGGTGGGGTGGGGGAAGTGGTGGTCGAACACGCTTGTCGTAGCGGTGTACATATTACCGTTATTCTGTTGTGCTGCTGGGCCATCTCACCGTTCTTTCTGTCGGTTGAGCATGCTAGGGCGTGCATGCGTTGGTTTCCTGGTCAAGCCCTGGGAGCGGCGCAAGGCGGAAGGGCGTGGGGGGCGAGACACACCAGCCGGGACCAGGCGTTTCACAGTGTACGCCAGCTCGACCGGAAGGCAGAGGCACGGCACGCGGGGCGGCTCCCGCGTTTTTGACGAGAGGTGCGTTGAGCCTGAAATCGAGCGCCGAGCGCTGGCAGCGCTTCCAGCCGCCGTAATCAGTCTCGTCCGCACAGCCTTCGTCACAAACGCGCAATTCATGGTTTGACAATATTCCAGTAGTGGCCATGTGGGCCTCTTTGTTGGCGAGGCGTTTTTTTTTGTTTTGTTCTGTTCTTTGGCGCCGTAGCTGTTGCTCTTCTTCGTCGTTTTGGCGTCTTCTAATGTTAGGGCAGAGTGGAGCTTTACGTTAGCCCTGCAGCAGTCACGGCGCGTTTGTTCCCTTTTTTTGAGTGATGTCTGGAGGTGGGTACCGGTTGTACAGCATAAAAAGCAGCGCCCTTTTTTTTCTGTTTGTTTTTTCGTCTTGTTTTATATACGTGTGTCGTTTTTCTTTTACCGGTTCAGATTTGTTATCGTCTCATTGCCTGGTTTACCTGGCAGCAGTAGGAGCAAACGATAAGCCTTGCGCGGCAGGGGTTATGTTGGTGGCATCCCGGCGTGATTGCCCTCAAGCAGCCGCGCCGGGCCGGACACGCCGTAAATGGCGTGGATCAGTAGGGATTGTCGTTGCCGACATGCCGTCGGATGATAGTTGTTTTTTGACAGTCGGCACCTGTGGTCGGCTCTGTCACGTACGTACAAGGTAGTCACGAAGATAAATAAGTGGGCGTCACATTTGACACGATGGCGGGTACCGGATGGTATTCGGCGGATCGCACTCTTTTGCCACGGCGGACAATGGACCGGGAGGACGATGCAGACTTGCTGCGGTGGGGCCCCAGCCCCCCTTCGCTTCCCCCCGTGCTTGGGTGGAGATCACGGGGAGGTGGTGCCATCGAGGCACATCGCCTAGAAGGGGGTTGGTGACCGCCCCACTTGAGGTTTGCGCGGCTGTAGCCGACCCAGTTGCACTGTTGGCCGTGCTCCTGTCGAGGGAGTTGGAACTTGACCCTTTTCTCTTGTTTTTTTGGCGCGTTTCCATCTTGCTGCGTGCTATCATGCCCCAACGGCATGCTGCGCCAAACGAAGGTGGCGCTAGTATATTGCTTCGGGTGGGTATTCTTGGGGTTGTAAATATTTCGGGACCTTGCGCTCTATCGTAGGAGTGGAGGGGTAGATCTTAAGGCCTGTAACTGGTTGGTGTCATGAACATGCTTTGCCCTTTTGTTTTGTGCTACAAAACTGGAGGACCATCCACTAATATTATAGTTTATCTTACCCTGTCGTTTTTTGGAGTTATTTTGGTCGAGAGGGTGGAGTAGCAGACATGCATGCTGCAATCTCCCCTATCTCCTCCGTGTGTTTTCGGGCCGACTCGCGGCGAAGGCAAACCTATCCGTGGCGCCAAACCCGACTAGCTGGTATCAAAAGTAGCACGCCTTGCTCGCGCCGTCAGCGAACGGGAGCAAATCTACAGCAACAGCAGCAGCGCTATTGTGCAGCAGCAGGAGCAGCAGCAGGAGTAGTGTGGTCCCTGCAGCTAATCGAGAGGGCAGCAATAGCACGTGTGCCGTCGTTTTGCCCACACTACGATACGCGCTTGTTTCTTGTATATACCTACTTCTGTGTTGCTTCTTAGTGGTGTTTGAGCTGAGCTGCCGGGATTTGAAGGTATTAAAATTTGGTGCCGTAAACACGAAGTATACGTACTTCAACAAAAATCGTTTGTACAATAATCATGCTGCTGCATACCTGGTACCCAGTATTGGATAGATGTGACTATTACTACTGTCGCTGCTGCTGCCGTTGACAGCAACAAAGAAAGGCAGAACAATAATAGATCGACCCCCGCAGCCGGCCGAGAGGGTAGCAGTGCGTGCTGGTGCTTTCGTCTGCCTTCACCCCACTGTCTGTGCAACCTGCTACCTGGTATACGCCGAACCATCATCAGTATCGGTCTGGTTGGTTGGAGGTGGTGCTGCTGTATGCGTGCTGTGTGCTTGTTGTGGGGGCTGCGTGGTTGTTGGGGTGCTGGCACGGTTGGGTTGGTACTACTGCTCTGCCGTGGTCGGTAATTTTGCTGCTGATTGATGCTGCTGCTTGCTGCCGCCGTTGGTATACCTAAAATGCTCCTGAGCGATCATGGTTCGATCGTTTGATAAAAACAGAGCGTTCTCATTGTACTTCGGACAGCAGCAGTAGGCTTCATTTTATTACGTAAGGGATGCTTTTTGTTCGTACGGCCGGACGGCCGGGCGGTCACCGTTCGAATGTTGTTCGTTGTAGAGACCCGAGCAAACAACTACTGGGAATGAATAGCCCCCGCCGACCTTGACCTAGTCGCGTGGACCCACGTCTTCGTGTTATATTTTGATCAGATCCCACGATTGACCCTCCACCCCCCTCATGTTTGCACACCACTTATTTGGTTCTGTTACTATTACGGGGGTCCATAGTTAGTAGGACCTATGGCGTACATAAAAACCTATATATTTACCTGTTTTTCCCAACAATATTTGGTCCTGTTTGCTATGGACCCCCGTAATATTATGTGCAAAGATAAACCGTAATGCCTGTTCGTAGTATGTTTTGCCCGCGCTTGAGGATAAAACTCGTTCCTAGTCTGATATACACAGGAACTATTTGTTGTTGTCGTTCATTAACAGAGACCGCTCAACACGGGTTCCTTCCGTGAAGCCTGCGGACGGAAACGACCTTCAATTTCCCCCCTCTGCTGTTTTTTTGCTGGAGAAGACCGGCGGAGATGTTGTTGGCATATTCTGGTCCAATTCTGCTCTTGTCTTCTTCTGCTGCAAGTATTCCACACCTTGGATAACGCAACACTTAAACGTTTTATGTTTATGTTAGGCGTCAGCGAAAAAAGCCCGTAACATTACGTTACTACGTTAACTACTTTCCGGATTTTGTGATAACAGAGTGTTAAGTGTCTAACGATATAGGCGGGGGCGATCGCGTAATATTATGTTAAGAGTGTTATACCTTGATCTCGTACTGACCGTAGTGTATGTGTTACGGTGTTGGGGTATGTACGAGTAGCCCATAGCGAGCATCGCTATGTTAGCGTGTTAGCGGAATTCCTTGTGGCTATCGTAACACAAGTTGAAGGGATAACGTAGTACATGGTCGATTAAACGTTAACACTATGTTACCGTGTTCGCGACATCAGCCCGTCTAGCGAGTTACGTTATGTTGGTGACATGTGTCAGCGGGATTCTTACTTGCTACAGTAACACCCTTCATTAGAAGGACAGCGTACACGGCCAAATAAGCGCGTACATAACACCATGTTATTACGGGGGTCCATAGTTAACGGGACCAAATTTTGTTAGTAAAAATAGGTGAATATATAGGTTTTTATGCATATCATAGGTCCTGTTAACTATGTACCCCCGTAATAGTGTGTTGATGAAATTCCTATCAATAGTGGCAGCAGATAGATAACGTACACCCCCAATCTAACAGTTACAATATATTCCTGCCGTGTTAGCTCGTGCCTGCGAGTGCGCAAATTACGTTATAATAGATGGATAACGCGCGTACTGTTACACGTAGATGGATAACGTACTGACGGGGTTTCCAGAAAAAAATGAAACGTTTTTTTTTTGCGGGGATCCCTCTTGAATATCCTCTGTTTAGGGGTTTGAAAATATGGAGATGTTTTTTACCGGGGATGCCATGCTGTCCTCCCCCCTCTGGGATATGTTTGTTGGTATCCCCTACTGAGATGTCGGCGAAACTGGATAACACGGCTACGTTATGTTACTCCCACACGCCGCTTTACCACTAACATACGTAACACATGTTAGATCTCGGGAAGATCCAAAGGGTAATGTAGTAACATGACGTTAGCACAACTTCGGCCCCAACGGTAACTCAGTAACATGATGTTAGACCCGGATTGACTTCTATGGTAACACAGTAACGAGCGGAATGTTACCATCAGATCTTTACTGACGGTAACACCGTAACATAATGGTACAAAGACCTCCGCATTTATAGGCTAAACATCCTAACATAATTGTACGTATGGGCCGGCTAAGACTGTAACGTATCTAACGTTACGTTACCCGAGCCCAAGGCAATCAGATGGGGAGTCCAGAGAACGTAGTGTTAGTAGTGCTGGTCACTGCGTTATGTTACGTTAGTGTGATGTTTGTAACACAATGTTATGTGTTAGTAGTGCTGGCGAACATGGTCATATTATGTTAGGGTGTTGTGTACAACACTCCTCCTAAGGGTAACACTATGTTAGTGTGTTATGTCTAACGCTGCGTCGACAGTAATATTATGTTATCGTGTCACTAAATATGCGGATATCGATCTGGGCATGTTAGGGTGATAGCGTACGTGTTCGGTCATAGCCTAACGCTTTGTTACAGTGTTAGTTCAAGGACTGATCACAGCGTAACATAATGTTACTGTACCAGAGATGGACGAGATCGAGCAGCAACATAACATCAAGGCGTGTGCACGTTCGTGGGCTTCCAGTCAACACTGCGTTACCGCGTTACCGTGATCGCTCCTTCAGTGCTAACACTAAGTTAGCACGTTACCACGTTACTGTTAAGGTCTAGTCCGTTGGGCTGAAATGAACAGGGCTTAAAGGTAAAAGGTTAACCACTCCCCTACCCAATCTAAGCCTTGTAAGACTTTCCCCCCCCTGGAATGGACCAGATATACGGGTCGACTGCGCGTGAAACCAACACGCGATTCCAATTTCTGGGAATCCACAAGTATTTTTCAGAAGCTTGACATAAGGAAATGCCTTCTTCTTTGAAAAGCGATTCGACCCATGTCCTGCCGACGACGCCATTTGTTAAGGTCTTAGTCCGTTGGGCTAAAGATAAAAGATTATAAAACCAATCGCCTGCCCAATCTAAGCCTTATAACATTACCGTGTTAGGCCCCATAAAGTAGATAAGTGTTATCCGAGCGTTACGTTATCCGAGGTGTGAAGTATTCGTGCGGTCGCCAAGTTGCAGTCTGCGATTGATAGAAGATTCAGATATATACATAACAATACCCCGTTTACTGGGGTCCTCTATGGTGGAGCGTCCAAAGATACCCGTCCGATGAAAAAAAATAACAATACCGGACAGATCGCTGATACCGCCCCCACGTCATCATCTAAATACAGCACGAGTACCACCTTTCAGGGCAGACGGAGCCCTGTTCCGTGTGATCTATTCATAGGTCAATGACATACATACATGTTGCTGCATGATCTACATACAGTAGGACATGTTTCCTGGATCTGGGCTATATACGTATGCATGCATATACATATTCTACACAAACATATACCTCGAGCATCACAAACAGGTTCAGATCCATGGACGATCTGTAGATCGTGGCCTGCCCCGACGTGTCAAAGGTTTCCTTTTTTTCTCACTCCAACTATCATATACCTTGACTCTTTTAGGACTTCAGGTCCGTTTTGGGGACAAACTATTTATAATTAGAGTGGGTTGTCTCCAAAACAGAACTGCAGTCTTCAAGGGGTTATTAGTAAACACCACGAATGAAAGACCTGATACCAGGTATGCAGTACCAGTAAGTATTAAGTGCGCTAGACATCATGCAAATATATTGTTATGGCCAGGGGACGTCGACCGATTATTTGAAGGGTTTTGCGCAGGATATAGTGCGTGAGAACGTTTCGTACATGGCAGAATGTATGCCAGTAGGCTTCTCATGTTTCGTAGTTTGTTGGGACGAATAATTGCCAATTCCAATTATTGGGATCTCCATTGTTGGGACGGAGACCCCTTCTAATCCGTACCCTGTAGTAGTACATATATAATATATGATATATATGTATGCAAATAACGTTCATACTTGATACGTAGTTAGATGGAAGTTCGGCGACCGCTGTCTCGATTCGATCGAGACGAGCGCCCCGCCGTCCCCTTCTCTCTCGCGGAGGAGGCCCCTTGCGCCGCGTAAGCAGGGCCTCCCCCGAGCCTCGCGACGCCCGCTTGATGATATTCCACGCACACTTCATTCGGAGTGCTTATGTGAGTGATCGAAACGTTGAAGCTCATGCTATACATTTGTCGGATGGCAAGAATGACATCAACAATAACAGTATTAATATTATCAACAAAATAATAATAATAATAATAATAATAGTAATGCTGATATGCTATTAATTCTGTTAATAATAATTTTAATAAGCAATAACATTAGTTAGCCGAAAATTTGCGGAGAAGCGCAGAATTGCTGATTGCTACCGACACATCCTAAAATATATTTTTTTCGGCAGTCTCGTGCGTGCGATACCTGGTACTCCTCCATCGGCAATCGCGTGCCACAGCCATGCGCGAGGCCAGGCCCCGATCCTTCTTTTCCGCCCTATTTCGGGGGGGCACATGTTATGGTACTGCTTTGAATGAGGCTGAAAACCCGGTAATTACCTGAGCTAAGGTATCATATATTGGGACCGTGTTTGTAGTACTTGGGAGGCGTATCTTAGATGGAAAAACCAGGGGTTTTCCCGGCGAGGCACGAGCTTTGCTCTCAATCTCCCCCGTGCACGAAAGGAATAAAGCTGCTCTTCTTCTATCTCTAAGCAAGCAACACACACGAGTACCAACGAGTACCGACTAAATAAACAAACCTGTCTAGGGATACAAAGTGTCCCGACCTTGATTTTTACAAGGGGCGTCGTCTGCAGGACTTTTATGATGCGGCCTGAAGGCGGCAGGACATTCAGAGGCGCCGGGTTGTCGGGCGGCAAAGGGGCAGACGTGGCCGGATCAGTAATCACGGCGGAATCTTCTCCCTGTAGTACAGTGCTCGTCGGGAGAGGAGCGCGCCGGGCGACAATCGTCGCTGCAGCGGGGGGTTTTTCAGAGCCCTGGTCGCCCCTGAGGGTACGACAAAAAACCGAAGCGAAAGCAGGGGGTCTGCGGTGGCTGAACCCCCCCCCCCCCAAGCCAGGACGGCAATCGACGGTGGCGACAGAATCAGATACATACACGAGCGACGAATCTCTCCAAGGGAGCAGAAAGGGTCGTCAATCCTTATACGTGACCCGTGTGCGCGATATTCTCGAAAACCTGAGGAGGTGAAAGGCAACCCACCCAACACGGCAAGTTCGGTGCGGGGCACCAGTCCACTCAAGCCGACACCAGGGGTCTCGGCGAGGAGCGAGTGCGAACCCCGCAGGCTTGGATGAGGAAAATACCGCCGTCCTGGACGGGGGTGAGTGAGGCTGCTAGATCCACTGCTGTCGTGTTCTGTTGCGAACTCCGGCAAACGGGATAGAAAATCAGCATTTATTTCCATTGGCGCTGCCTTTATTCGGCACTCGAAGGCGGTGCAGTCGAACGCAGTGTGGAAGTCGAGCCACCGTTGGACCCGCGCGTTGTAGTCCCCTACTTTGCCGACGCTCTCAAGCGCTTTGTGGTCTGAAAATATGCGAAACTTCGTGCGCCATAGTAGGCAACCTCGACGTCGTTTGATGGTCCAGACGATGCTACCTTCTTCCAAGTCCAACAGGGTCTAGCGCCTCTCGGAATAGAGAGTAGCGCAGCTGATACAAGCAATGGGCCGCACCGAGCCGTCCAGGCGTTCTTGTTCGAGCGCGGCACCAAAACCGTCGATACAGGCGTCGCAGTACGCGTGGAAGGGGCGGGAGCCGTCGGCTACAGCGTCCTAGTCAGAGAAGACCAAAATTGGTGGGGCAGCGAGCTCGGCGAGGATTAGACGCACGGTAACTTCAATAGTCGGCGTAAAGTCGCACTTAACCCCCTTCCGGAGAAGTGCGGTAAGAGGGGCATATCCGCTCGGACAGGTCGGGTAGGAATTTGTGATAATACCCCACGCCGCCCATCAACGTACGGACCTGCTCGAGATTCTTGGGCATGGGCGTTTTTTTTGATCAATGCCGAAACTTTTTCCGCGTCTGGGCGTATGTATACTCGCGGGCGAAATGGAGTGACCCAGAGAATTTGCGTCCGTGGCGCGCAGACAAGCCTTCGAGGGGAAGAGCTCGAGGTTTTGTGTTTGCGCAGGCGTTCGAAGAGGGCTCGTGTCGTCTTGACGTGGGTCGTCGGATCAGAGTCGAAAACGATTACATCATCGAGGTAGGCCGCTACCTGTCTGTAACAAACCTTCAATGGCTTCGACAATCCCCTTGACGAACCAGCCTGGCGAAGCACTGGTGCTTTGGGGCATGACAAGCCACTCGTAGAGGCCAATCGGAGTGCGAAATGCCGCGAGAGGAACGGTGTCCTTGTGCGCGGCAATTTGGGGGAACGAGGGGACCAACTCAAAGAGGAAAACACTCGTCCCTTCTCCAGTGAGTCGAGGACTTGTTTCCGCGACACTTTCTCGGCCCTACCCACGTTGCGAGTGACATGGCGATGGCTTTCGTTGACGATTTATCCCTGCCCCTTAAGGCCAGACCTTCCTTTCTTTTTCTGTTTTGACGTACCTTGCCGGCTTCGTTACCTTTCCGTTCAGAGGTGTGGGAGTGAGTTTTGAGGAGCCGCATCTTCGACTCATGTTCTAGCTTGTGGAATCGGGATTTCCACGAATTTCCAATAATTATGCATATATATACGGCTCAACAGAGTGGGCTAGTTTTATTGTACTGCTTTGCATGAGGCTGACAGCCTGGTAACTACCTGGGTTCAGGTATTGGGACCGTATTTGTAGTGTTAGGTAGGCGTATCTTAGATGGAAAAACCAGGGGTTTTCCCAGCGAGGCACGAGCTTTGCTCTCGGTCCCCCCGCCGTGCACGAAAGGAATATGGCTGCCCTTCTTCTCTATCTCTATGCAAACAACACACGTGGGTACCAACGAGTACCGGCTTAATATGTAAACCTGGCTAGGGATGCCAAGTGTCCCGACCTTGATCTTAACACACAGAAATTAAGAATCCACGATGAACCCAAAAGCTATATATATCCGCCCGTTTTACACACCGCATTAGGTTCTGATCACTCGGTAGTAGCAATATGGTTCTCCGTAATAATAATGGTATCCTCGCTTGCGCCCGCAACTTTCTCGCATTGTTATTCATGACATTAGTTGAGGTTAGCGGCGATGCCTCATGAGGCCGCCGTCTCTTTTACGTAAGTTTCAGACGTTGTGACGCATTTGTTTGTGTGCTCTTTTGACTTACTGCCACACTCGAGACGGCGCTGTTACCCGAGTAAATGTGCCACCGACCCCTTCCGACGAGCGTTGCTCGTGGTCGCTGCTTGCTGCTGTGCATGAATGCGTTTTATTCTTCTGCTGCTGCTGCTGTTGCTGTGTTTTACATGTCTTTTATTACGGCTTGTTTTCCAATTTTCTATGTTTAGCATTCGCTGCAAGTACGAACAGTATAGCTTATTGCGCACGTCTTCTCCTTGATTTCATCGTGTGTGTGCTGTGTGCTGCGCTCCGAGCGATAGAGCCCGTGCACTGATTCGTACGTAATGCTCTTGTTTTTCGTCGCGACAGATGGAGGAGCAAGGGGAGGCAACAAGGAGTGCTTGCACTCTTGGGATCTATGTTTGGTCGTGTGTGGTTGTTTGTGCTGTATGTATAAAACAGACCCAAAACAGAGAGCGAAGCAGACCACGATCAGGTCCTGGAGTAAATCTCGTTTTTTTTCTTTCACAGAAAAATGGAAGGTCGGCGTGTACGGATGGATGCCTCAGTGCGGATATATATCTGTGTCGCTGCCGGCAACTGTAGTGGCCGGGAAATAAATAGGTAGGTGGGTGATTGGGTGGGTGGGGATGAGCGGGCAGGTGGGTGGGTGAAATAGATGCTTGGTGCGCTCGTCGTGTGATTCCATTGTTCAACTCGGAACGTTTGCAGCATATTATATACTCCAGCAATTTGGTGACCGCGCTTGCTTTCATCTGTCATCTGATTAAGGGCACGGAGGATCTTATTAACCCCTCCAGCACCGGGTTTCCGGGTGACTTTAATATAGCCTCTACAGCTGGCGTTAAGTTTTGCCGGAACGCAAATCGGGGCCACTCTTCTGACACGCCGCGTTAGTTTACAGCTTCGGCTGGTTGGTGCCTACCGGAGAATGAGTGCGACCCAAGAGAGCTTCATCACAGCAACTTGTGGTTCTCTTCAAGTTGGCGTTTCGACAGAGGCCTACGTGCTGCAGTGAGTGGCCGAAGTTGGTCGAAAAATTATGTTGGGTGCGCCAAATAGAGACTAAAAAGAAGCCCCGAATTGAACGTCTACGCTTCACTTGCGGACAGTTACAGCTCCTCACGGGAAACTACAGCCCACAAAATTGAGGGACGCTCCATCAGATGGGGGGTGCGGAGGCGTCGGGTGCGCCAGAGAGCAGTCGTGCGCGGCCACGAACGAATCACGAGGGGGGTTTTCGTGTACTCGAAGTTGCGAGCCAGCAGCAGCAGTAGTAGTAGCTCCAAAAACTCCCCAAATCGCTGGTTAATTGTTTCATTTCACGCGCGGGAGCCTACGATACGTAGTACGATGGTTACGCCATCGATTGAAAAACAGGTTTTACTAAAACATCGTTGTTGTTCTCCAGGCGGATGCTATATCTGTTCTTGACGCGCACTCGAAAAACCCGCGGAAGAGAACACTACGTTCGCATGAGAGGTAATAAGTCATTGTGCCCAAAAAAGGGCAAGCATGGGCAAACAATGTTTGTATCGATCTTCCTGAAACTTCGAAATTCGGATCTTGGTTGCAAATCTCTTTGCTCCATTTCCAAGCCGTGCGTGCATGTTGCCAAAACGCCTACGGGCGTCTACTCGACTGCAGAGGCCTGAGGGTTCTTCCGTGGTCTTCAAGTAACTGGTCTGCGGACAGCGTTTGTGCTCAAACGTGCAAACCCCTACCGCGCGCGCGGCTCTGCTGTTGTAATGACTTGATATGAACAAAGCAAGATACCTTCGCGTTCTGCATGTGACCGGCTGGTGGGGGGGGTGGAGAAAGACTCGCACCTCCTTTACCCTACGTACGACGAACTATTTCACGATGGCTCAAACATTGGGAATGCTGGGGAAAAGGCCTTTTTCGGACAAAGGATTTAATTTTCGACAGGAAATGGTGCACCGGGGGTGCTTCACGCCAGTTGACGGTACAGTACAGGGGAAATCAGCCGCATAATACATCTTACATCAGCAGCGCTCAGTGGCCACGGCACAGAGGTACAACGGCGAAAAACATCCTGAGTGCGTACGTAGATAGGGGTCGGTGTATTGGTAGGTTTGTGCCTTGAGCTGCCGATATAGCGAGCTTTCTGTCGCGAATTTCCCCTGTATACCGTTAACTGGATAAAAACAGCCCAAGCGCACCGCTTTCTGTCGACCAGCGAACCTGACGGATGTATTTGGACTTTCCGATATATTCACAGAGGATCCAAGAAAAAGATGACATCGTTTCCCGGGGATTAGAACGGCGCGGCTTCCTTCATCGAACGGCGCCACTCCTGCCGAAGCTATCGTAAGGAAAAAAAAACGTACCAGTGCATAACACGACATTGCCGTCTAAAAAATAAAAATGCCCATACTGTACTCATATCATCATCACCACCGTTCATGACTGGGGCGAGTTGCGGTAACATTATAGGGGCGGCACTTGCGAAACAAATTACCAAAAAGCTAACAACGAGAAGCTACCAGGTACTGGTATATAACAAGGACTGAATGAAGCGATACAGACCACGACAACGAAATGCGATTCTCCAAGTTTCAGAAGTAACGATTTCCCATAAAGCTAAAACTAAATCACGCCTAAAAGTTTCCACGCTGTGACACCTAGCTAAAATGGCTGCCAGCACGACTCTTGGTACGGCTGCATCTATCTCGTGTGCGAGTTGTTAGCATCACCGCACACCGTGCAATAAATCGGTTGAACGCAACCTTATACCAGTCGCCGACACAGCCGAAATGCAACTACAACGAAACGCGTCGAACAGCCACCCGTCCATGTCCTCTGTGCTTGCTGGACGAGACTAACTTCGGGTCTACCAGCGTACCAATGGGAGGGTGCGCCACTCCGATAATTGTTTGAGCTGAAACCACGGCTGCAGCGCAGACCACGATGCCACCCCCTTCCTGCGTTCGTTTGCTGAACAATACGAGAACTGCGCCCCCCCCCCCCCTCCTGCGCACAGCGCTACGCGTCTCTTGCAGTCTGCACCACCGTTGCACGGCAGTAAAGCGGCTGCTTGATACTGGCCTGGTGGCCATATTCCGCCCGGAGCCCACACTCAGACCGTTCATCGCGCCGCTCTTTGCCGAGATCGTGCATACCGTGCCGGTTCACCCAAATGCCTGTACACAAGCGTCTCAAGTACCCCCCCCCCCCCCCCCCCCCCCCCCCCCCCCCCCCCCCCCCCCCCCCCCCCCCCCCCCCCCCCCCCACCCCCCCCACTATAAGTGTGGATCGTCTCGAAAGGGGTGTGCGCTCAATGGTCACATGACTAAGGCAAGCAACAAAAGAGTACGCCCCTACCTCCCTAATTATATGTGAAATATGCGCGTTGTATGATCCTTGCCGCGTTCAGTTGCCCCACCCCCTCGGTGAACCAGGAAGGAAGAGGGAGAGGCAGCAACATTAACAACGACACCCCTTCCCCAAGCTACCCCCCCCCCCCCCCCCCCCCCGGATGGACTGTACAGCTGCGATCGCGCAAACCGCAAACCGCAGAGCTAGTATATGTAGGGGCACAAGCACTAAACCGAGACACGGTATCGTCCCCGCCTCTGTTACGACGCGAAGCTGTTGTAATAGTCTCGCCGGTGCTCCCCCGTCCGTGAAGCCGTAAGTCGCCGAAGGGCGAAACAGGATAAATATATGGCGCGGCACGAACCTCGTGTAGGCAGCAAAATTCATCGACTGCTGCTTGTTGCTCTACGAACAACGTCACCTGTGACATCTTTGAAAAAAAAAGAGATGCCGAGGGGGGGGCCGGGCAGACACTAGAATACATCGACTGTTCGTTGTCTGCTCCACGAACTAAACCTGCGCATCTCTGAAAGAAGTGGATGTGGGGGCGAAGCCAGCACCCCTAGGCGTGGAGCGGCCGTCGCTCGACATGGGCGACTCGGTTGGCATGACCCAGTGGCGAGAAGTTAGCACTGTCGTGGCGTTGCTTCCGACCATAGTGTCTTGGCTTCTCTTCCTGCCGCCCCCGCCCTCGCCCCCACCGCGCCCGTCAACGCCATACTCTCGGCATTTGATGCTTTCCCCGTTGAAGCCGTCGCCCACGTCCGATATTTCTTCCGCATCCTCAGGGAGTTCGTCTAGAGAGTCGGCCGATGGACTACGGCGGGCGAAAAACCCGCTCCTTGCGACGACGAAGTCGCTACTGTAGGCCCTCGGGATCGCGTGCTCGCCGACGTTGGGGGGCGGCCTGGGTGCTGTCGTCGTGGTTATAGCGCCAGCGTCGTCGACTCGCATCCCGATCGACTCGGTAGAAACCATTCGTGTTCCTGCCGACCTGAAAGAAGCCCTGGGCATGTCAGCCCACCTTGTGGGCGTGTAGTCGTCGCTTGCCCGGCGCGAGAAGCCTCGCTCCATCCTGTCGCTGCTGCATGGCAAGGACCCGGTTCTCGGCAGAGGGTCGCCGCGGTGAGACGAAAACGAGGAGCGGCGGGAGGAGTCACGGGGGCGCTTCGGCTGGGGCTGGGCCACTGGAGTTTTGAAGCTGGCGTGGACGGTCGTTCCTCGATGGAATTTCCCTCTCTACGAGCGTCACCGAAATAGCAAACACCGTCGTTGAAAGCCAGGGGCAGGGGAGGGGGAGGATTAGGGGGCATATCCGGTGTTATGAGCAGAGGTACTGTACCTTTTTTTTTAGCTACGATAGGGGTACTGCACCTTTTTTTGCTACGATAGGGGTACTGTACCTTTTGTTGCTACGATAGGGGTACTGCACCTTTTTTTCACCTTTTTTGCTACGATAGGGGTACGTACTATTGTGACCCTTACTATGATAGGGGTACTGTGACGCTTGCTACAATAGGGGCACTGTACCTTTTGTTACTACGATAGGGGTACTGCACTTTTTTTTGCCACGATAGGAGTACTGTAGTGACCCTTGCCATGATAGCGGTACTATCGTGACACTTGCTACGACAGGGGTACTGTACCTTTTTTCGGTCATTTTTTTTCTGGCTGACGGGGCCCCTCGAGGGCTCTGAGAAAATACCCAATAAGTCATGCCTTAAGACCTTATCGTTCGTGTTTTAAATTTTTTCTTCGGTATTATCCCTACACTAGGTCCCATAGCCTTGTTCGTCGGGTTGCATTTTCATTTTTCTCAAGGCCAGGTGTTGGGGGTGGGGTATAAACTTCCCCTACTATAATAAAGTGAGGAGGCTCATAAAATCTTATTAATCGATGCCTCCATCCCCCACCGTAGCAGGCATCCTCTCGTGTTTTTTTTTTGTGAAATGTATAAGCGTGTACTTACCGCCGACGCAAATTGAAACCCCGGAAACTGCAGGCTTTTTTCAGACGGTCCAATCGCCCGCAATTTCAGCACCCACCAGATCTCCGGTGGGGACACCAAATACCAACATAGAAATCCCATGGGCAGTTTGATACGTACATGTATGTATATATACCAGGTATGGTTTATGCACCAAAAATAAACCGGGGTAGACTATGTACGTATTTTGACTCTCCTTCTTTTCTTGAACGGTGCTCTGTGTGTGGAACGCGAATTTGACCGCTAAACCCGTGGCACGAGCGGGTTGGGGGAGCTGATGGCGGGGCGAGGACTCGTCTGTGTCTTCTCCAAGATGCGGGGAACATTGCGTCCCCAAAGCGAACACTCTCTTCTGGTGGGGGAAAAAGAAACGAAAGACTCCCCCGGCATTCTTGGATTTCGCCGGCACAGTAGCTCGCCGTACAGGTCATTGCCTACTTGCGTGGTCGACCCTGATCTGCGGCGCGCGTGGGCCACCGTTGGGAATCTCCCAATTTTATTTATTTATTTTTATTGCGCCAACCCGCTTGGTTTGGAAGCGCGCGGGCACAGCAACTGTGCTGCGATACGGTAGTCGTGATCGCAGAGCCCAACGCAACGAGCTGTACGGTCGACCAGACAACCATTTTTGTCAATTAAGTGTTACTGTCCCGTTGGCTTTCTGGTTGCATCTAGAAGAGTCGCCGGCCAGTAGTTCTTCACGAGGAACGTTGGAAAAACGCGCGATCGATGGTTTTACGCAGCTAGCAAAACTGAGTATCGACCGATCGGGAAAACTCAACAGCTGACGCGCAATTTTTTAGCTCTTCTCTAAACCATGGCTACATTTACATTAGGAAAAAATCGTCCTGCGGATGGGTAAAAATAAGCCTCAACCTTTTTAGTAGTGCACTGTATGTAAACCCAAATCTGACTCTAATTCCAAGTGTGCTATCTCCACGACGGTAGTGCAGTCCAGCAAAGAGAGACACTACCCTTTCAACTTCTGCAAAAATGGTTCCCGCACTAAGTACAAGTAGTTCCCCCCCCCCCCCCCAAAAAAACGTGGGTGCAGCTCTAAGGGGGTTAAACCTTTTCGTACCGCAGTCTCGTTTTGGAGACAGACCACCTTAGATTTGAGTGTTTTTTTTTGTCACCCCAAAATTGGACTGCAGTTTAGCCCTGAAAGGGGTTATATAACTCTTGCACTACTGCACTGCACAGAAAAAAAATATCTGACTCAAACTTGAAGTCGTTCGTGCCCAAAACTGAGAGTGCAGTCCTTAAGGCCTAAATAGGGTTAAAGTCACCACAATTTCCACGTTTTTACCACTCTGGCCGGGAATGTCTCGAAAATAGTATCAGATTCGGGGATTTCTGTATCGTATCAAGCGTCCAATCGTGGATTTTTGTTCATGTCAAGAGCCGAAACGGTGGGGTTTTACTATTGATATTCATAGTATAGTGCATTATCAGAGCCCTGACGGGGATTGTGATTCATGCCAAGAGTCCTAACCTGGGATTTTTACCCGTATCATAATCCAAGCGGGGACATTTAGATGTAATGTATTTAATCATATCAGAGCCCAGTCGAGGATTCTAAAATCACGACCAAGAGTGTTATAGGGTAGTCAAGTAAACTCTTGTCGCAGTTCTGACACAGCGGTCATTGCACAGAGTAGCATCATTTTACGGTGCTGCTGCCGTGACCTAGCCGAAGGGCGTGGGGCCGCCGTAAAAGCATGGGCTCTTTCTCTCTCTCTCTCACCCGCTCGCCCGACTCGCTGTCGCTGGATATGCAGACGTTGTCCCATTGAGGCCGCTCCTCATCGTGATTTGCCGAGGGCGATGGCGTCTTGCGTTTCTTACGAATGACCTTCGACGACCCGCGCTGAAGAGACTTGGAGAAGTTGCGCCCTTTCATTGTCGGCTCGGAGCCGCGACTGTTGGCGATGAAACAGATGCCCCAAGTCAGAACCAGGAGCTCTGCGAGGTAGGTTCATCGAGGAAGAGAACGAGACGAGGCAGCGACGGGACGACCACGAGTAGGGCGTTTTGAACATGGGGGTACAGAATGGTAATCCAGCACAGATACGCTTGCCCACTTTTTTCGAGAAAAAGGTTGGTGCACACGGTCAGCGGGACGGAGAGGACTTGTAGCCCTGAGAATGAATGGTTGATTGGGTTTGGGGTAGGGTTAGACTTGTAGCCCTAAGAATGAATGGTTGCTTGGGTTTGGGGTAGGGTTAGTGTTAGTGTTAGGTTTGAGGTTGGATATGTTCGCATTTTATACAGTGTCAACCAATGTCTGGACTAAGTGGTGAGCTATCATACCGTCGGTCAACAAGCGCAATTTTCACGTTCGGCGACAGCACGAACACGCGAACACAACGGGGAGATGCCTCACGCTTCTTCAGCGGTCGAACTCGCGGCAAGCGGGCTTCCTATTCATCCCATCACTGCCTTCCTTTGTAGCGCCTGCAGGCCCCCTCCTGTTCAGGCGCGTGAGGTTGCCCCCCCTTGTTTGCTTGCTTTCAACTAACCGGACCTCTGCTTGAAGCGGTTCTAGTACTGAGACAAACGCCCGAACGCATCTACATAATCAAACAGGGCAACTAGAGCAGTAGTCGAGACTGCCGAACGGTCGGCACAGAGCACGCCAGCAACCCCCCCCCCCCCCCCCCCCCCCCCCCCCGACGCCTTCTCAGGCCGGTGATGCTTGTTTTACAACCCCATCCTCCCTCTTGCGTCGCTGGGTTTCTGGACTCACCCCAGAAGCCACCGATGCTTCCCAGGAGGGACCCAATCTCCAGCGGGTCGATGTCTTTGACCTCGGTCAGCGAGTACGAACCCTGGGTTATTGACAGGTGAAGCGACCCCACGGCGTACTGGTCGGTGAGGGTGGGGACCGTGCTCTCGAAGTACGAAGCAGTCGACGATGGGCTGAACTGGCTTTGCTGCGAACGGGGGCAGTAAGTATAGGCGAAAACAAAAGGGTCGGAAAAGGGGGTTAAAAATGCTGGGGTCTCCAGGATTGATTCGTGGGGAGTGCGATGAGAGAGCTGCTGGATATGATTCCAGCGGTCACCGAGTTCCCCACACTTACTAGCGTTCGCCGAATCCCCGCCCCTTAACAATGTTCATCAAGTCCCCGGCACCTCCGGTGTGCTTTCTGACTGACGCATCCTCGCACTCAGCGAGCGGTAGAAATCATTTCAGAAAAAAAATCCTGCAAATGCTACAGCGGTAGTCGACACGAACGCTGGCGATAGTCCGGAAAGGCTTTGTGCGCGAAAACGCGGGACATGAACGCATAGACAACTAGTGGCAGGGACTGGGAAAGCGACACCGATACTTCGCTTAACCCGATGGCAATGAACGGAATCATCTCTCTTCATTCATGACGTATCGAGCGGCAGCTATCGCTGGCGCGCGGGGGGGGAGTATCGAACTCATTCTGGCGAGTGTTCGTCCCTACTGCCACTGAAAACACTGAAAACCTGCTCTTTCTCTGATTCCAAGTGCTTTGTACCCAAAAACGAGGGTGAGGATCGACAGTGGTCTATACTACTGTACGTATATACTACCGTAGCTGCCAGATATTTCACAGAGGGGAATCAACATGGACAAGACATAAAACTTGACCTATTGCCGATAGGAAAGAAAGAACAACCGATGAATCAAGCTTTTACCCAAGGAGCGAAGAGGCCTTTTAGCGAGAGGACGAAACAACAAAGAACCTTTTGTTTCTGTTTTCGTTCTTGATGCAGGGAGAAGGAGAACATGAAAAAAAACGCGTTTACTTGCTTTTGCTACACTTTGCTTCCGCTTCTTCGTTCGTTCTGCCAGGCTAGATCCTAAAACAAAAAAAAATACAAAACAAAACAAGACTTGAATTATTTTCTGCTCTGGAGCGCTCACCCTCGTCGTAACGAAGCTGGTCGTGGAAAGCGTCAGCACGGGGTAGGTGACGGTGTCCTCTTTCGATATGTACTTTCTGTGGGTCTTGCCGATGGTCTTCAACCCGGAGACAAGCAGGAAAACAAGCGCGCAAATGCACAGGGAGAGAAACAAAGAGAGCAGGAGCAGGAGCGGGAGCGGGAGTGTGAGTGTGAGTGAGGGAGGCACGACAGGGTCAGGCTTTGGAGGCCCGAAAACCAAAAGTGGAGAGCAGCTTCGTTGTGATCGTTCAAGTAGACACGGTATGTGGTTGCGGTTGGTTTACCGTTGGGACCTCAGAGGGAAAGCCTGTCCTAGATCATGCCGAATGTATGGCTCCCACGCGGCAGCATGAGCTAGATCATGCAGATCATACAGATAATAAAGATCAGGAATATATGCATATGTGTCCTGAAATATCCACGGTAGGCCATAGGAGTGGTAATCGACAGTCTGTCCTGGTTGTGGAAACATTTGAGTACAAAAAATAAACATTTGGCAGCATCAGCCACACGAAGCCAACACAGAAGTGCTACGCAAGGAGTCGCACGATGCGCGCGAGGCGTGCTTTATCATCGCATGCTGGATACTCACACGTTTCGTACGTAATGCCGCGTTTGCAATTCTGAAAAAAAAACAGCGGGGGGTTATGGTTTAACGGCTACTGGTTTAATAAAACTATGATTTTAAAAAAAGCGGGGGGAAATGGCATTGGCACGGCTACACTACTAGTAGCAGCTATCGCCGGCGTCCCCGGTGGCTTGGTAGGTGGTCCGCGTGCCTGTCAAGATCAATTTCGTGGGTTCAAGTCCCACCGAGTGCATGCTCATAGGGGCTTTTTCTTGCATAAAAAATTGATAAGCGGAAAGCGCGAAAGCGTGAGTTGGCTACATTCGATGAAAATCGACGAGCAGTGGGAATGCTGAACCCTATGCGCGACAAAAATAAAAGGCACGTACCGGGGGGGAGAAGGGGACGACACCTGTGACCACGGCTTGTCCAGAAGATCCTCGAGGGTAAAACCTCCTACGAGTGGGCTGGGAAGTAAAAGTGATGGATAAAATATATATATATATATATATATAAACGAATCCAGTTTAAGAGAAATTCTTCAGAGAGGTAAAAATGGCTTCGCACGGCCATATTGACAACTTATATAACGACCACCACCGTTTAATAGAGTTGTGATTGGAGAGAGGATCACAATGGCTTGGCACGGCCATACTATTGTTACGGGGGTCCATAGTTAATAGCACCTCCGGTACACACAAAAAACTATATATTTACATATTTTTACTAACAAAATTTGGTCCCATTTACTATGGTCCTCTGTGGTATCAGCTTACAATGCCCATTGCGGTCTAAGGTAAACATTGATTTAAGAGAGGGTCGAAAGGGCATTGGCACGGCCATACGAACAGCTGCATAATGCCCATTCCGGTTTCGATGTTACATTGATGGGAGAGAGGGTCAAAAACGCTTGACACGACCACACCATCAGCTATACGATGCCCATTGCAGTGTACGTAAGAGAACTATGATTTCAAGAGAGATCAAAACGGCTAGGCACTTGGCACGCCTCTCTCTATTAAGAAGTGACCCCGCCCCCCCCCCCCTCCCACTGTATCGCGGTGCATGGTTCCCCGAACTAACGAAAGAGGAACACGCTAACCGACACCGCTTATCAGGCTAAGCCACCACCGGGATTTCGTCCGTGCGCACCAGCACGCCTCCATATACTACCCCATACCTTAATGGGACAATCAGGAGGGGCTATACATTTAGGAAGAGAGTGGCATGTACGGTATACAGGGGCGGCACCTATGTTTTCCCGAGGCTCCTCTCTTGATTGTAGTGTAAGAGATCTGTACCTCGGAGACAGAACATCGATTCCCAATCATTATGGTCTAGATCTTTCCAGGAAGATGTACATGACCCGATCTTGTGCGATCTCGCTCGTGCTGCCGGGTGGGCCCGTATACAGTTGTGCGCGATCTACAGCAGTAGTAGCACGCGTTTACTGGGTTGGGTCTGAGCTGTGCAGGATCTAAGGGATCTAAATGATCTAAAGGATCTAGATCACGACCTGTTCGAGGTGTGGAGATATTAACATAGATAACTTGACCCCATGCAAAAAGTCCCACGGGCTGAGGCATCTAACGAATAGACTAGACAGTCATACGCGTCACGTCTTCACGCAAAAGGAACCACGCCAAACGAAGATAGTGTAAGCTGTCGCCAGCAGGAACTCACTCGCGCAGTTTGGGTGTTTGTAGCTCTGTCTTCATCAAACTGTTTACAACCGAAGCAAAAGCGGTCGCTCGGTCGAACGGAAGGACATCCAACGAAAATGCAAGCTGCAGAGATCTTCAAAACAGGTCCCTTGATAACACACAAACGCGCGGTGTACAGTAGAAACTTGCGTTCGCTCGAAACAAGAACAAAAAAAAATGTTTGGGGCTCCTAAAAGTGCAACCCCTCTATGTATAACACCGTACCACGGCTCGCCAGCGATGCAAGTGGTCAGAAGCCCTCCGCTCACCATGGCGGTTGACTGGAGAAATTCGTCGTTTGAAGGCTTTTCGTTGCGGCTGTAGGGCACCGATGTGTACTCCACCTTGTCGGTCGCTCCCCCGATGAAGACATCAACGCTCGCGCTGTTTGATTAACACCACCATTACCAAGAACGAAAAAAAAAAAAAAAAATGAATCGACGTTGTAGCATCAAGTAAAGACACAGCAGTGGTGGAGCGAAAAACAAGGAAAAAAAAAAAACGACGGTTATTTATAGCGTTAAGACACGGCAGAGGAGCAGTATATTGCATAGAAGAAAAAAGCAGCGGAGTTGATACATAAATAGTGGAACGAAAAAAAAAAGACGGCATTTTATACGTGGCACAAGACACAGCAGTGGAGTAGTGGGACAAAAAAGCGACGGTACATGATAGCATGGGACACAGCGGTGGAGCAGTGGAATAAAAATACGATGGTATTGCACAAGACGCAGCAGTGGAGTAGCGGAACACAACACAAACGTCGGCATTTTTAACGCAGCATGAGACAGCAGTGGAGTAGAGAACACGTAATCGACGGTGCCGTGTGTAGACACATCACCGAGTGGGGTACAATACCGGAAACGGCAAGCAAGTGCAAGGGAGCCTTAGAACGCTGTGCTCGTGGGATGTGACTAATGCTCTCCACTGAAGGAGAGACATCCTAGACTCTAAACCATCATAGCCTTTGACCCTTCAGGCCCCAACCCGCCAGAGGCTAGCTTGAACATCGGGCAGCGAAGTACGCAACACTCGAAAATGGCGCAACTATAGACGTGGCCACATTGGGGAAAGCTTCGAGGGGCTCCCTACGCCTGGGAGATAAAACACGGTAGAGCATTCGACTTGGCCCAGCATCGATAAAATGGCCAATATTGCACACTATATTTATTCTTCACTGGACTTTCACTCCGAGATTTCTTCGAGAAAGTTCCCAGACATGTTCGAGAAACTTCCCATAATTTTCGAAGGCGGTCGGGGTTAGAGGTACGGTGGCGGTTCGGTTTAGTACTTGAACAACAAGTTTATTCCCACCGTCCCGTCCAAGCTGGGCCAAGCCGCTCGTGTGCAGCCGCCGCTAAACCATTTGCACGGCAAGGCAAGCCCCATTTATACGTACTGTATCTAGAGCAAGCAAAACCACTATCAAATCACGCCAACTAATCGTTCCAAACATTTATTCCTGCTATGTTCCTCAATAGTTGTGACCGCAGCTGGCCAGCGTGCATTCAACGCGCACAACGAAGGGATCCCGTGGCCTTTTTCTTCGCCGCATCCAGACACCACGCCAAACAATCTATGCATCGCGTCGTAGACGAGAATGACCGAAGCGACTATGTTGGGCTCAGCGGCCTTCAAAATATACATGCACCACTCTGTCCCAGAATATGAGCACCGTTTTCACACCAACTGTTGAACCAAAAGGTTATTATATTTCGATACATAGTGGTATGTATCAGCACCCTGTCGAGACATCACATAACGTGCCAGTGTAGAGCCCGCGAACGCTGCTACAGCTGTGTATCTGTGCGAGCGTGTACACAACTGTTGGTCAGCGACGGGTGCGGGGATACACCGCAAAATGGCGCAAGTGTGTACCTGTAATCGGTCTCCGCGGTAGAGTTGTCGCTTGAAACCCAGTTCATCTGCACCGTTAATGGGCAAAACACATGAGGAGGGCGGAGCGCAGATGAGGAGGGCGGAGCACAGATGAGGAGGGCGGAGCACACACGAGGAGGGCGGAGCATAAAACTAAAATAAATACCCCGGCGGACGGGTGAAAATCGGAGACGCCAGCCCAGAGGAGCAACGCACAGGCCGATGCCCTGAAAGTGCAAAATTCGCGGCGAGGAAAGGCTCACACCCTTCGCTCACTTCTTCCTGACTTGGTTCCTGGCGACGGCAGCTAAATCACAGGGTAGCTTATTTTCCAAGTTTGCTAGTTATTGGCCGAGAAAATGCACTCCAACGTGGCGGTTTCACGGTGAAACGGACGCCGTGCGGAGCACGGTGGTTGCGCTGGGCCGGGGCTCGGCCTAAAAGAAACGACCGGCATGCCGGCGAATGACGCCAACTTCTAGACCACGACGCTGCAAGGGGGACGGACAACCGCCGAAACGCTCCGTGGGTCCACGCGCAAAAATAAACGTCTTCTGCGACTTCAACCGTGCCGTTGTTTCAGTTCGGATCAGAAAATAACGAGAATTTTCTCGGAGTGCGTACTTTTTACGCATAACAGTCATCACTGCCTGCCCCTCTCGAGCTCAGCAGACCGGCGCTGAAAACATACGCACTGATGGGGATGGGTTGTCAGACCACAGCAGTAGCATCTACAGGCATTACCATCTACCATCTACTGCCTTTTGCCGTGGAGTTAAAACTTACCCAAATTACAGCTGATGGTTTTCGGCTCTGCTCGTTGTTCACGATTTCCAAGCGAGACAGGTCGAAACGTCACGCAGTTCGGGGACTGGGGGCGGCAGGCGACAGGCGGCAGGCCGGGGGCCGGGGTCGAGGTTAGGGTGGAGGTCAGGGAGGTGCCTAAACGAAATTTGACGACAGCGGACGATGGCACGCATGCATACACAAACAGACAAGTGCAGAAGGCAGATTACCATGTTGCCATGCAAATTCTGGATGGGGGTGGCGGGGTGGGCTGAGTTTCGTTGGGTCGCAAGGAAGAAAAACACAGCGAGCCGTACGATTTCAAAACCTGCACGCTCTTTGCTTACAGCGCCTTGTTTCGCGAAGACGATTGTGCCAGTGTTGAAGTATAGGCTGCTGCTGCTGGTGGTGGACCCGCCATCATCCACAACTGCGTGCGAGTAGTTCTTGGCCGTCGCGGCGCACCCGTGGGTCGATCCGTCGACGAAGCCACACCCGTACCCATCGTAGAAGCAGATGGTGATTTCAGGAAACGGGAAGTTATCGTTCTGAACACGCGGGGGTAAAAAGCGGGTGTTCGCAAGAAGGGAGGAGCGGACGGTGAGAGGGTTAGCTAGCTGCAAATGTGGCGGACCACAAAACCAGCAACCAGACGAACACAACCTAGGTGTTTTCGCTAGCAGTTAGTCTAGCTTTAGTTGGCAACGAGGGTTTTCGAAGAGAGGTTGCCTCAAGCGAGCGTCTGGGAGCACGAAGACCCTCTTAATCGGGCACAACAGCTCATCATGCGGTCAGCAGCAACCAAACACAAGAGCGCTCTCGCTGGTCACTCTTCGCGCCTGCGAGCGGAGGTTCTCGCCCGAAATTTCTTGCTATCGATGAACGACCACATTATCTCAGCCCATTTACTGCTCCAAAAAAGCTGACCGTACTCTAGTTACAAGTAGTTTGGTCCCGAAATACAGTTTCTCATGGGGAAAACACGTGTGAGAGCTCTACCTGGTACCGAGTATCATATACCAGTTACTAGGTATCGCTCAAGTTTCTCGTCCATTTCCGTCAGAAGGATGTACTTCGTACTACAGTAGTCCATCGGGTGCCGTCTGCCAGATAGCGCGGCACCGCCGGTGTCGCCTCGACTTCATCGCGGAGGCGCAACACCGACCGTTCACGTGGTTCCCGCACCTCGTCGCCTGGCTTCTTACAGAAAACATGGGCGGCCTACCACCGTGCATATACGGCACGGCACGGCACTGCGCGGTGGTACACACGACGCTTAAAACATCTGAACACACATAGAGCACGCCTGCCATCTCAACTATAGGAAACATCAGACCCTTCCGTGACGCCTTTCCCCTGTTAATACACCACACTACTGTACTGTAAGCCCCCCCCCGTCCTAAGTTACTGTTGTAACATTGCGTCGTAGGTTACTCCGCGTACAGTTTGGGATCAAGGAGGCCTCTCTGCTGCGGCCTGGGATCACACCCAAACAAGCCGACCCTTCTAATATATCGATGTCGTCGCTCGTTTGTCTCCCGTCCTTTCTGCGGGTTCCTTCTTTTCCTTATAGTCCCCAAGCTTCTAGCCTAGCCGCTCAAGGGTCCCGCTACCGATGTGTGCTGGCATGTAAGGCCTTGCCAAGCCCTCCCGAAAAGGGGCTCACCCTTCTGGCGTCCCCTCTTTCCTGATTCAAGATAACAGTAGTATTGCAGCAGTATTGCGCACCGTTAGTTCTGTGCGAGATGTCACGAGAAATAACGCAATCGGCAAGACGTTGTGCCGATTGTTTTGATGTATTAAACAAGCCACACGTATTAGCGTGGTCATGTTCTCACCGAGAGCCCTATGCTCGTGCTTGGGTTGCGTCGCTTGACCACCATCACCCCGATTTGCCACGCCGTGTCTGCGTGGACGGAGCGGGTTCGAGAGGGCCAGGCACATCCACCGCGTTACAGCAGTCGCACCAGCGGTAGCGTCAGCGTCAGCAGTAGAAGCAGCAGGGAAAATGAGACATACATGCATGTTGTTTGCTCTTTTCTGAAGAAGGCACATTTGAAAGCTAGGGAGTTGGCGGAGCCAGCAAACGCAACGTCACCCAGGACTTTAGACAGAGACCCATGGCTCTCTTTTTGTCCATTGCCTGCCATCGTGGACATAAGAGGGTATGTCTAACCTTCTTCTTAGGGTCGGTATTATCGGAGATTTCTTTCTTCCACAATTTCAAGAATTTCCATAATTTCCAGGTTTTTTTTCGGACATTTCATTTATCGTCCAGATTCCTCTGATATATTTTTTCCCATGCGAAATTCAACTTCCTCGATATTTTTCCCTCTAAAGAATTTCACAATTCGTGGCAGAAATCCTCCGTATCTAGAAACAAAAACAATAATTCCATACTGTTTTGCGCAATTGTTTAATCTTTCAGATTTTCCTGTTTCATTTTTTTTTCCCAAATATGCGAAGAATAAATTTCCTGATATTTTTTCCCGACAAGAATTTTACAAAAAGTGACAGAACGTCTTCGTATTTTTATATCATTTGCTAAAACTTCCAAATTTTGCCTCTTTTGGAAAAACGCTCCCCGATAACAACGGCCCTCAGTACAGAAATAATGTGACTGGTTCGAATGGAATACAAAACTACACATGAACTGATTGCTGCTGACCGCACTGGTGGACGAGACCCTTCCTTTCGACAAACTGACACAGTAAAAAGTGGACAAAAGACAGGCGTCCTAAGGGCCGTTAGTATCGGAGAGCGCATTTTTTTTCCATATTCTCCATATTTGCTCGATTTATGATTTTCGTATGAAGATACTGAGGCGTTCTGTCACAATTTGGGAATTTTAACTTTGAGGGAAACATGTCAAGAACGCTTCGCATTCACATAACTAAAAAAAAATGGCTGGAAGCTCTGAAAGTTAACGCGATAAAATTGCACGAAAAAAAATCTTGGAATTTTTGGAAACTTAGGACAAAAGGTCCTTCGATAACAACGGCCCTAGTAAACACCTTTTGCAACGTCGAAAACTCCGCGAGGCGCGGAGTTGTCTATACTCTGTAATCTCTGCGTTCTTACTCTATGACCCGAAAGGTGCATACAGGTAGGAAGCAAGTGTCTTTGCGCACCAACTACGGTACTTCCTGCTACGACTCAGATCCGGGTTTACATAGTCAGCGCTTCTTCCCCTTCCTCGCCCCCCCGTGACGCTAGACATCAGGGTACCGTTTTTTTTTTTTTTTTTTTTTTGGCGGTCGCCCACAGCTGGTCGTCTAGTTAGATCATTTGTGCGAAGTAAAGAACCTTTACTCTGCACAAGGGAATTGATCGTATCACGTAGTGTTCAAGGTACGGCACCCAAGAAGCAGTTGCATAGTACTCCCATTGCTGTCTCTGGAAGTGGCCACACCGGAAATTAAACTAACTCATTGAAGCTGTCATCCATATGCAAGTCCGCCTCACAAGCGGTTCTTAATAGGATGCAGCTCACCCTTCAGGCGACTCGCCGGACACCTCACGGCGCTTCGCGCTTGGTGCAAGCAATGTCTGCCTGGTCGGTGAAAACCCGACATGCTCCGTCCCGGCATTGTAGGGATGCGAGGGTCTATGGTCATATGACTACGGCCATGCATGAGATCGAGTACATCACTCCTATCGAGTACACCCCCCGTGACGCGCAGCGATGACCCGACTGCGGCATGAACGCAGGATTAATAGTTGTAGAAACAGCATTTCGTACTGTAAAAGCCGTACGAAATAGTGGGAAGACGGCCGAAACCCCGCAATTTATTCTTGGATATAGTACCAAGACACAAGCTTTTTATTACACGCACGAAATAGTCAACACACACAAAAAAAACTAGGTGTAGTAGACTGCTGTACTACGGCGGTACAACCACAAATCGATTTTCTACTTTGAGCCGGTCCTACGTAACGAGGGAAAAAAAAAAACGAACATAAAAAATGAAATAAACGAATAGACTATCGCTACATCGTAAAAAACGGCAGGCTGACTTCCAAAGTGAAAAACACAATTGATGGAAAAAAGCGAACAAAAAAATAAGAAGCGGAGTTGAATTTGTACGCGGTGCAATTTTTGAGGCATGATTGTCATTAAAAAGGCGGGAAGCAGGTACGGGGCAGTCACGCCATCCATTGAAGTTTGCAACAAGATTAAAGCTTTTTATTAGACGTACGAAACAGTCAACACAAAATATAATACCAGGTATAGACTGCTGTAGTTCGGTACAACAGCAAACCGATTAGCACTCTGAAGACCGGTCCTACGAGGTAAAAAAACGATATGTACATAAACTAAGAACATAACTAAAAAGCATGTGAGTTTTACAGGTCAAATTCAATTAATTAGAAGAAAACATCCCGATACCTCCGTTTTGACATCTACTTTTTTCTAAGTTGCAGATCACTTAATTTGTACATAGCGTAGTATCTCTAAGTTCACGTGAGATGCCTGTTTTGTTCACAACCGACGGAGTTAATTATTTATAGTCACGGGCTCTGCCGACGGAAACTAAACGGCTTAATTTGTTCAGAGGCAGAGAGAAGAGAAGAACAACCATATTCGCCCCGTGCCCCCTCCTAGCTTATCGTGATAGGTGTACGAGTACAGCACGGCACTGCTCGCTGCCGATTGATAGGCCTAGAGGCTAGGCCTACTGTTGTGGTTTCTCCCGCCCACCCGCCCCTTTCTTCTTTCGAAGGTGGGTGGAACGGAGCGGCCACACCGTATTATAGTTTTAATTTCGTTCGCGATTAACTGGTTGCGATTCGGGGCTCTCACTAGGAGAGCGGGGTATGTCAATGGTTTACTACTATCATTGGGGGTCTCGGTCGTCCGAGACTGCGTTTGTTAGAGCCCCGGCCAGTCGCCTGGGGGGGGGGGAACTCCCGGGTACTGGCAGTACGATAGGCAACGAGAGTCAGCGGCCGGTGTCGCGGCTCTCGTACCACGCCAGTGGATTCCCCCCCCGACGTCGCAGAGAATAATAATAACATGACCATTCGAAGGACATACAACAAAATGGGTGTCAATTAAACGAAATATTGATTGCCCAGGGGTGAAAAGGAACATAGGAGGAACTCGGAGCGTTGAGATGAAGTTCCGATAAAGTTTCTACGACCGGTTGGCAAGCGCACGATGGCTCAGGTAGTACATGTGGCTGCCACGCGGCTTGTCTGCTAACGGCGCGAGCACATATGGGTAGGATATGACCATGGGGTGCCCTCGCAAGAAACCGGGGGATCAGGACGTGACTGGCTGCATATTTTACGACATGAGTACCACTCAACATTCAGACGTCTGCCATCGAACAGCGATGGCCGACACACAACTTCTAGAGCATTCCAGAGGGAGCGGGTTGGACCCCAAGAACCGCCTGCTGTGGAGGGTGCCTCGTGTGTGCGAGTTGTGTCTATCCACCGTCGCTGTCGAACATTATCGCGGGGAATCATGTGCAGTAGGGGTTGAGTCATTCTGAACAATTGCGCCGCGTACAAAGTGAACTCGGCTTCTTTTCGTTTTGTTTTTCGTTTTATTTTTCGTTTTTTTTCTCTCGTTAGGGTCGATCCTAACGACACGTATTATATTTCGTTTTTTCTTGAAACTTCGGCATTTCACCGAATTCAGCGAGGGTTGAATCTTATCGGGTTCGTGCCTCGGTTGGCTCGCGAAATATCGTCCACCCGACACAGAATCGTCACTACAGCAGCAGCGCGCGCGGAAACCATCCATGCGGTGGTCCCACTGGCATCGGCCTGACTCGTAGGCAGGTGTCGGATGCCTTGGGGAGTGAAATCCGTCACCAACTCGTCACGCTACAACGCCCAACGCTGCAAAGTTCCACTACGAGTATGGCGGTGATTACTCTCATCAGGTGGCCTCCGTGATCTTCGTCGGTGCACCTTCGTTGACGCGCAAAAGAGAGCCCCATGGATACTTTGCGCTTGCTTCGGTCGGCCATGGTCTGTGGAGGGCCTTAGGGACGACCCTGGTCAGCCTTGTCTGCTCGTGAGCGGCAGCACGGATAGCACGGCGGAGCTGCCCGATCGTCGTAACCCTTGTACCTAAAAACCCTAAAAAAAGCAAGGAATATCTCAAAACTTCGAGGCGACTATACTGTGCTCATACCGCAGTCGGCTTATCGCTGTGCCCCACGGGGGAGAGAGGAAGGGGGAGAAGCGCTTACTATGTGACCCCGGATCTGAGTCGCTGCAGGAAGTAGTTGGTGCGCAGAGACACGTGCTTCCTACTTGCTGCTCCGGATCTGAGTCACGGCTAGGGAGGGCGCCGGAGCCGAAACTGGGTAAAGATGAGTTAGATGGATAGCAATAACAACCGCCATTTCCCGTACAGAGAACACTGATGCAAAAAAATTAATCAGTTCGTGTTTTCTTTTCTTGATCCAGGGACGCTATGAGTATCTCATGACAACAATACTGCAGTACCTACATTTTCGAATAAATTTTGATTCGTACTGAAGATAGAGCTAATTACTAATTTTCCGAAAGAGGGGGAAAACGAACACAGTACGAACGCACACACCAAAAACCACCTCGGAGTTACAACGGATCGGACGACATTCCACGCATAATATCGTTCCGTCCCAATCAGTCGAACCGGTCGTTTACCTCCCAGTAGTCGGGGGAGCAATCGAGAGCTCGGAAAGTAACAGAGCGGCACTACAAAATCAACTATTTAATCAGTCGAACTCACAGCTGACGTATTTCAAAATTTATAAAAAAATATATACCTGGTATATATATAAATGCTTCCCGCGTATGTATGTGTGTGTGTGATGTTGGATGTTGGAAGGAGCACGTATGGAAAGCGAGAGGCTGAACAACATCCTTCCTGTGATACTTGAGCGTGTCGCTCCCTATTTAGCAAGTACGTAACTCACACGAAGCGAAACATCCTCATTTTCGTGGTGAATTCTATCAATATCTTGAATATAACGGACGTTTTTTATTAAAGATTAGGGTAAAAAATGGTCACTATATTTCGTGGTATACATACTAATAGTACAGCAGTAGTCGAGACCCAAGAGAGGAGTATCGGTATCCGTAGCTTGTATTCGTGCGAGAAGCACATAGAGTAGCAGCGCTCCGGAACGCAGATAGATACGTATATAACCATGTCGAGCGAACAGGAAACACAGCAGTACAACATCGCGCTCGACAAGTTGGTCTTCCGTAGTACAGCACCTGGTGCCATTTCGTCTCCAAGATTTCAGAAAATAAGTAAGCATTGTACGTACCAGCGACTGTATCGTGATCGCAAAACGCGATTTACAACCAACACTGACTGGACTGCAGTCCTAGTTTTACAGCACATTGTCTTGGTTCAGCGCGTAACATGGTGGTGATTTTTTTCACGACGATTTTTCAGGAGGCCACAGGAGGGTCGCGACGCGCTTGATCGCCGCACGACAAAAGAAGGTACAACATCACTGTTGCTTACTGCTGCCGTGGACATCTCGAAAAAGTGCCATGGTTTTTGGTTTGCACACAATACCGCGACGATAAAGTCAACCGTCGACCGGCTCCTTTTTCTGTGTGGTATCAAGGAACGACGCGCAAGATATTCTATTTTCTTCTAGAATCGCGGTTCGATGTCAAAACACATCCCAACATACGGGTACAATGACAGGGCTTCTGGTACGTACGACTGCAGGAAGAGGATTCGTCGAGCTGTACAGCAGTACTACTCATGGAATGTGTAGTACTGAATATCAGTGCAAAGAGCAACGTCTAATGCTATTGATGTGCTTCGAAGAACATTGACCCGAGACCACTCACATCCC
This sequence comes from Macrocystis pyrifera, assembly GCA_031763025.1. Taxonomy (NCBI): domain Eukaryota; class Phaeophyceae; order Laminariales; family Laminariaceae; genus Macrocystis; species Macrocystis pyrifera. The sequence goes on from JASSKH010000003.1 coordinate 3,729,265, forward strand.
ACGGCGGCCAAGATGAGGCCACCCCAAACCAGCGTCGCTCGTTGTCTGTGCTGTGGGACAACATTGGCGGGCTTCCTGGTGGTCGTGAGGCACAACGCAACGCATGCACACACGATTTCGGATGCAGCAATAATCAGGCAGTGAAAACAGAAATCCGGCACGTTCAGTGTCCATAGCAGACGAGGCGCTGATACTATTTTCATACCACATTATGCAGCACACGAGCACAGACACGTACCATGTAGCATATAGGCCAGTCAGTGCCTTGCGAGAGTACCTGGTATGCAACTATAAATATCGAAACTTGTAGTGGTACATCAAGGATATTCGGTTTCGTCAAGACGTCCCTGTCCGTGGGTGTAGAGGGAATCCGACCTCCAAACAAGGGGTAACGTGAGGTTATTTGGTTAGACGCCGCGTCGAGGCGCACCCCGCAATGTCCCTGCCGTCGCAATACACAGGGTTCTGTTGCTGACCACAGGGTAGTTGTGCATACAGCAGTATACCTGGAATATAGGCGCCACCACAAAAAAGAGCTACAAGTAGTAGCACATACAACTCGAACATCTGTACTCGTGGTATCACACAGGCGAGACAGATCGATCCCTCTTGAATCAAACCTGACAGGGTTCGATCCCTCATATCTTTACTACCAATACCAAATACACACAGCAGTACAGCAGTGCGCGTACAGTACCATCACATCCATCAAGTTACCACCAGGTACGAGCCCTTTTTGACCTCTCTTCAGTCGAGTGGGAGATCTGGAGCCAGCCTGCCTGCCCGCCGTCTTTGTCGCGTGACTACAGCAGTGCTGAAAGCGTTTTGCCGCAATACTACTGCTGCAGATTGGTATGTGTCGACACCTGGTTTACACTGCAGTACCGTACATCATCAACGTAAAAAGTCGACCGTGGCCACATAGCGCACCCACAACCATTTGCCTGCAGCAACAGGAACGATTCGTGTCAAAACCAGTGCTTCGCGGAGACACAAACAAGCAGCCAAAATACTAAAATAATCTTCACCTCTGGAATTAATAGGTACACTGCAGCTATGTCTACAACGTACTATACTCGCACTGTGCTGTACGGGGGTGGCATCGTATTCCAAACAGACTCGCGTATGTACGAGGTATAAGACGGTACACGCCCAGAAGCAGGTTCGAGGAGCAGGGCAGGAAGTAACCCAAAAGCTAAAAAAGACCGTTCTTGCCCCAAGTAAACACCCCCCCGCCCCCGTCGTTGCGCGTTCAAAGCCAACAGACACGTATGATACGAGGTACAAAAGTATCATGGATTGGACGCAGGTAGTGTGCCGGGAACCACGCAGATGTAGAGGTCCTTCTCGTATTGTACTGATTCAGAAGTATTCATATAGCTCACCACATCGTTTACAGCCCCTCTGTCCTCCCGTCTCGCAGGTAGCGGTTCCCAAGGTGTCTACAGCAGCAGCAGCAGCAGCAGCAGCAGCAGCAGCAGCAGCAGCAGCAGCAACAGCAGCAGCAGCAGCGGCGCCCTCCCGCCAACGGCAAGAACCCGTCACGGTGGCACAACGAACAACCTGATACCTGATGGACCTCCCTCCTAGCTGATTGAACCCTGGGGAAATAAATCCCAGCAAGCAGTCGTAGGCAGGGTGTGTACAATAACCCGAGCGGCACTGCCGGTCAGTTTTGGTTTGTCCTGGATGAACAAGGTTCACGCCAGGCCTTGCGACGTCTTGATGAGCTGAGCGGCCTGCGCCCACGCAGGAGAACGCACCCAGCGCGGCTGATGGTGATGATGATGGTGGTGCGGTGCGGTATGTACCATGCAGCCGACACACAGAGCCAAGGTTCACGCGCGGGGGCGTGGGCCAGATACACGCGTGTACGTGTGTAGTAGGAGTATGTTCGAGATATCGCACTGAGCGCACCAGGAAGAATCCAAATTTTAGCAGCAATGAACCGAGCGGGACTGTCTACTATAATAACCAAGACTGCAGTTCCGCGTTGGGGACAAACTACTTGGAATTTAAATGATTTGTGCCAAAAAGGGACTGCGGTCCTAAAAAGGTCGGTAGCTCCTACGTTTTTAATACTTGGAAACAGTGTGAGACGCGAGACTTGGAACGTTCTGCGTTTTCGTACTCGTTGTATACATACAAGTAAAATGTAAATGTTCTAAATTTCCATTTTTGAAATATTTTTTACTTGAAGATACAGCAGGACGGCCGGTGTGATTTTGGATTCTTCAACGAAGAAATAAGATACGATCCGTACGTTTCAGATTTCTACGAGTACTACACTTGTTACAGCAGTATGTATTACAGCAGTATGTACTCGTACATACGGCCGGCAAAAAAAAACAGTTGAAAAAACCCAACAGATGTTCCGCCGTCCCTGCTCAGGGTTTTGAAAGCGAGAGCCCGGCACCGGTCCGAAATCGACGGAAATCGATGAGACGCGGGGAAACCGAACCCTACGTCGGCGAGTATCGAACCGGGGGGGAAAAGGGACGGCACCTCACCGCCACAACACCACGGCTTAAAGGCTGCTGAAGGTAAAACCTCACAATTTTTTTGCTGGCAATTACAGTAGTACCTGGTACAGCAAGTGAAAAACTAATACTTTTACAATCTGTAGCCAAAAGATACCAAGCCGTGGAGGTTTCAGTGTAATCGCATGTGTGAGTGGAGCAGTGGCCGGGGATCCTGTGTGATGTCCCCTAGCCACCTGGCTCGTGGTCCGATGAGGATCACTCCGTGATAATACAAGCTCTAAGAACAAGACTTACTGAGTGCGAGGCCAGCGAGACTGGTGGAGTCCCTCGCTGGAAGCCCTCTTGCTGATATCATCTGGCAGAGGCCATAATATCTAGATATTCCGGAACTTCTGTTGGAGGAGTTTTCGGCTGCGGAGTATTGGGTCACAGCTGGGAAGGCAGTTGGCCCGTTGGACGGATCGAAACGGCTTGAAGCGCACAGCAGGGGAGGACGCTCCGGGAGCTGGAGGACGCACAGGTCAGGCGGCAGTTTCTCCGTTATTACAGTAGAGTCCAGGTGGACTGCTGTGGATTATGGCGCACACGGCAAGCACGCCGCTGGTGGTAGGGGAGTCTCTGACTCCACCGAAATACGGAGAGGTGTGGACCGAGCAGGCCTCTCGTGTTTTTACGCAGCGTACCTCGATTATGAGGAACGGCTGCAGCTCGCCAACGCTCAGGGGGTGGTTCAGCACTCCAAAGTGAGCATGGGCCAGCTTATCCCCAATTACATTCATCGGTGTTTTGAGGGATTTTACAAGCATCAGACTACGATGACCGCCTCGGAGTTGTTGGACGCTGTTAGGCAGCACGCTGGTTACACAACCACCAGCAACAGATTTGACACCTCGCGGGCGGCAGCGGACTTGCGTCGCGTTCTCTCAATGAGGCGCGATGAAAAGCAGGGCGGTGAAACATCCGTCAAAGACCGCGCGATGATGGTAAACTCCGCTATGGAAAAGTATTTTGCGGAGAATCACGCGGTGCATGCCATGTACCGCGCGCAGGACCGTTCGTGGTTGCCCGGACCGGCGGAATTTGTGAGCATGGCGTTGGTGGATGGCTTATGGCCGTCCGAGTTCAAAAAGTACGTAAAAGGTCAGCTAACGTACGCTGCAGGGTGGAAGAAGGACCCGGCATTGGTCATGGACCAAATTTTTTCTGCTGCAGAACAGTGGAAATTCATCGAGGCGTATGGTCGGAAAGATGCTGCAGGGGCAGCTGAACCGCGACGCCAACAGCAGCAGAAACCGAAACAGCAGCAGTCCGCGAAAAAGTCGTTTGTTCGCGTCTGTTTCGAGTGTGGTGATCCCAACCATTATGTTTCTGATTGCCCAAAAGCTCGCGGTGGCGGCACAGCTCCCAGCAGTGGTGGGCGCGGGTCGTCAGGGTATCGCGGGGGCCGCAATGGCGGCCGGGGCAGATTCAACCATGGACGCGGGCGCGGTGGCCGTGGTGGCAATCAATTGACAGCGGGCGGTGGAACTTCTGCTGTTGCTTCTTCAACTTCTGGTGCGCCAGCGGCAGGAGCCGCTGGGTCGGGATCTGGTTCGTCTGTTGCCGGCCGAGCTGTATACGTTGGAGGAGCTGGAACATCGGTGGGTGCTGCTGGAGCGAGAACTTCGCCATCCACCGAGCGGGCGGAGTCAGTGTCTGGTGCTGCTGCAGGGGCGGTAGCGCCGGAACCGTCTGTATATTCGACGTCTTGGTCGGGGTGGACCGCCGATTCTATTTCTTCGGCGCCGGCTGTAGGAGGGCAGCCATGGCGTCAGGTGACTCTTGGTACCGACCAGAGTTCAACGGCAGGTGAAGTGCCTGTCGATCGCAGCGCTGAGTGTTTACGCGCTGATCTCTCTTTGCCAGGGTCGGTTGGTTCGCTGATGGCGCGTGTGATCCTTGATTCGGGGTCGGCGCTCACGTCCATCGGTGTCGGCTTACTTCAGCAGCTGTCTTCGCATTTCGGCGGCGCCGATCTGCAAATTCCGTTCGAAAATGGCCCGCAGCAGGCGAAAACCGCTACGGGTGTTTCAGTGATGGTCACGCACAAAACGGTGCCGATTGCCGTGAGTGTACGGACGCCGTGGGGAGCGGTGAAATTGGAGCCCATCACTTTCGCGGTCATGCCTGGTACAGATAACGTCGTTCTGTTTGGCATGGCTACCATGAAAGCTCTTGGCATCGACGTCTACCGTGAAGCTCTGGAGAAGCTTCGCCCTCGCGCAGTGCCGGTATCGACCGGTGTGGAGACTCCGAGTTACCTTGCGGCGCGCAGAGTGACGGTTTCCGTGCGTGCTTTTCAGACCGAGGCTACGGTGGATGCTCCGGAGGACAAGGCGGTGGAACATTTGGTCGACCGGGGGCCAGACATGTTCATGGATCCGGAGGAGGAGCGGACGGCCCGAGAACGGGCGTTGGAGGACAGCGTGCAGCAGGCAGAGCAGAGTGGATTAAGCGTCGGCGGAGCAACCCGTTTGCGCGAAATTTTGGCTCGTCGCGTGGGTGCTTTTCGCCGTGCGCTGTGTGGTGATCCGCCAGCGCAAGTGGAGCCGATGCGAGTGCAGCTGAAGCAACAGGCGAAGCCTGTCAAGGCAACGCCACGTCGGTACGAACCGACGAAAAGGGACTGGCTCTCGAAGTGCATTGCTGCTTTGGTGTTTTTTGGCTTTGTCTACCACAACATCCAGGCGGTGTGGGCGAGTCCGGCGATGGCGGTGCCCAAGAAGGACTCTTTCCGTTTGGTGAGCGACTACTCGGCGGTGAACGCACAGGTGGAGAAGTCCCCGGGCGTCATGCCCAACCATGAAGACATGGGAGATCTGCTGGGGGCGCGTTTCTTCGGCAAGCTGGACCTACTTCAAGGGTACTGGCAGATGCCTTTGGCTCCGGAGGCGCAAGACGTCTTCACCATGGCGACAAGCGACGGTTTGTTCACGCCTACCCGTGTTCCCCAAGGTGTTTTGAATGCGACTTCTTATTTCCAAGGTGTCATGACTGAAGTGTTGCGTGGTTTGGATTGCAAAGTTTGGGTCGATGACGTTTTCTTTTTCGCAGACACCGAAGAAGCTCTTCTGCAGCTGCTTGATGACATTCTTGAACGCCTGGAGAATGTTGGACTGTTTGTCGCCGCCCACAAGTGTACCTTCTTCTCTCGTGAACTGGTCTGGTGTGGTAAGGTGTATTCCAATGGTGTCGTGTCCCATGACCCCGCTCGAGTGCAAGGTTTAAGTGAAATGCGTCGTCCCGAAAACGCTGGAGAACTAATGCAATTCTTGCAGGCTGTCAACTGGTTGCGTACATCGTTACCACGTTTAGCGGAAACGGTAGCACCGTTACGTGATTTTTTGGAGGAGCTCCTTGTTGGGGCTACACGTCGGACTAAGCGAGTGGCGCGCAATCGTGTCATCAAGGATACCGCGTGGACGGAGGATCGGGTGCGGGCGTGGAATGCCGCACGGGGTTTGGTGGCGCAAGCAGTGCCGCTTCATCATCCTCGTCCCGGGTGCGTTGTTTTGATGTTTCCTGACGCTTCTGATTTCCATTGGGGTAGTTTTCTCACCCAAGTGCCTGAACACGAATTTCGCAGTGGATTGGCGTTGGAAAGCATGTCTCACGAGCCTCTCGGATTTCTGAGTGGTTCGTTCACAGGTTCGCAGTTGCGCTGGGCGACTGTCGACAAAGAAGGTTTTGCGATCGTTAATACGTTCCGGAGGCTCGAATACCTGCTTTGGGGTGGTGTTCATATCTTTACTGATCATCGAAACTTGCAGTACATTTTCAATCCGGAGAAGTGTGTCACGACGGTCACAAAGACCATGGCACAACGCCTAGAGAATTGGAAGGGTGTTTTAGGACAATACCGCTATGCAATCGAACACATCCCTGGCGATCGAAACTGTTGGGGGGATCTGTTGTCTCGTTGGGTCAAAGTTCCTACGGTGCCTGTTCGTTCGGTTGCCGTGCACAGCCCATGTAATGCTGACGATTCGCTTCCCGCATTGGATGTGATTCGTGCCTCGCAACAAAGGTCTGTCGCTCGTATCGGCGTTGGTGTTCATGAATTTTCGACAACCTTCGGTCAAGCTACCTTGGCCGATGATGGTTTGTTTCGTGTGCGTGTTGGGGTGCGTGACGTCTTGTGGATTCCGCCGGATGATCTTGCTCTTCAAACTCGTTTGATGGTGTGCGCGCACATGCGCTCGGCTGGTCACCGTGGTGTGGCGCCGACTTTGTTTCGCCTGAAGGAATATTGTGTTTGGCCTCACATGGATTCTCAGGTTCGCGAATTCGTTCGCCAGTGTTTGCACTGTGTAGACACGCGTGCAGGTGCACTCATTCCTCGTCCCTACGGAGACACGGTGCATGGTACCGCTCCGGGAGAAGTGGTGCACTTTGATTTTTTGTATGTTGGCCACAGCGGGCCCGAAGGTAGCGATGGCCTGCCTGATGAGGATGGTTTCCGATATGTTTTGGTCATCATGGATGATTTGTCCAACTACGTGGCGTTGGAACCGGCCGAGGCTTGTACAGCCGAGGTCACAGCGAAGCATTTGCTAGCCTGGTGTAAGACTTTGGGGGTGCCGCGTGTGTGGGTGAGTGATACCGCCACGCATTTCAAGAACAGGGTGCTTGCTTTGTTGAGCGACGCGTTGCACATCGAACATCGTTTTGCTGTCGCTTACACGCCGTGGTCGAACGGTACGTGTGAACGCATGGTAAAAGAGGTGGTACGTGCTCTGCGTTCCATTCTGTCAGAACAGCGTCGTCAGGTTTCGGAGTGGGTTGATGTTTTGCCGGCCGCTCAGTGGGCCTTGAACACTTCGTTTCGTGAACGTTACCGAAGCACTCCGTACAGCGTGATGTTTGGGCGTGCTCCGCGTACCGATTTCTCGGCGCTCGTTTCTGAGTCTGATGGCAGGTGGAATGTTGACGTGATGAATGCTGACTTGTTGCGTGCGAACGTCCGTGAAGTCGTTGCAGAGCAGGAGAGATTTTGCGCCGATATTCGCGCAGCTGTTGCCGTGTCTCGCGACAACAAACGTAAACAGGCTCAGGGCCAGGTGGTGTTGCCAAAATTTGCGGTTGGTGATTTCGTGTTGTATGCTCGTGTTCGTCGGCAGGGTGTCACACCGAAATTGTTGTCCACATGGACTGGTCCGTGGCGTGTGGTAGCAGCTGATCATGATCATGTGTACTCAGTTCAGAACATCGTTTCTGGGAAGGTGCATCAAGCTCACGTGGCTCGTTTACGATTTTATGCGGATGCGACGTTGAACGTCACCGCTGATCTGAAGGATGTTTTCCAACATTCCTTTGCGCAGGGTGAATGCCGCATGAATGCTGTGGTGCATGTGGCCGAAGATGATGCCAACGAGGTGATTGTCTTGGTCGATTGGGATGGTTTCGAAGCAGAGGAGCGCACGTGGGAGTCTTTGCGGTCGATTTATTCTGCTGCGCCTGAATTCGTCGTGAAGGAATTGCGCAAATTACGGATGACCCGTGCGCTCAAGATTAAAATTGCTTCAGAGTTCAGCATTGATTTGTGATTTGCCGCATGCGATTTCGTCTTGGTTTTTTGGTTTTGTCAAGCTCGTTCGTGTCGAGTGAACTCGCTTTGGGGGTGCTGTAGCCAAAAGATACCAAGCCGTGGAGGTTTCAGTGTAATCGCATGTGTGAGTGGAGCAGTGGCCGGGGATCCTGTGTGATGTCCCCTAGCCACCTGGCTCGTGGTCCGATGAGGATCACTCCGTGATAATACAAGCTCTAAGAACAAGACTTACTGAGTGCGAGGCCAGCGAGACTGGTGGAGTCCCTCGCTGGAAGCCCTCTTGCTGATATCATCTGGCAGAGGCCATAAATCTCATCAACCCTGCACTGCTGTACATTTTAAGCACACATCTAAGTGTAATTCCTATTAATAGTAAGAAGAATGTGTCCTCGGCACGGGAGGGCGGTATTGGTACTACTGTACACAAAAAATCACGGCGGACACCACGACCCATGGCAGGAACATGAACGACATATGACACACAATCAACAGGGTTCAAGAATCTACCGGGAAGGTAGGCGCTTTCCGTGGAACCAAGCGGTTTTCTTTTCCTGGCTTGTAGACCAACTATTTTAGTGGTGCTTCTCGTTCGTGTGCCTGGTCCTGTAGCGATCGAGGTGGGCATCACACTCGGGCTGTAGTTGGTGAACCTTCTTTTGGGTCAAAGCTCCCACACTCTACACAACTTTTTTTGCTTTGTCTACCTTGAAGTAGACTGCCTGTATTTTATCTTCTATCTTCGGCGCCTGAACATATAAATGTACCAGCCCCACCAGGCTCTCTGCCTGGTACCTTTACCCTCCCCCCCCCCCACCTGCCCTCACCCACCACTAACCACCACAACCGTCGCTGGGATCTTTATCTGCCGCGTTGGAACCGCCATAGTCAATCACCGCCCCCGGGACTGTCGTCCGGGTCACTTCAACGGCGAATTTTCGCAATCTGCTCGAAGAAAACGACTGGCGACCACTGCCGCTGCCTGCACGGCCATAATCGCAACTGACGGGGGCTTCGCAGCGTCCAGGCGTCATTGGCTACATCGCCGTCTCTGCCAGCTGTGCCACTCTCTGTCTGGTCGCCCATGCCTCTGGCATCACCACTGCCCTCGTTGCCTGTAGGTTACTCCTCGAAGGGAAATCCACTGCTGACGACAGACGTGGCCCTAGCGGTGGAGGCAACAGCACCAGCACCAGCACCAGCACCACCCTGACCACTGCCACTATCATCGACACCACCATCACCACCACCACCGCAACAAATACCACCACTATCGCCATCACCACCACCACTACCCCTACCACCACCACCACCACCACCACCACCACCACCATCACGACCCGTACCACCACTGCCACAGCAGTAGCCACCACCACCCCCACTATCCCCACCACCTCCACCGTCACTTCCACCACCACCTCTACCCTCATCACCATCATCACCACCACCACCATACCGCCACCACCACCGCAACCACCATCACCATCACCACCGCCGCTACCACTACCACTACTACCACCACCACCACCACCAACACCACCACCACCACCATCACCACTACCACCATCAACACCACCACCACCCCTACCACCACTATCATCACGACCCCCAACACCACTACCACAGCCACAACTATCACCACCCCCACCCCCATTATCTCGACTACCACCTCCACCACCTCCACTATTACCACCACCACCACCATCACCATCACCCCCTCCGGTACCATTACCACCACCAGCACAACCACCATAACCACTACCACAACCACTACCATCACCATCACCACTTCCACCACCACCACTACCACCACCACGAACACCAGCAGCAGCAGCAGCAGCAGCAGCACCACCGCCACACACCGCAGTTAACACCACCACCTGCACGCCCACGCCCACCACCACCACCACCACCACCCTTACCGCCACCTCCACGACCGTCACCTTCGTCATCACCATCACCACCACCACGGCCACGACCACGACCACCGCCACCGCCACCGCCATCATTATCATCACCACCGCTACCACCACCACCACTACGACTATCAACACCACCACTACCATCATCACCACCACCACCGGTACCGACACAGTCACCTTGGAAAACATCGTCGTAGTCGCTATCACCGCCGCCGCGGCCGGTAGACGCATAATACCGGCGGGGTCTAGGGCAGGTTGGGCCTCCGAAACGCCACCATCACCGTTGCGCCTAGCACCACCGACGGCTATCGCGACCGGCCAGTATCACTGGTGGCTATCGCATTCGAGCAGCCACGTCATATGGAGTAACCAGACTGCGGTATCTGCAGACACTTTGACCAACTCCCAGATGTCTTGGTGGATGCCCCCATAGCCCCCATCTCGAGTGTCTAGCTAGCTTCGTGTCAGGTAATCGGAGCCCACCGCCGATTATCCGTTTCATCGAGCACCAACAACTCTCATGCAAGCCAACTGTTGTGCGCTACATGCCCACGGCGCGGACGTCATATTCGCAGCGTTGGACTTACGTACGTAGGGGAGTGATGCCGGTGGACGAAAACGGGAACCCCTCAACCAGGCGCGCGAATGGACGATCCAGGAGTATTCGAATGACCTGCTGCATTTGACATAAAACTGCAGAGTATGGTGTTTTCGTGCATGTGGCTTGCTTGTACTGCATGCACCTCCGTTGTGAAAAACAACTCGTAGAGGACACAGCCAATCGCGACCGCATACGCCGGGTCACATGCCCCAAGCTCGTTTTGCGCTCGGATCGCCGCGACGGTTTTCTGCTTCCCGTTTTGGAGACGGTTCGTGGAATTGACCATTTAGCGAGCAGGGCGCGCCAGGACGCACTGCGGGCCAGTACTTCCGCCGCCAAATGCCTTTTCGCGAGGCTACCCGGCCTCTGGTGTTGATATGTTTGAAGCGGGACAAGATCCGGAGGAGAGACGCGGACGCTGAACAGAGCCAAGTAAATCGACCCCACATCACCGACTAGCACGAGCTCTGCGCACGGCTTGCGAACTTCACGTGGAACCACGACACGACGATTATTAATCACCTTGATCGCGCGTTGTGCACCCTAGAGCATTCGTGAAGAGGCGACCGTGGACCGAGACGGGTCGCGCGACTAAAGCTGTCGTGAACTGGACTGTCCAAAGTGGGAAATTGTGGACAGCCACCAAGTACCTGTCCAACCCTCGTGCCCCCACGGTGCGATCATTCACACTCAATACATGCTGGACGTGCACAGCACCCCGTGCCAGGAGTCCATGACCAAAGGTCGTGCATCGAGTGTTGTGCAGGTTGGCCGGATGCGAGCCAGTCCCTTCATCTGGGGGCCATTGCACGGGGGCTAACTCTAGCCAGATTTCACAGCTTCTACTAGTGGAAAGGGATGCCTTGAACGTCCTCGATATCCTCCAGAGGGGTCCCAGCCCGCTAGACATGACATACTGCGCAACGACTAACTTCCATGGATCGTTTGAGCAGGTGGTGAGTGCTTATGGGACTACAGTAGTACTCCCACCTCTTTGTTCGTTCTGTTTGCCCTGATCTACGCCGCGCTTCGCCTGCCTCGAAGGGCGCACCGCGACTGTCTACACCCCAAGAGATGGAGAGGCGGCGGCCCTTCACTGTAGGCGAGTGTTTAACGCGTTCGGGATCCACTCACAGAATGTCCTCTTACGGTTACAAGCTGACATCTGTATGCTGGGCCTCATGCCCAAGAGTTTCTTGTAGACCATGATGACGTCTTGGAATCGTATCTGACCTATTGGTGCCTAGGTACCCAAACCGCGTTCAGAGAAGAAGCCGAGATGCCCCCTTTTCCAGTCGTGGCCTCGGCTATGCTAGGAGGGGAAGTGCCGGCGATGGACAGAAACTCGCTGGTAGGAGGACTACTGGATCAGGTGGGCACTGCTCGTAGGGCCACGAATAGAGGTGATACCACCAGAAATAGTGACGTCCAGCAGCCAGGGCACTTGAGGACCCCCTTGAAGTGGGTTAACGCCACTTCCGTGACCTCGGAAGTAGCTACGTCTGCTTCAAACTCTTCGGGAGTGAGAGAGCCGGTCGAAGGGGTGGGCAAGACCGACCAAGTGGCTCTGGATGAGGGTCACGAGCAGCCAGAAGGTACTGGAATGTTTACTTGTAGTCAATGTATTCGGATCAATGAAAAACGCTTTGCTCTTAATTTCCGCTCTTCGTAAATGTTCTTGGTAAATATTTAGGGTTAGTTTGGTGCGTCGTTTTAATTGCTTGAACTTTTTGGCTCACCTAAAAGAGAGGCAAAGGCCGATCTCCTGTGAACCTGTGCGGGATGAGAGTGAGAAAGCATTGGGGGGCAGAGACGGGCGCCGTCAACCGCAAACGCTGACTACCCTCCCAACGACCCTTGTACTCACGACCGATTCGAGACTCTGACAATTGCGAATAGGGAAGCGGATGTGGTCTCCGAAGTAGTAGCAGCGGCAGCGAAAGGGTGCGAAGCGAACAACTCAGGCAGCTCCAATATCAATCAGGGCGGAGATGAGGAGAAGGGCGAGGATTGAAGCGGCACGAGATCCTCGTGATCACTAGGGTTTGTTGCCTACTGTAGTGAGTGCGGGGACTGTAACCTTGATGTTCTGAAATGAGCACATGCTGATCGTTTCGAGCTGCGATAGCTCTCTTCCAGACGGAGTGTCTAGGAGATAAAATGTGGTTTCGGTGAAGTTGATGGTATGGTGGGTGATGTTGTTGTGAGAAAACGTTCGGCCTCTGCAAAGAGGAATTGTGTGTGTGAGAGAGAGAATGAGAGAGAGACATGGCGAGGCCGAAGCTCTTTCCGCGAGCGAAATTCTTCCGCGAAAGTGTGTGTGTGAGCTATCAAAATGGTGACGTCTTCAGAGACAGTTAGTTTGGTGGGATCTTTGTGCTGAGGCTCGGCACGGCCTGGGAAAGTCGCAGCCTGCGCGATCGGTGACAACTATGCACAGTGTAACTAGTAGCTGGTGTACTCGAAGTGAAACAAACACACGAAACATGGCTAATCACAGATTGTTCAGTCAGCGCGTTGGTCCTGTCATCAGCGAGAGGCGTGGGACCTCCTCGATCGGTGGGGTACTTTGCTGGTAGTCTGGCTCCTGTGTATACCGCAAGAGGTGAGCGACACGCTGCGTAGTTCTCCCAGGCATCTCCCATTCCTACAGCGAAGTGCTATGCTCTCATGGCACTCTTACTCACTTCCAGAGTCCTACTCCTGCATTGTTCTGTTCTTCACCCGCTCATGCTCTTCGAATGGTGCTGCTTGATACGTACAGTAATGCTCAATTTTGAGGCGGTCGTCGTGTTCAGTCTGGTCGTGGACTGAAGCCGCCCACCCTCTCCAATCTGCCTGGAACCTATGTATACCACGGATGTCGTCCTGCCCATAGGGCCAGGCCTGTTATGCTCCCCATAAGATGTTCCCAGCGCTACATCTTCTACTGCTCTTGTTACGTTAGCTTCCCCAACGCTCGATCATGATATTGCCCGTAATTCTCAATCTGGCGGAGGGTCGTCCAAGTTTTCTCGAGGTCCTGCTTAACAGAAGGGACTACAAGAAACAAACATAGAGCGAAAATGGTTTTTCCACCCGTCCGGGGGAGTGTTGGTCAGGTATTTGTTTGAGCACCCCTGACTACGAGTACAAAAACCACTTCGGGTGAATTTCGACAGTCGGGGCCATCTCTAGTGGAGAAGTGCACGATATAAAGAGAAACGCGGCCAAAACTACGCCGACGCTAGCGAACTACCACTGTCGCCTGAGTTTGAGAATAAGTTCGCAGCTTGTGCGGTAAACGATTGAACCAATGTTTAAAGGAGTTCAGGTGAGACAACTCTGCACCTGACCAGTGGTCAACGACGGAGACAGTACAACATATTAAATCAGTATTGGCGAGAATATATGGGCGGCGCAGGAGGCGTCATCCAATCCAATAGGAAATGATTCACGGTAGGGAGACATAATACATTAGTGAAAGGGCGATCGCGTCAGAGGGTCCAAAAAAATGGAACCACATCGATCACAAGGTCTCAAAATCGGTATCCCAGAGAGGATAGTTCTCTTCATCGCTCCCGAAAACTCTTCAGCAGAGTAGGTCACGAAAATCCTGAGGCCATCCCACCCACCCGGGAGTATTATTAATAGCTCTTTGTATCCAGATCATTCACAGATACTAACCGCGCGTTGAGTACACGATACGCCAGCCAAGCTTCCACTCAGCAAGGGACATGCCAGGCGAGGAACCCCTGCCGGCGCATGAGGCCTCATCCAATCCGATACGTGCATTAAATGATCCACGGTAGGGAGACATGATACCTTAGTCAATGGAACGGTTGCTTGAAATCCCCCGGCATATGAAACCTTACGAACTGGTTACACTTTCTATATCACTGCTACGTTCGAACGCACTCGTACAACAAACCGTGCTCCACGAACTACTGATTAGGTGGCCACGTACTCTGTCGCCAACAGCGAATCGATGAGCTACTGACTACCTGGTATTGCTGTGTAGCAAAGTAGCTATTCCGGGGGACCATAGTAAATAGGACCAAATATTTTTAGTACAAAAAGGGAAATGTATAGGTTTTTGTGCGCACCGCAGGTCCTATTTACTACGCCCCCCATAATATGTCATTGTCTTCATGCCCCATATATTGGGTGCAACAGGCATGGCGAATGTCGTGTACGAGTTTGACAAAGGCGCAACCTTGCCTCCTAACATACAGGATCAAATAACAACATACATTCATGCGACGATCACAAGTATGAAGGCAGATGGTGCGCACGCCGAGGGCAAAAAACAGCCTGCTTGAAACCAACTCTAGCCTGTCACAGCTTCAGCGTTGCCATATCCACACCATCTGGAATGCCGGCCGGCGGAATGTTTAACACACAACCTGGCGGCGAGAGAGTGAGCCGGGAAAAACAAATACAATCATGGCGAAGAGGATACATTCACGCCCCCCCCCCTGAAAACTCGAGGTCGCCACTTTTGAATTTCAGGGGGGGATACAAAAGACCCCAACCGTTATTGTTTTACAGCGGTGACCCCCCTATTGAAAACACACGCCCCTCTTGCCAGCCAAAACGATGTGCCAGTTACCGTGTAACCATGATCATGTGACAGCAGCGCGTCCCCGCGCAATAACCTCGCAGAAAACGCAGCCGTGCTGCATTGTACATGCCACTCAAGTCTTCGGGTATACGAAACAGGGGCCTGTGGGGCCATAAAGCCTGCTAAATCTGACGAGGGTGCACGGTGTACCCTAATCGAAACATCCGGGTGCTTGAAATAATATTTTCTCGTGGTTGGATTTCGTGTGTTTATCGTTGCAGTATAGCACTTGATTCAGCGATATGAGGTTGCGACCGTGCGATTCAACCCGTACTGACTATAAGCAACACACCTGCGGCGGCGAAATCTATTTGGTGGGATTGGCCGTTCCCCTTGACTTGCGCTTCGCGTATAATCTGCGAGGCAAGTACATGGAGACAACGCCGAGCAGCAGTTGTGTACGCTGGCGTGTAGCACACAGCTTATAAATGCACAGGCACGTAAGAACAAACGGTTTGTGCCCTTACGGCATTGAGAGCCAATAATTTTACCGCCTCGGCACCGCGGGCAACTTGCCCTACTTCATGTGGCGCGACGCGGGATGGTTTATCGTAGCGACCCGACACATAGACCAACTTCAACCGGAACTTTCACAGCACCTTCCGAGAATAACAATGGCAACAGCTGTTGGTAAGACTCCCGTCCAGGTCAAAGCAATGACTCCCAGGTACACCTCCAGAAATATCGAGCCGGCGACTGCAGTCGGAGCAGCATATTGTCCCTGGCCTTTTTTTTTTTTATCCTTCGGCGGATTGGTAAAAATAAAGCTCAAGCTCACCACACTTCCACCTTCCAATTTCGTGTCGTATGTCGATTTAGCCCATAGCTCCCTTTGTAACATCAGAACAGGCTGTCGTTACCCCTGGAGTTTGGGCACGTTGACTCGACCTGACCCCCGAGAGGAGCAGGCGCGGTAGAGATAGCCACCCGGGAGAGTCATCTCTCCCGGGTAGTGTGGGACTTGCGCGAGCTCACCCACTAAGAAAAGCCGAGGCTATGCCCCTGGCGGTTTCCCATGAACCACGCGACCACCAGCGCGGCCATGGCCAACAAGACGATTGCTCCTAGGAACACCGGTGACGAACGAGCAAACCTGTCGTTTTAGAACACGGTGGAAAACGGACAGCGCGACAAAGTTCTAAAGGATCGTACTGCACGAAATGGAACCCAAATAAACTCCAGACCCCTCTTTCGGGGTCAAGACTATTTGGAGAAGGACGTATACGCGCGTGTAGCATCATCTCCGTCTAACATTAAATCGAGGTGTGTCCTCTCTCAGCGTACGTGTGTGCATGTGCAACGACGGACGTCTTTAATGTTTCACTCGTATGTACGAGGACCCGCAGTGTCTAGCTACACGCCTTTCCGAGAGTAGAGAGAGAGCTGTTGACCACCGAACAGCCCATTATACTAAGACATCACGAGGATATGCAGCCGTAAAACTTCATCCGGATAGTGGGTCCACGCGTAAGTCTTCTTGGCTGGTACTTGATACATTAGTGTTTTTAAGGCGGGAAGGGGGCATGCGTTCGACTTGGGTGCAGTCGAGGGCGCGGCTACAAAATGCTTATCGTTTCGTTGTCTATGGTGTTGCTCGCGCTCGCTCCCCACCATTCGCCACTACTCTCGATCGAGGTGTAGAGGTGTTACTGTAGTTTCTGCTTGACTACACGTCGGGCTCACTGGGCATCGCGTTATGAGGTGCAGCTCCAGTCCTGCAGATGAGACACCCCACCCCGGAACGACGGGGGGGGGGGAAGGTAAGCAGAACATTTCGGCGGCGCACGCGAAACGTAGGGAAAACCAAACCGCGCACCTTGGTATGTCCCTCGCCGTGTAATGAAATAAAAAATGTGGTACGAAATATATACCCATGGGAAACATTCGGTCCCGAAGTTAAGTGGCAAATCATCGAAGTTGAGAGAGCTACGCAGAGCAGTTAGTTTTCGCCTTGCACTGCTTCGATGAAAATTCCTTGCGCCGGCCCTCGACGATTTGGAAGCCGAGCGCTGACAGAGTGCTGCTTGGAAAATAAATTTGAACGTACTGCTGTGGTTGCGTGCAAACCACTGTACAGCAGCTACGCCATACACGCCAGCAAGTTTGTCGAACAGTTACCGCCGTAGGAATCGTTTGATGAACCACTGATCTTCCTCAGCTCCCCCCCCCTTCCCCCTTTTATACCCACCCGTTGGGGCTTAACGCAAAATAGATTCACCCGCAACTTCGATTGTTGTCTGGGACGTATTCGCTTTGTTCCATTCACTGGCACAGGCCGTGCCCGCCCCCACACTTCTCGTGCCGCCGCGCCGATTTTCTGGTGACCGCTAATCCGCGTGCCTAACGTACGCGCATCAAAACGCAGAGTCTACTGCTGTATATACGACGCGTAATCCGCAACACCTGACGTTTCTGAGGTTTCTAACTAAAAGAGCTCTTCACTCCCACCGAATACGTGTTCCAGCCACAGTAACAGTGCAGCCCAATGTACCCAATGAATCATCGAAAAGCCCGGGTTTATCATGAGAAACCCGGGAAAAAAGTAATGGCGTTCCGACCATATCGGGCTAAGGAGCCTGGCCAGTCGGACCGTGTTTTGACCAAAAGGTGCTACATTTATTTTCGACACGTGTCGCACAACAAACAAAAACGCTGTAGCACCCTTACTGAGCAATACGCTTCGGCCCCGTGCACCGTGCTGTTGATGATGTTACGTAGGACATTCCCGGGGACGGAAGTCGTTCCCCACCAATCGTTGCACCAGGAGACTCCGTCCGGCACGCCTCCCTCCTTCACCCCCGACGCGAAACACGTGTGCATGCCACGAATGGTTGTGGCGATTGCGGACGTTTTTTACCGTTTAGAAACTCCCCGGCATCACGACCACCGTTTCGTGCATGGGCGACCAGTTCGTATTAAGAATGACGATTGTTCGGGGTTACATGTGGCGCAAGCCTCAAAGCATATGCGTGTACAACTGTGCGGTCCGGCTCGGGGTTGGAGCTCGGTGAAAAACATGATGTTTACTTCGTGCTGCGGAAGGTTGTGTACACCCGGACCTGTCTCTGGACACGGCTTTTTTCACCGCCCGAGCTACTGGTTCGACGCATACTTCTTGGCATGATGTGTCCAACCAATAGTGCCATATTGAGCACCACAACGCAAAGGTGGATGTCGGCCGCCCCGGCGTTCGCTGCACATATATCCGAGCGCTGAAGATTAGTCTGACTCGAGGGCAAGCCCTGCTGTGCTGCTGCTGCTGCTGCTGCTGCTGTCCAGTTGTTTTATGTACTCCAAACGCTGGGGCACACACCGAAGACGCGAGCGAGGAGCTTTTTCAGCCGTTTGAAAACCGCTTTTTCAGCCGTTTGAAAACCGCATCTCCTTCGAGTTTCTGGCGTGAATTTCTGCCCGCTGAGTGACAATATTTTTTTTCTTGTGTTATTATAAGTTGATCAAGAAAACCACCGACTATTCCAAGTTATTAAACCATTCTCGATTTTTCTGTCCCAAAGTAACCACTACTATGATAGTAATAGCTTAGAATTAGACATTGCAACACGTGCGGCTGTATTATGTAAAATATTCCATGACTTTATTCTTCCTTTTGGAAAGACAAAAACATGATAAGCGAAGTCTTAAATGTATCTGCTGCAAGTGAAGTGCTGCCGCTGCCACAAGCGGTTTATATTATCTTTCCGACGGAAATCCTTGACGAAAAAAAATATTACGCGCAGACGCTCTATAAATGCTTCTCTGCGGCACAGAAACCTCGTGTCAATTTAGTCGGTCGTTTACTTTGTACTCGACGAACACCGACGAGCAGTCGGGATTGCTGAACCCTCTGCGCGATAAAAATGAAGGTACGTACCCGGGGGGGGAGAATGGACTACACCTACCTGACCTATGGCAACGGCTTGTCCAGTTTTTATTTCGGGGGACCATAGTATATAGGACCAAATATTGTTAGAAAAAATAGGGAAATATAAAGGGTTTTGTGTGTACCCTAGGTTCAATTTACTATTACGGGGGACAATAGTAAATAGGACCAAATATTGTTAGTGAAAACAAGTAAATATATAGGTTTTTATGTACACCACAGGTCCTGTTAACTGTGGACCCCCGTAATATGTTCCCCCGTAATAGAAACTGGACAGTAAAAGCGAGACAGAGGCATTCAAAGGTAGGGGTGCAGCCGAATTTTGGAGCTCCTCACATGAGGCGCCCGAAACAGCATTTCGAAGAAATTCGTTTACGCAACCCGACCAACAATACGTCTTCTATGTGCTACAGTAGTAGTCCTAAAACAAGTATACTACTGCTGCAGTAACGTTTGCAAACGTTTGGCCCAAAACGTGCGACAACTACCGTGGGAGGACTCGGTAACAAAAACATGAATGAAAAGGTTGTAAATAATGTGCGAGAACCACCGATCGATAAGAACGCCCCTTCCGAACCACGACGCCGATTACCGTATCCCATGCCCCAGCCTATGTACGACCACCAGTATTTACAATGAGGCGCGCAGACGTTCGATTTGATTCAAGACCCACCCGCTGGGATGCCTCCGTATTGGTAGAGCAAACTGAGAACAGTGGTGGAATGCGTATCATCGAGGGCAATGACAATGTGTTTTTACAGTGGAGCGACGTGGCATGATATGTGACAACACAAAATGCTTGTGCAACATGGGCACTGCGAGCAGTATGCTGGGCAAGTCGAGCATTAGTCCAGTAGCAACAGCGGCAAAGTGCGGCGCAATCGAAATCAAGGTTCCACAACTCGGGCAGACTATGAGCCGATTCTCGATCTAAACTTTTTGGGGGTAGATATATTCATTACCGGTCTCACCGGCGATGTATGTAGCACTACCGGTTGGTAGTAGTTCACCTTGCTGCCGGGTGGGAGCCGCCGTATAACATGCACGCTCTACGGACATGTTTTCTGGGTGGGATGTGTACCACCAGGTACAGCACAAAGATCCCGCACAACTTATCATAACGGCGGGTTAGGATCTACGGTAGATCTGATCTAGGTCGTGGTCTGTTTGACGTGTGCAAGTTTTCACGATGAATTTCAATCGCTCGAATACAACCTGCAACCTGCAGCAATCTTAATATGTCGGAAATATGCTTTGTTGGCAGCTGTTATAAGGATTTTACCCTGGGCGGGGGAATCGACCGATGTTTTACCCCTTCCTATAGCTCAGTCGGTGATATCATCACATTTGGCGTCGTCGAGTACAAGGGTTTGAGTCTCAATTCGAACGTATCTTTTATAGAAGCGCTTGCTCGGGGTGCCTCCCTAAAAACACACCTTCCTGGTTCCCCAGATACTGAAACGAAGCGGGTAGGTCAGCGTACGGCCGTCGTATACGGTCCCGACGCCCCAAAGATCCCCCCCATTCAGAGGAGGAGAGAGTGTACTGAAGACTACCCTGGGCTGGGTAATCGATCGATCTTTCACCTCGATAGCTCAGTAGGTAACAATACCTTCCTTCACACCGCCTCACCGCAGGCTACAGCCGAAACATCGTAGTTTAAAAATCTTCTCAACGATCATCCGCTGCTCACTACTGCATGTACTGAAAGAAATTTCAGCACCATATCGACAGCGTTCGAGAAGGACTGTTCACAGGACAAAACCAACGGGGCACAAGGCTGAACCTAAAGCTATCGCCGCGGCATCACGCCCCTAACCTACATATATAGTATGGTGCTGTTGTCGCAATCTCTTGCATGCACTGTTGAGCTTTACAAGTACTGCTTCGGGCAATTGCAACGTATCTCGTACGATGTTTCGGCGTACCTGGGTCCAGCATCCCCCGGAGGGCCCACCTCATTATTGGTTAGTGGGTGGAAGTAGAAGGGCAGTTCCCATTCGACTTCCATCCGACTTCCCAAACTTCTAAATTACTTCGAAATGGAAGTTCAGCTTCCAAATGGCTTCCAAACGAAAGTTAAATGGAAGTCAAATGGAAGTAGATGGAAGCTCAAATGGAAGCACATGGCAGTTTTGATGGAAGTACATGCAAGTGGAAGCTTCCATGTTACTAAGTAAAATAGAAGTAAATCCACGAAAAAGGTAACCTTCTATGCATTTCTGCGGTAACTTCCATGTAAGTCCGCAGAAGCTTCCATCCACTCCTATATGCAAGCACGACTTTCACCTATTTCCGCCCACTTTCATTCCTTTCCAAGAAGCTTCCAGTACTTCTATTTGGCCTTTATGCTTACGGAAACTTTCATCTACGTCCGCAAAAACTTCTATCCACTCTCATCCGACGATTTCGAACCATTTACGGTTTGTGCTTCGCGCTCACGGCCCCTGGCGGCTCCAGCGGAGGGCTAATTATATTTCTGCACCTTGTGGGCGGGAGCAAGGTGCCGAATGGGATCACATCCTGGGATCAGGTCCGGGTGGGATCAGGTCTGGGTGGGATCAGGAGGAAACCAAGAAGGGGGATGTTTTTTTTTCCGACGATTACGGACGCACGTGGGAGTTTCCTTGAAAACAGAAGTCAGATTGAAGTTTTGGACGTTGAACAGAAGTCGAACGGAAGCTAGGTGGAAGTAGGTGAAAGTGGATGGAAGTAGATGGAACTATATTAGAATCAGGATGTATAGAAGCTTAGTGGAAGCTCGACCAAATCTTCCACCGGGCATCGTCATGGAAGCTTCCACTTTCCTTCCAATTTAAAGGCTTCCACTATTACGGGGGACCATAGTAAATGTAACAAGATTTTGTTAGTAAAAATAGGGAAATATATAGTTTTTTTTGTGTGTACGGTAGGTGCTATTACTATGGTCCTCCGTAATAGTTTCCAAAGTGAAAACTTCCATCCATAGCTTCCATTCAACTTCCATTCAAATTCCAAAATTTCCATTCGACTTCCAAAAATTCCATTTGACTTCCATTCCACTTCCATTTGGAAGATGAATGGAAGTGAGGGAAGTTGAATGGAAGTCGAATTGAAGCTTCCACTTCATTTACTAAACAATGAGGAGCACCACCGCTGGATGGCCTGCCGCTGATTCATCAGAATTATTGATGAATCCCAGGAGATAGGAAAAATACATGATGGTGAAACCGTCGTTGACAACGCCACCAAACTCTGAATAGCAGTGGGTGCAGCATTAACCAGGCACGGTGCGTGACGCCTGAAACCCCGAACGCCTCAAAATGCTTTACCCGTACGTCGTATACGAGTCTATCTCTCGCGTTCGCTCGTGGAGGCGGTGAGAGTATTCGGCTATTATTCTTGAACCGTCACATAAATTGTTGCCTTTCGTGATCAGTGCCTCGCCGCCCCCCTTGCAACTCGCAGTCCCTCTCTCCGATATCTCTCCTGATCGGCCGATGGTTGCTACTCCGTGCCCACGTCACCCAACTGGTTCAGGGAGTGAGGGTTAGGGGTGCCTTCAGATTCGATGTCTCCTCGACCTGGCTGCTCAGTTGTGCGGATAGAAAAGTTTACGTCAACACGAAAAAAACGAGCTTCTTCGAGCCTTCATACGTCAGGTCCAACTCTCTCGTAGAAGGTCGAGGAGGCATCGAACCAGAAGGCATATCTAACCCTCCATACCCTAACCAGCTGGATGACGTGGGCACGAGATAGCAAAACCCCCAGCCAACACGGAGAGAGATTACAGGGAGGGATGTATATGCGGGGCCGCGAGACTATTGCGCGAAATATATCAAATTTGTGTCGGTTCGAGGAAAAAAAAAAATCTCGCCGCCGCCTCCATACGACGCGCGAACGCAAGAACTTTCTGCTTTACACACTCGTGGAGTATTGTGAGGCGTTCGAGGTTAGCGGCGTCACGCACCATGCCTGATTCAAGCCCCACCAGGCGCTGCTCGGAGTTTGTTTGCTTTGCTGGTGTCGCCTTAATTATCAGGTTTTCCATGTTCCTGGCAGAAATATCTACTAAATCAGCTGCGGATCATCCCGCGAATGCTAAACCGAGGTGCGCCAACGTGAATGTGTTATCTATACCAGGTACAACGTACTGGGCTTTAGAGGTTAAAGATCGATCGATTACCCCGCCTAGAGTATCCCGTATAACCCTCTCCCCCCCTCTGAACGGCGAGATCTTTGCGGCGTCGGTACCGTATACGGCCGTGCGCTGACCTACAACCTTCGTTTCAATACCTGGGGAACCAGGGAGATACCTGGTGGTACGTTTTTAGGGGCGCACCCGCAAGAAAGCGTTTCTATTGTAAGTGAAACGTTCGAAGTGATATTAGAACTCGTGTCCTCGACGACGTCAAATGTGCATATATTACCTTATCAGCTATGGGGGTAAAAGACCGATCGATTACCCAGCCCAGGGTAATCCTTGTAACACTAGCACGTGTACTTGGTGGGTATGTATCAATTGCACAACAAAGCAGCAGAAGTAGAGTTCTACATTCACGACAAGAGATTGGCAGAGATGATACTTGTCAGTAGCCGTCATAGTCGTCACTCGACAACATTTTCGTCATCGGCATACATTTACGCTTTTCTACAGTAGGTGCAACAGGCAGTTTTCCAGTCTGTGAGTTGTAGTTTGATTATCATAGCAGTACCAGGTATACACCAGCAGCTGTCTTTTACACATCTACTGCTGTGTGCACTCGACTTACACAGAAGAAGTCCCAGTAACAAGTAGTATTTTGCATCTACTGTAGTACCTACATGATCTGTGGCAGCACATTACAGTAGTGCGTACTATTGGTATACGATGGGAAATATGTCGTCAGTATCCCTCCGGGACCGGTAGCATAGTTTTAGTTCTGGTTGGAGCAACAATATAGACTACACGGGGGTCATGGGTATGGATGCACCCCAAGATATAGATGCTGATTTTTTTGAGTAAGACTGAGGGCCCCCGTGTTGTTTTTATGTTGAACGATACAAGTGTATTTATTTCCCTCTTTTTGTTTTGTCTTTGAACGAAGTATGAGAGTCTTTCTTTGTTGCGAGCTGCGAGCGCACACGCGCCCCGCCCCCTTTGAGCTCACTCTACTTGTGCTCACCATCATCAACTTCCAGCTGTCAGCAACTCAATCAATATCGGGCAGGTGTCGCCAAAACATCTTCTCTTCTGTTGAAGCTTCACGTACAAGTCACCTGACAGTGGCTGCGTGTTTGCCTCGAACACCGACTGTGTATTGACCGGCTGTCGGTAATCGAGTCTCGACGTACATATCAGCTACGCGCTCGTACACACGTCAATCGCCATACCTTATATCCTCCCTCTCTCTCGAGGTTATGCGTGCGATGTGCCAACGAATCGGCACTGGGCCCAGCCCGGGCCCCGCTGGTCTCGCTCCGCGAGCGGTTCTTTTGAAAATTGTTGGTGTGGTGTTGTTGTCTTTTCCTACAGCAGTGAGCAGCGGATGTCTTTGAGAGGATGTTTATACGGCTGCCACCCAGCAGCACGAGCGACTGCTGTACGCACTGTACGAAGATAAATGCACGTACCTGGTAATAAAATATCCGGCCTGAAAGGTATTTACAGCAATACAGTATACAGTAGATCATGAAGGGGGAATCGATAATCTGTTCGGGGTGTGGAACCTCGATTTCAATTGCGCCATACTCTGCCGCTGCTTCTACTTGTACGAGTATAGCAGCAATCAGTAGGAGTGTCAATGTTGCTTACCAGGTACGCAGCTGGTTCGAGTTGTCACGATATTGGCATTGTTGCATCATCATTACCAGGTATACGATAGTATGCTTCGTTGTTGACTGGCGGTAGGGTTGTCTAATTGAGCTGGCGTCCCCGGTACCTTGGTAGGTGGTCCGCGTACCTATCAAGGTCATTTTGGTGGGTTCGAGTCTCACCGAGTGCATGTTCGTAGGGACTTTTTCTTGCGTAAAAAAATGAGGGTAATGCTATTTGCGACACCGTTGTCGTAATTTCTTATTTGCGTGTCGCAAATAAGCGGCTTATTTGCGACACCGCGTCACGTTCGCGGCACATACCTCAGATTGGCTCCGCACCTCCAGGGATGTGTTGGCATGGTGCAGAGCCATCATTGAAGCTATCGCATTGCCGAAACGGGCCAGGACTCGAGGAAATATCTGGCCTCTTGGTGCACCCGCAAAACGTTCAGATTGGTGTCGCAAATAAGCCTTATTTGCGACCCGCGTGTCGCAAATACCTTATTTGCGACGCAAATACCTTATTTGCGATCCGTGTGTCGCAAATACCATATTTGCGACACCGCGACGTGGTTTCCGCACACGCTCCGGATCGGCAAAGCGCTATCAGTAGAGTCTCAGCATGGCATAGGCTACCATTGAGGTCATCGTGCAGGCATCTTGTAGCCAAAACGGGTCAGTACTCGAGGATATATGGGGTATTCTGGCACAACACCCGCAGAACCTTCTGGCTGTCGCAAATACCGTATTTTTGCGACGCCGCGACGTGGTTGCCGCACACGCTCCGGATCAGCGACTTACTACGAGTAGAGTCTCAGCATGGTGTAAGGCTACCATTGAAGCTATCGTGTAGCCCAAACGGGCCAGTACTCAATGAGATATAGGGTATCCTAGTACACTCAGGCTGATGTCGCAAATGAGCCTTATTTCGCGTGTATCCAGAGCGGGTCAATACAGTAGTAGTAGGTACTGCTGTGGAAGGCTCATTTGGGGTCCACCTCATTATTTGGTAAATGGGTGGAAATGAGCCTTATTTCGCGTGTATCCAGAGCGGGTCAATACAGTAGTAGTAGGTACTGCTATGTGTGGTATCCTGGTCATCCTGGCGGGGTCCACCTCATTATTTGGTAAATGGGTGGAAGCTTCCACTCGACTTCAAAAACTTCCATTTGGAAGTCAACAACTTCCAAAACTTCCATTTTGACTTTCAAATGGACGTTTCTAACTTCCAAATGGAAGTTATGGAAGTCAAAATGGAAGTTGTGGAAGTCAAAATGGAAATTGTGGACGTCATAATGGAAGTCGGGTGGAAGCTTCCAAATGGAAGTTTAAAAACTCCCAAATGGAAGTATCTAACTTCCAAATGAAAGTTGTGGAACTTCCAAATGGAAGTTGTGGAAGTCCAAATGGAAGTTTTGGAAGTCAAAAAGGAAGGTTTCGAATTGCTGGCGAAGCTTCCATTTTGACTGCCAAAATTTCCATTTGCACTTCCACAACTTCCATTTGGGAGTTATTGGAAGTTAGGAACTTCCATTTGAAAGTCGAAAACTTCCATTTGGAAGTCGAAAACTTCCAATTGGAAGTCAAAAACTTCCCTTTGGGGACGAAAAAAATATCCGTTTGGAAGTCAAAATGGAGGTTTTGGAAGTTGAATGTAGAATGGAATTCGCGTGGTAGGCTCATGCCCGACTTCCAATACTTCCATCTTCACTTCCAAACTCCATTTTCACTTCCAAATGGAACTAATTAGGCCAAAGTTCCACATGCATATGAGTCCCGGGGAGTGGATAGAAGCGTCTGCAGACTTAGATGGGAGTTTTCCATGGTACTACGAGGCAAATTTATTTCTTGCGAGTTTAATGGAAGTGGATGAAAGCACGTGGAAGTACGTGAAAATCTTTCGAATTTATGCTTGCATATGAGTGTATGGAACCTTCGGCGAACGCTGATATGAATTTCCGTGTAAGAGGGGGTTACATGTAACTTTGGACATGTGGAAGTTGGATAATTGGAAGCGGATATAAGTGAGGGGGATTAGGTGGAAGGTAAGCTTGAATATAGGAGCGGATGGAAGCGCCTGTGGACGTACGTGAAAGTTTCCATTGAAATGGAAGCTGAATGGAAGATAAATAAGAAAGTAAGCTGTAACCATTGGAAGTTTAATGGAAGTGCGTGGGAAGTACGTACAAATAGGTGGAAGTCGCCCTTGAATATGGGGGGAGTGGTCAGAAGATTCTGCGTGCTAAGTTGCGAGTTTCGTTGAAATTAAATGTAAAATGGAAGTTCTGCAAGCCAAACGAAAGTTGTGTAAGTTGAATGGAAGCGGACGTGAGTAGGTGGAAGTAAGTCGAAGTTATGGTTGAGTGTGGAAGTGGACAGAATATTATGGGGACGCCGATTGAAGTTTCCTTCAAGGTAGAAGTCAAATGGAACTTCTAGACGTGAAGTGGAAGTGGGTGACAATAGGTGAAAGTATATCAAGGTGTGTGGAAGCTTAGTGGAAGCTGGACAAAGCTTCTACCGGGCATGGTGGTGGAAGTTTCCACTTTGCTTCCACTGGCTTCCACTTTGGAAACCTACGCTGGCTTGCACTAGCTTCCAAAATGGAAACTTCCATGGACTAAATGGAAGTTTCCACTCGACTTCCAAAACTTCCATTTGGAAGTCAAAACTTCCACAACTTCCATTTGGAAGTGAAAAACTTCCGAAACTTCCATTTTGACTTTCACAACTTCCAGTAGGAAGTAAAAAACTTCCATTTCGACTTTCACAACTTCCATTTGGAAGTGAAAAATTTCCATTTGGAAATCAAAATGGAAGTTATGGAAGTTTTTTACTTCCAAATGGAAGTTGTGAAAGCTTCCACTCATTTACCAAATAATGAGGACCACCGTCCTGGCGCACTGTCAGAATAGTCACACTGGTGGCGTAAAGTCGCTTTTGACGACATCGCACGACGTTCGTCGGGCGCGCCCCGTTTAGACCAGGACAACCACGGTGACTTATTTATAGCATGAGCTCGGACTATACCAGTGTACAGCATGTTTCCACGAGTACATCGATCGTTAGCCACGTCATCGTGAATCAATGGATTTGAAATTTAACTTGATTATATTGCCGCGCCATGTTCTAATAAGCCGTACGTACTATAATTGAGAGCGCTGGTATCGTTCAAAGCGCCGGGTGTTCTGTTTACGCGTCTATTAACATGGGCACAAATGAAGGGCACATAAGTTTGTGCACGCTGCGCTCTGTATATGGTTTATGTACTTGTCTGTGAATGCTATCGAAATAGGTGGGTGTATATCATCTACAGCAGTAGTATTATAGTACCGCAGTAAAATCGGCGTTCGTTCCGTGCAACCATCATCACCCACCAATGTGGTTGTTTAATAGACCTTGAACAGCCGTGTAAAAGCGCCTATCCCTCAGGCGTTTACCAACACCTATTGTTCTGCAGCGCAGGACTGAAAAAAATCGAAACGCTGCGCACAAACAGTTTTTGTCGAACTAGTTAAGGCAACGAACACACCCCACAGAGGCACAGAGGGCGGTCATGCTGCAGCTTGCCTAGCTATGCATCATCTTCGTTGTACGCGTTCTTTCCCACACATTATCCTGCTTGTTGTTGCACCCACAACAGCAGCAGTCCACAGTATCCGCACTGCTGTAGTATTGACATATACTATTAATATTAATAGTCTAACTTCGGGCACATGCGTAGCACGTAGTTTGTAAACGGATTCCCGATGTTTATCTCTAACGGTTGTGAAACATACAATAGAAACCCACAGCGGACTGCATGGGTTCAATGTAAACGGCAGAGGGGTTAGCCGCCTTGTTCATGGTGACGAAGAAATCGGTATGTGTAACGCGTGCTGAAGATCGTTGAGTTCGTGGGCTGCTTGGAAGGTGTCCTTAGATGCCCTGCAGTATTGTGTAGAGTTCCCACCGTGCTGTTGTATGCTGTACACACTGGTGCGCGGGTTAGAGGTTTTGCCATAAGTTTAGGCAGAATGCTTGCGGAGAGAACCCCAACCATTATGGAAGACTCACCAACATCCCGCAACTACGGTAACTGCAGCAGATTGTGCGCACTGACCTGCCCCACTCAAATCATGCGTAGTCTCCTCGTCCAGCTACGCAGTCAATTCCCAATTATTTTGAATGCCCTGGTCGGCGAGGCAGTCTGGCGGGTTATGTATAGTTTTCGCACTCCTAGCCTATCGTGTTTGTGCGTTTACTCTGTTGTTGTATGTAGCACAATATCAGTAAGTAGTAGAAGAGCCACGTTGGATATTCCGACCGACCGTGTACTAGGACACCCCATATCTCCTCGAGTACTGGCCCGTTTTGGCTACACGATAGCTTCAATGGTAGCCCTGTACCATGCAGAGACTGTAATGGTAGTGCGTTGCCGACCCGGAACGTGTGCGGTAACTACGGCGCGGTGTCGCAAATACGGTATTTGCGACACGCGTGTCGCGAGTATGGCTTAATTTTGTTTGAGACACCAGCCAGAAGATTCTGCGTGATGTACCAGGCTACCCCATATCTCCTCGAGTACTCGCCCGTTTTGGCTACACGATGGCTCCAATGGTAGCCCTACACCATGCTGAGGCTCTACTGGTAGCGCTTTGCCGATCCGGAACGAGTGCGGCAACCACGTCGCGGTGTCGCAAATACGGTATTTGCGACACGCGTGTCGCAAATAAGGCTTATTTGCGACTCCGATCTGAACGTTTTGCGGGTGCACCAGGATGCCAGATATCTCATCAAGTCCTGGCCCGTTTCGGCCATGCGATAGCTTCAATGATGGCCCTGCACCATGCCAACACACCTCTGGCGGTGCGGAGCTAATCTGAGGTATGTGCCGCGAACGTGACGCGGTGTCGCAAATAAGAAATTACAAGACCGGTGTCGCAAATAGCATTACCCAAAAAATAATTAAGTGCGAGAGCGTGAGTTAGCTGCATTGATGACAATCAACGAGCAGAGGGAATGCTGAACCCTACGTATGCGCGACAAAAAAATAAAAACACGTACCGCGGGGGGAGAAGGGACTACACCTGTGACCACGGTTTGTACAGAAGATTGCTGAGGGAAAAACCTCCTATTAATGCCAGGTATACGAGTTAGGCTGGAAAGTAAAAGTAATGATACACCTGGTAAAAAATAAAATAAAAATTGGGGATTCACGGAATTCTCAACTCGCTGGCTGTTGACGTTTACAGCATCCGGGGTCCTCATTCACGCCGAACGACGAGCATCAACCGTGATTCCGATTGTACGTACAACGCCGGTACGTGGGCAGCTGAAGAACAAATAGCCCTCTAGGCCTACACGCGTCAATCACCAGCAGCGCGTTTTTTTTCCGTCACAGCTGTGCTGTAAGCGTTATCCCCAAACAAGATTGTGTCAGCCACCAAACGTAGAAATTTAAATATTGTTCTTGTTGAGCATCGGCCAAGAAATCTCGGAGGATCTAATGGGTTAAAATCGCAGAAAATGCAGCAGCATTCTATACTGTGCCGTGAAACACACAATGCAATACCCTCTTAGGATAATTTTCGGTGTCTATTTTCACGTCGACACAAGGAAGCACAGACAACAAAAAATGTGGCGTTGAGGAGATTTCGTCGACGTTATACAAGAGGTATTTTTCGAATGTGTGGAAGAAAAAAAAGTTGTTACCACAAAAAAAAACGTAGGCATGTATCACACGTTCCCCCCACAAGAACACACCCCTTGCTCGAGCCTCACAGAGCGTCGCTTTGCTGCTTTGCTGCGCATATATCTTGTTTGGCCTCGGCGTTTCAGCTACAAAACGGCAGCAACCCTTGTTGGGCACTATGACAGCGAAGGACTGTTTCTGGGCGGGGCGCCGAGATGGGCCGATTGGACGGACGACTCCTACAGCTGCTTGACCGCTTCAGAGTCCGGAGCCTTCTGCATGGAGTGGTCGTCGAAGAGGTTTGCCAGTTGCTTACTATGAATATCATCGTCACGGGCAGTAGAAAATTTACACTGTGCTGCATATATCAGGTACGTAAAGACGCACAAAATTGTCAAATAAATGCAGTAAATCAGGTGAATGAAATACACATGCACAAAACAATACCGAATCGCGTCGTGAGCAGGGTCAACCCCATTATTTGGTAAATGAGCTGCTGGTAATAAAGGAGTAACGCCGCTGAAAATATTGGTCGTGTAAAAAGGACATTATCTTGCGTTGTCGCTTCTATTGTCGCGGTGTCGAACACGTACTGTACCTTGCCTTCGATTTTTGTTTAGGTACTATTCGAACGTTGCGGGCGATTGTCTACTAGGAACCTGCGAGTGCGCAAGACCTCAACATCAGATGGAAAACAGTACTACAGCGACCTCGACGCTCGACTGGCCGGACGAGGGCGCGCACGCCTGCACTTCTTGGTCGTGTGACGAGACTCGATACACCAACGTGACAGCAGAATACCGTACATAGGATATGTTTGAATTTTCAGGACCGTCGTTATCATCTACCGCAGTACAGAACGTAGGGTGTGGCCACAACCTTTGGTTAGGCAGTCGGACGACTTGTTACGTGGTGCTGTTGAGGCCACAGTGCCCTTTAGCCTGGCAGTATATAAGCCTTCTGAGGTAGTATAGATGTTGCATGCGTTGCAGGCTCGCCGTCGCTTGGGTGACAAAAGTATAATATGGCCGTTGTCGGGCTCGATACATGCCACACTCTGTAGCAGCCTTTGACACAATTTTCTCGATTTACCAGCCATGGTGTCACATAGCGATGTCGTCGAGACAAGATATTAATGGCATGCTAAAACTTACGCATCTAAAGGGTATGCACCGTTTAGCCGCGGTAGAAGGCGTGGTTGTCAGCAACTACAGTTGTAGAATATTCACGTTTTGTTCCTGAAAACACCATGTGCGAAAATCATCTGTGCTGTCTTCAAACCTGTAAAATGTTTCGTTCCGTTACCACCCCCTTGCTGTAATTTACCACAGGTGTGTTCGTGCGCAAAATACGAGATGAGGACGAGTTGCCATTCCACCCCAACACCAACCCCGTCCAGGAGCATTCGCAAGCCAACCCCGACCCGTCGTCGGGATCCCACGCCACCCCCGACCCCCGGCACTCCCACGCCAACCCCCAACAATAATGACGACGACCATGACGACGACGAGTTCAGACGCCTCTTGAACGAAGGGGACGAAGAAGAAGATGTGGACACTGCGGGCGAAAAGTGTACCAGCAAGCGCGTAAGTTTCTACAAGGCACATGGACCATCAATACTGATGGATTTATGGTTGCCCGTAGATAACGGTATGGTTGACGTTATCCATGCGAACCCATTGCGCTGTCACGCGGGGGCAGCAGCCGATCAGGAAATGCCTACAGTGCCTTGCGGTCCGGCCTAGCGTTGGTATATCTGCGAGGAATACAAGCAGACTGTGCAGATTTGCCTTTTGCCACAGAAGTCGCTTCTATTGAAGCAGTATATCTACAGACGGTGATAGCGCTGGGTATAGATGAGAGCAATGTTCGCTTTTAATTTGATGTACACGACAACACCGTAGAAAAGCGGGGAACGTTGGCAGCGACGTTAACGCTACCTCCGAGTAGCAGTGAAAACACATTGCGGTATGCCGCAACTCGCCGGAATCGGCCGCGCTTGCAAAGAAGGGACTTCCGGTGCCCTGACCATGTCAGAAAAAATTAAAATCTTCAAGTGTACGTACCTCTGTACAACTGGTACACAGGTACGTGGTCGGCGAATTTTGGTACACGTATTCTACTCTGGGAGTTGGCTAAGACATCGGTGTATGAGCAACGAAATAATCGAAACAAAACATATCGGGAAACTAAAAAACGCGATCACAGAGTGACCAAATCTTACCATGTAAGTTCCTGCGAGGTGGTGCTTGCTCACCCGCCGATTCACGCTTGATCTACTCGCCCACACCATCTCGCTTGTTCCGTGCGGGTGGTGCATACTGTGCCGTGACCTTGCAAAACTGAAGGTCTGTGTGGCAACCAGCTGCAGGTTTGTCCAGACGAAGCTATACACGTCGTGCGACTGCGATCGCGACGAAGAGAATGCGCTTTTGAACGGGATGACCTGGTGGCTCGAGTATCCCTACTGCCAAGATTGGAGATGCAGCCGGGTCAGAACCACCGCTGTATGAAATATGGGCTATAGCGGTAGTGAACTGTTAACAACCCCCCTGTCGTCGCATCGTCGCACCTATATACTGTACAGCCATGGACCTTGCATGAAAAGTCTTCTCCGCTGTATTCTTGCTGGTCGTACAAACGGTACCCGTTTCTATTCGTTTGACGAACTTTCCGAAAACGTTTCCAGGGAACGAAATTGGTCACAATGGGCGATGGCGAGCCGAGTTCATTATATTCGTCTGTAAACGGGACACGAATCTATGTTATCCCGGACTATTAACTAGACTACAGCTGTTCAACGGTGAGGTTCGTGCGCTCGTACTATAGATGTATTTTGTAGGTCTGTTCAGAATAGACAGTTTTTTTTTCTTTTCTGTTAGTCACGCATGACTTATTGCGTGTCTGTCAAGCCTCCTTGACGAAAGAATGCTGGTGTTTCCATGGAGCGAGTGCTGACCATCTCGGTATGCTGCTACATCGGACGGGGGTATCGCCCCCGGGGAGCGTGCGGCAAACAACCAGCGTGTTTAGGGACTCACTGTCCTTAAACTATTTATCCCACTCACTGTTGTGTCGTAACTATAATCCGATGGGGTGCTTGCCGTAGTACGCCTGATTTTCCTGGTTGTCTTCGGGCTCGAGTGGAAGTTACGGGCAGACGGCTCGTAGCGGCAATGTCGCTGCGTCTGTAGGCATGTGCGGTGAACACCGGCGTGGCCGACATCCGCCGTGGCGTTGAGATGCTCAATAAGGCACTATTGGCTGGACACACCTTGCCGACAAGTATATGTTGAGTCAGTGGCCTTGTCGGTGAAATATATCCGTGTCTAGAGACAGGCACGGGTGTGCACAACTTTCCACAGCACGAAGCACATATCAAGTGTTTCTCCAGGCTCCGACCCCGAGCCGGACTGTGCTGTACACGCATGTACCTCGAGTCTGCGCCACATGTAACGCCAAAGAGTCGTCTTGCTTAACGCGATCGGCTGGTAATGCACGAAATGGTGATCGTTGAATGGACCTAGGAGATTCTTAACGGTGAAAATCGTCCGCAAATCGCCACAACCATTCGTGGCATGCACGTGTGTTTCGCGTCGGGAATGAAGGACGGAAGCGTGCCGAACGGGGCCTCCTGGTGCAACCATTGGCGGGGAATGACTTCCGTCCCCGGGAATGTCGTCGAACAGCTGTGCGAATGCAACATGAACAACTTCATAGTGGACGGGGCTGAGGGGTACTGCTCGGTAAGGGTACCATCATCGTGTTTTAATGTGTTGCTCGACGCGTGCTACGATTAGGGGTTAGCAACCTAGCCTTACTGGGAGGGTCCTTACTCGAAAAGCTCCAACAACCGATCTTGAGAAAACGTATCAGCTCAGCCCGAATAACAATGTAAGCATGGGCTACAGTAAGTAGCTGGCAAAGAATGTTCGAAAACGTGTACATCGGATCCAACAGTACTGCATTGGGTAGTTTGTTAGTTGCAATGGTGAAGTGTTTGAAGTAAGATGAGCAGCTCCGTCGGTGAGAAGTTTTGAGGCGCTGAAAAGTGAAAGCCTCACCGTAGTACGGGACAAGGGTATGAAGTGTTTTGATGTGCTGTTTGTGGTATATACTGTGGACCCTGCGTTGTGATGCGCATACTTTGCGAACGCGTAGAGTTTCGGTCAGCTGAAATTCGGGACAGCACGAGAAACGGGGGCAGATGGCACCTGTGTGAAAGTGGGTGGAGCAGAACGAACACGTCCCAAACAACAAGTGAACGTGCGGAGAAAAATATTTCACGTCAAGCCTCGGGTGGGCACGGAGAGAGGGGGGGAGGGGTAAGGAGGGTCAGTGGTTTGTAAACATATTCCTATTGAAACTTCGTCATAAATGTAGGCGTGCATGGCGTAGGGACTGTGGTTAGCACGCAGCCACAGTAGTAGAGGGCAAAAACTATGTTCCAAATATTTTATCAGAATTTGGCTTCGGATGGCCGAGAGACGGCGCAGGGGGTTTCCATCAGACCGATACAAGGCGATACCGACTACACTACTACAGCACGTAGTTCTTTCAACACCGCTACTTTGCCTCTTCACTCAGAAGCCGAAGTGTTTCCCATGGGCAAATATTTCGAAGTCATACCACATTGTGGCGTTATTCGCGCGTGGGGGATAGACGGTGGTGCTCGATTTGGTTTTCCATACACGTGCGTCGCCAACGCCGAAACGCGCTGCCCGCCTCCCTCTCCCGTATTTCCGGGTTTGCGATTCGTCATCTGCAGGATTGGAGCTGCACTACGTACTTCATGGCGCGATGCTCAGTGAGTCCGGCGTGTAGACAAGTAGGAACTGCAGTAACACCCCTACACCTTGGTCGAGAGTAGGGACCAATGGCGAAAGCGAGCGCGAACAAAGCCGTCGACAACGAAGCGATAAGAGATTGTAGCCGCGCTCTTGTCGGTTGTATGCAAGCCGAACGTATGCCCTCCCTTTTCCTTGAGAACAGTACTACGTGCATACCGTCCAAGGAGACCCACGTGCCAGCCCAGAACCCTCATGCATGAACACCCACTATCCGTATTTTCGTGATGTTTTTTTCCTTGGACGTCTCTGTGTAATGGACTGCTCGGTGGTCAACGGTTGTGGCTGCGCTCGGGGAACGCACGCGGGGCATGTGTAAAAGGACGCCGCGCGTCCTCGTGCATACGAGTGAACCTTGTTAAATGAAAACCGTTCGTTGTAGCACAAACATATGCCTACTGCGCCGAGCGAGGACGCACTTCGGTTTAGGTTTAAACGGGAGATGATGCTACACGCGGATACACGACCTGCTCCCAGGTTGTTCGATCCTGAAGTAGGGGTCTGAAGTTGATTTAGGTTTCATTGCCTACAGTACAATCATTACGAAGTTAGTCGCGCCGTCCGTTTTCCACCGACGCCGAAAACGACAGGTTTGCTCGGTCGTCACCGGTGCCCTACTAGGAGTGCTGGTCTTGTTGGCCGTATTCCCGCTGGTGGTCGCATGGTTCATGGGGAACCGCGAGGGACGATTTGGTGCTCCGGTTGCAGTCGCCGGCTCGATATTGATGGCGGTGTACCTGGGAGGCGTTGCTTTGATCTGGACCGTACTCTTTCCAACAGCTGTTGCCCTTGTCATTCTCGGAAGGTGTGTGAAAGGTCCGGTTGAAATTGGTCTACGTGTCGTGTCGTTACGATAAACCGTCCTTCGCCACGCCGCGTAAAGTAGGGCAACTTTCCCGCGGTGTCGAGCGGGTAACACTTTCGGCTCTCAATGCCGTAAGGGCACAAAGCGTTTGCTTTAGCGTACTTTTGCAATTATAAGCTGTGTGCTACACACGAGCGCACACAATCACTGCTCGCGGCGTTGTCGCATGTGCTTGCCTCGCAGGTTATATGCGAAGCGCAAGTTGGCGGCAAAGGTCAACCCCGAAACATAAAAGTCGTCCCTGGTGAGTTGCTTATATGCAATACGGGTTGAGTCGCACGGTCGCCAGCTCAGGCAAATCAACTATTACCGTGGTCCATAGTAAATAGGACCTACGCTACACATAAAAGCCTATATATATTTTTTTTAATTTTTACTAACAATATTTGGTCTTATTTACTATGGTCCCCCGTAGTACTGTACTGCAAAACACAAATACAAGAGATCCAACCGCAATAAAATATCATTCCAACCGCCCGGATGTTTGCAAGGTGTACCGTACATCCTCGTCAGTTTGGGCATACGTTCTTGGCCCACCCGCCCGTATTCCGCATACCCGAATGCCTTGGCGGCAAGCACGACAAAGTACGGCTTTATCTTCTGCGGGGATGATTGCACGGGGACGCGCTGCCGTCGCCCGGTCATAGATACACGATATCTGGTACCCTGATATATTGTTTTGACTGGCAGGAGACAAATGTGCATTCAACAAGAAAGTACCACCTGACAACAAAGTGTTGGTTAGAGGTTCTTGTTTCCCCCCATGAAATTCAAACTGACGATCCCTAGTTTTCAAGGAGGGGTGCGAATGTATCTTCATCGCGATAATTCCCTTTTTTTCTTTCGGCTCTCCCCCTCCGCTCGATTTCGTGTGAAAAAAACATTCTGCCGGCCGACATTCCAGATGCTGTGGACACGGCCGAGCTGACGCTAAACCAGGCTAGCAACGGTTTCGTGTAGGCTGGTTTTCCGCCTCGGCGTACGTATTCATGCTTGTTACCTTGCTTGAGTGTAGTTATTGTTGTTGGATCCTGTGTGTTTGGAGGCAAGTTTGTGCATTTTCCATACTCGTACACGAAATTCGCCACGATTGCTGCGCCCAGTCTGTGACATGGGAAAATTAGCTAATTTACCGCCGTCACACAGCTGTCAGTAGCTCACCAGTTCGCTGTCGGCGACATACACATAGTAAGTAGCCATCTCATATGTAGCTCGTGGAGCACAGCGCTGACACACGAGTGGATTTTTTACGATGTGATATAACTTCACAAGCGTTCATGTGCGGGGGAATTCAGAAGCTCCATTCGAAGTTTTCCAGGAATTAATCTGAAGTACGTTGTTTAATCGTAGCCGCTGGGGTGTCCAAAAACACAAAGGCCTGACCAGCAGTTCCTCCGGGCGGGCCGAAAACACTATCTCTTTGTGCCTGATTGTTGCCTTTGTCGAGAAAATCCCCGAGAGACCTTGGACGGACCACGGTCGGGGTGGCCACTGGCAGCAGCAGCAGGATTGAGAGATGGGGAGGCTGCCGGAAAAAGAGCAGTAAAAGGTCTGCCCTGGGGGCATGTTATGGGTAACATGATAGGCCTGGCCCTGCGAGCAGGAGGTTGTTATAAATAAAATCGCGCTAGATTGGAGATAGTGAGGGGCCTCAGAACACGGTCAGATTGGACACAAGGACTGCAGCAGCATTGGATGAGAGTGAACAAGTGAATAGCAAACCAGTGAAGGAATAGGACTGTAGGAGCGAGTGAGAATGACATAGAAACATGGGACTTTGTAGTAGGAATGGGAGATGCTTGGATAACCATGCAGGGTATCATGCGCCTCTTGCTCCCATCGTCACGATAGATTGTGTAACAGTAGTCTGAAAGAGGGCGAAGTGCCCCACCAATCCAGGAGGTCCAAAATCTTTCGCTGATGACAGGACCATCGCATTGAGTGAACAAAGCGTGATTTATGCACTTTTTTCTTGTCAGATGCACTTCGGGCACCCCGGCCATGTGTGCAGTTATCACCGATCGCACAGGCCGTGACGATCTCGCCGACTGTGCCGTGCCTTAGCGCGGAGAAGCCACTACAGCAGCAACTGTCTCTGATGACGTGATACTCTTGACTACCTCACGCACAAGCTTTTGCCGGAACCGAGCATCTCTCCCAGCAAGCCCCAACCAGCGAGTACTCCCAAGCACCTAGAAACGAGACGCTAGCGTGTCGGTTATATCCACTGGTGTGATAAGCTGAGCCGTATTGGTTTCACGGGTGGGCTCTCATGGTAGCAGGAAGTAAAGGGGTACATGAAGACATGGCGTAGAATATAGACGACATATATGAAGGGGAAGTAGTAGGCATGATCCGAGGTCCATATACAATACCCCTCGGGAAAAACATGCCGGACCTCTCTACGAACCCCCAGACGGTTCTGAGGTGATATTGGGTTTCAGAATAGGAATGCGAGACTAGGTTTCAGTAGTATTCGGAGGCGGTACATAGCCGGGGATGTAGAAAAAAAAGATCAGCCTCTCATGCCAGGATGTACCTCACATGGAGACTGACTCTGGCCTGCCGTGGTAAGAGAACTGACGTACGTATGAGTGAGTACTATGAGTAAGACTGCTGTTGGACTGACTATTCGGTGGTAGAGAAGACTGTTGCTGTAGAGAATAGTACTATTAGCAGGGAGACTGATTACTTGGAGACTACTCGAGTACGTAACCAATAACAGAGAGTGTTTCCCGAGAGAGCGACAGTCTAGAGAGAATGTCGGTAGTCAGGTTGTCGATCATTGGCCGATAGCAGAGACATATACGAGTAATATAGATCAGAGTATGGGCAAGCTATTGACTCTTGTAGACAGAAGATGTCCGCCCAAACCCCTGGACCCGTCGTGGGGTCCCTGTTAATTTTACCCACTACGAAAACCCCACGAAGATTAATGAGACCGGCTAGCCCGCAGCGTATGCCCCGCGTCTTCCCCTGCGGGGCTAAGCAACATCTCACACCAACACTCCGTCCTACTTATTACATCCCACAACCACATACAGCCCCAACAATCACACCGACTTCTTGCAACCTGACCCCCCCCGTCTCTTGAGCGACAGGGCGGGCGGGTGGGAGAGTCGATCGATCCAGTTGGTCTCGCTGTCTTCTACCACGCGAAGGTTGTGATCCTACGTTACCACCACCTGCGACAGAATGAGCCAGCTCTCTCCTTCGTCCGCTTCGATGTGCTCGTAGCTCGCTGCCTCCGCTGTCTTACGCTGACTGGAGACCGGACGAGTGCGTCGCACCCTTGTACGTCGGCCTAATTCAAACTACTCCGTTAATCGAATTCAACTCGCCTCACAACGCCAGTTTCCTACGGAAACCTACATTTTGTTATAGCTCAAGAATACTCTGAGTATTTGTTTTCTACTGCAGGCAAGTCACGTTCGCCGACGTGCTAAAAAGGCCTGCCAGTGGTGTGGCAAAACCCTCCACCAACCCTGGACCCGTCGTGCGGTCCCTGTTAATTTTACCCAGTACGAAAACCCCGAAGATTAATGAGACTGGCTAACCCGCAGCTTATGCCCCGCGTCTTCCCCTGCGGGGCTAAGTAACATCTCACACCATAAGGCCAGCCTGATCATTAATTATACGCCCCGTGCTACTCGTACCCTAGCCTGTTATCCGATATATCCCGATTGCACGACGGGGACCGATTCTGCCCCTTCCCCCGCCTCCCGCACATGCGTCATGAACGCTCGCGACTTCCATCTGCCTGCGCGCTGAATTTGCAGCTCTGGCACCCCTTGCGCAGCCAACTGGGTTGCACCCCCGATTCTTCCCGAGTGTAGCGCGTACTGCACGGGGTCCCTCCCGCTACTCCCGATCATGAATCTCAACGCTGCTACAGCTTCCGTCCGTGTGAACGGCTTCCACCCGTGTAGCGTACACCTAACCGTCAAGGGTGACCCTTCCGGAAGCAGCGGGTGAACGGCGAGGAGGTCCAGCAGCCCTTCGAAAGCGCCCACTGGACCCCCGCTGGAATCGCCCGCTTTTGCTACGCGCGTTCAAGTAATCGTGCAGCCCGCCCTCTTCTGGTCAGTCTTCGACGCCACGGACCGCACCTGTACCGAGTCGGCGATCGATCTGTTTTCCATCGCGACCTGAACTCCCTCTCGAAAGAAAGTGAGACAGTTTCGCGTCAGACAAAACTCGGGATACACTTTTCCGTTCGCGTATGCCCATAACTCCGACGCGCGACACAGCAGGAAGTACGACAACGCAAGACTCAACCACATGACCTTCCCCCCGTCTGCCATACTTGTGACTACTTGCTTTCCATGGGCTAAAATGGGCCAGGTCAGTGGCAACCTAACCTGCGCGGGTTTTTGCGCGGCACCGTGCGCGCGGTCAATCCCTTTTCCCACGGCAACGATCATGCAGTGCGAGGTGGGGAGTTCCCACCCTGCATACATCTTGTGGAAGAACTTGATAGCGGCAAGATACCCCCTCACGGTGGACTGCTGGTTGTTGTGCACGTCACACCGACTCGCCATGAACCCCATCAACTCCGAAAGCACCAGGGCAGGGTTGTCGGAATTACGTTGCAGCCAGGGCTGGTTGCCCTGCGCCACCCT
The DNA here is from genome assembly GCA_031763025.1 of Macrocystis pyrifera. Taxonomy (NCBI): domain Eukaryota; class Phaeophyceae; order Laminariales; family Laminariaceae; genus Macrocystis; species Macrocystis pyrifera. The sequence goes on from JASSKH010000003.1 coordinate 3,770,121, forward strand.
TTCCGCGACCCAGACCTTCCTTAGGTAATTTTTCTGGGTACTTTCTCCCACCGACCCGAGCGCCAGCGTTTCCACTAGACGCGCCACCTCCTTCTTATCCTCCATCTTTATTTTCCCTGTTCCTGTGGGCGCCACCGGTTAAACGTGGAGTGAACGGGGGAAAACGAGGGGGGGGGAGAATGCAGTATCGTCCCCGCAGGATGCCGTGCACACAAAATCAACACGAGTCCTGTCCGTTGACCATGATGTCCCACAACCGATCGTCATGCCGGTTTGAAACGGTTTTGGTTCCCAGTACGACGTCAAAAATCCTTGACCCCTGGCAGCCGATATCCAGCTCCACCCAGTCGTTACTACCCGTCGCTTCCCTATCTTTTTCTGCCAGCTCGACTCGAGGCCAGCGCGATATGCTGTCCGCCAAGATGTTTTGCACGCTATGTATGTGCTTGGCAGCGTGACTCCATCCGCCCTTGATTTCGAGGCGGCCGAGCATTCTCAGAAGTAAGCACGCCCTCCTGTCTTTCGCCCCGCCGCACTTATTAACCCATGTGATGGCGGCCACGTTATCGCCCCGCATCGCGATCGGATCTCCTACCGACACTGGTCTGTCCCCTGTCAATTCGAGCATCACCCACGCTGTCACTACCATCCCCAGTAACTCTAGCAAGTTGATCGTGATGGTACACGTTTCACGAAGTTCGGCCTTCCGTTTCAGTTCCGCCGTTAGTGCGGGTGGTAGATCGTATCTCCCGAAGAACTTCTTTTCGACGCAGCACCCACCGACCTCTGCAAAACTCGCATCGGATAGATAATGCCGTTTGGCCGGTAGTATGAGCGCGGTGTGGCAGGGCGCAGTAATTGCCCCCCCTACTTGCAGAAGCTTGCGGTTTATCGCCCGCTTCCAAAATAGAAGGTCGGCGTGGAACTCTCTGCCTAGTCTCAGACGGTGCTAATTCCTAGCGTTTCGCTCATCATGCAACCCCGTGAGCCTAAGCAGTCTCCACACGAAATACCCGCCGGCGCATACTACGTAGTATGCCAGGTTCCAGAGCTTCCCTACCATACCGAGGACGTCCTTTGCTTTGGCGTGTCGTCTGTGCGTAGGCCAGTGATAGTCCAAAAGGCTTCGGATCGCTTCTGTTTTTTCACGTGTCAAGGAGATTCTCATGGTGTGCGAGTTTATGGTGAAACCTAGGGCATCAATCTTGGAATCCCAATCTGCACTCCTTTTGGGTGCAAGGATCGGCGTGGTGCCTTTCTCACCCGGCCCACCCAACAAACGTACGTGGTCGGAGGCTAGAGAGGCTGAGGCGACTAACGCGGACGAGCCTACGTCAGAATGCTGCACTTTTATTAGCAAGTAATCGTCCACGTATACGGTAACGAAGAAGGGATCCGACTCCCCCCCCCCACGGTTCGCACGAATTGTTGCGTCTGCGGGTACGGACGTTGGGTTTCCTTCTTCCCAACGGTCTACCACCTTCACGTGAGCCATCATTTCTGTCCCTTCTTGCAGTATCTGGGCCGACTCCACCGTGGTGTTACAGTGAGCGTGTTCGGCGGCTGCCGACATCACGCCCCAAAAACAGGGGGACCCTGACCAACCGAACGTCAAACAGAAATCGATGACTACCAATTCCCCTACCGGGTAGCAGAAATTGTGAGCCTCGTCGGGGTCTATTCTGACGTGGCGAAAGGCATCAGACACGTCAGCCTTGCTCATCAGAATAAACTTGGTCGGTAATTTCTTTCGCAGGCTGACTAGTTCCGCGAGGAATTTTGGAAGGGACTCTGTGCACAGACACGGAGGAGTCGGTGTCTGCATTCAATCCTCCCTTCCTCTTCCTGTTCTGCATCTCGAAGGAGAAGTCGTTAATTATCCGAGTCTTGTGTGTGACGACTGCTCCCAGCGGTGACACGCGTAGGTTTGGGATTTCGTGGGTGGCTGCTTTCTTTATCACGAGGCATTTTTGGTGTCTTACGTTTTCACAAAGCTTGTCCCAGATAACTAACATGTGCGGCCACGCTTCGGTGGTTACCATACAGTAGAGCGCGCTCCAGACCCCGCCCGTGGGCTACTGCCTGCACCGGGACCCCTCTGGTAACTATCATGATCAGTTTATCAATGGCACCAAAACCTATTGTTTCATCAAAATACGGCTGTATTTGCGTTGCATCTAACAGTGGTGCTATGAGAAACCCTCCCAGCGCCCTGGCCACGTCGCCCACGACGCCGAAGTAGGGTCTCGTCAATTCCTTGCAAACGTCGGCAAGCTTGTACAGCAGTTCCTGATTAGCGCGTGCATCGAAGTTTTCCTTTCCAAGGTTGGCTTTTTTTGTATGCCAGGTCCGCACCATGAGTTCGGTCTGCGGTCGACGAAGCGACTCCCCATGAGGAAGCCGCGAGCATGCTGACCCGCTAACAGTCCGCGACTCGACCGGATCGAACGTGTGTTTGGCTACTCGTGGCCGGCGCTTTTCGCCCTGCCGCGGCTTCGACGGCCACTGTTTCGATCCTGCCATGTGCATGTCTTGAGAGAGAGTACGGGTTCTGTTGGCATTCCACGTTTCGTATGAAAGAAGTACTGCGCGACCTGTCACTGCTTCGCGGTCCGTACGCCGGGTCCGTACGGTGAGCCTGCGTGAAAGGTGGACTACGGCCCTCTGGCCCCGGCTGCGGCACGTTTGGGAGACCGCTGCCGTACCGAAGTTATCTGTACGTCTGCGTATATGTTTTCGTTCTCGGTTTCATTTCTTGTGTTCTGGTGTGTGTGTTGGTTCGGGGTACGCCCGCGGAGCAGTGAGGTGCGCCCAGGCCCCCCTACCGGCTCCGTCGGAAGGGGACAAAAGGGAACCCCCCCCCCACCCCTCTCGACGCACGAAAAGAAAGAAAATAAAAGCACCACACAGAGGATCGTAAAATGAAAACGAATTATTATTTTTTTTGTTGTTGTTAGGGATGCACATACTCTTTCACAGTTACTATTACTAGAGGAGTGGGAATTACGAATGTGACAGATACTGACTGCCGCAGCGACAGGGCATAGCGCCCGTTTTTTCAGGACAAGTTCTTTGTGTTATGTGCGGCATGCCCGGTATTATATATCGGTTCGTATGCGAATGAAGCAACGCGTGTTGTCGCGAACATCGATTAATAACTTCTGATCGAGACGCTGCATACATACGGTTCGTCGTTTATTTCCCTGTATCGACACCGATTTACTTGCGACTCCTGTGTCTGCTGCTTTCTCGACGCCTATGTGATGTATGGAAGGCGTCGACTGCAGCGTTTGATTATAATATTGCGCCCAACCCGTCCTCTCGTGTCGGATTTCTCGCGCTCTGTTTCGTGCTTACTTTTAACATATTTGTCTTCAGAACGCGTCTTGTTGTTGTAATTTTGTTGTTGGAACCAGTGGGCTACTGCAAGACTACAGCTCGTACGCTTTCTTCATTTTTCTGCGCGTATTCATTGCCAAGTGCTATCTTCGCCGCCTCTTGTGCATGGCGTCTGCGGCATCTGCGGCGAATCGCTGTCTGCTCAGCTTATCGTCGTGTTGCCCTGCAGTCACGTTTTCCACTACTCTTGCGTGGAAGACATACTGCGGTACGCTAGATATAGTGCGCCGTCTGGCTTTGTGACGATCGACTGCATGATGTGTGGCGAGCCCGCCGTCGTCGCTCTCCTTCCGGGATTCGGCGACGCTGACGACTCCAAGCCCCTTCCTCGTCAGGTTCGGGGCTGTGCGTGCTGAGGACGGAATTAGCGACGAGAATGCTGATGGTTCTTTGGAGCCATGGCACATGTTTGCTCATGGAAAAAAATGTATAGGGCGGTTCCGCCATTTTACTTGCCCACCAAGAAGACGTTGCCCGACTTGCGTACCTCGCTTTCATTCCTGCCCGGGGGTGGGGCCCATGGGTGCGATATCTGCGGCTAATGTCGGCGGACGTCCAGCACCAGCAGTTTCTCGATGCCCATGCTCAGACTCGGTCCGCCTTTGGGGAGTGGGCCCTGAGCGTCGACCCGGCCATCCAACACCAGGACAGCGTCTCCGTCATCCGTGACTTACCTCCATTCCATTCGTTGCTTGCGCCACGAACTTATCCGTGACTGGTGTGCAATTATTCCGCATGATTTTTTATTGCGCGAATGGTACGCTGCGGCCATGTCGGCTTCCTTCTTTGTGCTTGTTATTGAAAGTCGGTCATGTCGACTTTCTTCTTAGTGCTTGTTGTGGAATGTAGGTGTTGCTGAATGTCGCTAACGGCCGTCTTATGTTACAGTACATACTGTGTGGGCGGGGCGGGGCATGGGTCCGGGCTGGGGAGAGCGCGAGTAGGGGGAGGCGCGTGTGGTGGCGTTGTCGGCTATCGCATCATACTCGTCCGGCTTTTCGTAAGGGGATCAGTGACAATTATCAACGTGTCATGCAGGCTTCGTTGGTTCTGTTTCACTGTTCCCACTGTGTTTTAGAGGTGGTCGGAGTCCACAGATCAAATCCATGTATCGTCGAGCTCCAGTATGCTGCTGTTGTTGCGGCGGGGTAGTTCAAGGCAACAACAGTGACACAAAATCTGGTAGAGTAGCACCTCCTTTCGCTATCACTGAAGCACAACACAACTGTCGCCTAATGCAGCAGGGTCAGCAACAAGCGGCAGAGCTATCGGCACTGCCGTCGATATCGTCACATACATGTCGTCACATAGAAATACATGGATGTTACCTACGTGAGATACGTGCGTGTGTCGCAGTCCATTTCTGTTTGCATGATGAGGATACTTTTTTATATATTTTTGGAAATGCCTACCAACCAATCCTACTGCTGGAAAGTTGGCTTACTACGTATTGTGCGACTTTACACTTCAATGTACCGCCGAGCGAGACAGACCAAGGGCATGTTTTTATGTGTTGTGCATAAGCCAAAACAACCTCGATGACGGATAAATAATAATAACGGGCGCGGCCGTCGGTCCGACAATTGACGATAACGTTTACCTAGTATACATTTGTATTGACATCTACGAAATTTTCCATTTCTACGTCGTTAGGAAGACCCCCTACGTCGCCTCAGGATTGGTCTGCCGATATACCTCTGCACTGTTGTTCCCTCTTCGGGATAGGGTGGTAGCATGGAGTCTGTCTCCGACTCTTGTTCGATAGGTCAGGATCCGCTTCTCTGCCAGGTCCGCAATGCGGCGCTGAGTTGCGGCCATCTATTCCACAGCCTTTGTATTGAATACTTGGCTCGCCATTCTGGGTACCTCCTGCACGGATCATCATTAACATAAGGCGCCGCTATCGATTGTCCGAATTTTCGACGAGCTTCTGAACTATCGTCTATATCGACGCTCCAGGTGGATGTTGACTCGTGCTCATTGCCGTGTGTACACTGGCACGAGTGTCTCACGTTATGCCCACGCCAGATTCGTGCGCAGGATATTTTGTGTGCCTTTGCGGGATGATATCCTGGGAATACGCTGGCCTCCTTCTATACCTCCAGCTGGATGGGGACTTTGTGCCCTCGAGTATCGTGCTCGTCTACGTCGGCAACAACGCCCGGTGACCGAATCTTTATGCTGTTCCCTGTACCCAGACCATTGCTTTGAGCTACTCCGCTGGAAATATGATCTGAACTACATGGCCGAAGGTGGCCACCGTCATCTCCGTAAGCACGTCACAGGTGAAGAAGGCGTCGAGCTTTGCGATGTCTTCTACGACTGCAAAAGCCTCCAATGTTATTATTATTATTTTTTTGCGTCGAGAAGGCATTACGTGTAGACCGTTCGTGTACGTACTTGCCGTTGATCATGCAGGCCGCTGATGCGTGACTTTCTTGTACGCCACACCAAACCTGCTGCTGCTGGATTGCGGATTCACCAGCTTTGGATCAGGCTATCGCGTCCCACGCGAGACCTAGGCCTCGCGTGATTTCCTCTTTTTTTTCCCAGCTTGCATCCTGATCCGTGCTTTATGAGGCGAGGTCTCGGCGGCGGCGGCGATATACGTACATTGTGCGACAACATCAATACCAGGTACTGCAAAAGTGATATTATTGCGACAGTATGAAACAGTACACCCAGCGCAGTCCCGATGTCACTGGGACCCGCGTGCAGAGCAACCCTCTGCGCGCTATGCTATAGATATCTCACTCTCTGAGCGTGCTCGGTTGGTACATCCCTGGCCTCTCGGCCGCACGCCCATGGTCTTACCTGGAGCCGGCAACTAAACTAAATTGGCGCGAAGCGCCAAAAACGAGGGAGCGAAGCGACCTAATATTGTTTTTGCCGATAGGCAAGAAAAACAAATTCGTATAGCGGTGGGTACAGGCTGCGTTTGTCTGTCACTAAAGTTGTGCTTTTGTAGTACTGATTGCGAGAGCTGTACCTGACCGATTTCCACACACTCGACATCTACAGAAGCGGACGATTGTGGGCTAACGCGTGGAACTTGTTTCGCTGCAAAAGTTGTCTCGAGTTGGTCGCAGTCGGAGCGCTGCTATGGTCTTGGTGATGTTTTGGGGGCGGGACTATATCGTTTTGTAGTTAGACTTCGTTTTCTGTGAACGCACACGGCCAACGGCATGTAACAGACAAACTCGATTTCTCTATCTATCTACTGGTACTGGCCGACAAGACGAGTACTTCAGCTTTTGGGTCTGTTTACACTGCTCCACAACACAGATGCTGGATACGTTTTTGCCTTGATGTTCTCCATCTATTAGATTCATTTATTTCTTTTCGCCTTTCCGCTGGATATTTTCAATAGGTCAGACGATGGTTTTCTGCAGCGACCGGTTCAGTTTGCCTATTATAATTCCACGAGCACTTACTTACCGTGAGAAAGCAGCTAGCCTGGCCGGGTGAATTAAATATATATTAACTACGTGCAGGCGGAAGAACGTGCCCATGGGAAGTCATCACCGGGTTTACAGGTATGCGCACTGTATCTCCTCATGAACCTAAATCGAGTAGTTTCTCAAACAAAACGTATTTCCGTTACGCTCGTGAGTCCTCGTTGGGGGCAACACGCAGAAACATTCTTCGTCGCTCATTGCTCCTACAGCCACCCGAAACATATATCTAAAAAACAAGTTCTTCGCATACATCTCAAACGCATTCCGCTCTCAGAAGCTGGGCACCGCCCGTATGTGTCGGATGTAGTCTGCAAGGACAACATCTACATTTCTTGCGGAATAATCAAGACACGTGAACTATACGTTGATTAATAGAGTGCCCAACACAAGAACACAACCACCCTCGTAACATCAACGGAGTAAAAAGGTCGCCTAATGGCGGTGGCAGAATCTATCCCTGAAGCATATTGGATAGTGCACATGCTGCACGTATCGTGCGCCACAAGGTTTGACCTCAACAGCATTATTCGGGCCGCCCGCACTCCACGTGCGCCATCATCGTGGGCTAGAATTGCAGCCCGCCTGACACATTTCGTCTCGGGCGTATACAACTCGCACTCCCCACTGAGTTTCCAATTTTCGTTCATCTCCTTCGGATGCTTAAAAGTCCCGGGAAAGCTCGTCGGGTGCATTTTAGCACTTAATACATCTTCCAGCTTCGTGCCGCTGCCAAAAGTGATTATGATGGTATTTCTATGCTCCTACTGCCATCTCCTGCCCCCCGCAACCCGCGAAAATCTGGATGGCATTGACAACAGCACAGCTACCGTCTGCCCCCCCCTGATCTCGGGCAGCTTGGTGTTCTGCATATATATATGCTCAAACTGAAGGTCATCAGCGATTCAACAAGCAACTTGAAAGCATTTGCCACGAGTGTCACCTGCGGGGCCTCCACTACCGACGAAAGCGCGGCAGTTGGTCTTGATGGGTGCACCTTTTGCACGAACAGCCCTTAGCGGTTCCCTGGTGCTGATGTGGACATGGTGCCTGCGTCACCACCCGTGAGACGTCGAACGTGGGGAGGACGTGTCATTTAGCCCAAATGCCGCAAGAAAATTACCGGAAAAGTACAGGCCCTCACTCGAGCATTAGAATCTTTAAAACACGAAAACGGGCTGGGCTTCACTTGCTGTGTTATGGGGAGACAGTGATTGAGTATCACTCCGTGAGCGATATCGCAGCTCTACAACAGCACGACAAAGTAGAAAGAGGCTAGGAACAAACAGACCATCCCGCCCGCCCATCGTTGGTAGCGAGGTGTACCGTCGACAACGACATCAGTTTGGTTAGTGTTTATTTTACCGGGGTACCTACTCTCTGCGACGAGGTGCCGCGTTGATTGCCAGACAACCAACGCGGGAGTAGTAACCCTGGGTGAGAGTCTCCGGCTGGTCGCAGCAGGAGGCCTCATTGATCCCAAACTACATACGAATTAACGTACGACGCGATGTTACAACAGTCATGCATACTCGCGTCTGGTATAATATTCCCGCAAGCACACGCTACCGGTCCATCACTGCTGTACGCATGCGTATGCAAGTTGCCAACATAATGGTACGACCGAGGGTGCAACATCCCTGGTAACGTCACACTGCTGTGCTACAGTAGTACACATCCCCTGTATCGTCTCACTGTGTTACGACATACCAGAGGTACCGATCTTGGCATTTCGCTCCTGTGGTGGCTTGTCCGGCCACGCTTGCCATGCCCTCCGACATGGTCCCCAAGTCTTTCCGTCCACACTCGCAGCTAGCTGCTCTCGTACACGTGCTCACAAGACACCACGAACGAGTCTCTCCAAGGAAGGTCCCTCGATCAAGAATTATATTTTTGGAAAAAAAAAAAGGCTGTCTGGTGAAATCCCCTGCTTGCTCAGCATTCAAACATATCAGATCGAACGCTCAACACAGAGCCCTCTTCAACTCAAACTAATCTGCATCAAACCTTTACTCTTGTAGCTCTGACTCTGCTTAACAACGTGCTTAGCTCGCTGGTCAGCAACTTTTTTTTTTTTTTTTTTTTTTTTTTTTTTTTTTTTTTTTTTTCATCATCACTTTTACTTTCCAGCCCACTCGTAGGAGGTTTTACCCTTGACGATCTTCTGGACAAGCCGTGGTCACAGGTGTCGTCCCTTCTCCCCCCCCCGGTACGTGCCTTTAGTTTTTATCGCGCATAGGGTTCAGCATTCCCACTGCTCGTCGTTTTTTTTCATCGAATGTGCAGCTAACTCACGCTCTCGCGCTTTCCGCTAATCAATTTTATGCAAGAAAAAGTCCCTACGAGCATGCACTCGGTGAGACTCGAACTCACGAAATTGATCTTGACAGGCTCGCGGACCACCTACCAAGCCACCGGGGACGCCGGCAACTACGAACTAGGCAAGGTATGTCTCAAGGCTATCCAATTGTTACGTACAATCATCCCGCGTTGATCTGATTGGTTGCCCAAACTTCTTCCGTACGTGTAAAACTCGCATTTTCTCGTGCCTCGATAATACTATGCATATCCTTACGAATATCACATATCGCACCTCGTATAATATATCACATTTTGTGATAGGATGTCGACCTCTAGTTAGGGGTGCCTTCTGATCCGATGCCTCCTCAATCCTCGACCCGGCTGCTGAGTTGTGCGGATGGAAAAAATTTACGTCAATACAAGAAACGAGCTTCTTCGGGCAAAACGAGTTTCTTCGGGCCTTCATACGTCAGGTCCAACTCTCTCGTAGAAGGTCGAGGAGGCATGAAACCGGAAGGCATATCTAACCCTCCACACCCTAACGAGCTAGATGACGTAGGCACAAGATAGCAAAACTTCCAGCCAACACGGAGAGAGATTAGAGGGAGGGATGTGCATGCGAGGCCGTGACTATTGCGCGAAAGATAACAATTTTGTGTCGGTTCGAGATATATTTTTTAATCTCGCCGCCACCTCCAGCGAACGCAAGAACTTTCTGCTTTACACGCTCGTGGAGCATTGTGAGGCGTTCGAGGTCAGCGGCGTCACACACCATGCCTGGTTCAAGCTCCACCACGTGCTGCTCGCTGATTGTTGGCTTTGCTGGTGCCGCCTTAACTATCACGTTTTCCATTTTCCTGGCAGAAATATCTGCTAAATCAGCTGCGGGTCATCCCGCGAATGCTAAACCGAGGTACGCCAACGTGAATGTGTTATCCACCAGATACAACGTACTATTATAGGCTATATATAGAGGTAAAAGACTGATCAATTACCCAGCCCAGAGTATCCCTTATAACTCCCCCCCCCCCCCCCCTCTGAATGGCGAGATCTTTGCGGCGCCGGTACCGTATACGGCCGTACGCTGACCTACCCGCTTCATTTCAATACCTGGGGAACGAGGGAGATACCTGGTGGTGCGTTTTTAGGGGCGCACGCGCAAGAAAGCGTTTCAATAAATGAAACCTTCGAAATGAGATTAGAACTCGTTGTTCGGAGTGCTCACGTACTTGGTGAATGGATTCATGTGTAACGGTATTTGGGAGTTCCACACAGGAAATATGCGTGTTTCTGTGTGGAACGGTGAGCGGGTTGGGACATATCTTATCCGCCGCTTTCTCACTTCTTCTTCTTCTTCTTCTTGTTCTACTTCTTCTTGTTGTGTTGTGTACTTCATGTTCTCTCCCTTTCTTCCTTGTCTTGTGTATTCTAAGCGATAATATATATATACCCTGGAGGGGCTTCTATGAACTGACTCAGGCTTGGCCTATCATATCAGTGAGTGCATCGAACACTCGTGTCCTCGACGACGCAAAATGTGAATGTGTTACCTACTGAGCCATAGGGGTTAAAGACCGATCGATTACCCAGCCCAGGGTAATCCTTAAATCACCAGCACGTGTATTTGGTGGGTATGCATCGATTGCACAACAAGGCAGCAGAAGTAGAGCTCTACATACAAGACAAGAGATTGCGGCAGCATGTTCGTTTATAAAGGATAAACCACTGAGCTACTGACTGAGTAGCTCGGTGGTCTATCCTTTATATTCGATCAAAATAAGTACCTTTCTTTGGGCTCGATACGGCCTCCCGCCGATAACATCCTCCGGGGTTGATCAAGCCCCTAATCAGCGCCTGGTTTTTCCTTCATGTTGTCCCCCTCCCTAGTCGTGCGTTCTTTTACTCAAGTGGTTCACTCCACTTTCGACTCTCTGGTCGAGCGTTCTTTTATAGAGAAAGGTTCTCTCCACTTGATTTCCCTTTTTCTACCCATGGCAGAAAAAGCGGAAATACGACGTCTGGCGGAACTCGAACCCCGTACTTCTTTTGATGATCGAATATAATAAAGGATAGACTACTGAGCCACTTAGTCAGCGCTGACTGAGTAGTTCAGTAGTCTATCCTTTATTAACGAACATCGAATATAAAGGATAGACCACTGAGATGCTCAGTCAGCGCTGACTGAGTAGCTCAGTGGTTTATCCTTTATAAACGAACACAGCATCCTCTTTAGAGATGATACTTGTCAGTAGCTATCATAGTCGTTATACGATATCACTTACGTAATCTGGCATACATTTACGCTTTTCTACAGTAGGTACAACATACAGTTTTCCAGTCTTTGGGTGAGTAATAGTTTGATCATTGCAGCAGTACTAGGTACACAGCAGCAGCTGTCTTTTACACATCTACTGCTGTGTGCACTCGACTTATACAGAAGAAGTCCCAGTAACAAGTAGTATTTTGAATCTACTATAGTACGTACATGATCTGTGGCAGCACATTACAGTAGTACGTGCTAGTGGTATATAATCGAAAATATGCCTTCAGTATCCCTCCGGGACCGGTAGCATAGTTTTAGTTCTGGTTGGAGCAACAACGTACAGTAGGCTACACGGGGGTCATGGCTATGTACCCCAAGATATACATATTGTTTTTTGAGTAAAACTGAGGGTCTCCGTGTTGTTGTATTTTGAACGAAATACAAGTGTATTTCCCTCTTTTTGTTTTGTCTTTGAACGAAGTGTGAGGGTCGTCCTTGGTTGCGAGCTGCGAGCGCACGCGCGCCGAGCTTACTCTACTTTTGCTCACCATCATCAGCTTCCAGCTGAGCAACTCAATCAATATCGGCCAGGAGTCGCCAAAACATCTTCTTCTCCTCTTCTGTTGAAGCTTCACGTACAAGTCACCTGACAGTGGCTACGTGTTTGCCTCGAACACCGACTGTGTATTGACCGGCCATCGGCAATCGAGTCTCGACGTACACATCAACTACGCGCTGGTACACACGTCAATCGCCATGCCTTATCTCCTCCCTCTCTCTTGAGGTTACGCGTGCGATGTGCCGGCGAATCGTGATTGGGCCCAGCCTGGGCCCCGTTGGTCTCGCTCCGCGAGCGGTTCTTTTCGAAAGTTGTTGGTGTGGTGTTGTCTTTTCCTACAGCAGTGAGCAGCGGATGCCTTTGAGAGAAGGTTTATACGGCTGCCACCCGGCAACAAGAGCGACTGCTGTACGCACTGTAGGAAGATAAAAGCACGTACCTGGTAATAAAATATCCGGCCCGAAAGGTCTTTACAGCATCTGCTCGGGGTGAGGAACCTCGATTTCAATTGCGCCATACTCTGCCGCTGCTTCTACTTGTACGAGTATAGCAGCAATCAGTAGGAGTGTCAATGTTGCTTACCAGGTACGCAGCTGTTTCGAGTCGTCACGATATTGGCATTGTTGCATCATCATTACCAGGTATACGATAGTATGCTTCGTTGTTGACTGGCGGTAGGGTTGTCTAATTGAGCTGGCATACCCGGTGCCTTGGTAGGTGGTCCGCGTACCTATCAAGGTCAATTTGGTGGGTTCGAGTCTCACCGAGTGCATGCTCGTAGGGACTTTTTCTTGCGTCAAAAAATAATTAAGCGCGAGTTAGCTGCATTTGATGAAAATCAACGAGCAGAGGGAATGCTGAACCCTATGTGCGACAAAAAAATAAAAACACGTACCGGGGGGGAGAAGGGATTACACCTGTGACCACGGTTTGTCCAGAAGATTGCTGAGGGTAAAACCTCCTATTGATGCCAGGTATAGGAGTTTGGCTGGAAAGTAAAAGTGATGATACCTGGTAATTTTTTTTTTTTTAAAAATTGGGGATTCACGGAATTTTCAACTCGCTGGATGTTGACGTTTACAGCATCCGGGGTCCTCATTCACGTCGAACGACGAGAACCAACCGTGATTCCGATTGTACGTACGATGCGGGTACGTAGGCAGCTGAAGAATAGCCATCTAGGCCTACATACGTCAATCACCAGCCAGCGCGTTTTTTTACCGTCACAGCTGTGCTGTAAGCGTTATCCCCAAACAAGACTTTGTCAGCCACCAGAAGTGTGGGTTCCAGGTTCTCGACCAGACCGTCGCATGGGTATTGTCCCGCGGAGGTCCCACCATTCGCCGAGGTCGTGGATATCCGTATATCTTATTGTACGACTGTGGTCATCCATATTCCATGACTATTTGTTGTCGTCAGCAGAGATGTCGTCAGCAGTGACATTGTCCCGTGACAAGTAGTCACTGCGGATTGGAATGCAAGGCCCGTGCCTCGCACACACTCTCTCTTCCTCTTCCATCATCGTTGATGGTTGTTCGTGAGATCGTCCGTACCGATCCTATACCAAAACCTGGCGTGTCCTACACGCTACACCCTCTAAGAAAGGGAAGTGCCACAGATGTCGAGTCGAACCTGGGGGTCCTCCCCACATTTGGCGTCGACGAAGGCTCGCGCCTGTGGCAGTTCTTGTTTTCTCGTGAAAACACACAAGAGGTTCGGTATTTTTCTTCACATCGTACGAAGAAAAACACGAAAGAAAAAATCAAAGAGGACACGAGTCAGTGTTTCGTAGACTGAGTAAACTACCCCTTTCATCGTTGCGATCTATGGAAGGCGCCCTTCGCCACGATCATCGTTGACAAGCGAAGAACGCTCTTCAATCGCTATGGGCCGTGGTTCTACCCGTCTTCTGGTATACGGTATGCTCAAGCCGCGTTGGTAAGCCTTCGGTGGCGAGTAGATCTATCGTATACTAATGTTGTTTGTTTCTTCCGCTGTACGTATCAGTGAAACAGACACGTTCGTTATGTCTACCTGCGAGTAGATATTTTCGTTTTGTCGATTTCAGGTAGGTGTTTGTCTGCAGAGTCTTCTGTGAACCCACCTGGAGCGCTAACGCTACGTAGCATAAACGCTGGTTCTTCGTATAACCACCGACGAAACACCGTCCTAGTTTCATCCACCAATAACCGCGCTCTGCCCTCGTTAGGCAGGTACACACCATTGGTTCGTTGGACTGGTAAAATTTCTTCTGTTCCTTCTTGTTGTTCTGTTGTGGTAATTTCGTAATTTTCCACTCATTGTATGCATCATACAAGGGAACACAACACACAAGACTTTGAAGCACAGGTAGAGTCGGTACAATCGTTACGTATCATTGTTTCGCGTGCTGTCGCTGGGCCGCAGCAGCGCAGTGGTTGTATTCGTCACCGTGAGTACAACTGCCGACGTGCTCTCTCCCCTTCGTACGGGGGGGGCAGCACGGGTAATCGCCACTTCTTTGGCAGATCTGCGTGGGGTGTCTAGCTGTTTGTACCCTTTTCTATCCCATGCAGAGGTCATATTTCGTACGTTGACCTGTCTGGCCAAAGTTGAGCAAACAACTCTTATTCTGCTAGTGGAGAGTTCGTGGTAGTTGCACACATAATAAACGACTAAAAAATAATAAAAATAAAACGGAATGCCGCGAAGAGGAGCTTGTCGCGTATGCGCGACCGAACGTACAAGGTCAGTACGAAATATCGGGCAGCCGTCTTGCTTGATAAATGGTATTCGTGTGTACCATTCAGCTCGACTCGGTCCCCATGCAACAGCATGATGTGATAGGCGCATTCCGTACTCGGCACCATCGCTATTAATTGACTCTCGTTCAGGTACTCGTACGTACTCGTGTACGCGTGGTACTCGTACAGTCAGTCTGCCTGGTGGTCGATTTATGTTTTTATTTTTTCCGTTTCGTCTCGTATTTTTACGATTTTCTTTGGTTCTTTGGAAAATAATTGCGCCATTCAATTGCTTATCGCATAAATATGTTCGCGGATTTCCGTCCTGTTCGATTTGGTCGACAGAAAGAGCAAAGAAACCCTCATACAGTCCAAAAAGCAGTACCGCAGAACGATTTGTATGTCGCAATCTCACCGCATTTTGGCAATCGTATTGTCACTACAGAGTACTACGTAGTACTTGCACTACTGCTGTATGGATTGAGGGACCACTACCACTAGTTCGACAGTGAGTTAATACAGCAGTATAAAACTCGTCGTTGGCCGAATATAGGAGGTAGTCTATCAGACTGACTCACAGTCATATTTACCTGTACAACAGTACTCGTACGTACAAGTAAGTAGCTTGTGCGGTACACGTTGGATGCATGACATAAAGGCTCCGTGGCCCACCAATGTGCACTTCGTTGCGTGCCGTAAATCGTTGGACGCTTGAAGTCGTGGCATATTATGTCACTATCCGTTACATTAGGCGATATTCCTCGCCGTACAGCACCAGTCGTCTCACTTTCAGCAGCGCATGGAAACACGTGCTGAAGTATGTACAACAACATGCGAAAGTTTGCGAAATTATGATGATTTGTGGCGCAGCCATCGTTGGCACGTTACATATATATGTAAAACCGTTACAAGTATCATGATGTGGTCATTTCAACTGTGAGTGCTATCAGAAAATGAGATGTTCTGCGAAGAGCGAGCTATCGTAACTCGCACCGTTTTCACATGGCTAGCAATAATAATAGATGGTTTGGTTGCTATATCAATAGCTAATCCATCTTCCGAATATCTTACCCTGTACATACGTGTATGGGTGCAGAGATTGTCAAATTCGTCGTCAAGTGTTTCGGTAGCGTCTCCAGCTCAACTGCATGTGCAGACTGTCATAGCAGCAGAATCATCCGTAACACCGACCGGCATAATTGCAGCTGTGTGTGCTGAAATCGTAGCACCGTTGTCTAAAGTACTTGTTGACTCCACGTTCTTGATGATCAATAGTCAGCAACTAACTTAAGATATCTGCGCAACTATTATCTCGTTTTCTTTTCGTTGTCTCGAGCGGAGTTTGGCAAGTGTGTCACGGCCGGAACAGTGTTCCCTTCCCCCGTTTTCTCGAGTACAGCATTGCCATGGTCGGCGGTGCCCAGTTCCATCAGCGCGACTGTTGTACAGAGCGCTTACTGGCACGTTGTCGTTCCCCCCGATCACAGCTGTTCTACCACATTTTTGTGGCAAGCACTCTCCTACACATTTACACCGTGTGGTGTTCGTAGTACTGAATGATCTGTGAGTCTTCACAAAATGGCATAAATATCGTTGAGCCATACGTATTGTCGAGGTGTTAATTGTCGTGGGCAACTCCCGTGTTTGTCCACAACTCGAAAGTTTCAATCTTTGACGACCGTGTTCGTAGCTCGGCAAACAACTAGTAGCCGTCGAAATTAGCGGATGGTCCTAAATCGGTCGTATATTTAGGCCACGTAAATTCTGCTCGATGAGTATACCAGTTGGGGGAATCGTGGCAAGCCCTCGAAAAGCTGTCAAACCCCATTTGCACCAAAGATTGTCGTTTTGTTTTTATGCGTGGTAAATGTCTTACATCGGTTCGTTGTCAAAGTTGGCCGAAGTAACCGCACCGCTCGCTGAACTCGCCGGTACATAAGGATGTTGCTGCCCGGACACATATTACAAAGCCTGGACAACGCGCAAAATACGTGTTTGCCCACATCAAGCGTTTACTGATGGTGGCTTCCGTGTTCAAGATCCTTATTATTACTAGAGTCAGGTATCGTACATACATGTAGTGATATGAAACCGTTGTCGCACTCGCTTATTATTAATGGCGAGCGTACTCTATTGAGAAGGACGTTGCGATGATTGTTGATCATCAACCTCCTGACCCATCCATATCACAATTAGACATGTATATTTTTAGTATGCTAAATCGTTGGAGTATCGTTCTTCAGACTTCCAACTTTACCGTTCAGCATTTAAAAGGGAATCTTGTTTTTTTTGTTTCCCTATACATAATACCGAGCGTTTGACGTAGTGGCGAATCAACGTTTGCTTGGAGTGGTGGCCGTAAGTTATATTCCCGCAGCGTCTGAGGGAAAGACTACCGTTTGGCTAGCCACGCACCATTCAGGGCTCCTCTCAATCCTCGTAGAGCGAAATATTCGCTGATACAGCGTCGTCGCTGCTTCTCAAACAGTGTTGTCGCTGTTCTTCCTACAGCATCGTTGCTGTTCCTCAAACAGCGTTGTCGCTGTTGCTCATACAGCGTTGTCGCTGTTATTCTTTTATTACAGCATTGTTGCTGCTCCTCAAACAGTGTTGTCGCTGTTCCGTATACAGCGTTGTCGCTGTTAATCTTACAGCATCGTTGCTGTTCCTCCAACAGCGTTGTCGCTGTTCATCATACAGCGTTGTCGCTGTTACGCATTCAGCGTTGTCGCTGTTTCCGTGGTTTCAAATACAGCGTTGTCGCTGTTACGCATTCAGCGTTGTCGCTGTTTCCGTGTTTTCGTTGATGAACCCAGAAAATTTCTGGAAGAACAATGTGTTGAGTTCGATCCGTACTTCGAATAGGTGAAAACAGTTGTTACCGTCCTTTTCCAACGATTATATCTAGTACTCGATGAGCCACAAACCGTTTGAACGAAACCGCACTATTCCAATCGTTATATGCGTATATATCTGCAAGAGAGCAGTTCGTTCGGTGACCAAATCGTGCACCCACCACTCTCCGGGAATGACCCGTACCGTGATTTACCAGCGTTCGGTGGTCATCTAGCTTCGAAAGCTACGCTCATTAAACCCGAGACCGTGGTTCAGTGGCTGTCTATGTACAAAGATGAAACCACGCAATTCGATGTTATTTTTCGAACCAACATTGCAAGACGTATTACTGTCCTCTGACGTACATGTTGAGCATCGTCTTTTTTCCGTCCGTTTCATGTGTACACCCTGGCCTGATCGAGTAAAATCGTCGTCGAATTACTCGAAGTACATCATGTCCGTGATTGACCACATGACTCATTTTCTCGTGATGGTCGCGATTAGTGACTAATCAACCGCCACAATCGCCCGAGTTCTTCGAGAACACGTGTTCTCCGTTGTCTCTGCTCCGGAAACTTTGCATTCGGACCAAGGTAGCGAGTTTGAGAATTAACTTGTCAAGGAGTTGCAAGCCGTATACAGGTATGGGTTCAAAAAGACGCGCACGTCAGCGTACCGCCCACAAAGCAACCCCGTCTTAGAGCGTGTGCGTAGTACCTTGCACAACATGTTGGCGATGTACGTAAACGTTAAATACGACAATTGGGCAGAATTACTACCGTTTATTCAGCTCGCGCACAACACAGCCTACAACAAAACGCTCGAAGACACCCCACATTTTTTAATGTTCGGCCGTAGAGCTTCGTTAACCGTTGACATTATTCTCGGCGTCCCGTGTACGTCTGGTTCTGGAACACGATTGGAATACTCCCGTCGTACCATTGAAAACCTGCAACTCGCTTACGAAATTGCTCGTCGCAATTTACAGGAACGTACCGACAAGCAGACAGAAACTAACGAGAAATTGTCCTTTCCGCAATATCAGCAGGGAGATCAGGTGTTCGTACACCGCCCCTATACCGTTGCTGATGGACCGAACCCCAAACTTATTAGTCCCTGGCGTGGTCCATTTACTGTTCGTTCCCAACTATCACCCGTAATTTATCGTGTTGCGAGAGATGGCGAACTTGCGGAAACATCAGTTCATTTTGGTCGTATGAAGGCATACCATAATGACGCGTCTAACTCAGTACCGGATTTTACAGCACTGGATGAGTTCCTTGTGAGAACAACGTTGCCGTTACCTGACTTAGACGGCTCTGTGCTCACCGTGCACATCGGCCCGTATGCTATTGAAGCTATTGAAAGTCATAAGCGTGGCCTTGGTAAAGCCTCGCCGACTAATTTCCAATACCACTTTCTCGTGAAAGATAAACCGTCTAGTTTTGGTATTTGGAGACGTGGCAACATCGTGCCACAAGATGATCAGAGCGTATCGTACGAGGATCCTAGCTGAAGATCCGCATGCATTTGATCGTCCCAAACGTAAGCGAGACGTCGTCGCCTCGTAACCCTGACACAAGCCCCAGTATCGTTCGTTGTCGACGTCGCTATAGCCCTGGGAGTACTTGTAGTCAGCACCGTCGCACCACACCCCACTACCATATAAATATCTGGCCAGATATCGTTTGTTCCTTAGTGGGTCGTTTAACACGTGATTCGCAACCTCACGTGCAGTTGTCTTGTGGATGCTTGGGAGATATCGTTTGTGGAGTAGTGCCCACGAACCAAGTCATGGTCAGACACCTAAATGCTGAACCCCAACAGCCAGTGTGCCGGTATATCGTTGAGATACCAGTGTGGATTGTGTTTTGTTACTTCGTGTGAATGTGCCCCACGCGAAATGATAGCATTTTAATCGTGGTAATTTGCTATAGAGTTTGAGACGTACAAGTGGGAATAAAGCGTTCAACTAGTAGTCATGCAGGGGTGTGCATATACCAAGAGTATACACTTGTGCGTTGTTATTGGGTTATTTGACTACAATAGCCGCGCACAGTGCTCATATACTTTAAAGTATGCACGTGTGTGTGGTTATTCAATCAAGTAATGAACGTTTTCTTAATCGTTTTAGGTGGAAGAGACACGGTGTTCTTTCCATCAGTCTCTTTGTGCGAGACACTAGGGATTCCTGGATACATGGATAATGTATTCTCTAGTGTCGGAATCGTTCCGTTGGATTTGACCGAGGAGAGGCAACCGTGCGCGTGAGTTGCACAATCCAAAGTCATATATCCTCGGGCACAATATGAGTCCCCGCTTGTTTTACTGCATTTTCGTGAGTGCTCTGTCTGCAGTCAATCGTCAATGACTGTCCGAATGTCTCTTGTACAGATCGTCAACTGTATAGATAGTTCGTACTATCAACTCGTTATAAGTCGATTCCAGTGTTTTCACTGAATCGCAAACATGTACTTGCTCAAAAAGTCGATGATGCCTTGTCTGACTGAGGAGACATGTTGTCGTCGTATCGTTCACCATGCACCTGCAGTCCGTTATACTGCACCGTTATTGTCACAACCACACCGTTGTCAAGACATGCAGATTTTATTGTTTATTTTTTTTAATCGTTCTAAAAAATTGGTTGATCAACCTAAACGTTCGTATCGTTTGTTGCGCACCCTGCATGCAAAGCCCTCTGACAAAATTGTCATTCAGTACATTTAATTCTCTTCAGTTTGTGTGTACCAAAGCTTGCAAGCAATCGTTCCATATACACACTGTGAAACGTCGAGAAAAGCTGGAATGTCGTCAAAGGCACATATCATTGTTCGATATGAATGGTTTCGTATACCATTAAAAAGGCACCATACCATCGTTGGGTATGAATGGTTTTGTATACCATTGTTAGTGATGCAAGATTATATACAATGGTTAAGTATACCATCAATCATTCAAAGTACATGGTTTCGTATATCATTGTATAGATGGTTCCGTATATACCATCATTATGTTTTCATGGTTTCGTACACCATACAACATATATCCAGAAAATAGAATGGTTGAGTTCGTATATCATCACTACGTACACATGGTTCCGTATACCATAACACACATACATGGGTCAGTATACCATGGTATGAATGGTTTCGTATACCATATCATGAATGGTTTTGTATATCATTACGTATACAGTTTTGAGTACCATTTTAGGTACACATGGTTCCGTACACCATAGTATACATGGTTTTGTATACCATCATTAATATACATGTTTCCGTACACCATAGTATACATGGTTTTTATACCATCGTAAGTGTACATGGTTCCGTACACCATAGTGCACATGGTTTTGCATACCATCGTAAGTATACGTGGTTCCGTACACCATAGTATACATGATTTTGTATACCATCGTAAGTATACATGATTCCGTACATCATAGTGTACATGGTTTTGTATACCATCACTTGTTATACATGGTTTCGTATACCATTGTTTTAGTCATGGTTTTGTATACCATAACTCACTCGTCATACGTGGTTTCGTATACCATTGTATGCCTGATACATGAATTTGTATCCCATCGTTCGTTACACGTGGTTTCGTATGCCATCGTGCGTTATAAAAGGTTTAATTTTCGTTGTGTATGTTAATCCTGAACCATGCAAGCGCGCATGCGAAGGACATAAACATATCCCACTAGTAGTTGATATTTCGTAGTATATGACTGACACACTAGCAAGTCAAATCATGATCATACAAGCCCGTGGTTTTTACTACGCAAGGGGTGACATGACTAGATGAAAAAGTGCAAAGCTTATACATCAACTACTGCTGTACAATGCCTTGAATGGTAGAAAGCCATAAACCTGTCACTCTTCATAAATGTTCAAAAGCGGTACTGGGTTCTCCAGTATTACGCGTTCAAACATTGGGGGGCGATGTGGGTTCCAGGTTCTCGACCAGACCGTCGCATGGGTATTGTCCCGCGGAGGTCCCACCATTCGCCGAGGTCGTGGATATCCGTATATCTTATTGTACGACTGTGGTCATCCATATTCCATGACTATTTGTTGTCGTCAGCAGAGATGTCGTCAGCAGTGACATTGTCCCGTGACAAGTAGTCACTGCGGATTGGAATGCAAGGCCCGTGCCTCGCACACACTCTCTCTTCCTCTTCCATCATCGTTGATGGTTGTTCGTGAGATCGTCCGTACCGATCCTATACCAAAACCTGGCGTGTCCTACACGCTACACCCTCTAAGAAAGGGAAGTGCCACAGATGTCGAGTCGAACCTGGGGGTCCTCCCCACAGAAGCAGCAGTTTGTTCTTGTTTAGCATTGATTGGCCAAGAAATCTTGGAGAGTCTGATGGGGTCGAGGAATAAATCGCATCAAATGCAGCAGTATTCTATATACTGTACCGTGAAACACACAAGGCATTACCGTCCTAGGAATTTTTTCGGTGTCTATTTTCACGTCGACAGAAGCGGGGGCACAGACAATGAAAATGGTGGCTTTGAGGAGATTTCGTCGACGTCATACTAGTCTTAAGAGTGCTTTTCGAGTGTGTAGGAGACAGAAGTTTTCAGCACAAAAAAGTGGGCATGTACCACACGTTTCCCCATAAGAACACGCCCCTTGCTCGCGCCTCACCGTGCGTCGCTTTGCTGCGCGTAAATCTTGTTTGGCCTCGGCGTTTCAGATACAAAACGGCCGCAACCCTTGCTGGGTACTATGACAGCGAAGGACTGTTTCTGGGCGGGGCGCCGAGATGGGCCGATTGGACAGACGACACCTACAGCTGCTTGACCGCTTCAGAGAACGAAACATACTGCATGGAGTGGTCGTCGAAGAGGTTTGCCAAATGCTTATGAATAGCATCAATACGCGCAGTAGAAAACTTACGCTGTGCTGCATGTATCAGGCACGTAAAGACGCACATCATTATCAAATAAATGCAGTAAATGAGGTGAATGAAATGCGCATGCACAACACAATACCGAACCGACCTCCGCCGTGAGGGGGGTCACCCATATTATTTGGTAAATGAGCTGCTGGCAATAAAGGAGCAACGCCGCTGAAAATATTGGTCGTGTAAAAAGGACATTATCTTGCGTTGTCGCTTCTATTGTCGCGGTGTCGAACACGTACTGTACCTTGCCTTCGATTTTTGTTTAGGTACTATTCGGATGCTGCGGACGATTATCTACTAGGAACCTGCGAGTGCACAAGACCTCAACATCAGACGGAAAACAGTACTACAGCGATCTCGACGCTCGACTGGCCGGACGAGGGCGCGCATGCCTGCACTTCTTGGTCGTGTGACGAGACTCGATACACCAAAGTGACAGCAGAATACCCTACATGGGATATGTTTGAATTTTCAGGACCGTCGTTATCATCTACCACAGTACAGAACGTAGGGTGTGGCCACAACCTTTGGTTAGGCAGTCGGACGACTTGTTTACGCGGTGTTGTTGAAACCACAGTGCCCTTTAGCCTGGCAGTATATAAGCCTTCTGAGGTAGTAGAGATGTTGCATGCGTTGCAGACTCGCCGTCGCTTGGGTAACAAAAGTACAATATTGCCGTTGTCGGGCTCGATACATGCCACACTCTGTAGCAGCCCTTGACACAATTTTCTCGATTTACCAGCCATGGTGTCACATATCGATGCCGGCGAGACAAGATATTGATGTCATGCTAAAACTTACGCATATGAAGGGCATGCACCGTTTGGCCGCGGTAGAAGGCGTGGTTGTCAGCAACTACACTTGTAGAATATTCGCGTTTAGTTCCTGAAAACACCATGTGCAAAAATCATCTGTGCTGTCTTCAAACCTGTAAAATGTTTTGTTCCGTTACCACCCCCTTGCTGTAATTTACCACAGGTGTGTTCGTGCACAAAATACGAGACGAGGACGACTTGCCGTTCCACCCCAACACCAACCCCATCCCGTCGTCGGGATCCCACGCCACCCCCAACCCCCGGCACTCCCACGCCAACCCCCAACAGTGA
The DNA here is from genome assembly GCA_031763025.1 of Macrocystis pyrifera. NCBI lineage: Eukaryota > Phaeophyceae > Laminariales > Laminariaceae > Macrocystis > Macrocystis pyrifera. The sequence goes on from JASSKH010000003.1 coordinate 3,793,680, forward strand.
CGATGATGACGACTATGACGACGACGATTTCAGACGCCTCTTGGACGAAGGGGGCGAAGAAGAAGATGTGGACACCGCGGGCAAGAAGTGTACAAATACGCAGGTAAGCTACTATAAGGCACATGGACCATCGATACCGATGGATTTATGGCTGCCCGCAGATAACGGTATGTTTGACGTTATCCATGCCAACCCATTGCGCTGTCACGGGGGGGGGGGCAGCCGATCAGGAAATGCCTACAGTGCCTTGCGGTCCGGCCTAGCGTTGGTTTCTCTGCGTGGAATACAAAAAGGCTGTGCAGTTTGCCTTTTAGCCACAGAAGTCGCCTCTATTGAAGCAGTATTACTACAGACGGTGATAGCGCTGGGTATAGATGAGAGCAATGTTCCATTTTGGTTTGACGTACAAAATATCACCGTAGAAAAGTGGGGAACGTTAGCAGCCACGTTAACGCTGACCTCCGAATAGCAGTGAAAACACATTGCGGTATGCCGCAACTGAGTAGCAGTGAAAACACATTGTGGTATGCCGCAACTCGCCGGGAATCTGCCGCGCGTGCAAAGAAGGGACTTCCGGTGCCCTGACCATGTCAGAGAGATTAAAAATCTTCAAGTGTACGTACCTCTGCACAACTGGTACACAGGTACGTGGTCGGCGAATTTTGGTACTCATATTCTACTCTGGGAGTTGTCTAAGACATCGGTGTATGAGCAACGAAATCATCGAAACAAAACGTGTCGGGAAATTAAAAACGCGATCACATAGTAACCAAATCTTACCCTGTAAGTTCCTGCGAGGTGGTGCTTACTCACCCGCCGACTCACGCTTAATCTACTCGCCCACACCCTCTCGCTTGCTCCGTGCGGGTGGTGCATACCGTGCCGTGATCTTGCCATCATGAAGGTCTGTGTGGCAACCAGCTGCAGGTTTGTCCAGACGAAGCTGTACACGTCGTGCGACTGCGATCCCGACGAAGATAAGGAACGTTTGACCGGGACGACCTGGTGGCTCGAGTATCCCTACTGCCAAGATTGGAGATGCAGCCGGGTCAGAACCACCGCTGTATGAAATATGGGCTATAGCGATAGTAACCTGTTAACAACCCCCCCGTCGTCGGATCGTCGCACCTATATACTGTACAGCCATGGACCTTGCATGAAAAGTCTTCTCCGCTGTATTCTTGCGGGTCGTGCAAACCGTACCCGTTTCTATCCGTTTGGCGAACTTTCCGAAAAACGTTTCCAGGGAAAGAAACTGGTCACAAAGGACGATGGCGAGCCGAGTTCACTATACTCGTCTGTAAACGGGACCCGGATCTATGTTATCCCGGACTATAAACTAGACTACAGCTGTTCAACGGTGAGGTTCTTGCGCTCGTACTATAGTTGCATTGTAGGTCTGTTCAGAATCGACAGTTTTATTTTATTTTTATTTTTGTCGCGCATGACTTATTGCGTGTCTGTCAAGCCTCCTTGACGAATGAATGCTGGTGTTTCCATGGAGCGAGTGCTGGCCTGCCTTATATTATATTCCATCGGACGGGGGTATCGCCCCCGGGGAGCGTGCGGCAAACATCCAGCGTGTTTAGGGACTCACTGTCCTTAAACTATTTATCCCACTCACTGTTGTGTCGTAACTATAATCCGATGGGGTGCTTGCCGTAGTACGCCTGATTTTCCTGGTTGTCTTCGGGCTCGAGTGGAAGTTACGGGCAGACGGCTCGTAGCGGCAATGTCGCTGCGTCTGTAGGCATGTGCGGTGAACACCGGCGTGGCCGACATCCGCCGTGGCGTTGAGGTGCTCAATAAGGCACTATTGGCTGGACACACCTTGCCGACAAGTATATGTTGAGCCAGTGTCCTTGCCGGTGAAATATAGCCGTGTCTAGAGACAGGCACGGGTGTGTACAACTTTCCACAGCACGAAGCACATATCAAGTGTTTCTCCAGGCTCCGACCCCGAGCCGGACTGTGCTGTACACGCATGTACCTCGAGTCTGCGCCACATGTAACGCCAAAGAGTCGTCTTGCTTAACGCGATCGGCTGGTAATGCACGAAATGGTGATCGTTGAATGGACCTGGGAGTTTCTAAACGGTGAAAATCGTCCGCAAATCGCCACAACCATTCGTGGCATGCACGTGTGTTTCGCGTCGGGAATGAAGGACGGAAGCGTGCCGAACGGGGCCTCCTGGTGCAACCATTGGCGGGGAATGACTTCCGTCCCCGGGAATGTCGTCGAACAGCTGTGCGAATGCAACATGAACAACTTCATAGTGGACGGGGCTGAGGGGTACTGCTCGGTAAGGGTACCATCATCGTGTTTTAATGTGTTGCTCGACGCGTGCTACGATCAGGGGTTAGCAACTTAGCCTTACTGGGAGGGTCCTTACTCGAAAAGCTCCAACAACCGATCTTGAGAAAAACGTATCAGCTCAGCCCGATTAACAATGTAAGCATGGGCTACAGTGAGTAGCTGGCAAAGAATGTTCGAAAACGTGTACATCGGATCCAACAGTACTGCATTGGGTAGTTTGTTAGTTGCAATGGTGAAGTGTTTGAAGTAAGATGAGCAGCTCCGTCGGTGAGAAGTTTTGAGGCGCTGAAAAGTGAAAGCCACACCGTAGTACGGGACAAGGGTATGAAGTGTTTTGATGTGCTGTTTGTGGTATATACTGTGGACCCTGCGTTGTGATGTGCATACTTTGCGAACGCGTAGAGTTTCGGTCAGCTGAAATTCGGGACAGCACGAGAAACGGGGGCAGATGGCACCTGTGTGAAAGTGTGTAGAGCAGAACGAACACGTCCCAAACAGCAAGTGAACGTGCGGAGAAAAATATTTCACGTCAAGCCTCGGGTGGGCACGGAGAGAGGGGGGGAGGGTAAGGAGGGTCAGTGGTTTGTAAACATATTCCTATTGAAACTTCGTCACAAATGTAGGCGTGCATGGCGTAGGGACTGTGGTTAGCACGCAGCCACAGTAGTAGAGGGCAAAAACTATGTTCCAAATATTTTATCAGAGTTTGGCTTCGGATGGTCGAGAGACGGCGCAGGGGGTTTCCATCAGACCGATACAAGGCGATACCGACTACACTACTACAGCACGTAGTTCTTTCAACACCGCTACTTTGCCTCTTCACTCAGAAGCCGAAGTGTTTCCCATGGGCAAATATTTCGAAGTCATACCACATTGTGGCGTTATTCGCGCGTGGGGGATAGACGGTGGTGCTCGATTTGGTTTTCCATACACGTGCGTCGCCAACGCCGAAACGCGCTGCCCGCCTCCCTCTCCCGTATTCCCGGGTTTGCGATTCGTCATCTGCAGGATTGGAGCTGCACTACGTACTTCATGGCGCGATGCTCAGTGAGTCCGGCGTGTAGACAAGTAGGAACTGCAGTAACACCCTTACACCTTGGTCGAGAGTAGGGACCAATGGCGAAAGCGAGCGCGAACAAAGCCGTCGACAACGAAGCGATAAGAGATTGTAGCCGCGCTCTTGTCGGCTGTATGCAAGCCGAACGTATGCCCTCCCTTTTCCTTGAGAACAGTACTACGTGCATACCGTCCAAGGAGACCCACGTGCCAGCCCAGAACCCTCATGCATGAACACCCACTATCCGTATTTTCGTGATGTTTTTTTCCTTGGACGTCTCTGTGTAATGGACTGCTCGGTGGTCAACGGTTGTGGCTGCGCTCGGGGAACGCACGCGGGGCATGTGTAAAAGGACACCGCGCGTCCTCGTGCATACGAGTGAACCTTGATTAATGAAAACCGTTCGTTGTAGCACAAACATATGCCTATTGCGCCGAGCGAGGACGCACTTCGGTTTAGGTTTAAACGGGAGATGATGCTACACGCGGATATACGGCCTGCTCCCAGGTTGTTCGATCCTGAAGTAGGGGTCTGAAGTTGATTTAGGTTTCATTGCCTACAGTACAATCATTACGAAGTTAGTCGCGCCGTCCGTTTTCCACCGACGCCGAAAACGACAGGTTTGCTCGGTCGTCACCGGTGCCCTACTAGGAGTGCTGGTCTTGTTGGCCGTATTCCCGCTGGTGGTCGCATGGTTCATGGGGAACCGCGAGGGACGATTTGGTGCTCCGGTTGCAGTCGCCGGCTCGATATTGATGGCGGTGTACCTGGGAGGCGTTGCTTTGATCTGGACCGTACTCTTTCCAACAGCTGTTGCCCTTGTTATTCTCGGAAGGTGTGTGAAAGGTCCGGTTGAAATTGGTCTATGTGTCGTGTCGTTACGATAAACCGTCTTTCGCCACGCCGCGTAAAGTAGGGCAACTTTTTCGCGGTGTCGAGCGGGTAACACTTTCGGCTCTCAATGCCGTAAGGGCACAAAGCGTTTGCTTTAGCGTACTTTTGCAATTATAAGCTGTGTGCTACACACGAGCGCACACAATCACTGCTCGCGGCGTTGTCGCATGTGCTTGCCTCGCAGGTTATATGCGAAGCGCAAGTTGGCGGCAAAGGTCAACCCCGAAACATAAAAGTCGTCCCTGGTGAGTTGCTTATATGCAATACGGGTTGAGTCGCACGGTCGCCAGCTCAGGCAAATCAACTATTACCGTGGTCCATAGTAAATAGGACCTACGCTGCACATAAAAGCCTATATATATTTTCAATTTTTACTAACAATATTTGGTCTTATTTACTATGGTCCCCCGTAGTACTGTACTGCAAAACACAAATACAAGAGATCCAACCGCAATAAAATATCATTCCAACCGCCCGGATGTTTGCAAGGTGTACCGTACATCCTCGTCAGTTTGGGCATACGTTCTTGGCCCACCCGCCCGTATTCCGCATACCCGAATGCCTTGGCGGCAAGCACGACAAAGTACGGCTTTATTTTCTGCGGGGATAATTACACGGGGACGCGCTGCCGTCGCCCGGTCATAGATACACGATATCTGGTACCCTGATATATTATTTTGACTGGCAGGAGACAAATGTGCATTCAAGAAGAAAGTACCACCTGACAACAAAGTGTTGGTTAGAGGTTCTTGTTTCCCCCCATGAAATTCAAACTGACGATCCCTAGTTTTCAAGGAGGGGTGCGAATGTATCTTCATCGCGATAATTCCCTTTTTTTCTTTCGGCTCTCCCCCTCCGCTCGATTTCGTGTGAAAAAAACATTCTGCCGGCCGACATTCCAGATGCTGTGGACACGGCCGAGCTGACGCTGAACCAGGCTAGCAACGGTTTCGTGTAGGCTGGTTTTCCGCCTCGGCGTACGTATTCATGCTTGTTACCTTGCTTGAGTGTAGTTATTGTTGTTGGATCCTGTGTGTTTGGAGGCAAGTTTGTGCATTTTCCATACTCGTACACGAAATTCGCCACGATTGCTGCGCCCAGTCTGTGACATGGGAAAATTAGCTAATTTACCGCCGTCACACAGCTGTCAGTAGCTCACCAGTTCGCTGTCGGCGACATACACATAGTAAGTAGCCATCTCATATGTAGCTCGTGGAGCACAGCGCTGACACACGAGTGGATTTTTGACGATGTGATATAACTTCATAAGCGTTCATATGCGGGGGAATTCAGAAACTCCATTCGAAGTTTTCCAGGAATTAATCTGAAGTACGTTGTTTAATCGTAGCCGCTGGGGTGTCCAAAAACACAAAGGCCTGACCAGCAGTTCCTCCGGGCGGGCCGAAAACACTATCTCTTTGTGCCTGATTGTTGCCTTTGTCGAGAAAATCCCCGAGAGACCTTAGACGGACCACGGTCGGGGTGGCCACTGGCAGCAGCAGCAGGATTGAGAGATGGGGAGGCTGCCGGAAAAAGAGCAGTAAAAGGTCTGCCCTGGGGGCATGTTATGGGTAACATGATAGGCCTGGCCCTGCGAGCAGGAGGTTGTTATAAATAAAATCGCGCTAGATTGGAGATAGTGAGGGGCCTCAGAACACGGTCAGATTGGACACAAGGACTGCAGCAGCATTGGATGAGAGTGAACAAGTGAATAGCAAACCAGTGAAGGAATAGGACTGTAGGAGCGAGTGAGAATGACATAGAAACATGGGACTTTGTAGTAGGAATGGGAGATGCTTGGATAACCATGCAGGGTATCATGCGCCTCTTGCTCCCATCGTCACGATAGATTGTGTAACAGTAGTCTGAAAGATGGCGAAGTGCCCCACCAATCCAGGAGGTCCAAAACCTTTCGCTGATGACAGGACCATCGCATTGAGTGAACAAAGCGTGATTTATGCACTTTTTTCTTGTCAGATGCACTTCGGGCACCCCGGCCATGTGTGCAGTTATCACCGATCGCACAGGCCGTGACGATCTCGCCGACTGTGCCGTGCCTTAGCGCGGAGAAGCCACTACAGCAGCAACTGTCTCTGATGACGTGATACTCTTGACTACCTCACGCACAAGCTTTTGCCGGAACCGAGCATCTCTCCCAGCAAGCCCCAACCAGCGAGTACTCCCAAGCACCTAGAAACGAGACGCTAGCGTGTCGGTTATATCCACTGGTGTGATAAGCTGAGCCGTATTGGTTTCACGGGTGGGCTCTCATGGTAGCAGGAAGTAAAGGGGTACATGAAGACATGGCGTAGAATATAGACGACATATATGAAGGGGAAGTAGTAGGCATGATCCGAGGTCCATATACAATACCCCTCGGGAAAAACATGCCGGACCTCTCTACGAACCCCCAGACGGTTCTGAGGTGATATTGGGTTTCAGAATAGGAATGCGAGACTGGGTTTCAGTAGTATTCGGAGGCGGTACATAGCCGGGGATGTAGAAAAAAAAGGTCAGCCTCTCATGCCAGGATGTACCTCACATGGAGACTGACTCTGGCCTGCCGTGGTAAGAGAACTGACGTACGTATGAGTGAGTACTATGAGTAAGACTGCTGTTGGACTGACTATTCGGTGGTAGAGAAGACTGCTGCTGTAGAGAATAGTACTATTAGCAGGGAGACTGATTACTTGGAGACTACTCGAGTACGTAACCAATAACAGAGAGTGCTTCCCGAGAGAGCGACAGTCTAAAGAGAATGTCGGTAGTCAGGTTGTCGATCATTGGCCGATAGCAGAGACATATACGAGTAATATAGATCAGAGTATGGGCAAGCTATTGACTCTTGTAGACAGAAGATGTCCGCCCAAACCCCTGGACCCGTCGTGGGGTCCCTGTTAATTTTACCCACTACGAAAACCCCACGAAGATTAATGAGACCGGCTAACCCGCAGCGTATGCCCCGCGTCTTCCCCTGCGGGGCTAAGCAACATCTCACACCAACACTCCGTCCTACTTATTACATCCCACAACCACATACAGCCCCAATAATCACACCGACTTCTTGCAACCTGACCCCCCCCGTCTCTTGAGCGACAGGGCGGGCGGGTGGGAGAGTCGATCGATCCAGTTGGTCTCGCTGTCTTCTACCACGCGAAGGTTGTGATCCTACGTTACCACCACCTGCGACAGAATGAGCCAGCTCTGTCCTTCGTCCGCTTCGATGTGCTCGTAGCTCGCTGCCTCCGCTGTCTTACGCTGACTGGAGACCGGACGAGTGCGTCGCACCCTTGTACGTCGGCCTAATTCAAACTACTCCGTTAATCGAATTCAACTCGCCTCACAAACGCCAGTTTCCTACGGAAACCTACATTTTGTTATAGCTCAAGAATACTCTGAGTATTTGTTTTCTACTGCAGGCAAGTCACGTTCGCCGACGTGCTAAAAAGGCCTGCCAGTGGTGTGGCAAAACCCTCCACCAACCCTGGACCCGTCGTGCGGTCCCTGTTAATTTTACCCAGTACGAAAACCCCACGAAGATTAATGAGACTGGCTAACCCGCAGCTTATGCCCCGCGTCTTCCCCTGCGGGGCTAAGTAACATCTCACACCATAAGGCCAGCCTGATCATTAATTATACGCCCCGTGCTACTCGTACCCTAGCCTGTTATCCGATATATCCCGATTGCACGACGGGGACCGATTCTGCCCTTCCCCCGCCTCCCGCACATGCGTCATGAACGCTCGCGACTTCCATCTGCCTGCGCGCTGAATTTGCAGCTCTGGCACCCCTTGCGCAGCCAACTGGGTTGCACCCCCGATTCTTCCCGAGTGTAGCGCGTACTGCACGGGGTCCCTCCCGCTACTCCCGATCATGAATCTCAACACTGCTACAGCTTCCGTCCGTGTGAACGGCTTCCACCCGTGTAGCGTACACCTAACCGTCAAGGGTGACCCTTCCGGAAGCAGCGGGTGAACGGCGAGGAGGTCCAGCAGCCCTTCGAAAGCGCCCACTGGACCCCCGCTGGAATCGCCCGCTTTTGCTACGCGCGTTCAAGTAATCGTGCAGCCCGCCCTCTTCTGGTCAATCTTCGACGCCACGGACCGCACCTGTACCGAGTCGGCGATCGATCTGTTTTCCATCGCGACCTGAACTCCCTCTCGAAAGAAAGTGAGACAGTTTCGCGTCAGACAAAACTCGGGATACACTTTTCCGTTCGCGTATGCCCATAACTCCGACGCGCGACACAGCAGGAAGTACGACAACGCAAGACTCAACCACATAACCTTCCCCCCGTCTGCCATACTTGTGACTACTTGCTTTCCATGGGCTAAAATGGGCCAGGTCAGTGGCAACCTAACCTGCGCGGGTTTTTGCGCGGCACCGTGCGCGCGGTCAATCCCTTTTCCCACGGCAACGATCATGCAGTGCGAGTTGGGGAGTTCCCACCCTGCATACATCTTGTGGAAGAACTTGATAGAGGCAAGATACCCCCTCACGGTGGACTGCTGGTTGTTGTGCACGTCACACCGACTCGCCATGAACCCCATCAACTCCGAAAGCACCAGGGCAGGGTTGTCGGAATTACGTTGCAGCCAGGGCTGGTTGCCCTGCGCCACCCTTTCCGCGACCCAGACCTTCCACTTAGGTAATTTTTCTGGGTACTTTCTCCCACCGACCCGAGCGCCAGCGTTTCCACTAGACGCGCCACCTCCTTCTTATCCTCCATCTTTATTTTCCCTGTTCCTGTGGGCGCCACCGGTTAAACGTGGAGTGAACGGGGGAAAACGAGGGGGGGGGAGAAATGCAGTATCGTCCCCGCAGGATGCCGTGCACACAAAATCAACACGAGTCCTGTCCGTTGACCATGATGTCCCACAACCGATCGTCATGCCGGTTAGAAACGGTTTTGGTTCCCAGTACGACGTCAAAAATCCTTGACCCCTGGCAGCCGATATCCAGCTCCACCCAGTCGTTACTACCCGTCGCTTCCCTATCTTTTTCTGCCAGCTCGACTCGAGGCCAGCGCGATATGCTGTCCGCCAAGATGTTTTGCACGCTATGTATGTGCTTGGCCGCGTGACTCCATCCGCCCTTGATTTCGAGGCGGCCGAGCATTCTCAGAAGTAAGCACGCCCTCCTGTCTTTCGCCCCGCCGCACTTATTAACCCATGTATGTGATGGCGGCCACGTTGTCGCCCCGCATCGCGATCGGATCTCCTACCGACACTGGTCTGTCCCCTGTCAATTCGAGCATCACCCACGCTGTCACTACCATCCCCAGTAACTCTAGCAAGTTGATCGTGATGGTACACGTTTCACGAAGTTCGGCCTTCCGTTTCAGTTCCGCCGTTAGTGCGGGTGGTAGATCGTATCTCCCGAAGAACTTCTTTTCGACGCAGCACCCACCGACCGCTGCAAAACTCGCATCGGATAGATAATGCCGTTTGGCCGGTAGTATGAGCGCGGTGTAGCAGGGCGCAGTAATTGCCCCCCCTACTTGCAGAAGCTTGCGGTTTATCGCCCGCTTCCAAAATAGAAGGTCGGCGTGGAACTCTCTGCCTAGTCTCAGACGGTGCTAATTCCTAGGGTTTCACTCATCATGCAACCCCGTGAGCCTAAGCAGTCTCCACACGAAATACCCGCCGGCGCATACTGCGTATGCCAGGTTCCAGAGCTTCCCTACCATACCGAGGACGTCTTTTGCTTTGGCGCGTCGTCTGTGCGTAGGCCAGTGATAGTCCAAAAGGCTTCGGATCGCTTCTGTTTTTTCACGTGTCAAGGAGATTCTCATGGTGTGCGAGTTTATGGTGAAACCTAGGGCATCAATCTTGGAATCCCAATCTGCACTCCTTTTGGGTGCAAGGATCGGCGTGGTGCCTTTCTCACCCGGCCCACCCAACAAACGTACGTGGTCGGAGGCTAGAGAGGCTGAGGCGACTAACGCGGACGAGCCTACGTCGGAATGCTGCACTTTTATTAGCAAGTAATCGTCCACGTATACGGTAACGAAGAAGGAATCCGACCCCCCCTCCCCACGGTTCGCACGAATTGTTGCGTCTGCGGGTACGGACGTTGGGTTTCCTTCTTCCCAACGGTCTACCACCTTCACGTGAGCCATCATTTCTGTCCCTTCTTGCAGTATCTGGGCCGACTCCACCGTGGTGTTACAGTGAGCGTGTTCGGCGGCTGCCGACATCACGCCCCAAAAACAGGGGGACCCTGACCAACCGAACGTCAAACAGAAATCGATGACTACCAATTCCCCTACCGGGTAGCAGAAATTGTGAGCCTCGTCGGGGTCTATTCTGACGTGGCGAAAGGCATCAGACACGTCAGCCTTGCTCATCAGAATAAACTTGGTCGGTAATTTCTTTCGCAGGCTGACTAGTTCCGCGAGGAATTTTGGAAGGGACTCTGTGCACAGACACGGAGGAGTCGGTGTCTGCATTCAATCCTCCCTTCCTCTTCCTGTTCTGCATCTCGAAGGAGAAGTCGTTAATTATCCGAGTCTTGTGTGTGACGACTGCTCCCAGCGGTGACACGCGTAGGTTTGGGATTTCGTGGGTGGCTGCTTTCTTTATCACGAGGCATTTTTGGTGTCTTACGTTTTCACAAAGCTTGTCCCAGATAACTAACATGTGCGGCCACGCTTCGGTGGTTACCATACAGTAGAGCGCGCTCCAGACCCCGCCCGTGGGCTACTGCCTGCACCGGGACCCCTCTGGTAACTATCATGATCAGTTTATCAATGGCACCAAAACCTATTGTTTCATCAAAATACGGCTGTATTTGCGTTGCATCTAACAGTGGTGCTATGAGAAACCCTCCCAGCGCCCTGGCCACGTCGCCCACGACGCCGAAGTAGGGTCTCGTCAATTCCTTGCAAACGTCGGCAAGCTTGTACAGCAGTTCCTGATTAGCGCGTGCATCGAAGTTTTCCTTTCCAAGGTTGGCTTTTTTTGTATGCCAGGTCCGCACCATGAGTTCGGTCTGCGGTCGACGAAGCGACTCCCCATGAGGAAGCCGCGAGCATGCTGACCCGCTAACAGTCCGCGACTCGACCGGATCGAACGTGTGTTTGGCTACTCGTGGCCGGCGCTTTTCGCCCTGCCGCGGCTTCTTACGGCCACTGTTTCGATCCTGCCATGTGCATGTCTTGAGAGAGAGTACGGGTTCTGTTGGCATTCCACGTTTCGTATGAAAGAAGTACTGCGCGACCTGTCACTGCTTCGCGGTCCGTACGCCGGGTCCGTACGGTGAGCCTGCGTGAAAGGTGGACTACGGCCCTCTGGCCCCGGCTGCGGCACGTTTGGGAGACCGCTGCCGTACCGAAGTTATCTGTACGTCTGTGTATATGTTTTCGTTCTCGGTTTCTTTTCTTGTGTTCTGGTGTGTGTTGGTTCGGGGTACGCCCGCGGAGCAGTGAGGTGCGCCCAGGCCCCCCTACCGGCTCCGTCGGAAGGGGACAAAAGGGAACCCCTCTCGACGCACGAAAAGAAAGAAAATAAAAGCACCACACAGAGGATCGTAAAATGAAAACGAATTATTATTTTTGTTGTTGTTAGGGATGCACATACTCTTTCACAGTTACTATTACTAGAGAAGTGGGAATTACGAATGTGACAGATACTGACTGCCGCAGCGACAGGGCATAGCGCCCGTTTTTTTTAGGACAAGTTATTTGTGTTATGTGCGGCATGCCCGGTATTATATATCGGTTCGTATGCGAATGAAGCAACGCGTGTTGTCGCGAACATCGATTAATAACTTCTGATCGAGACGCTGCATACATACGGTTCGTCGTTTATTTCCCTGTATTGACACCGCTTTACTTGCGACTCCTGTGTCTGCTGCTTTCTCGACGCCTGTGTGATGTATGGAAGGCGTCGACAGCAGCGTTTGATTATAATATTTCCGCTTTTGCGCCCCAGCCCGTCCTCTCGTGTCGGAATTCTCGTGCTCTGTTTCGTGCTTACTTTTAACATATTTGTCTTCATAACGCGTCTTGTCGTTGTAATTTTGTTGTTGGAACCAGTGGGCTACTGCAAGACTACAGCTCGTACGCTTTCTTCATTTTTCTGCGCGTATTCATTGCCAAGTGCTATCTTCGCCGCCTCTTGTGCATGGCGTCTGCGGCATCTGCGGCGAATCGCTGTCTGCTCAGCTTATCGTCGTGTTGCCCTGCAGTCACGTTTTCCACTACTCTTGCGTGGAAGACATACTGCGGTACGCTAGATATAGTGCGCCGTCTGGCTTTGTGACGATCGACTGCATGATGTGTGGCGAGCCCGCCGTCGTCGCTCTCCTTCCGGCATTCGGCGACGCTGACGACTCCAAGCCCCTTCCTCGTCAGGTTCGGGGCTGTGCGTGCTGAGGACGGAATTAGCGACGAGAATGCTGATGGTTCTTTGGAGCCATGGCACATGTTTGCTCATGGAAAAAATTGTATAGGGCGGTTCCGCCATTTTACTTGCCCACCAAGAAGACGTTGCCCGACTTGCGTACCTCGCTTTCATTCCTGCCCGGGGGTGGGGCCCTTGGGTGCGATATCTGCGGCTAATGTCGGCGGACGTCCAGCACCAGCAGTTTCTCGATGCCCATGCTGAGACTCGGTCCGCCTTTGGGGAGTGGGCCCTGAGCGTCGACCCGGCCATCCAACACCAGGACAGCGTCTCCGTCATCCGTGACTTACCTCCATTCCATTCGTTGCTTGCGCCACGAACTTATCCGTGACTGGTGTGCAATTATTCCGCATGATTTTTTATTGCGCGAATGGTACGCTGCGGCCATGTCGGCTTCCTTCTTTGTGCTTGTTATTGAAAGTCGGTCATGTCGACTTTCTTCTTTGTGCTTGTTGTGGAATGTAGGTGTTGCTGAATGTCGCTAACGGCCGTCTTATGTTACAGTACATACTGTGTGGGCGGGGCGGGGCATGGGTCCGGGCTGGGGAGAGCGCGAGTAGGGGGAGGCGCGTGTGGTGGGCGTTGTCGGCTATCGCATCATACTCGTCCGGCTTTTCGTAAGGGGATCAGTGACAATTATCAACGTGTCATGCAGACTTCGTTGGTTCTGTTTCACTGTTCCCACTGTGTTTTAGAGGTGGTCGGAGTCCACAGATCAAATCCATGTATCGCCGAGCTCCAGTATGCTGCTGTTGTTGCGGCGGGGTAGTTCAAGGCAGCAACAGTGACACAAAATCTGGTAGAGTAGCACCTCCTTTCGCTATCACTGAAGCACAACACAACTGTCGCCTAATGCAGCAGGGTCAGCAACAATCGGCAGAGCTATCGGCACTGTCGTCGATATCGTCACATACATGTCGTCACATAGAAATACATGGATGTTACCTACGTGAGATACGTGCGTGTGTCGCAGTCCATTTCTGTTTGCATGATGAGGATACTTTTTAATATATTTTTGGAAATGCCTACCAACAAATCCTACTGCTGGAAAGTTGGCTTACTACATATTGTGCGACTTTACACTTCAATGTACCGCCGAGCGAGACAGACCAAGGGCATGTTTTTATGTGTTGTGCATAAGCCAAAACAACCTCGATGACGGATAAATAATAATAACGGGCGCGGCCGTCGGTCCGACAATTGACGATAACGTTTACCTAGTATACATTTGTATTGACATCTACGAAATTTTCCATTTCTACGTCGTTAGGAAGACCCCCTACGTCGCCTCAGGATTGGTCTGCCGATATACCTCTGCACTGTTGTTCCCTCTTCGGGATAGGGTGGTAGCATGGAGTCTGTCTCCGACTCTTGTTCGATAGGTCAGGATCCGCTTCTCTGCCAGGTCCGCAATGCGGCGCTGAGTTGCGGCCATCTATTCCACAGCCTTTGTATTGAATACTTGGCTCGCCATTCTGGGTACCTCCTGCACGGATCATCATTAACATAAGGCGCCGCTATCGATTGTCCGAATTTTCGACGAGCTTCTGAACTATCGTCTATATCGACGCTCCAGGTGGATGTTGACTCGTGCTCATTGCCGTGTGTACACTGGCACGAGTGTCTCACGTTATGCCCACGCCAGATTCGTGCGCAGGATATTTTGTGTGCCTTTGCGGGATGATATCCTGGGAATACGCTGGCCTCCTTCTATACCTCCAGCTGGATGGGGACTCTGTGCCCTCGAGTATCGTGTTCGTCTACGTCGGCAACAACGCCCGGTGACCGAATCTTTATGCTGTTCCCTGTACCCAGACCATTGCTTCGAGCTACTCCGCTGGAAATATGATCTGAACTACATGGCCGAAGGTGGCCACCGTCATCTCCGTAAGCACGTCACAGGTGAAGAAGGCGTCGAGCTTTGCGATGTCTTCTACGACTGCAAAAGCCTCCAATGTTATTATTATTATTTTTTTGCGTCGAGAAGGCATTACATGTAGACCGCTCGTGTACGTACTTGCAGTTGATCATGCAGGCCGCTGATGCGTGACTTTCTTGTACGCCGCACCAAACCTGCTGCTGCTGGATTGCGGATTCACCAGCTTTGGATCAGGCTATCGCGTCCCACGCGAGACCTAGGCCTCGCGTGATTTCCTCTTTTTTTTCCCAGCTTGCATCCTGATCCGTGCTTTATGAGGCGAGGTCTCGGCGGCGGCGGCGATATACGTACATTGTGCGACAACATCAATACCAGGTACTGCAAAAGTGATATTATTGCGACAGTATGAAACAGTACACCCAGCGCAGTCCCGATGTCACTGGGACCCGCGTGCAGAACAACCCTCTGCGCGCTATGCTATAGATATCTCACTCTCTGAGCGTGCTCGGTTGGTACATCCCTGGCCTCTCGGCCGCACGCCCATGGTCTTACCTGGAGCCGGCAACTAAACTAAATTGGCGCGAAGCGCCAAAAACGAGGGAGCGAAGCGACCTAATATTGTTTTTGCCGATAGGCAAGAAAAACAAATTCGTATAGCGGTGGGTACAGGCTGCGTATGTCTGTCACTAAAGTTGTGCTTTTGTAGTACTGATTGCGAGAGCTGTACCTGACCGATTTCCACACACTCGACATCTACAGAAGCGGACGATTGTGGGCTAACGCGTGGAACTTGTTTCGCTGCAAAAGTTGTCTCGAGTTGGTCGCAGTCAGAGTGCTGCTATGGTCTTGGTGATGTTTTGGGGGCGGGACTATATCGTTTGTAGTTTGACTTCGTTTTCTGTGAACGCACACGGCCAACGGCATGTAACAGACAAACTCGATTTCTCTATCTATCTACTGGTACTGGACGACAAGACGAGTACTTCAGCTTTTAGGTCTGTTTACACTGCTCCACAACACAGATGCTGGATACGTTTTTGCCTTGATGTTCTCCATCTATTAGATTCATTTATTTCTTTTCGCCTTTCCGCTGGATATTTTCAATAGGTCAGACGATGGTTTTCTGCAGCGACCGGTTCAGTTTGCCTATTATAATTCCACGAGCACTTACTTATCGTGAGAAAGCAGCTAGCCTGGCCGGGTGAATTAAATATATATTAACTACGTGCAGGCGGAAGAACGTGCCCATGGGAAGTCATCACCGGGTTTACAGGTGTGCGCACTGTATCTCCTCATGAACCTAAATCGAGTAGTTTCTCAAACAAAACGTATTTCCGTTACGCTCATGAGTCCTCGTTGGGGGCAACACGCAGAAACATTCTTCGTCGCTCACTGCTCCTACAGCCACCCGAAACATATATCTAAAAAACAAGTTCTTCGCATACATCTCAAACGCATTCCGCTCTCAGAAGCTGTGCACCGCCCGTATGTGTCGGATGTAGTCTGCAAGGACAACATCTACATTTCTTGCGGAATAATCAAGACACGTGAACTATACGTTGATTAATAGAGTGCCCAACACAAGAACACAACCACCCTCGTAACATCAACGGAGTAAAAAGGTCGCCTAATGGCGGTGGCAGAATCTATCCCTGAAGCATATTGGATAGTGCACATGCTGCACGTATCGTGCGCCACAAGGTTTGACCTCAACAGCATTATTCGGGCCGCCCGCACTCCACGTGCGCCATCATCGTGGGCTAGAATTGCAGCCCGCCTGACACATTTCGTCTCGGGCGTATACAACTCGCACTCCCCACTGAGTTTCCAATTTTCGTTCATCTCCTTCGGATGCTTAAAAGTCCCGGGAAAGCTCGTCGGGTGCATTTTAGCACTTAATACATCTTCCAGCTTCGTGCCGCTGCCAAAAGTGATTATGATGGTATTTCTATGCTCCTACTGCCATCTCCTACCCCCCGGCAACCCGCGAAAATCTGGATGGCATTGACAACAGCACAGCTACCGTCTGCCCCCCCCTGATCTCGGGCAGCTTGGTGTTCTGCATATATATATGCTCAAACTGAAGGTCATCAGCGATTCAACAAGCAACTTGTCAGCATTTGCCACGAGTGTCACCTGCGGGGCCTCCACTACCGACGAAAGCGCAGCAGTTGGTCTTGATGGGTGCACCTTTTGCACGAACAGCCCTTAGCGGTTCCCTGGTGTTGATGTGGACGTGGTGCCTGCGTCACCACCCGTGAGACGTCGAACGTGGGGAGGACGTGTCATTTAGCCCAAATGCCGCAAGAAAATTACCGGAAAAGTACAGGCCCTCACTCGAGCATTAGAAACTTTAAAACACGAAAACGGGCTGGGCTTCATTTGCTGTGTTAACAGTAACCTCGAGGTGGCCGGCCTTGTTGCTCAAACTGGGGACAACGACGTTCTTTACCGCTTCCATATCCGCGACGACATCGCTCTCCTTCAGTTTCGCATCAGTGCAGCTATCCTCCGGCACGTGTGAACATAGCGACACCCGTTCCGTTCCAGTATTATGTCTACATCGTCTTGGCGCCCGTCCTACTGGCGGAGGGGCTGTTCCACTACCGCGAAGGTTTATGGCAAAGGGTCGCCTCCGCGAAATCTTCTGCACGGAATTTTGAAAAATAGTTATTCGCCTTATCCTAAAACATGCAAACTACTGCCGCCGCCGTGGCAAAGTGGGATACTGAATCGCATGGAAACCTCTAGGCGCATGTACACTCTGACCGACGGCGGTGGCAGGGGAAACAAGAGTCATGGTACATTTAACACGGCACTCAGTACAACAGAAACTTAACCCATATCGCTGGTATTGCTGAAGCATAAACGGCACAACCTACCGTACCCTACCTACTGCTGTGGTACTGCACGAGAAGGCACAGTGGTAGGATTATAGCGCACAGAGGTGGTGTGCAGCGTCAGTCACCACGAACAAGTAGGTAGAGGTTGGGATCAAATCAAACGGCTAATTTACCCTCAAACCTTGATACAAAGTGCACGAAAACGGCGACGAAAACAAGTGCCGGTGACTACTTAGTCCCAGTGCTGCTCACCTGAATCGAGATTTCCTTCCTACCCTCTTCATGGAAAACGCCGACGTTCGCGTTAACACCAATGGGCCCTTGCTCTCCGTCGCCGTTCGGGATTCACCCATCGTGCACGCCTGCTCCCCCCCCCCCTCGCCCCACCTCCATGCCTGCGACGACTAGTGTGGGTTCAGCGCTGAGAGCTACGGCACCGTGGAGTGTTTCACCCAGGAAGTTAATCCGGCGGCGAGGCGAGTTCCCTCTGCCCCATCTCCGTCGCAGGTAGCTCACTCGCCGCGTCGGGCAGGCGTGGTGTCCTCTCCTGTCCGCCAAGACGGGCACCTTTGCAGTTGGCGTTTGCACCACGGCGTGCGGTTCCGGGCTTGGGTCTTGCCATGGGGTTGAGCGTACAACCCTCACCACCTTCACCCGCCGGGCCTGTTGCTTGCGCCGACTCTCGTGCACGACTATTGCTTACTACTGGTTGGTTTGTAGTCTTCCGTCAGCGAATTGACTTCCTCAGCAAGCAACGCCTGTGTTGTTCCTCCTGGTCTCTTTCCGCCGTCGCCGCCGCTGCAAGGGCATCGCTTTCGGCTGCGTGTATGACAACCGCACGACAAACACAACGTGTATGTTGCGAGTATGCGACACCACTTTAGCATATTTTATTTTCTTATTTCGGATCAGGCTCTATTTATTTTCATGTGAGACGGGGTGTGTCCTACTCAACTTCCAGTATAAATAATGCCACATCCTGGTCTTTGTCAAAATCTCGAGCCTGAAGCTATAAACTCCTGTCGTGTACTGCAGTTGTTTTCTCTGGTGTCAGCATACCGCTTGGTGTTGCACTATTTCTATAGAGTGAAAGAGAGGCGTGAATGCAAAGAGAAAAACGAACAAAGGGTGATACATCGTCAGTGCCAGCAGTACTGCCAGTACCACCACCCCTCTGCATTGCTCTCAACATGATTTCAAACGCCACTCATCGTTCGACTAATCATACCAAAACGCACAGCGCGAAAATGGTACCGATCACTGCTCCCGTCAGTGCTGCTGCTGTAGGTACGTACATAACCAGTGTGGTGCCCAATAACTACGATATGTGTTGGATGGACTGCTGCGCAAGTCTAACCCGGTGCACAGCCGGACGCGTGTAGCGATGAGGCCAAGAACTGCCTCACAGGCAGTTCTTCTTACACCTATTAGTATATTATAAGGCGGGTGACATAAGGTACGAGTTGCCATACCTGCTTCGCTGAAGCAGACGCACACACTGCAACAGGACGCCGCCTCCCCCTGTGGACAGGTGCTACGCAGCACACATGGAGACCACGAAGCGTCTCACGAAAAACTTCCCCGGATGAACGGCTAACGAACATGCGCGAGGAAGCCAACGAGTTGCGACCCCTGCTTCGCTGAAGCAGATGCACACACTGAAACAGGACACTGCCTCCCCCTGGGGACGGGTGCTACGTATACGAAGAAACACCAAGATGCAACACCTGCTCCGCTGAAGCAGACGCACACACTACAACAGCACACCGTCCCCGCCTCTAGACGGCTGTTACGCATACGAAGAAACAGGTACCCATGAAATCCGCTACGGCGGAGATACGCGGCGTACCCACGGACACCACGAAACGCCTTGCGAAACACTCCCCAAGATGAACGGCACACGGACATGCGCGAGTAAGCCGACGAGTTGCGACGCCTGCGGCGCTGAACCAGACGCACACACTGCAACGGCACACAGTCCAACTTGTGACACATGCTTCCCGGCCGAACGGCAAACTAATCATGCGCGAGGAAGCCGACGAGTTGCGACATCTGCAAATATCTGACATGCAGTGCTGAAGCACACCCACACACTGCAACAGCACACGGTCCAACTTATGGCACACGCTTCCGCGAATGAACGCCACACGAAACACGGACCAGGGCGCCAACAAAGCGCGATACCTGCATCGCTGAAGCAAGCGCACACATTGCGACAGCATGCCGTCCCTCCTGTGGACGGGTGCTACGCAGACGAAGAAACGAGAACCGACGCAATTCGCTTTGGCGGCGATACGCGGTGTGCCCGCGGAGGTCGCGAAACATATTGCAAAAACCTCCCCCGGATGAACAGCTAATGAAACATGTACGAGGAAGCCGACGAGTCGCGACACCTGTAGCGCTGGAGCAGATGCACATGCTGCAACAGCACACAGTCTAACTTGTGGCACATGCTTTCCCGGATGAACGGCACACGAAACATGGACGGGGGAGTCAATGAGTTGCGACACCTGCTTCACTGAAACAGATGTGATGTGGAGACCGCTCTAGGGTAGTGGTAAGGGTAGGGGTAAGGGACGCAGGTGGTTCTGGCAGCTGGAAAGCAGTGCTTCGCTTCTTCTGATTTAGATCTTCTTATTGATGGCGAGAGCTGAGGAGGTGCTCTGGTAGAGAAGTGAAAGGTAGGGGGCGGGACTCGACGCCCAGATATACTTGTCCCACCCCATGCCACAAGCTCTCCTAAATTCCTCTTATCTGATGTACTCCTACAGAACTTTCCTATGGGTACCGATCGTTCTTCTGCTAATATAAGAACTTCTCACTTCGTAGTCCTATCTGCGTCAAGGAATATTTCTCTCGTCTAACGGGCTATCCGCCCTAGGGAACATTCCTAAAAGAACGTTACTCTCGACTAACGGAATATCCGCCGGGTTAATCCATTCTTTGGATTATTGTCGTATTCGTGAGGCTAATAGACTGCAACGTATTATCTATATCTATAGCCCATGAATACTCTACCCATATCACACAGACGTATGCACCACAATAGCACACGGTCCAACTTGTGGCACACGCTCCCCCGGCTGAACCGCACACGAAACATGGACGCGTAGCACTCGAGCAGATGCACATGCTGCATCAGCACACTGTCCAACTTGTGACACATGCTTCCCCGGATGAACGGCAAACGAAACATGGACGGGGAGTCAAAGAGTTGAGACACTTGTTTCGTTGAAACAGACGCCCGCACTGCAATAGCACACGGTCCAACTGGTGGCACACGCTCCCCCGGATGAACGCCACACGAAACATGGACAAGGAAGTCAACACGATGACACACACACATGCTTCCCCGGATGAACGGCACACGAAGCATGGACGGGGAGCCAAAGAGTTGAGACACCTGCTTCGTTGAAACGGACGTCCGCACTGCAATAGCACACGGTCCAACTGGTGGCGCACGCTTCCCCGGATGAACGCCACACGAAACATGGACAAGGAAGTCAACAAGATGAGACACTTTCTTCGTTGAAGCAGGGGCACACACTGCGACTGCACATCGTCCCCCCTGTGGACGGGTGCTACGCAGACGAAGAAACGAGAATCGACGAAATCCGCTTCGGCGGCGATACGCGGTGTACCCACGGAGGTCACGAAACATCTCGTGAAAAAATTCTGCCGGATGAACGGCTAACGCAATATGCACGAGGAAGCCGACGGGTTGCGACACCTGTAGTGCTGAAGCAGATGCACATGCTGCAACAGCACACAGTCCAACTTGTGGCACATGCTTCCCCGAATGAACAGCACATGAAACACGGACAAGGGAGTCAAAGAGTTGCGACACCTGCTTCGCAGAAACAGACGTGTGCACTGCAACAGGACACCGTCTCCTCCTGTGGATGGGTGCTACGCACATCAAGAAACGAGTACCCATGCAAGCCGCTTCGGCGACGATACGCGGTTCACCCACGGAGGCCACTACCCGGCGTGACACAACTTCCCACGAATGAACGACACGGGACATGCCGGGGGAAGCAACATACTAGCAGAATAGCAATGGATGGGGCAATTTCGGCCCCTGCCCTGTGATTGACCTTTTACAAATATCCGCGCGCGACCCCCCCGAAACGCGACCAGCAAATCGTACCACCATAGGAGGTTAAGCTACAGTGGAGCAACCGGTACCAGTTAGACACCAAATGTACGTACTATTGTAGCAAAGGACAATATAATACCAGTTACCACCGCTACCAGATACACAACCTGTATACTCTGATAATCTCATACTACCAAGGAATAATCAGAGCACCAGTAGCTCAGAGTACGCTCTGCCAGACTACTGCACACGCTCCAGTTCTCGGAAAACGCCGTGCCATACATTCGTAGTATGCCCCGGTACGAGCATTTGACATATCGTACGTACAACCACTGCTGCACGAACACTACTGTATACTCATGGCTGTACTATTAGTAGTCATAATCTGTTGATTAATCCCTAAAGGTATAGGCGCAGCTGGCACGGGAACGCGTGGCTGACTCCAGACATGAAACGGAACTCCTCTTATATTACATCCTCGCTGTCGAGTTGATTCGCCTCATATGCAGTATAGGGTTACACCTGACGAGTGGTACTGGTGGGCACACATTACCCCGATATCCCAATGCCCTACTGCCGGAATCCCTTTCCAGCGTGAAACTCCCCAATCTACCATGGATCTTATATCCCGTGTTTCTGAGTACAATCAACATCCCCCCTACTCAATATACACGACCATACTAATATCCCCCCTGCTCCTGTGCATGATCCATATTCCCCTCAGCTCTGTACATGAAAATGTACGACATCGCAGGACTGATACATCTCAATAAAACTATCAACTCGAATCAAACTCAAAAAGTCAAAAATCCAGTATGTAACTCAAAAATCAAATTCTTGAATCAACACTCAAAAATCTCAAATCAATATTCAAGCACTCAAATCCCCAGCCTCTCTGTTACAAACACATAAAGCTCTCGAAATCCAATGCCAGGTAAAACGGCATTCTTCTCGGATTCAGTCAGGTAAAACGGCATTTTCCGCGGAATTGGTCCAAAGATATTCAGTGGAATCTTGTCGACTTAGTACATTGATCTCCGGGGCCCTCCCCTCGCCAAACGCGACTGGTCTACATCTACGTCGCCAGCGCGCAGCGAACCCACAGATTCAGGCAGATGCCTGGCTATCCCGGGGTGTTGCAGCAGCGACGGTTACGCGGCGGTCGAGACGACATCGGCGGCAGCGGCGGTAGCGAAGACGGCGGTTGCGGCGGCGGTGGTGGTCTCGGCGGCGGCGGTAACAGTGCTTACTGCATGCGCTTCATCGTCGCAACAAAAGTGCAGCAATCCTCTGACTGCTGACGTTGCTGACGGTGCTGCTGGAGCTGCTGCTGCCCCTGCAACTGCTACTCTCCAGCGCCTTTGCCACCAGTGCCAAGCGATTCTTCCAGGTCGTGCTCAAACTTGGCCCTGCTGGGATCGCTGCTGTTTCTGGTGCGGCATCTCCTGTCTCTCCTTCTTACATGCACGTCCTCTCCTCCAGGACCCCGGTCTCATCTTCAAAATACACACACACGCTGGCTCCCTGACCAAGCACACCATCTAAAAATAATAGAAACGCTGGAATCAGATTCCCACCTCTTTAGGTTGGCCTTGGCTACGCTTGCTAATGGAAGATCACCGGTTCTTCACTAGTGTGTTGATTGATCCCTAAAGGTATAGGCGCAGCTGGCACGGGAACGCGTGGCTGACTCCAGACATGAAACGGAACTCCTCTTGTATTACATCCTCGCTGCCGAGTTGACTCGCCTCTCATATGCAGTATAGGGTTATACCTGACGAGTGGCATTGGTGGGCACACATTACCCCGATATCTCAATACCCTACTGCCGGAATCTCTTTCCAGCGTGGAACTCCCCAATCTACCATGGATCTTATATCCCGTGTTTCTGAGTACAGTCAACATAATCACATAACCTTTTCGCGAGTTTGGTACCACAGCTAAAAAGTCTCGCATGAAGTATGACATTTTGCATTAATAGTATGTCCCGGTACGACCACTTGAAACATCGTACAACCACTGCTGCGCGAACACTGCTGCTGTATCTGCACCGCTGCTGAACCCGTCATACTTATTAATCGTGCCTTTTCCCGAGTTTGGTGCCAAGCAAAAGTACGAGAGTAATCTGGACCAGAAAAGAGGGGACGCCAGCAGGGTGGATCCCTTTTCGGGAAAGCCTCCTTGTTGTATGGGGAGACAGTGATTGAGTATCACTCCGTGAGCGATATCGCAGCTCTACAACAGCACGACAAAGTAGAAAGAGGCTAGGAAAAAACAGAGCTCATGACGAATGCAGCGATCGCTGCGGCGGCCGCCCCGCTCCCTTTTCGTCGGGTGCGGAACTGGCTGAAATGCAAAGAAAGGAGGATCTGAAATCCGGACCTGTCCCATGTAATGCTGACTGTGGAGTACGACAAGGGCATCGGCCCGCGCCAGAAGGAGCCGGGCGCCGGCGTCGGACGTCGGAGCGAACTGGGACCACGAAGAACTCAGCGCCTCTCGAGACCCCGGTGGAGTCGATATACCTCAGCGCGTATCACTGTCAGAGGGGTCTGGAAAATCGTACACGACGTTCCCACGGGACAACCAACGGTAGCAGAACCCCTAATCAACTAGGCTACAAGTTTGGGGACAATAAGGAATAGAAGGCACCCGCAAAAAGGATACGCATCAAAAGAGCGACGACATTGAGATAAGAGAAGGGTCAACAAGTATGGGTGTGATCTCATGCCGCAGCAGAGAGAGGCCTCATTGATCCCAAACTATATACGAATTAACGTACGACGCGATGTTACAACAGTAATCTGGACCAGAAAAGAGGGGACGCCAGCAGGGTGGATCCCTTTTCGGGAAAGCCTCCTTGTTGTATGGGGAGACAGTGATTGAGTATCACTCCGTGAGCGATATCGCAGCTCTACAACAGCACGACAAAGTAGAAAGAGGCTAGGAACAAACAGACCATCCCGCCCGCCCATCGTTGGTAGCGAGGTGTACCGTCGACAACGACATCAGTTTGGTTAGTGTTTATTTTACCGGGGTACCTACTCTCTGCGACGAGGTGCCGCGTTGATTGCCAGACAACCAACGCGGGAGTAGTAACCCTGGGTGAGAGTCTCCGGCTGGTCGCAGCAGGAGGCCTCATTGATCCCAAACTACATACGAATTAACGTACGACGCGATGTACAACAGTCATGCATACTCGCGTCTGGTATAATATTCCCGCAAGCACACGCTACCGGTCCATCACTGCTGTACGCATGCGTATGCAAGTTGCCAACATAATGGTACGACCGAGGGTGCAACATCCCTGGTAACGTCACACTGCTGTGCTACAGTAGTACACATCCCCTGTATCGTCTCACTGTGTTACGACATACCAGAGGTACCGATCTTGGCATTTCGCTCCTGTGGTGGCTTGTCCGGCCACGCTTGCCATGCCCTCCGACATGGTCCCCAAGTCTTTCCGTCCACACTCGCAGCTAGCTGCTCTCGTACACGTGCTCACAAGACACCACGAACGAGTCTCTCCAAGGAAGGTCCCTCGATCAAGAATTATATTTTTGGAAAAAAAAAAGGCTGTCTGGTGAAATCCCCTGCTTGCTCAGCATTCAAACATATCAGATCGAACGCTCAACACAGAGCCCTCTTCAACTCAAACTAATCTGTATCAAACCTTTACTCTTGTAGCTCTGACTCTGCTTAACAACGTGCTTAGCTCGCTGGTCAGCAACTACGAACTAGGCAAGGTATGTCTCAAGGCTATCCAATTGTTACGTACAATCATCCCGCGTTGATCTGATTGGTTGCCCAAACTTCTTCCGTACGTGTAAAACTCGCATTTTCTCGTGCCTCGATAATACTATGCATATCCTTACGAATATCACATATCGCACCTCGTATAATATATCACATTTTGTGATAGGATGTCGACCTCTAGTTAGGGGTGCCTTCTGATCCGATGCCTCCTCAATCCTCGACCCGGCTGCTGAGTTGTGCGGATGGAAAAAATTTACGTCAATACAAGAAACGAGCTTCTTCGGGCAAAACGAGTTTCTTCGGGCCTTCATACGTCAGGTCCAACTCTCTCGTAGAAGGTCGAGGAGGCATGAAACCGGAAGGCATATCTAACCCTCCACACCCTAACGAGCTAGATGACGTAGGCACAAGATAGCAAAACTTCCAGCCAACACGGAGAGAGATTAGAGGGAGGGATGTGCATGCGAGGCCGTGACTATTGCGCGAAAGATAACAATTTTGTGTCGGTTCGAGATATATTTTTTAATCTCGCCGCCACCTCCAGCGAACGCAAGAACTTTCTGCTTTACACACACGTGGAGCATTGTGAGGCGTTCGAGGTCAGCGGCGTCACGCACCATGCCTGGTTCAAGCTCCACCACGTGCTGCTCGCTGATTGTTGGCTTTGCTGGTGCCGCCTTAACTATCACGTTTTCCATTTTCCTGGCAGAAATATCTGCTAAATCAGCTGCGGGTCATCCCGCGAATGCTAAACCGAGGTACGCCAACGTGAATGTGTTATCCACCAGATACAACGTACTATTATAGGCTATATATAGAGGTAAAAGACTGATCAATTACCCAGCCCAGAGTATCCCTTATAACTCCCCCCCCCCCCTGAATGGCGAGATCTTTGCGGCGCCGGTACCGTATACGGCCGTACGCTGACCTACCCGCTTCATTTCAATACCTGGGGAACGAGGGAGATACCTGGTGGTGCGTTTTTAGGGGCGCACGCGCAAGAAAGCGTTTCAATAAATGAAACCTTCGAAATGAGATTAGAACTCGTTGTTCGGAGTGCTCACGTACTTGGTGAATGGATTGATGTGTAACGGTATTTGGGAGTTCCACACAGGAAATATGCGTGTTTCTGTGTGGAACGGTGAGCGGGTTGGGACATATCTTATCCGCCGCTTTCTCACTTCTTCTTCTTCTTCTTCTTGTTCTACTTCTTCTTGTTGTGTATGTACTTCATGTTCTCTCCCTTTCTTCCTTGTCTTGTGTATTCTAAGCGATAATATATATATACCCTGGAGGGGCTTCTATGAACTGACTCAGGCTTGGCCTATCATATCAGTGAGTGCATCGAACACTCGTGTCCTCGACGACGCAAAATGTGAATGTGTTACCTACTGAGCCATAGGGGTTTATGGCCTCTGCCAGATGATATCAGCAAGAGGGCTTCCAGCGAGGGACTCCACCAGCCTCGCTGGCCTCGCACTCAGTAAGTCTTGTTCTTAGAGCTTGTATTATCACGGAGTGATCCTCATCGGACCACGAGCCAGGTGGCTAGGGGACATCACACAGGATCCCCGGCCACTGCTCCACTCACACATGCGATTACACTGAAACCTCCACGGCTTGGTATCTTTTGGCTACAGCACCCCCAAAGCGAGTTCACTCGACACGAACGAGCTTGACAAAACCAAAAAACCAAGACGAAATCGCATGCGGCAAATCACAAATCAATGCTGAACTCTGAAGCAATTTTAATCTTGAGCGCACGGGTCATCCGTAATTTGCGCAATTCCTTCACGACGAATTCAGGCGCAGCAGAATAAATCGACCGCAAAGACTCCCACGTGCGCTCCTCTGCTTCGAAACCATCCCAATCGACCAAGACAATCACCTCGTTGGCATCATCTTCGGCCACATGCACCAAAGCATTCATGCGGCATTCACCCTGCGCAAAGGAATGTTGGAAAACATCCTTCAGATCAGCGGTGACGTTCAACGTCGCATCCGCATAAAATCGTAAACGAGCCACGTGAGCTTGATGCACCTTCCCAGAAACGATGTTCTGAACTGAGTACACATGATCATGATCAGCTGCTACCACACGCCACGGACCAGTCCATGTGGACAACAATTTCGGTGTGGCACCCTGCCGACGAACACGAGCATACAACACGAAATCACCAACCGCAAATTTTGGCAACACCACCTGGCCCTGAGCCTGTTTACGTTTGTTGTCGCGAGACACGGCAACAGCTGCGCGAATATCGGCGCAAAATCTCTCCTGCTCTGCAACGACTTCACGGACGTTCGCACGCAACAAGTCAGCATTCATCACGTCAACATTCCACCTGCCATCAGACTCAGAAACGAGCGCCGAGAAATCGGTACGCGGAGCACGCCCAAACATCACGCTGTACGGAGTGCTTCGGTAACGTTCACGAAACGAAGTGTTCAAGGCCCACTGAGCGGCCGGCAAAACATCAACCCACTCCGAAACCTGACGACGCTGTTCTGACAGAATGGAACGCAGAGCACGTACCACCTCTTTTACCATGCGTTCACACGTACCGTTCGACCACGGCGTGTAAGCGACAGCAAAACGATGTTCGATGTGCAACGCGTCGCTCAACAAAGCAAGCACCCTGTTCTTGAAATGCGTGGCGGTATCACTCACCCACACACGCGGCACCCCCCAAAGTCTTACACCAGGCTAGCAAATGCTTCGCTGTGACCTCGGCTGTACAAGCCTCGGCCGGTTCCAACGCCACGTAGTTGGACAAATCATCCATGATGACCAAAACATATCGGAAACCATCCTCATCAGGCAGGCCATCGCTACCTTCGGGCCCGCTGTGGCCAACATACAAAAAAAATCAAAGTGCACCACTTCTCCCGGAGCGGTACCATGCACCGTGTCTCCGTAGGGACGAGGAATGAGTGCACCTGCACGCGTGTCTACACAGTGCAAACACTGGCGAACGAATTCGCGAACCTGAGAATCCATGTGAGGCCAAACACAATATTCCTTCAGGCGAAACAAAGTCGGCGCCACACCACGGTGACCAGCCGAGCGCATGTGCGCGCACACCATCAAACGAGTTTGAAGAGCAAGATCATCCGGCGGAATCCACAAGACGTCACGCACCCCAACACGCACACGAAACAAACCATCATCGGCCAAGGTAGCTTGACCGAAGGTTGTCGAAAATTCATGAACACCAACGCCGATACGAGCGACAGACCTTTGTTGCGAGGCACGAATCACATCCAATGCGGGAAGCGAATCGTCAGCATTACATGGGCTGTGCACGGCAACCGAACGAACAGGCACCGTAGGAACTTTGACCCAACGAGACAACAGATCCCCCCAACAGTTTCGATCGCCAGGGATGTGTTCGATTGCATAGCGGTATTGTCCTAAAACACCCTTCCAATTCTCTAGGCGTTGTGCCATGGTCTTTGTGACCGTCGTGACACACTTCTCCGGATTGAAAATGTACTGCAAGTTTCGATGATCAGTAAAGATATGAACACCACCCCAAAGCAGGTATTCGAGCCTCCGGAACGTATTAACGATCGCAAAACCTTCTTTGTCGACAGTCGCCCAGCGCAACTGCGAACCTGTGAACGAACCACTCAGAAATCCGAGAGGCTCGTGAGACATGCTTTCCAACGCCAATCCACTGCGAAATTCGTGTTCAGGCACTTGGGTGAGAAAACTACCCCAATGGAAATCAGAAGCGTCAGGAAACATCAAAACAACGCACCCGGGACGAGGATGATGAAGCGGCACTGCTTGCGCCACCAAACCCCGTGCGGCATTCCACGCCCGCACCCGATCCTCCGTCCACGCGGTATCCTTGATGACACGATTGCGCGCCACTCGCTTAGTCCGACGTGTAGCCCCAACAAGGAGCTCCTCCAAAAAATCACGTAACGGTGCTACCGTTTCCGCTAAACGTGGTAACGATGTACGCAACCAGTTGACAGCCTGCAAGAATTGCATTAGTTCTCCAGCGTTTTCGGGACGACGCATTTCACTTAAACCTTGCACTCGAGCGGGGTCATGGGACACGACACCATTGGAATACACCTTACCACACCAGACCAGTTCACGAGAGAAGAAGGTACACTTGTGGGCGGCGACAAACAGTCCAACATTCTCCAGGCGTTCAAGAATGTCATCAAGCAGCTGCAGAAGAGCTTCTTCGGTGTCTGCGAAAAAGAAAACGTCATCGACCCAAACTTTGCAATCCAAACCACGCAACACTTCAGTCATGACACCTTGGAAATAAGAAGTCGCATTCAAAACACCTTGGGGAACACGGGTAGGCGTGAACAAACCGTCGCTTGTCGCCATGGTGAAGACGTCTTGCGCCTCCGGAGCCAAAGGCATCTGCCAGTACCCTTGAAGTAGGTCCAGCTTGCCGAAGAAACGCGCCCCCAGCAGATCTCCCATGTCTTCATGGTTGGGCATGACGCCCGGGGACTTCTCCACCTGTGCGTTCACCGCCGAGTAGTCGCTCACCAAACGGAAAGAGTCCTTCTTGGGCACCGCCATCGCCGGACTCGCCCACACCGCCTGGATGTTGTGGTAGACAAAGCCAAAAAACACCAAAGCAGCAATGCACTTCGAGAGCCAGTCCCTTTTCGTCGGTTCGTACCGACGTGGCGTTGCCTTGACAGGCTTCGCCTGTTGCTTCAGCTGCACTCGCATCGGCTCCACTTGCGCTGGCGGATCACCACACAGCGCACGGCGAAAAGCACCCACGCGACGAGCCAAAATTTCGCGCAAACGGGTTGCTCCGCCGACGCTTAATCCACTCTGCTCTGCCTGCTGCACGCTGTCCTCCAACGCCCGTTCTCGGGCCGTCCGCTCCTCCTCCGGATCCATGAACATGTCTGGCCCCCGGTCGACCAAATGTTCCACCGCCTTGTCCTCCGGAGCATCCACCGTAGCCTCGGTCTGAAAAGCACGCACGGAAACCGTCACTCTGCGCGCCGCAAGGTAACTCGGAGTCTCCACACCGGTCGATACCGGCACTGCGCGAGGGCGAAGCTTCTCCAGAGCTTCACGGTAGACGTCGATGCCAAGAGCTTTCATGGTAGCCATGCCAAACAGAACGACGTTATCTGTACCAGGCATGACCGCGAAAGTGATGGGCTCCAATTTCACCGCTCCCCACGGCGTCCGTACACTCACGGCAATCGGCACCGTTTTGTGCGTGACCATCACTGAAACACCCGTAGCGGTTTTCGCCTGCTGCGGGCCATTTTCGAACGGAATTTGCAGATCGGCGCCGCCGAAATGCGAAGACAGCTGCTGAAGTAAGCCGACACCGATGGACGTGAGCGCCGACCCCGAATCAAGGATCACACGCGCCATCAGCGAACCAACCGACCCTGGCAAAGAGAGATCAGCGCGTAAACACTCAGCGCTGCGATCGACAGGCACTTCACCTGCCGTTGAACTCTGGTCGGTACCAAGAGTCACCTGACGCCATGGCTGCCCTCCTACAGCCGGCGCCGAAGAAATAGAATCGGCGGTCCACCCCGACCAAGACGTCGAATATACAGACGGTTCCGGCGCTACCGCCCCTGCAGCAGCACCAGACACTGACTCCGCCCGCTCGGTGGATGGCGAAGTTCTCGCTCCAGCAGCACCCACCGATGTTCCAGCTCCTCCAACGTATACAGCTCGGCCGGCAACAGACGAACCAGATCCCGACCCAGCGGCTCCTGCCGCTGGCGCACCAGAAGTTGAAGAAGCAACAGCAGAAGTTCCACCGCCCGCTGTCAATTGATTGCCACCACGGCCACCGCGCCCGCGTCCATGGTTGAATCTGCCCCGGCCGCCATTGCGGCCCCCGCGATACCCTGACGACCCGCGCCCACCACTGCTGGGAGCTGTGCCGCCACCGCGAGCTTTTGGGCAATCAGAAACATAATGGTTGGGATCACCACACTCGAAACAGACGCGAACAAACGACTTTTTCGCGGACTGCTGCTGTTTCGGTTTCTGCTGCTGTTGGCGTCGCGGTTCAGCTGCCCCTGCAGCATCTTTCCGACCATACGCCTCGATGAATTTCCACTGTTCTGCAGCAGAAAAAATTTGGTCCATGACCAATGCCGGGTCCTTCTTCCACCCTGCAGCGTACGTTAGCTGACCTTTTACGTACTTTTTGAACTCGGACGGCCATAAGCCATCCACCAACGCCATGCTCACAAATTCCGCCGGTCCGGGCAACCACGAACGGTCCTGCGCGCGGTACATGGCATGCACCGCGTGATTCTCCGCAAAATACTTTTCCATAGCGGAGTTTACCATCATCGCGCGGTCTTTGACGGATGTTTCACCGCCCTGCTTTTCATCGCGCCTCATTGAGAGAACGCGACGCAAGTCCGCTGCCGCCCGCGAGGTGTCAAATCTGTTGCTGGTGGTTGTGTAACCGGCGTGCTGCCTAACAGCGTCCAACAACTCCGAGGCGGTCATCGTAGTCTGATGCTTGTAAAATCCCTCAAAACACCGATGAATGTAATTGGGGATAAGCTGGCCCATGCTCACTTTGGAGTGCTGAACCACCCCCTGAGCGTTGGCGAGCTGCAGCCGTTCCTCATAATCGAGGTACGCTGCGTAAAAAACACGAGAGGCCTGCTCGGTCCACACCTCTCCGTATTTCGGTGGAGTCAGAGACTCCCCTACCACCAGCGGCGTGCTTGCCGTGTGCGCCATAATCCACAGCAGTCCACCTGGACTCTACTGTAATAACGGAGAAACTGCCGCCTGACCTGTGCGTCCTCCAGCTCCCGGAGCGTCCTCCCCTGCTGTGCGCTTCAAGCCGTTTCGATCCGTCCAACGGGCCAACTGCCTTCCCAGCTGTGACCCAATACTCCGCAGCCGAAAACTCCTCCAACAGAAGTTCCGCGAATATCTAGATATTATGGCCTCTGCCAGATGATATCAGCAAGAGGGCTTCCAGCGAGGGACTCCACCAGTCTCGCTGGCCTCGCACTCAGTAAGTCTTGTTCTTAGAGCTTGTATTATCACGGAGTGATCCTCATCGGACCACGAGCCAGGTGGCTAGGGGACATCACACAGGATCCCCGGCCACTGCTCCACTCACACATGCGATTACACTGAAACCTCCACGGCTTGGTATCTTTTGGCTACAGGTTAAAGACCGATCGATTACCCAGCCCAGGGTAATCCTTAAATCACCAGCACGTGTATTTGGTGGGTATGCATCGATTGCACAACAAGGCAGCAGAAGTAGAGCTCTACATACAAGACAAGAGATTGCGGCAGCATGTTCGTTTATAAAGGATAAACCACTGAGCTACTGACTGAGTAGCTCGGTGGTCTATCCTTTATATTCGATCAAAATAAGTACCTTTCTTTGGGCTCGATACGGCCTCCCGCCGACAACATCCTCCGGGGTTGATCAAGCCCCTAATCAGCGCCTGGTTTTTCCTTCATGTTGTCCCCCTCCCTAGTCGTGCGTTCTTTTACTCAAGTAGTTCACTCCACTTTCGACTCTCTGGTCGAGCGTTCTTTCATAGAGAAAGGTTCTCTCCACTTGATTTCCCTTTTTCTACCCATGGCAGAAAAAGCGGAAATACGACGTCTGGCGGAACTCGAACCCCGTACTTCTTTTGATGATCGAATATAATAAAGGATAGACTACTGAGCCACTTAGTCAGCGCTGACTGAGTAGTTCAGTAGTCTATCCTTTATTAACGAACATCGAATATAAAGGATAGACCACTGAGATGCTCAGTCAGCGCTGACTGAGTAGCTCAGTGGTTTATCCTTTATAAACGAACACAGCATCCTCTTTAGAGATGATACTTGTCAGTAGCTATCATAGTCGTTATACGATATCACTTACGTAATCTGGCATACATTTACGCTTTTCTACAGTAGGTACAACATACAGTTTTCCAGTCTTTGGGTGAGTAATAGTTTGATCATTGCAGCAGTACTAGGTACACAGCAGCAGCTGTCTTTTACACATCTACTGCTGTGTGCACTCGACTTATACAGAAGAAGTCCCAGTAACAAGTAGTATTTTGAATCTACTATAGTACGTACATGATCTGTGGCAGCACATTACAGTAGTACGTGCTAGTGGTATATAATCGAAAATATGCCTTCAGTATCCCTCCGGGACCGGTAGCATAGTTTTAGTTCTGGTTGGAGCAACAACGTACAGTAGGCTACACGGGGGTCATGGCTATGTACCCCAAGATATACATATTGTTTTTTGAGTAAAAACTGAGGGTCTCCGTGTTGTTTTATTTTGAACGAAATACAAGTGTATTTCCCTCTTTTTGTTTTGTCTTTGAACGAAGTGTGAGGGTCGTCCTTGGTTGCGAGCTGCGAGCGCACGCGCGCCGAGCTTACTCTACTTTTGCTCACCATCATCAGCTTCCAGCTGAGCAACTCAATCAATATCGGCCAGGAGTCGCCAAAACATCTTCTTCTCCTCTTCTGTTGAAGCTTCACGTACAAGTCACCTGACAGTGGCTACGTGTTTGCCTCGAACACCGACTGTGTATTGACCGGCCATCGGCAATCGAGTCTCGACGTACACATCAACTACACACGTCAATCGCCATGCCTTATCTCCTCCCTCTCTCTTGAGGTTACGCGTGCGATGTGCCGGCGAATCGTCATTGGGCCCAGCCTGGGCCCCGTTGGTCTCGCTCCGCGAGCGGTTTTTTCGAAAGTTGTTGGTGTGGTGTTGTCTTTTCCTATAGCAGTGAGCAGCGGATGCCTTTGAGAGAAGGTTTATACGGCTGCCACCCGGCAACAAGAGCGACTGCTGTACGCACTGTAGGAAGATAAAAGCACGTACCTGGTAATAAAATATCCGGCCCGAAAGGTCTTTACAGCATCTGCTCGGGGTGAGGAACCTCGATTTCAATTGCGCCATACTCTGCCGCTGCTTCTACTTGTACGAGTATAGCAGCAATCAGTAGGAGTGTCAATGTTGCTTGCCAGGTACGCAGCTGTTTCGAGTCGTCACGATATTGGCATTGTTGCATCATCATTACCAGGTATACGATAGTATGCTTCGTTGTTGACTGGCGGTAGGGTTGTCTAATTGAGCTGGCATACCCGGTGCCTTGGTAGGTGGTCCGCGTACCTATCAAGGTCAATTTGGTGGGTTCGAGTCTCACCGAGTGCATGCTCGTAGGGACTTTTTCTTGCGTCAAAAAATAATTAAGCGCGAGTTAGCTGCATTTGATGAAAATCAACGAGCAGAGGGAATGCTGAACCCTATGTGCGACAAAAAAATAAAAACACGTACCGGGGGGGAGAAGGGATTACACCTGTGACCACGGTTTGTCCAGAAGATTGCTGAGGGTAAAACCTCCTATTGATGCCAGGTATAGGAGTTTGGCTGGAAAGTAAAAGTGATGATACCTGGTAATTTTTTTTTTTTTTTTTTTTAAATTGGGGATTCACGGATTTTTCAACTCGCTGGATGTTGACGTTTACAGCATCCGGGGTCCTCATTCACGTCGAACGACGAGAACCAACCGTGATTCCGATTGTACGTACGATGCGGGTACGTAGGCAGCTGAAGAATAGCCATCTAGGCCTACATACGTCAATCACCAGCCAGCGCGTTTTTTTACCGTCACAGCTGTGCTGTAAGCGTTATCCCCAAACAAGACTTTGTCAGCCACCAGAAGCAGCAGTTTGTTCTTGTTTAGCATTGATTGGCCAAGAAATCTTGGAGAGTCTGATGGGGTCGAGGAATAAATCGCATCAAATGCAGCAGTATTCTATATACTGTACCGTGAAACACACAAGGCATTACCGTCCTAGGAAATTTTTCGGTGTCTATTTTCACGTCGACAGAAGCGGGGCACAGACAATGAAAATGGTGGCTTTGAGGAGATTTCGTCGACGTCATACTAGTCTTAAGAGTGCTTTTCGAGTGTGTAGGAGACAGAAGTTTTCAGCACAAAAAAGTGGGCGTGTACCACACGTTTCCCCATAAGAACACGCCCCTTGCTCGCGCCTCACCGTGCGTCGCTTTGCTGCGCGTAAATCTTGTTTGGCCTCGGCGTTTCAGATACAAAACGGCCGCAACCCTTGCTGGGTACTATGACAGCGAAGGACTGTTTCTGGGCGGGGCGCCGAGATGGGCCGATTGGACAGACGACACCTACAGCTGCTTGACCGCTTCAGAGAACGAAACATACTGCACGGAGTGGTCGTCGAAGAGGTTTGCCAAATGCTTATGAATAGCATCAATACGCGCAGTAGAAAACTTACGCTGTGCTGCATGTATCAGGCACGTAAAGACGCACATCATTATCAAATAAATGCAGTAAATGAGGTGAATGAAATGCGCATGCACAACACAATACCGAACTGACCTCCGCCGTGAGGGGGGTCAACCGTATTATTTGGTAAATGAGCTGCTGGCAATAAAGGAGTAACGCCGCTGAAAATATTGGTCGTGTAAAAAGGACATTATCTTGCGTTGTCGCTTCTATTGTCGCGGTGTCGAACACGTACTGTACCTTGCCTTCGATTTTTGTTCGGACGCTGCGGACGATTATCTACTAGGAACCTGCGAGTGCACAAGACCTCAACATCAGACGGAAAACAGTACTACAGCGATCTCGACGCTCGACTGGCCGGACGAGGGCGCGCATGCCTGCACTTCTTGGTCGTGTGACGAGACTCGATACACCAAAGTGACAGCAGAATACCCTACATGGGATATGTTTGAATTTTCAGGACCGTCGTTATCATCTACCACAGTACAGAACGTAGGGTTTGGCCACAACCTTTGGTTAGGCAGTCGGACGACTTGTTTACGCGGTGTTGTTGAAACCACAGTGCCCTTTAGCCTGGCAGTATATAAGCCTTCTGAGGTAGTAGAGATGTTGCATGCGTTGCAGACTCGCCGTCGCTTGGGTAACAAAAGTACAATATGGCCGTTGTCGGGCTCGATACATGCCACACTCTGTAGCAGCCCTTGACACAATTTTCTCGATTTACTAGCCATGGTGTCACATATCGATGCCGGCGAGACAAGATATTGATGTCATGCTAAAACTTACGCATATGAAGGGCATGCACCGTTTGGCCGCGGTAGAAGGCGTGGTTGTCAGCAACTACACTTGTAGAATATTCGCGTTTAGTTCCTGAAAACACCATGTGCGAAAATCATCTGTGCTGTCTTCAAACCTGTAAAATGTTTCGTTCCGTTACCACCCCCTTGCTGTAATTTACCACAGGTGTGTTCGTGCACAACATACGAGACGAGGACGACTTGCCGTTCCACCCCAACACCAACCCCATCCCGTCGCAGTCCCACGCCAACCCCAACCCCCGGCACTCCCACGCCAACCCCCAACAGTGACGATGATGACGACTATGACGACGACGATTTCAGACGCCTCTTGGACGAAGGGGGCGAAGAAGAAGATGTGGACACCGCGGGCAAGAAGTGTACAAATACGCGGGTAAGCTACTATAAGGCACATGGACCATCGATACCGATGGATTCATGGCTGCCCGCAGATAACGGTATGGTTGACGTTATCCATGCCAACCCATTGCGCTGTCACGGGGGGGGGGGCAGCCGATCAGGAAATGCCTACAGTGCCTTGCGGTCCGGCCTAGCGTTGGTTTCTCTGCGTGGAATACAAAAAGGCTGTGCAGTTTGCCTTTTAGCCACAGAAGTCGCCTCTATTGAAGCAGTATTACTACAGACGGTGATAGCGCTGGGTATAGATGAGAGCAATGTTCCATTTTGGTTTGACGTACAAAATATCACCGTAGAAAAGTGGGGAACGTTAGCAGCCACGTTAACGCTAACCTCCGAATAGCAGCGAAAACACATTGCGGTATACCGCAACTGAGTAGCAGTGAAAACACATTGTGGTATGCCGCAACTCGCCGGGAATCTGCCGCGCGTGCAAAGAAGGGACTTCCGGTGCCCTGACCATGTCAAAGAGATTAAAAATCTTCAAGTGTACGTACCTCTGTACAACTGGTACACAGGTACGTGGTCGGCGAATTTTGGTACACGTATTCTACTCTGGGAGTTGTCTAAGACATCGGTGTATGAGCAACGAAATCATCGAAACAAAACGTGTCGGGAAATTAAAAACGCGATCACATAGTAACCAAATCTTACCCTGTAAGTTCCTGCGAGGTGGTGCTTACTCACCCGCCGACTCACGCTTGATCTACTCGCCCACACCCTCTCGCTTGCTCCGTGCGGGTGGTGCATACCGTGCCGTGATCTTGCCATCATGAAGGTCTGTGTGGCAACCAGCTGCAGCTTTGTCCAGACGAAGCTGTACACGTCGTGCGACTGCGATCCCGACGAAGATAAGGAACGTTTGACCGGGACGACCTGGTGGCTCGAGTATCCCTGCTGCCAAGATTGGAGATGCAGCCGGGTCAGAACCACCGCTGTATGAAATATGGGCTATAGCGTTAGTAACCTGTTAACAACCCCCCCCGTCGTCGGATCGTCGCACCTATATACTGTACAGCCATGGACCTTGCACGAAAAGTCTTCTCCGCTGTATTCTTGCGGGTCGTGCAAACCGTACCCGTTTCTATCCGTTTGGCGAACTTTCCGAAAAACGTTTCCAGGGAAAGAAACTGGTCACAAAGGACGATGGCGAGCCGAGTTCACTATACTCGTCTGTAAACGGGACCCGGATCTATGTTATCCCGGACTATAAACTAGACTACAGCTGTTCAACGGTGAGGTTCTTGCGCTCGTACTATAGATGCATTGTAGGTCTGTTCAGAATCGACAGTTTTATTTTATTTTTCTATTTGTCGCGCATGACTTATTGCGTGTCTGTCAAGCCTCCTTGACGAATGAATGCTGGCGTTTCCATGGAGCGAGTGCTGGCCTGCCTTATATTATATTCCATCGGACGGAGTTATCGCCCCCGGGGAGCGTCTGGCAAACATCCAGCGTGTTTATGGGCTCACCGTCCTCAAACTATTTACCCCACTCACTGTTGCTGCGTCGTAACTATAATCCACTAGGGTGCTTGCCGCAGTACGACTGATTGTCCTGGCTGTCTTCGGGCTCGAGTGGAAGTTACGGGCGAACGGCTTGTAGCGGCGATGTCGCTTCGTTTGTAGCCATGTGCACTTAACACCGGGGTGGCCGACATCCGCCGTGTCATTGTCGTTCTCAATAAGACACTATTGGCTGGACACATCTTGCCGACGAGTATATGTTGAGTCAGTGGCCTTGTCGGTGAAATATATCCGTGTCTAGAGACTGGCCCGGGTGTGTACAACCTTCCACAACACGAAGCACATATCAAGTGTTTCTCCAGGCTCCGACCCCGAGCCGGACTGTGCTGTACACGCATGTACCTCGAGTCTGCGCCACATGTAACGCCAAAGAGTCGTCTTGCTTAACGCGATCGGCTGATACATGCACGAAACGGTGGTCGTTGAATGCCGGGGAGTTTATAAACGGTAAAAATCGTCCGCAAATCGCCACAATCATTCGTGGCATGCACGCGTGTTTCGCGTCGGGAATGGAGGACGGAAGCGTGCCGAATGGGGCCTCCTGGTGCAACGATTGGCGGGGAATGACTTCCGTCCCCGGGAATGTCGTCGAACAGCTGTGCGAATGCAACATGAACAACATCCTGGTGGATGGGGCCGAGGGGTACTGCTCGGTAAGGGTACCATCATCGTGCTTTAATGTGTTGCTCGACGCGTGCTACGATTAGGGGTTAGCAACTTAGCCTTACTGGGAGGGTCCTTACTCGAAAAGCTCCAACAACCGATATTGAGAAAACGTATCAGCTCAGCCCGATTAACAATGTAAGCATGGGCTACAGTAAGTAGCTGGCAAAGAATGTTCGAAAACGTGTACATCGGATCCAACAGTACTGCATTGGGTAGTTTGTTAGTTGCAATGGTGAAGTGTTTGAAGTAAGATGAGCAGCTCCGTCGGTGAGAAGTTTTGAGGCGCTGAAAAGTGAAAGCCTCACCGTAGTACGGGACAAGGGTA
Organism: Macrocystis pyrifera; assembly: GCA_031763025.1. Lineage (NCBI taxonomy): Eukaryota > Phaeophyceae > Laminariales > Laminariaceae > Macrocystis > Macrocystis pyrifera. The sequence goes on from JASSKH010000003.1 coordinate 3,832,959, forward strand.
TGAAGTGTTTTGATGTGCTGTTTGTGGTATATACTGTGGACCCTGCGTTGTAATGCGCATACTTTGCGAACGCGTAGAGTTTCGGTCAGCTGAAATTCGGGACAGCACGAGAAACGGGGGCAGATGGCACCTGTGTGAAAGTGTGTAGAGCAGAACGAACACGTCCCAAACAGCAAGTGAACGTGCGGAGAAAAGTATTTCACGTCAAGCCTTGGGTGGGCACGGAGAGAGGGGGGGAGGGTAAGGAGGGTCAGTGGTTTGTAAACATATTCCTATTGAAACTTCGTCATAAATGTAGGCGTGCATGGCGTAGGGACTGTGGTTAGCACGCAGCCACAGTAGTAGAGGGCAAAAACTATGTTCCAAATATTTTATCAGAGTTTGGCTTCGGATGGCCGAGAGACGGCGCAGGGGGTTTCCATCAGACCGATACAAGGCGATACCGACTACACTACTACAGCACGTAGTTCTTTCAACACCGCTACTTTGCCTCTTCACTCAGAAGCCGAAGTGTTTCCCATGGGCAAATATTTCGAAGTCATACCACATTGTGGCGTTATTCGCGCGTGGGGGATAGACGGTGGTGCTCGATTTGGTTTTCCATACACGTGCGTCGCCAACGCCGAAACGCGCTGCCCGCCTCCCTCTCCCGTATTTCCGGGTTTGCGATTCGTCATCTGCAGGATTGGAGCTGCACTACGTACTTCATGGCGCGATGCTCAGTGAGTCCGGCGTGTAGACAAGTAGGAACTGCAGTAACACCCCTACACCTTGGTCGAGAGTAGGGACCAATGGCGAAAGCGAGCGCGAACAAAGCCGTCGACAACGAAGCGATAGGAGATTGTAGCCGCGCTCTTGTCGGCTGTATGCAAGCCGAACGTATGCCCTCCCTTTTCCTTGAGAACAGTACTACGTGCATACCGTCCAAGGAGACCCACGTGCCAGCCCAGAACCCTCATGCATGAACACCCACTATCCGTATTTTCGTGATGTTTTTTTCCTTGGACGTCTCTGTGTACTGGACTGCTCGGTGGTCAACGGTTGTGGCTGCGCTCGGGGAACGCACGCGGGGCATGTGTAAAAGGACACTGCGCGTCCTCGTGCATACGAGTGAACCTTGTTTAATGAAAACCGTTCGTTGTAGCACAAACATATGCCTACTGCGCCGAGCGAGGACGCACTTCGGTTTAGGTTTAAACGGGAGATGATGCCACACGCGGATATACGACCTGCTCCCAGGTTGTTCGATCCTGAAGTAGGGGTCTGAAGTTGATTTAGGTTTCATTGCCTACAGTACAATCATTACGAAGTTAGTCGCGCCGTCCGTTTTCCACCGACGCCGAAAACGACAGGTTTGCTCGGTCGTCACCGGTGCCCTACTAGGAGTGCTGGTCTTGTTGGCCGTATGCCCGCTGGTGGTCGCATGGTTCATGGGGAACCGCGAGGGACGATTTGGTGCTCCGATTGCAGTCGCCGGCTCGATATTGATGGCGGTGTACCTGGGAGGCGTTGCTTTGATCTGGACCGTACTCTTTCCAACAGCTGTTGCCCTTGTCATTCTCGGAAGGTGTGTGAAAGGTCCGGTTGAAATTGGTCTACGTGTCGTGTCGTTACGATAAACCGTCCTTCGCCACGCCGCGTAAAGTAGGGCAACTTTCCCGCGGTGTCAAGCGGGTAACACTTTCGGTTCTCAATGCCGTAAGGGCACAAAGCGTTTGCTTTAGCGTACTTGTGCAATTATAAGCTGTGTGCTACACACGAGCGTACACAATCACTGCTCGCGGCGTTGTCGCATGTGCTTGCCTCGCAGGTTATATGCGAAGCGCAAGTTGGCGGCAAAGGTCAACCCCGAAACATAAAAGTCGTCCCTGGTGAGTTGCTTATATGCAATACGGGTTGAGTCGCACGGTCGCCAGCTCAGGCAAATCAACTATTACCGTGGTCCATAGTAAATAGGACCTACGCTACACATAAAAGCCTATATATATTTTTTTAATTTTTACTAACAATATTTGGTCCTATTTACTATGGTCCCCCGTAGTACTGTACTGCAAAACACAAATACAAGAGATCCAACCGCAATAAAATATCATTCCAACCGCCCGGATGTTTGCAAGGTGTACCGTACATCCTCGTCAGTTTGGGCATATGTTCTTGGCCCACCCGCCCGTATTCCGCATACCCGAATACCTTGGCGGCAAGCACGACAAAGTACGGCTTTATCTTCTGCGGGGATGATTGCACGGGGACGCGTTGCCGTCGCCCGGTCATAGATACACGATATCTGGTACCCTGATATATTGTTTTGACTGGTAGGAGACAAATGTGCATTCAACAAGAAAGTACCACCTGACAACAAAGTGTTGGTTAGAGGTTCTTGTTTCCCCCCATGAAATTCAAACTGACGATCCCTAGTTTTCAAGGGGGGGTGCGAATGTATCTTCATCGCGATAATTCCCTTTTTTTCTTTCGGCTCTCCCCCTCCGCTCGATTTCGTGTGAAAAAAACATTCTGCCGGCCGACATTCCAGATGCTGTGGACACGGCCGAGCTGACGCTAAACCAGGCTAGCAACGGTTTCGTGTAGGCTGGTTTTCCGCCTCGGCGTACGTATTCATACTTGTTACCTTGCTTGAGTGTAGTTATTGTTGTTGGATCCTGTGTGTTTGGAGGCAAGTTTGTGCATTTACTATACTCGTACACGAAATTCGCCACGATTGCTGCGCTCAGTCTGTGACATGGGAAAATTAGCTAATTTACCGCCGTCACACAGCTGTCAGTAGCTCACCAGTTCGCTGTCGGCGACATACACACAGTAAGTAGCCATCTAGTATGTAGCTCGTGGAGCACAGCGCTGATACACGAGTGGATTTTTTACGATGTGATATAACTTCACAGGCGTTCATGTGCGGGGGAATTCAGAAGCTCCATTCGAAGTTTTCCAGGAATTAATCACTTTGTTTAATCGTAGCCGCAGGGGTGTCCAGAAACACAAAGACCTGACCAGCAGTTCCTCCGGGCGGGACGAAAACACCATCTCTTTGTGCCCGATTGTTGCCTTTGTCGAGAAAATCCCCGAGAGACCTTGGACGGACCACGGCCAGGGTGACCATTGGCAGCAGCAGCAGGATTGAGAGATGGGGAGGCTGCCGGAAAAAGAGCAGTAAAAGGTCTGCCCTGGGGGCATGTTATGGGTAACATGGTAGGCCTGGCCCTGCGAGCAGGAGGTTGGTATAGATAAAATCGCGCTAGATTGGAGATAATGAGGGGCCTCAGAACACGGTCAGATTGGACACAAGGACTGCAGCAGCATTGGATGAGAGTGAACAAGTGAATAGCAAACCAATGAAGGAATAGGATTGTAGGAGGGAGTGACAATGCCATAGAAACATGGGAACTTGTAGTAGGAATGGGAGATGCTTGGGGTAACTTTGCAGAGTGGCACGCGCCTCTTGCTCCCGTCGTCACGATAGATTGTGTAACAGTAGTCTGAAAGATGGCGAAGTGCCCCACCAATCCAGGAGGCCCAAAATCTTTCGCTGGTGACAGGACCATCGCATTGAGTGAACAAAGCGTGATTTATGCACTTTTTTTGTTGTCAGATGCACTTCGAGCACCCCAGCCATGTGTGCAGTTATCACCGATCGCACAGGCCGTGACGATCTCGCCGACTGTGCCGTGCCTTAGCGCGGAGAAGCCACTACAGCAGCAACTGTCTCTGATGACGTCATACTCTTGATTACCTCACGCACAAGCTTTTGCCGGAACCGAGCATCTCTCCCAGCAAGCCCCAACCAGCGAGTACTCCCAAGCACGCGGAAACGAGACGCTAGCGTGTCGGTTATACCCACTGGTATGATGAGCTGAGCCGTATTGGTTTCACGGGTGGGCTCTCATGGTAGCAGAAAGTAAAGGGGGTACATAAAGACATCGGGAAGAATATAGACGATATATAACATGAAGGGGAAGTAGAAGGCATGATCCGAGGTCCATATAAAATGCCCCCCGAAAACTCGGAGCCCGACCTAAAAACTCTGAAAGCACCAAAAAGAAGAAAAGCACCCCCCAAAGTTCAGGAAAACGGCAAGAAAAATGATCGAGTGCAGCGAGTGGCTCGATAGTACTAAAACTGCAGGAATACGGATTGGGCTTTCTTGTCGCTATACACTCCACCACCACTCCAGTTGTTTCTAAAGGAAAAAAAAACGCCTGTCCAATACGTCGTAGAACCTCGCAAATTAATTTGGAGTTTTGGGAATTGCTTTGGACCTTTTTGCAGCTGAAATTCGCTCCGCACCCAACGAGGGTGTGAACATGTCAGTCGTTTTTTGTAGTTTTTCATATTGTATAAAATGGAAAAAAAAAGGATCAGGAAACCTCCTACTACTATGGGGTAGTGTGTGACTTTTGTCGAACCGACACAAATTTGTCACCTCTCGTGACGAATGCCTCGCGGCCCACCCTCATAATTCGCAACTTTATCCCCAATATATATTCTCGCTGGCTGAGTGATGCTGCGACCCCGTGGTAACGTCGCCCAGCTGGTTGAAGGAATGAGGGTTAGGAGCGCCTTCTGATCCGATCCCTCCTCGACTCGGCTGCGAACGGTGCAGGTAGGTATTTTATTAAATTATGAAAATACGTCAGCTGTGAGTTCGACTGATTAAGTAGTTGATACTCAACCTAACTTTGCAAGCTGCGTAATACGTCTAGTCTATATTCCATCTTCACTGAATTTCGCAAGTGTTATGATACGCCGAACTCGCGTATTCTACAGGTATGCACAATTCCTTGTCGAAGATATAGGCCAGTGGCTCCCCTGGATGCTGCCCGGGTCACATGTATTTTTACTTCCACACGTACGAAAAATGAGCTTCTTCAGGCTGTTGTACGTAAGGTCTACAATTCTCGTCACAAGTCGAGGGGGCATCGGACCAGAAGGCATCTCGAACCCTCAACCCCTTAACCAGTTGGACGGCTGAGGCACGGGATAGCAACACAGAGAGATACATCAGAGAGAGTGAGGTTGCGGGCAATTACAACGCACGGTAACAACTTGGTGTCGGTTCGAGAAAAGCAACATAAACTCGCCGCCTCCACCACGCGAGAATCTCGTACGAGTACGTGCTTTCGTAGAGTATCGTAGGACCTTTGAGGTTTGCGGCATCACGCGCCATGCCTGATTCAAGCCCCATCCAATGCTACTCGCTGTTGGTTGGCGTTGCTGGTGCCGCTTTCACTATCACGTTTTCCATTTTCCTGGGAAACCGGTCTGCTAAATCAGCGGCGGGCCATCCCGCGAATGCTGAACCCAAGTACGCCAAGCATATACTACTAATACAGCAGGAAAAGTTGAGTATCAACTATTTTTGATCAGTCGAACTCACAGCTGACGTATTTAACAATTTTACACACCTCGGACAGATCAGCTCACGTTAGCCCGAGCTAGCTCTTTAAGGAGCTAGCTCACCGGTGAGCTACGTGATCTACATGAGCTGCGCATGTTTTCCTGGCTTGAGCTATAGGTGGTACCTCATCTGCACATGTTTTCGAAGCTTGAGCTAAAGATGATAGCTCATCTACACACATTTGCCCAGGCTGAGCTATAGGAGCTGCATGAGCTAGCTCACCTGCTCCCGAGATGAGCTATGGGAGCTACATGAGCTACACATGTTTCCCCGGGCTTGAGCTATAAGCGGTAGCTCATTTGCACATGTTTTCGAAACTTGAGCTACCAGTACACGATAGATGAGCTAGCTCATGAGCTGTCCGGGGTGTGCAGCTGCAACAATTCATAAAACAATAGGCGCCAGTTATGTGTCAAATTCCCAAATACAGAAGTAGAGTTCTACATATGACAGATTGCGACAATACAACGTGCCCGCGAGTGTTCAGTAGGTCCGGCATTGGGCCCCGTTAGTTTCGTTCCGCGAGCGGTTCTTCTCGAGCGTTGTTGGTATATGGTGTTGTCTTCTCCTACAGCAGTAGTGAGAAGTGGGCATCGTTGGGAGGATTATGCGGACGAGAAATTCAAGACCTGGTACGAAATCGTGATTATGAAACAAGCATCAGAATCAACAACAGCCGTCGACATTACGTTATTACGTGACGAGGGACTATTTCCGGATCACCCGAGATAAAACCAAACGCACCATGAATCCTGGTACCAGGTATATGTTTCGGCAGCAGTAGTCTGTGGTTCGGCTGCAGTGCATCAAAGATATTTCCGAAAGTTTGAGATTGCTGCAGGTTATCGATATTCGAGCCGCGAAACATCAGCAACGGTTTGGTAACTTAACATACGTCGTGCAGATCGCGATACAGATCCAAGAGCTGCCGTTAAGGGTCGGGATCTTATCCAGGAGTGCTTTTTAGTTTTGGTCAGCATTTTCCCATAATTTCAGTATTTTCCCGTAATTTCGGGAATATTCGAAATTTCCGACCCCGAAAAATGTCGTCTTGGAAGTTTTTAAGTTTTTCAGGAAATTTAGGTACAAGGTACAAGCCTGTAAAGGATCCAGCAACACCATCGCTCGAGCTTGTCCACCCCTCGCGAGCGCGCAAGGCTGACGAGGGTCGATCCTAAGGTCATTCACAAGTCATGGCCGAACGCAGAAGGCGCAATAATAGCTTCTGAGCTCTCGTGGCCGAGTTCACAAGGTGACCGCATCGAGGTGGCCGACCGATTAAGCTCGTTGATGGCAATAGCGAAGGCTTCGTCACGTTTGGCGTTGTAGCGTGACTAGTGGGTGATGGATCTCAATCTCCAAGGACCACCGGGTTCCGCGAGTGCAGCTGCTGTAGTGATGGTTCTGTGCCGGGTGGACGATTATTTCGCGAGCTAACTGAGGCGCGTACTCGGCAAGATTCAACCCTCGCTGAATTTAGTGAAACGAAATTTCAGGACAAAACGAAATATAGCGCGTGCCGTTGAGATCGACTCTATCAGGGGACGTTACTCGTAGCACGCTCAGGTATGCGTCGTCAAGTCCCTGCGCGTAGGCGTTTCGGCACCATATACATGCGACTTGGAATTAGAGTTAGGGATTCGCAACCAAGCCCTGTATTTCGTGGTTGTAGAATGATTGACGCATACATACGATAATCCTCTGAGCTTTTTAGCCAATTTTTGCACTTTTTTTGCCCAATAACTTACTACCCATCATGAGAACCCAGTTTTGCGCCCCAGTATCTTCGACGACGACTCCCTAAGAGATATATCATCCACCTAACCTAGAGAAAAGCAATCTTCTAGTGAAGGCCATTTCTGCATCGGTGATGTAATCATTTGGCTATGCTTCCTTGCGTGAAATGAAACAGTTTATTATTAGCGTTTTTGAGAGCTTTTTGTGCTACTCGCTCGCAACTTCGAATACACGAAAATACCCCTTGAGTCGTTTCTCGCTGCCTACGACTGCCGTCTGGCGCACCCGACGCCCTCACAGACCCCATGATGGACATCCCTTAGTTTCGATGGCTGTAGTTTCATGTGAGGGGCTGTAGCTGTCGGCAAGTGAAGTGTGTCTGTGTTTTCACATTTAGCCGTTCTTTCTACCCGTCGACATCCAGCACAAACAACCAGTGTCCGTGCCGATTCTTCATTCCGAGAGACACGCAAAGTTCTTTGGTAACGAAACTACGCCACAGAGATACTACGTTGCCACGTACCATGTATGCAGTAAGCACGGCAGTGGACTACGTGTGTGTTTTCTTCACATTAAACAGTTCTTTCTACCAGTCGACATCCAGCACAATCAGCGTCCGTGCCGATTCTTCAATCCTAGAAGATATACAGGTTCTGTGGTCACAAAGCTACGCCACTTCGAAGCAACAGGCCTTACGGTGTCGGAAAAGAAGACAGAGACTATGCTTCTACAAACGCCAGACCAGAAAACCCTCGCACCACCGCTCGTTATCGAAGCAGCAGGCCAGAGGTATAAGCAGACGGCCCAGTTCTTGTACCTAGGCGGCATTTTCCACGAAAACGCTGACCTCTCGCTCGAAATCGACCGACGGATCGATCTCATGCGAACATGCCTCAAACGGTTCGGCCCGGAGCTGTATGATAGGACGACCGCCCCCCTTAGCCTGAAAGTCCGAATGCTGAAGGCCGAGGTGATTGAGACCCTGCTGTACGGGTGTGTGACATGGACCCTCAGAGCGGAACGCTTTGCCAAGCTTCGAATGGCTCACCACCAAGTCCTGTTGCGAGTCACTGGCTTCCAGCGCCGACTTCGTACTGACCATGCCACCCTCTCGTACGCGAAGGCCCTCAAGATGACACGTTGCGAGAGCATCGAAACGACCATCCGCAAACGGCGTCTCGTCTTCGCGGGGGGGGTGGCACGGCAAAGCAAGGATCGATTACCCAGTCGGGTAATGTTCGGGACGATTGCTGGTGGGGAGAACCCGAGACCTGGCGGACAGGTTAAGACTTGGCATAGATGCATAGTCGAAGACCTTAGGGAGTTCCGAGCCACCGAAGGGTCAACGGAACTTGCTCCCTTGGTGTTTGGAGTTGAGACCGCACTGTGGCCCACTGCTGCAAAAAAGGCGGGGAAATGGTACCGGGGGATCCTGGAAGCAGCCGAACGGTTCATGGTGAGGTGGCACGAGGCTGAGGCTGAGCTGAGTAGGCAGCGCCGCGCATCCGCCGTGGGTGGTGTCCAAGGGAATGGGGGGAGGAGAGGGGCAACAAGGGGAGTAGCAAAAAACCCGACCAAGGGAATGCGGAGAGGGGGGGGAAGAGGAGTAGAAGGGAAACTGCAGTGGACGAAAGTAGGAAGGAGATGGCCGATAGGGTAGCTATTACGGGGATCCATAGTGAACGGGACCAAATATTGTTAGTAAAAATAGGAAGATACATAGGTTTTTATGTATACCATAGGTCCTAATAACTATGGACCCCCGTAATAGGTACCGGACAGACTAAGAAGTAGAATAGGCGTATACTATTCGTACCACCAACTGGTGCAGCTGGTTCAAACGTGGTCTTCCTTTGTCTTCCTGTTGTTTTTTGTTTATTTTTGTTTCATTTTATGTTCTTCTTTGACCCTCATAATATTTTCTTTCTCTTCCTTTCTCCGATTGATAAAATTTAATTGAAGGAGTCGTGTGGCGTGGGTGGATGACGAGCTTGCTTTGCTTGTTTCGTATTATCTGACGCCGAGGGGCCGGGCATAGTTGACGAACGCTGGACGATGGTGGTAGACAGGGTAGCAAGGTACCAGGCGGGCCAGCAGGGAGACCCTGGCTGTGCTACGTACTCGTACCATAAACTGCTGCCGCTACCTGGAGCATGCCTTGTGCGTTGTTTGGTTTGCCTGTTATTTTTCCTTTGGTTCTTAGTCTTACCCTGTTGACGACTATAATGGTGGTGCTTTCTTCTTTTTCCTTTTTTTTTCTAGTTCCTTCTTTTCAAGTGTCTGCCAGATCCCCTGCGGGGGGGGTACGATGGTTTGCTGCTATATATACATATACCAGGTATCGTATATATTTGTTTCTTTTTTCTTGTTTCTTTTTCTCTTTCGAATTGTCTTTGTTTTTTGTTTTTTTCTCTTTGTTTCGTTTTAGTTTCTCTAGGTCATGGCATGGGTATGTCGTGCCTGTCGTACGCAGTATGATGACATGGCATTGCATTGCATACGTGGCAACGTAGTATATCTATATCTGTGGCGTAGCTTTGTGACCACAGAACTTGTATCTCTCTAGGATTGAAGAATCGGCACGGACACTGGTTGTGCTGGATGTCGACGGGTAGAAAGAACGGTTTAATGTGAAGAAAACAACATCAGCAGAGATACTACGTTGCCACGTATGAAGTAATAGGCACAGTGAGCAATGCAATGCCATGTCATCTTACTGGATACGACAGGCACGACATACACATTCTATGAAATAGAGAAACGAAAGGAAACAAAGAAAAAAAAACAAAAAAAAGAACACAAATAGAAAAAGAAAAAAGAAGAAAAATAGAAACAACAAACTGTCGTGCCCTCCCCGCCGGGGATGTGGCAGACACTTGAAAGGAACGAGCTGGAAAAAAAAGGAAAAATAAGAAAAACACCACTACTCGTCGTAAACAGAGTAATAATAAGAACCAAGGGAAAATATCAGGCAAACCAAATCACAAAGCACCCTCCAGGTAGTGGCAGAGGTTTGTGGTACGAGTAGCACAGCCAGGTTCTCCCTGCTAGGCCGTCAGGTACCTTGCTACCCTGACTACCGTCTTCGTCCTGCGTTCGTTAACTATGCCCAGCCCCTCGGCGTCAGACAATACGAAACACGATAAGCAGGTTCATCATCCACCCACGCCACAGCACTCCTTCAATAAGGCTTATCAATCTAAGAAAGGAAGAGAAGGAATGAAATGGAATTCACAGAGGATCAGCGCAAGGAAGAAAAAAAACGAAAGGAAGAGAAGACAAAGGAAGGCCACGTTCGAACTAGCTGCACCAGGTGGTGGCACGGGTAGTCTAGTCATGTTCTACTTCCTAGTCGGCCTGGTGCCTTGTTACCCTCGATGCCATCTCCTTCCTACTTTCGTCCACCGCAGTTTCCTTTCTACTCCTCCTGCTAACCCCCCTCTCCGCATTCCCTTGGTCGGGTCTTCTGCCACTCCTCCTTTCCCCCCCCCCCCCCCCCCCCCCCCATTCCCTTGGGCACCACACACGGCGGATGCGCGGCGCTGCCTACTCAGCTCAGCCTCAGCCTCGTGGCACCTCACCATGAAGCGTTCGGACCCCCCGGTACCACTTCCCTACCTTTTTTGCTGCCGTGGACCACAGCGCGATCTCAACTCCAAACACGAAGGAGACAAGCTCCGTTGACCCTTCGATGGCTCGGAACTCCCTAAGGTCTTCGAGTATGCATCTATGCCAAGTCTTAAACTGTCCGCCAGGTCTCGGGTTATCCCCACCAGCCATCGTCCCGAATATTACCCGACTGGGTAACCGATCCTTGCTTTGCCGTGCCACGCCCCCCGTAAAGAAGAGCCACCGGCTACGAATGGTCGTTTCGATGCTTTAGCAACGTATCATCTTGAGGGCGTCCACGTACGAGAGGGTGGCATGATCAGTACGAAGTCGGCGCTGGAAGCCAATGACTCGCAACAGGACCAGGTGATGAGCCGTTCGAAGATTTGCAAAGCGTTCCGCTCTGAGGGTCCACGTACGCACCCGTACAGCAGGGTCTCAATCACCTCGGCCTGCAGCATTCGGACGTTCCGCCTAAGCGGGACGGTCATCCTATCATACAACTCCGGGCCGAACCGTTTGAGGCATACTCGCATGAGACGGATCCGTCGGTCGATTTCGAGCGAGAGGTCAGCGTTTTCGTGCATAATGCCGCCTATGTATACGAACTGGGCCGTCTGCTTTTACCTCTGGCTTGCTGCTTCGATGACGAGCGGTGGTGCGGGGGTTGTCTGGCCTGGTGTTGGTAGAAGCATTTGTGCTGTCATCTTTCCCGACATCGCGAGGCTGCTTTGAAGACAGTCACGATGACTGTCATCATTCTAATGCCATGTCATCATACTGGATACGACAGGCACGACATCCACATTCTATCCACATTCTATGGAATAGAGAAACGAAAGAAAAAAAAATAAAAATCAAAACGAAGGAGACAAATCGAAAGAGAAAAAGAAAAAGGGAAAAAATAGAAGAAACATCTGTCGTGCCCCCCGCAGGGATGCAGCAGACACTTGAAAAGAACGAGCTGAAGAAAGAGAAAAGAAAACACCACTACTATTAGGAATTGTAGGCAGAGTAAGACCAAAAACCAAGGGAAATTGCAGACGACTTGTTGGGGGTTGTTTGTTGTTTAGTGCACCCCAAATTTCGACCTATTTCGACCACTGGAACACCTCTTATTAATAGTCGAGACGGCCTCTGTTGAGAAACCTCCGGGGGATCAATTTCGATAGAAACACAAGCTGCTGTGATGAAGCTCTAACAACTCACCGTCGCTCTCCGGTAAGCACGAACCAGCCAAAGTTCTAAACGCAGCGATGTTCTTTTTTCTGTTCCGACAACACACATACCCGTGGTACAGATTAGAGTCACCGGAAACCTGGGGACCAGAAGACACTTGGGTGCCAGCGTAATATTCCTTTTCGAAGTTTTTTTTTTTTTTCCGTGCTTGGCGAGGAGATGGTGTCAACATCTGTATACTGTAGTACCTTCCCAACCCAGGTCGTACATCATGCAGGTTATACGTCTACCACCTGGCAACATGCGCTCCTGAATATCACAGATCAGTAATATATCTGCCCCGGAGTATCTACTGCAGCAGATCATTCGTGATGTGTGGATCGATAATCTGTCCGAGTTTGGAACCGCGATATCAATTGCGCCGCGCTCTGTCGCTGCTTCTACTGCTGCTTCTACTTGTACAGCAGTGGTGTCAATGAAACCTACCAGGTACGTACGTATCTGTTCTGAATAGTCACGACACATGCCATTGTTGCATCAGCATTACCAGGCACCTACTGCATTCCGTTGTTGACCGACCATAGAGTTATCTAATTGAAGCTTACGGAATTTCTAACTCGTTGGCTCTTGACGTCAATAACATTGGGGGTCCTTCTTCACGTTGAACAACGAGAACCAGTCGCGACTCCGACTATAAGCACGGTACCGGTACATAGACATCAGTAGAACAGCCCCCTAGTACCACACACATCAATCACCAGCGTGTTTTGTCGCGTCACGGCTGTGCCGGAAAACAATATATTATGGTGTGGCCACAAGCCATCGTTGGGCAGTCGCACGACTTGCTCACGTGGTGTAGTTGGAACCACCACAGTGCCTTCTGACCTGGCAGTCTATGCCCTCCGTGGTATCAGGTGTGTTGCATGCGTTGCGGACACGCTGTCGCTCGGGTGACAAGCTCGGGTGACAAGAATAGCCGTTGTCGCGGTCGGTGTATTTCGTACTCTGTAGCGCCTCTTGGCCCAGCTATCGCGATTTGGTCAGCCACGGTGTCACATACCGATGCCATCGAGGCATGATATTGATGGCATTCATATTGTAGTGACGGAAGAAGGCGTGGTCCTCAGCAACTGCAGAATATACGCGTTTTTTTTTTCCTGAAACATATTGTGTGAAAATCATCGGCGGCCGACCTCGAACCCACCATAAGTTTTGTTCCGTGACCGCCCCTTGTTATTATGCACCGCAGGTATGCGGGTGCACGGCGTTCGACACAAGGACGACTTGCACCACCACTCCCACACTAACACCAACGCCACCATCAACCCCTAGCACTCCCACGCCAACCCCAACCCCCGGCACTCCCACGCCAACCCCCAACAAAAATGACGACGACGACGATCACGACGATGACTATGACGATGACGTCATTAGGCACCGCTTAGACGAAGGAGCGGAAGAAGAAGAATTGGACACCGCGGGCACAACGTGCAGCAGGCAAGCTCAACAAGGCAAATGCATCAACAGCACTAACAGATTGATAGCTACCCGGAGCTCGCTGTATGGTTGACGATATACTTACCAATCCATTCCGCTGTCACGGGGGACATCCTTCAGCCAGGAAATGCCTACAGCACCTTGCAGTCCGGCCTAACGTTGGTGCGTCTGTGTGGCGTACACATACTTTGTGCAGGTTTATCGCCAAAGAAGTCGTCTCCATCGAAGCAATATCACTGCAGACGGTGGGCACAATGTGGCAATTTAGTTTGACGAAAACAACAGCAAACGTGAAAACGTTGGCAGCCACGCCAACGCTGAGCTCTGAGTAATATTGGAAAAGCAGCAGAGCATACCGCAACTCTTCGGGAATCTGTTGCGCCTGCAAATAATGGGCTTTCGGCGCCCTTATCATTTAAGAGAAATCTAAACCCTCAAGCGTATGTACTACTGTCCAGTAGGTACACAGGGACGCGCTTGGCGAATTTTAGTGCATATAACCTACGTTGTAAGTTGTCTGAAACACCTGTGGACGAGCTACGAAAGAATCGAAACCAAACATGCTTGCAATTCCAAAACGCGCCCACAGAGTGACAGCGCATACCCTGTATCTTCTTGCGATGTCGTGCCTACTCACCTACCCATTCGTTCTTGCTCCGTGCGGGTGGCGTATACCGTGCCACGACCTTGTGAAATTAAAGGTCTGTGTGACAACCAGCTGCTCATTCGTCAAGACGAAGCTATACACCTCGTGCGACTGCGATCCTGACGAAGAGGAGGAGCTTTTGAATGGAGCGACCTGGTGGCTCGAGTATCCCTACGGTCAAGATTGGAGGTGCAACCCGGTCAGATCCACCGCTTTATGCAATATGTTCTAGAGCGTTAGTGAACTGTTGAGGAACACCCGTCGCCGCATTGTCGCACGCGTATACTGTGCAATCGTCCACCATGCATGAAAATTTCTGCTCCGCCGTATTCTTGTGGTCGTGCACACCGTACCCGGGTCTCTACGCTTCACGAATTCTTCCAAACTGTTTTCAGGAAACGTCACTGGTCACAATGGATGATGGCAAGCCGTGCTGTGGTTGGGGGTTAGTAACCTGGACTTACTGGGAGGGTCCTCACTTGAGGATCTCCAACAACCGATCTTGAGAAAACGTATCAACACGATGGAAATATGAAGAGGGTGCGTATATACATTTATCAGCAGACCTAGCCTCCAAAGTTCTTATATTTATGCCCGATACACGCATGAGCTATACAGATATACAAGGAAGAACATTCGAAAAAAATTACCAGGTACATCGGATCCAACGATGGCAGGACAGTTCGTCAGTTGCAGTTGGGTGGGGAGCCCCGTCGGCGACATGTTATAGGCTCTGAAAAGTGCAAACCCCTGAATTGCAACCTATACCACAGCATGGGTCAAGGGTAGTGTTTTGATGTGTTGTTCGTTATAGTTTAGCTGTACTAGACTTTGCCATGCAATGCGCTTGCTTTGGGCACGTGGATTATCGGTCACTTAAACAATTGGCACGGAGCGACGAGCTGGGGCGGTCGCGCTTGTGTGCAAGTGCGTGGAGCAAAGCGAACACATCCCAAATACCAAGTGAAATTGCTGATGGGTATATTTCGTGTTCAGAGGCGTTCTACGATAGACGTTCACTCTAAATTGTTTGGGTCTCCTATGCCCCCCTGATGTATAATGCGGAATTCACCGGGGACAAACATACGGGTACGACTGATGCTACATGCATCTCGTACGTGTACGTACGCATTATGCCTAGCAATGAAAAGCATAAGTGACATATTCCTATGCGGCCAGAGGCTATGGAGGGCTGAAACGTGAGGCGCCCAGTAAGGACGCCGTGGTGGCTCAGAAAGTTGTTTTTTTACAAGTATGATAGCTCCATCTTACAACGCTTCGTAGTCCACGGCTGGGTACGGACGGGGGGGGGGGGGGATAGTGGTGTACACGATATCATGGATGGCCGTAGTCGAATGACCGTAGACCTTCGCATACCGACAATGCCGGGACGGAGCACTTTGGGTTTTCACCGACCAGACACATATTGCTTGTTCCAAGCGCGACCCGCCGTGAGGTGTCTGGTGAGTCCCATTAAGAGTAAGCTGCATCCTACTAATAACCTCTTGCGATGCAAAATGTCTTCAATATTTAATGAGTTTATTTAATTCCTAGTGTGACCACTTCCCGAGACGGCAGTGGGAGTACTATGTAGCTGCCTCTTGGGTGCCTTACCATGCCATGCACACTTTATGATACGATAATTCCCCTTGTGCAGAGTAAAGGTTCTTCACCCCGCACTAATGATCTAACTCGACCACTACGTGTGACCGACCGTCAAAAAAAACAAACATACGGTACCCTGTTTGTCTAGCTCCAGTAGTGAGCTGCATGTCTTACAGTATCGTTTCCAACCGACTCCAACCCATCCTATATATAATATGGATGGAGTGCTCTGTTTGCTTTTCCTCTTACGTGCGCCTACGCCGAAATGAGTTTTGTTCGCCTTCTTGCCCCATCTTCTCGGGTGAGGGTCTTGCCATCTACAGGAGGATTGGAGTTGAACTTCGCACTTCATGTCGCGATGCATAGTGAGTCCGGCGTGTAGCCAAGGAGGACGTAACACTATTACCTCGACTGAAAAATTACGAATGGCGGGAGCGAGCGCGAGCAACACCGTCGACAACGAAACGATCAGCGCATGTAGTCGCGCTCTTGTCGGCTGCTTGCAAGTCGAACGTATGCCCCCCTCTGAAATTGATAATAGTACTACGTGTATATCAGACAACGAAACTCGTGCATAGACGCTCGTTAACGATATGCTTTTTCACGGCTCCATATTCTCGTGATGAAATTCCACCTTGAGGTCTTGGTGTCGGCCTTCCCCAGATCGTCTGCCCCCAAACGAGGGGTCTGAAGCTGAGTATAATTATATTCCTCGCAGTGTATTCGACAATTTAGAAGTTTGTTGCACCGTCGTTTATTCGCCCAATCCCGAAACGACAAGCTTGCTCCGTCGTCACCGGTGCCCTACGAGGAGCGCTGGTCTTGTCGGCCATGGCCCCACTAGTGGTTGCGTGGTTCAAGGGAAACCGCCGTGGACAATTCGCTGCTCCGACTGGAGTCGCCGCCTCGATAATGCTGGCGGTGTACCTCGGAGGCGCTGCCTTGATCTGGACCGTATTGTTACCAACAGCTGTCGACATTATTTTTCTCGGAAGGTACGCGATCAACAGTCGAAATTCGTCCATGTTGTCGCCTAAAAACAAAAACATGAACCATCACTGCTCGGCGTTGTTGCATGTTCTCGCCTCGCAGATTCTACGCGGATCACAAATCGCGGGAAAGCGTCAGTCCCAGCAAATAAACATCGTCCCAGGAGAGCTGTTTACAGCCTATATGAGTTAAATCACACAATCTCAACCTCGTCTTGTCAACTCAATTACTCTACCAACATACACAACAAATCCAACCACAATAAAAGCTCATTCCAACCATCCAGCTTACTAAGAAGCTGCACCGTACAGCCTCGCCAGTTTTAGCAGGCTTTCTTGCCCCACGTCCGTGTTTCGCATACCGGAGGACCAAGGCGGCATGTACGACGTATGATACGACTTCGTTTTTTGCGAGGTAATCGCGTGAGCGCTGATGTCGGCTGGCCTCATGGTTACACGATAAGTGATACCTGGCATATCGTTTTGACTGGCAGGAGGGGCGTGTCCTTTCAACTTTTAACAGGAGGGTACCACCCGTAAAAAACTACTGGCTGAACTTTCTGCATCCCCCCCAGAAGTTCAAAGTGGCGACCTTTCGAGAGGAGGTGCCAATGTGTCCTCCTTGCGATGAAGTAATTTGTTTCTCCCGGCCCACATTCTTACCCCTAGGTTGTGTGCTAAACATTCCGCCGGCAGGTATTTCCGATACTGTAGACACTTCCGAGGTGACGCTGAAACGGGCTAGAGGCGGCTTCGAGTAGGCTGTTTTTTTTTTCCCTTGGCCTACGTACCAGGTAATATCTATGCTATTACTACGCTTGTTATCCGACAATGTGCAGCATGAGCTCCAACGTTGATCACTCAAAACATTCCTGAAAGAAGAATACCACGGAAACAAAGGAAACCTATGCTCAAGGGCTGCCTTCTATGTCTACTTCCCGCTATGCTTTATCTGCAATACTCCAATGTTGTCCTTGCTGCCTCCTTCGTCTCAAGTGTATATCCGTGCTTGCGATCTTGCATGAGCGTATTTATCGTTACTTGCTTCGTATAAAATGGGAAGCAAGTTTTGCGCCTTTGTCGTACTCGCACATGAAATTCGCCATGATGGTTGCGCCCGTTCTGTGACGTAGGGATCTTGAAATAGCTACTTCGCTACACAAGCAGTACCAAGCAGCCAGTAGCCCATCGACTCGCTGTCGGTGATAAAGTACGTACAGGAGAGTTCTGATAAGTAGTTCGTGGAGCACAACGCCGTTATACGAGTGCGTATGTACGTACCAGTGTGTTTACATCGTGGGATCACTTCGTAGGCTTTCGTATGCGGGGAGATCGCAAACACCGTTCGAGTTACTGCAGGAATTCACGCGTATCACTTATTTACTCGTAGCCAGTGGTGCCCGAATACACAAATGCTTGACCAGCTTGATCAACGCTCTCCCCGGGCAAGCCTAAAAAACTCTTATGGCTGGACGTTGCTTATGGTTGCTGCCTCTGTCGAGCAGGGCCCCGAAATACCTTGGACGGACTACGGCCGGAATGAGAATTAGTAGCAGCATACTTGAGAGTTGGGGCGACTGCAGGACTAGGAGCAGTACAAGGTGTAGCTCTGGGGGCATGTGACGGGGAGCATGACAGGCCTGGCCCTACGAACAGGAGGACATCCTTGATACCAAAACGTTTGAGGCAGCTTGAAGATATTGAACGACTTCAGAACACGGCCAGATCGAATTTGACGAATGCCTGAAAATTGAGCAGTACTGTAGGCATCAATCAGCAACATTAGAAGAGTGTGAGCGGGTGAATAGCAGACCAGGGAAATAATAAGACTGTAGTAGTGAGTGAGAATGACATGGGAGCATGGGACTTTGCTGTAGCGGGAGAGTCTTGGGGATACCTACACAGCGTGTCATGCGCTTCTTGCGCCCATCGTCATAGGAGATCGTACATAGAGTCAGGCGGACAGCGAAGTGCCCCCCTGATTCAAGAGATCCCACCGCCCTCGCTGATGACAGGACCATCGCACTCACCGAAAAATACGTGATTTACCAGGTTTCGTGTATCAGGTTCGCTTCGAGTACACCAGCCGATAACTACACAGTGAATAGTTGTCACCAATCTCACAGGCTGCGGCGATACCACGGGCCGTGCCGCCCCTTAGCGCAGAGAAGCCATCCAAACAACTCTGTTTGATGATATCACTATCACAATCTACAGCTCACGCACACTTTCACCGGAAGAGTTTTGCACCCGGAGAAGTCCCTCCCTCATCTAGTTCTCTCTCTCACTCACACATACCTTTTTTCCCTGCAGAACCCGTACGACTTCTCAAAACCAACGCCAGTCGCCACACCATCAAAACAGCCTTTCAATAACTACAGGTTTCGGAGACGAGCTAAGGCAGTGCAAAACGAGCAGTATGAGCTTGAATGAGGACATCAATTTTACAGTTCCCGCGCACCACGAGGTTAAAACAAGCCTCGTGATTACAAACATTTCGTGCCTCTTCAACCCTATATAGCCCTCCGCCTCGTCCCCTCCCTCATTTCTTTCATAGCTGCCTGCATTACTCGCCATGCACAGAAACACGGTACCTCGGTACCAAGGCTCGCGCCTGCTTAAATATCACGCACCCTCTTCTACTCCGACGCTCGCAGCTGTCCTCTCTTCTATGCCTAGCAGAGTCTGACTGCGTGCCTCTTGCCGCTACGTTCGTCGGCTCAAAACCGATATGAACCCTCAACCCTTATTCGAAATCGAATCCGCCTCCACAAACTCCGGACTTTAAGCGCAAAGCTATATGTTGCTATACCTCAATAATTTCTGGTATCGGTTTTCTGAATGCAGGCACGTCCGTCGCGGTGCTCAAACCTGCGAGTGGTGTGGCAAGCTCCCAAACCCTGAACCCGCCGTGAGGCGCATCGTGATTTTTAATTTTTACACGCTACCAAAACACCACGAAGCTTGAGGCCATGCTGGCGCCCAAGCGTCTCCTGGTCGCCGGGTTTCAGGCTAATCTAATCTCTAGATGTTTTACCGGGACAGAAAAAAAACATCGCCATTTAAACACACTGCGTTTAGAACTTCGGCTGGTTCGTGCTTACCGTAGAGCTACCGTGACTTGAACGAGGTTCATCACACGAGCTTGTTGTTTGCTCGACATTACTCTCCCGCAGGTTCTCAATAGAGGCCTATACCTCGATTTAGAGGTGCTGAAGTGGTCGAAATGTGTCGAAATTCGGGGTGCACAAAACGAGGCAACGCCCCCCCCCCGTCAATTACACGTATTCACTTAACTTACGGACATCCACAGTTCCTGACAGGAAACTACTGCCCGCGAAATTGAGGGGTGCTCCTGATGATGGGGTGTGTAAGGGCGTCGGGTGCCCCAGACGGCAGTCGTAGGCAGCCAGAAACGACTCACGAAGTGTTTTCGTGTGTGCTCGAACTGGCGAGCGATTGGCACGAAAAGCTCGTAAAATTGCTATTACGGGGGTCCATAGTTAATAGGACCAATGGTATACATAAAAACCTATATATTTACGTATTTTTACTAACAAAATTTGGTCCCATTAACTATGGACCCCCGTAATAGTCAACAATTTCATTTCATACATAGGAGCATAGCACAGACGACGCCAAGTGTGATGTGTGAGTGGGAGAGCAGAAAGGGTTCCACGGGATGATGATCCACAAAAGACGTGTGACACAGGTGTCTGTGCTTGGTCAAACTCAGACCTAGTTCTTTTTGGAGTTCTCTTGTGTATTGGTGCGAGGCTTGCTCAAAAGGGGCAAGTGAGAAGAGTGAGGAGAGA
The DNA here is from genome assembly GCA_031763025.1 of Macrocystis pyrifera. Taxonomy (NCBI): domain Eukaryota; class Phaeophyceae; order Laminariales; family Laminariaceae; genus Macrocystis; species Macrocystis pyrifera. The sequence continues at coordinate 3,853,443 of JASSKH010000003.1, forward strand.
GGGGGGGGGGGAGCACATGCTTTTTGAAGCCAGGAGAATCCTCTGGCTTCAACCGGCTATATTCTACTGGCAAGGGTGCATGCGTCACCCTCACTTCAACAGTGCAACGTCCCGTAAAAGTGCATGCGTTGCCCTCAACTTCAATAGTTCAACGCCCCGTAAGGGTGCATGCGTTGCCCTCAACTCCAATCGTACAACACCCCGTAAGGGTGCATGCGTTACTCTAAACTTCAGTAATGCAACACCCCGTAAGGGTGCATGCGTTACTCTAAGCTTCAATAGCACAATAACCCATAAGGGAACATACGATACTCTAAACTTCAATAGTACAACACCCCGTAAGGGTGCATGCGTTATTCTCAGCTTCAATAGTACAACCTAATAACCTGCATATCAGATTCCACAGATATACCAGTCTGCGTGTCTACAGATATACTAACCTGCGTATCGACAGATATCAAATGGTAAACAGGGTACGACCCGACTGGAACAATAATAGCCTGCGTATCTACAGATATCAAATGGTAAACGGGGTACGACCCGACTGGAACAATAATATTTAACGGCCCCTACTGATGGTTGGTCTATTGACTACCAACCAAGGTACTCTATCACATTAGCCCACCCTGAATAGCCGCAGATGCAGATCCCACGACGATATAGAGATGGCTATTTAAGACATCAGAAAAATCGAAAGAGGGGGGTCGAAGATACTGCTATTCAAAACAAACGACAGACTAACGAGATCATAGACCAACCCACACCTCGTAAATGAGGCTAAGACGCCTCTGGTAGGGGCAGCAGTCGTGCTAGAGATGGAGAACTTCAAGGAAACGCAGTAGTGAAGGCACAACGGGATGTTCGTCGTGGTACAATACGTAACTAGGAATACCAAGGGGGGGGAGGCGGCAACTGAGGGCCCGATGCGACCCGTCGTGGCTACGCGCGGTGTAAGCTACGAGAGAGGCGGGAGAGACCGAGCCAGGTAAGGTACGAACTAGTAAGCGGGAGAAAAAGTCGGCAAAAATACTTGATATAGAGCGAAGTCTACATGAAGCTAGAGCGACAGGGACACAACAAAGTCCCCATGGATTAGTTGTCAAACAAAGACTATGAAGAAGAAAAGAGAAGAGAGAAAAAAAAAGAAGAGAAGGAAGGAAAGAAGAAATGGAAAAAGAAAAATAATGAAGACCGAAAAACCGCCCCTGTGGAAAAGCAGAAGGAGGTATAACAGAAAGGTAGGCCCTGGAGGTACAATAACACTTTCTGTTGCGAATTGCGTCCTAGCGAAACAAACGAAACGTGAGGTGTTAGATGGAATCAACACACAAAGCGAACGCGTGTCAAAGACAGCGGACGCACAGAATATACCCGTCCCAAAACTAGTACACTACAATCTAACGCATCCGTCGACCATCAGCTACTGTTAACTGGCCGGGCGGATGAGTGGTTGGGGGGGGTGCATTAGCATTACGTAGTACTCCGCGTGCTAGTCCTCCGGCCTGATGACGCTGAAGGCACCAGGATTCTTGAGTGGCGCTCCGTGAAGTGGTGTAGAGGGACGGAAGGAGTTTGATCTTGATCGGTCCCGGGTCGTCGAGGAAGCGGACGATGTAGAAGTGAGTGGAGGAGGTGTCGGTCGAGGCGCGCGGGGCAGCTTTGCCCAACCACCAGAGACAATCGCGGGCCTTGTACCAGAGGTGTGCCCCGGCAGGTAGAGGTGAGGAGCTGAAACGGTGAAGCCAGAGGGTGCGTGGTACGAGGCTGTATCCGGGAGCGAGGAAGATTTCGCCCCGGGACCGTGAAAGTTCACGGTGAGCGGCCCCGATGCGCATCTGGCGGTATAAACGGTTGGTCTGGCGATGCTGTGAAGGGTTTCCCGACCAATAGCGGAGGATGTGGGGTCGGTGGAGCTGTAGGTCACGTTCGTGTTCCCAAGAAGGGCTAAGGAGCCCGGTCCAGTGTGTTTCGTACATCACGGCGAGAACGCCTCCCCGACCACGAACGAGTTGGTGTCCCGAGATCTGGTCGACCTCGAGGCGTTCGGGCGGTGGAGCGATATCGTCGAAGGTGACGTGGAAGGGCGGGGACTTGGTGGAGAAGGAGCTGAGAACGTACTTGGTCAAGTCGGCCGGTAGGTGTTTGGGGAGATCGCCGATGTCGTCGGGGTTCCGGCAGGGCTTGCAGCGGAGGACGGAGACGCGGTGTTTGGAGTCCCGCCCCGGCATGTCCGAGGGAAGGTCGAAGTACAGGAGCTTGTCGTGAAGGGGCCGTCCGCCTGGAACGACTGAGGCTGGTGCTGGGCCTACGGCAAGAATCTTGAACGGGCCAATCCCGTTGAAGGAGAGTTTGGTCTTAAGAACGGTGGCGTCGGTGCCTTTCTTGGCGCCCTGTCGAATAGTGGCAGCTGTGTTGTAGATCCATGCCCAACCGCTGACAGAGAACGGGGGGGAAAAGCGGAGGGCGTCCATGATGGGTGCGTTGCGTCGGTCGAGGCGTGAGACGTAGACCGCGTGGAGTTCCCGGACGGCGCGGTAGGCGCGTTGCTGGCGAGCAGTAGCGAGGTCAATGTAAGCGAGCTGGTCCCGGTTGAGGCTTTGATGTCCGCCGATGTTGGGGGGGTCGAACACGGTGAGGGGGAGGCGAGGTAACCGGCCAATGTGTACTTCGTTGGGGGCCAGCCCGGTCGCGGCGCTGACGGAGTTATTGTAGGTGCTTTCGACGTGAGGAAGATGCAAGTCCCAATCGTTTTGTAGTTCGTTTCCGACCATGGCGAGCATCAGGGCCATGGTGTGGTTAACGCGTTCGACCCCGCCGTTGGTGCAGGGGTGGCAAGAGCTCGTGGAGATTTTGTTGATGCCGAGCCGCTCATAGAGGGCGCGGGAGAGTTTGGCGCAGAATTGTGGACCGTTGTCGGAAAGGAGGGTAACGGGGCATCCCCAGAGAGGGATGTAGCGGTCGATGAGGATATCGGCTGTGCCGGATGCGGTGAACTCGGCCTCAGTAGTGGCGTACATGCCGGCGCGGCGGCTGAAGCGGTCGGTGAAAAGTAGAATATAAGCTTTGCCCCGAGGCGTGATGGGTAAGGGACCGAAATAGTCGACGCTGACGAGAATACCGGGGCCGTTTGGTAGCGGCAGGGAGAGGGTGGGCCAACGAATTGTTTGGCGTGAAGACTTTCGCGCCTGACACTTGAGGCAGCGGCGGAGCCACCAGCGGGTGGAGATGTCCATGCCGATCCACCAATAGAAGCGCATAAGCATGCTGAGTGTCCGAGCAACACCCAGGTGGCAAGAGGTGGTGGAGTGGCAAGTGTGTAGGACCCACGGTCGCATCAACATTGGGACGTAAATGCGAGGTGGCGATGTGAGGGGTTGCGGTGTAGTCGTACGAGGTTGGCCCAGGGGGGTTATGTGTGGTCGGTAAACGAGAAGAACTGTGTCGTCGTCGGTTGTATGCAGCTGGCCTTTCGCGGCGAGGGCGAGAACCTCCGAGAGAAGTGGGCGACGGGTCGAGGGAATGTAGTCCAAGAGGTCGCCCGGTGGTGGTGAAGGTGAGCCCAAGGAAAGATATCGTATGGTAGCTTAGCAAAGGGGTTCGGTGCGTTGTTCGCGCGCCCAATCGGTGGAGGTATAACGCTCAACGCGGGAACTAAGGTGTGGGTCGTCAGCAGACCGGACAACGGGTTCAGGCAGAGGGAGTGGCTGAGTAGGGGAGGGCGGGGCAGAGGCCCTGGGGCGGTGGACTGTGGTGGAGGCAGGGACACTGGTGGCGTAGCGTCGGCTGGAGTCGCTGGTGAGGGCGAGTCTTGAGCGGCGCCGCGACGAGCTGTATCCGGTCGTCGCGGCAGTGGCCTGGGTGCGACGGCAGGTGAACGGCGGTGGGTTGGTGAGGGTCTTGTGACTGCCGTAGTTGACGATCGACGGCCAAATCCGTAGTCCGTAAGAGTAAGGGGGGTCCCAGCAGCAGCGGCAGAACGGCGACGGGTCCGAGAAGAAATTAGGCCTGACGAGGTACGAGGAGTGGCCGAAGGTGAGACGCCCAAGGTGGGCGATGGAGAGACGAAGGGTGGCCTGAAAGCCACACCAGCAGGAGCGCCAGCGGTCACGGCGGCTTTCTCGGAGCTGGGAGGCGATTCGGCGATGGAGTCGAGGATAGAAAGGTGACTGACGAAGGCGCTGCGAAGCGAGTTGACAATGGGGTCTTGGGCAAGGCGGGGGCCGGCGCGAAGGCTGCGAGGCGGTCCAGCGGCGGGATCTTGAGCAAATGGGGGCCGGCGAGAAGGCTGCGAGGCGATCCAGCGGCAGTGTCTTGAGCAAGGCGGGGGCCGGCGGGAAGGCTGCGCGGCGATCCAGCGGCAGTGTCTTGAGCAAGGCGGGGGCCGGCGGGAAGGCTGCGAGGCGATCCAGCGACAGTGTCTTGGACGGTGGTAGAAGTTACAGTAGAGCAGGGGGTAAGAACCAAGTCCGAGTTGTCCATATGTGGTCCGTGTCGGCGGAAATCGCCAAAGTCGTTTTCGGTGGTGGGATGGTGTCGCAGGGGGCGGTTGAGGGTGGGACAAGCCCACCCAAGCCGATGCCCGGGGTGAAAGGGTCGATCGGAGTAAAACCACAGTCTTGGATAAGGTAGATACCGATGGCGTCGGGAGGGGTGGGGCGGTTGGGTCCGGTGCGGTCGAGATCGGTTGCTGGTTGTGGGAGTCGTGACAGGAAGTTGGCATTGCCGTTAGCTGAGCCGTTTCGGTGTTCCAAGGTGTAGGAGTAGGCGGAGAGGAATTCCAGCCTGCGCTGGACGCGAGCGTTGTGTTCGCCGACTTTAGCGATACTCGCAAGCGCCTTGTGGTCAGAGTAAATGTGGAACTTGGTGGACCAGAGGTGGCCGCGGAGGCGTTTGATGGCCCAGACGATGCTACCGGCTTCGAGGTCGAGGGGGGTCCAGGATCGTTCGTTGTCGAGGGTGGTATGGCTGATAAAGACGATGGGGCGAACGAAACCGTCGAGTTGTTCTTGTTCGAGAGTCGCGCCAAAACCGTCGATGCTGGCGTCGCAGTACAGGCGAAAAGGTCGGGAGTTGTCGGCAACGGCGTCCCAGTCGGGGTATACCAAGATCGGGGGGGTAGCGAGTTCGTGGAGGATCTGTCGAACGATAGTTTCCATTTCCGGGGTGAAAACGAACTTAACGCCTTGTTTGAGCAGGGCGTTAATGGGTCGGAGCCGAGTGGAGAGGTTCTTCAGGAATTTACGGTAGTATCCAATGCCTCCGAGGAGTGAGCGCACTTGCTTGGTGTTCGTAGGCATGGGCATCTGAGTTAGGGCGGCAACCTTGTCGGCGTTAGGGCTAACGCCGGAGGAGGAAATGGTGTGTCCCAAAAAGTCGGCGCTGGTAGCGCTAAGCTTGGCTTTTGACGGTGAGAGCTTGAGGTTGTGTTTTTGAAGGCGTTCGAAAAGGGAGCGGATATTGGCGACGTGGGCCGTGGGGTCGGGGTCGAAAACTATGACGTCGTCGAGGTAGGCCGCTACGCGGTTAAGGTCTTTGATGACCTCGTTGATGACCTTGACAAACCAGCCGGGCGCGGCGCTGCTGCCTTGGGGCATGACGAGCCACTCGAAGAGTCGGGTGGGCGTGCAGAAGGCAGTCAGGGGTATGGTGTCCTTGTCGATGGTGATCTGGTGGAACGAAGACACGAGATCGAACAGGGAGAAGATGCGGCCTTTACCGAGGGAGTCGAGAACCTCGTCGACGCGGGGGATGGGCAGTTGACCCAGGGAGCTGATGGCGTTAAGCTTTTTGTAGTTTACGGTTATCCGAACATTGCCGTCTTTCTTGGGAATGGCGACCATAGGGCTGGCGTACGGGGAAGTGGAGTGTTGGATCAGACCGGCAGCCATATATTGGTCGAGTACAGCGTCGACCTTTTTTGGAGAGGATAGGGTTGATCCGGTAAGGGCGGGAAAATACGGGGGCGCCATCCGGGGGGATAGAAATCTTAAACGGAATAAGAGAGCACGAGCCGAAGTCGGTTTTAGACGTGGAGAAAACGTCGGGAAACTCGCAAAGAACGTCCCCCAGAGCTGTGATGACCAAAGGGGACCAATCAGAACCGCGAAGGTCGAAGGAAATTTCGCGGAGGTGTAGCGGAAGTCGGTCCCAGAGGCGGAGGAAGCTTGTCCGTTGTCCGGCAGTTAGGCGTTCCAGGAATTTGGGGCAAGGGGTCTTGGGGGGATCCCCGGGGGTGTACCGTCGTCATGCACGGGGATGTTGTCGTGCAGGGCGTGAATGTCGATAACAGCTGGGGCTGGAGGTGACGTTGCGGGGAGACCTTGCAGTGCTGATACCGGAATTTGTATGAGGGGGGAGGAGGAAGTCCCCAGAAGGTCGCCATTGGTTCAAGATCAGTGAATCCCGAGAGCGGGATATTTTGGTAACCGTTGGCGACGAAGATTTCGGTTTCGGAGTCAAGGCCGTCGCGGGGAAGCATGTCAACGAGATAGTGGCCGGTGGGTGCCGGAATGCCGGAGGGACGCACCAGCTAAACCTGGACGAGGGACGGCATATCCGAAAGGGAGATTGCGTGAGCGCCGGCGAACACGAGGTATAGGGTGTCGGGAGAAGGTCGGTCCTCGTGGATGAAAGTGGAGAGACCATTCTTGTAAGAAGTGGTAAGGGAAAGCTCGCCATGGTCGCGAGGGTAGGCGAGGCAGGGTTACGCACGTGCGTTGTTGGAACCGCATCCAGCTATCGCGTCCTAGCAGAACGGGGTGTTGCATAGTCCCATGTGGCACGATGCACGCCCATACGGCGAGCTCGACGGAGGGAGTGCTGTCGTGCAAGAACTGGATGCTGAGTCGGACGGAAGTCGACGTGAGGAGCGGAGCGGATTTGCCAAAGCCGCCCGAAGAACGTGGAGGGGCGAGTCGTTCACAGATGTCCCACGCAGCGTTGTTGCGCTTCATACGGGCCCAAGCTTCAGCGGAGATGAAGGTCTGGGGGGAGCCGGTGTCCAAGAGAGCTATAAGGCCGTAGCGGTTGGATGCAGAGGGTCCACTGTGTACTCTGATCCTGGTCGTGAAGGAGGCGTCGTCGACGGTAACGATACCGCTCGAGAGGCCTGGTCCGTGTTCGGCAATGAGGGAGGGGAGCGCGGAAGGGAGAGCAGCTCCGGACGAAATGGCAGAGACCAATGCGTGCGGAGGAGTGGCCTCAGGAAGGAAAGGGGGCAGTAAGTTGTCCAACGTGGAGGGCGGTGTAGAAGATGGAACGGGTGCGTTGATCTCGTGGATCCCATTTTCTGAAGGTGAGATGCGGGAGGCGCGGGGGGTGGGCGGGATTGAAGGGGGGGAGGCAAGCTGGTGGCGGATCTTCATGAAGATGTCGCCCAACAGGTTGAGTCCCGGCCAGTGGGGAGGTTGTAGGGCTCGTGTATCGTCACACCTGAGGCCGATGCCCCAGACGAAGTCGTAAGGACTTACTTCGGCGAGGAACTTGTCGCCGGTGTGTATGAGTTGTTGCAATAAAGGAGGGGCTGAAAATTTGGCGAGGTTGCCCTTGAAAACGATGTCGTACCTATGCTGTATCCAAAGATCTTGATTAAAGTTGGAGATGGAGCGACCGAGGCGTTTTTGGTGTGCGGGAGTCGGGGAGGACATGATCTTCCGGCGAGTTGCTATGTCGCCGAAAAGTTTGGCCTTTTCCGACATCATGTACTGTTCCGCACAGTTGTAGTGCTCGTTGTCTACGATGAACGTCGAAGGATACCACTGGGAAAAGACCGAGGAATGATCCCAAAAGAAAATAATTTGGGAGGGGCTCAGGGTCTAGGGGAGTGGGGAGGGGGACGTCGTGTGGGACGTTGTCGGGGAAGGCGTGGGTAAGACGACTTTGTTCCCCGCAAACGTGTGGCGTGGGGTCGATTGTGACAAGGCCCCGGGAGGATGTACGTGACGGCGAGACGCTCGTGACGGAGCGCCCTGGGAGTCCCCGCTATCAGCATTTGACGTATGCGGAGGGGGGAGTAACTCGGAAGAACATGCGGTACCTGTAGTTGTCCGTGACCGGGGTGTGCGTGTCGGTACAGGTGGCTCCTGGCATAATCTTGGTGACTTGGTCGAGTCTTCCGCGGTTGAATCCGCGGGAAAATCGTCCCTTGGGCCCAGGGAGAGTGGTGTGGTCAGCACGGGGCGGGCAGCTACGAGTCCGGGAGATCCTGCAGAACCAACGGAGGTCGAAGTATGTGCTGTCCGGGGTCGACGGACGCGGGTTGGCGTGTGCCGATAACATCGTTCGTCAGAGGACGTAGATGAGTTGTGAGTCGATGGCCCTGGGGGAGGAGCAGAGCCGGAGAGGGAGTGGATACCGCTGTTGGCCGTCGTTGTCGTGTCGCCCACAAGATTGGCAAGGTCCGCAGACATTTCGGCAATGTTGGGCAAGGCGCGGCGTCGCGCATCGACTGGGGACACCGAGGGGAGCGTTGAGGGAGTGCTCGGTGTGCCGGCCTCCTCCTGCCCACACCTCAAACCAACCGCTTGAACAAGAGAGCCAACCCTAGATCGAGGGGTTGATATTGAAGATAGGTTAGAAGGGGGGGAAAAAGAGGGGGAGGGGTCGGGAGAGTAAGTAGAGCCGGCGGCTCCTAAACAATACACGGTCCGAGGGTCCAGAGAGGTACCCGGCGCGATCGCGTGTAGTGCCGTTGGTGAAGTCGCGAGCGGTTCTTCACCATCGGCTGGTCAGTTAGTACGGAAGGTGCCCGGTTGCCGGGAGTTTTGATTGCCTCCGTGTTGTGAAGGACCGAGACGCATGTTAGCTGGGGTAGTGGGGGTCTGGTTTGTGGGACCGGTTACGGTGAGGGCAGATGAGGGAGGTCCTTGAGGGGAGGGGGGGTGAGCTGTGGTGCCGAATTATCCCGGGAGTGGTGGTTGTTGGGTGAGTAGTTGGTCCACTGGGAGCCTGCAGTACGGTTGGAGTTGCCGTGGGAGCGCTCGTTTTTAGAATGGGAGTTGGACCGGCGGTTGTTATTGGAATTACTGGCAGAGTTGTGTCCCCTCGAGTTGAAACGCTTGGAATAAGAGTTCAAGTTCCGATGAGGATGGCGTTCATATTGTCCACGACGGTATGAGAGCATACGTTGTTGCCACTGTTGAAAAGCGTAGCCTCCGTCATTGAGCTGTCCGAGCCTGGGATTGAGTATACCTGACTTGTTTATGAAGGGGCTTTGGCACGTTTTTACGCTGTGGTCCTGTCCGCCGCAGTTGAGGAATACACCACGCCATGTGCGAAGAGCAGACGCTCTGGCAGTAGCGACAAGGAGAGGGCTCCAGAGGGGGGGGTCGGTAGTCGAAAAAGTGGTAGATACCATGTACACTTCGTCGAAGTGTTCGAGAGGCCAGTGGTTGTAACCCAGAGTGAAAGGGTCAATGTCTGGGGACGTAGAGACGTTCATGACATAGGGGTTGCGTTGGGAGCCTTGTTGGTTCGGATTTGAATGATTGCGCGAACGCGTCTGCTGAGCAGGAGCCGATGACGGCCGGGACGACGAAAACGTCGTGTGGCCTCCGGGGGAGGTATAAGAAAAATATTTTTCACCATTTTTGTCAGGTGTATTATTCGTAGCGTACACTTCGTGAGCCTGCCACATGGCCGAGACCGAAGGGAAAGGTTCCACCGCAGTCATCAATTCACCCGGATACAAAACCGGGGTCAAAGCAGGAAACTGTCTACTAACACTGGTCCGCACTACCTCTAACACCATGGCGTCGCTAGGCTTGAAGACCTTTTCAGAACCTTGTACTACCGATGTCAACTCCCTCAAAGCCCGCAAATAAGTTGAATACACCGTTCCAGTTGGTACTCCGAACGCCTGAAGCTTCTCGAATGCGCGGCCTTGGTCGCCGTGGTCGAAGTGCGTGCTCAGCAGACGCAAGAGTAAGCGAAAGGCAGATGGGCCGGCATTGTCCTTCTCCCGAAGGTGATCGCGCACCTGCTTAAAAAAGTTGTTGATAAGGAGGGACATCGGGAGTTGGTGCCTGTCTTGATGACTTTCCGGAAACACCGGTGAAGCGGGGTGATCCACCCTGGTGACCAACGCAGGGAGTCTAGATTACCGTTCGGGTAGTCGTCACAGCGTGAGAGAATGTCCGCTAAGACAAGTTTGGCGCTAGCTATGAGTTGTTGAACTCCTACAGAGTCGTCGGTTCCCGCAGGAAAAGGTAGTGGGTCGATGAGCTCCAATTTTCGAGAGTCCAAGTCAATGTACTTGCGGTTGACCTCAAAGTCGTGGGTACTAGTTGCGGTGACTTGGAGCGTAGTGGGGGTTGCGGCAGGGGAGGCCGGTGCGGGAGTGGAGGTGATCGGGGTGTAGGTGAGCATGACTTAAGTGCTGAGGGAGTACCGATGTAGTGGGGGTCGTGATGTTTTGGGGGAGGTGTTGGAGCCTGTACTGGCGCGATGGGTGTTGCGAGACCGGGCGCGGTAGGAGGCGGGAGGGCTTGGGCTGCAACAGAGGTTGCATGGGTGGGCAGATGGGTGTGGGTCGCTGGGAACTGCGAAGGTAGTTGTGCAATGGAGATTGTGCTGTTTTGGGGGGGCAGGTTGGTGCCGAGGCGGTAGCGGCGTATCCGAAAGGTCGGTTGCCGCAAAGCGAACAGATAGCGGAGCGATTTCATGATCAGTCACTTGCCTGTTGTTCTCGAAGATGTAGTCCTCGTCGGTTGACGAGGAGAAATAGTCGCCGTCACTGTGCTATCGTGGGCGTTGTTCAGGCCGAGGGGAAGGTCCGCTGTTGCCGGGTCGGGAGCGAGGTGTCGAACTGGACGACGACGCGCGACGGGCAGGGGTGTCGGAGGTACGGCTGTTTTGGTTGTTGTTGTTGCTACCGCGATCATGGTCGTCGTCCGGGCGCCTGCGGGTGACCGGTAGACGACCGTCCGAGCAACCCATCGCCCGCTTCTGGCGCTGGCCGCGAGAGGCATTATATTCTGCCACGGTCGGCCAAGTGTGGTCGTATGTTGAGTGAAATTCTCTCAAGACGGTGACCAACCTGAGGAGTTTGGCACGCACGGCATCGTCGGTCACACTAGGTAGAGCTTCCAGGGCGTGCCGGAGGGTGGTTGTGGCCGTGGAAGGGTAGAACCCTTTGATGGCTGAGGCAGCCGACGAGATGGCTGCCCGCCTGTCCTCAGGGACATGGTGAGACGAGATCAAGGCGTATGGAAACATGTAGGAACCCGACGTCGGAAAACCCCAAGACAAACCCCAACGGGGCAAGGTTTCTCGTGGGAGAAGTGGGGGGGGGGGGGGGGGGCGGTGTGGCGGGGGCGGGGGCTGAAGAGTCGGCCGGGGGGGTAGGGCCGAGGCCGGGAGTTGAGGCAGCGGCCGAAACCGTGCGGAAGGGAGTGGGGTCGAGGCCTTGAGAGGCCAGGGTTAGGGCATGTTTGGCCCTGAGTAAGGCCACCAGTTTCTCGGCGCGGTCGATCTTGTCCCGCTCCCTCGCCTGACGCTCCTGTAGGAGCCTCGAAAGTCGCGCTTTACGCCTGGCGCGTTGCACATTGTTGTCTTCGAGCCACGCCTGTAGTTCCGTGACGGACAGCTCGTCCTCCGCAGGTGTTGTTGCGGCAGGAGATGCAGCGGACGTGGTGTCGGCCGAGGACGGGGGTCGCTCTGGAGAGGGAGTGGCGAGGGAGTTATCCGGGGTGGGGAGTGTCGGAACAGGGGGGGCTGTTGCGGTGGCTACCGGAGTGGAGGGCGAGTTGTTTATGTGGTTTGTGTGAGTGCCGTCATCCTCATCACCGGAGGACGCCGGCCCAAAGCCCACGCCATCCTCTTCATCTTTCACGTTTACCATTGTTGCTGTTGGCAGAAGCCGACGACAAGGGAGCGAAGGGAGGGGGGGAGGAAGGGGAGGGGAACTGGTGTGAGCCCTAAGACACCGTGCCATGTGGCGTAGCGAGCGGGGTGTGGGGGGGGGGGGGGGAAGCTTGGGTGTGCTGTGATCCATGTGCGAGCGAGTTTTATAGTGTCCGGTCGCGGTGATGGAGTATGTTCGTGTGCGCCCTCCGTCCGTTTGAGTGTACTGTAGACTCTTGTGGCGCTCTGGTTGAAGCCTAGTTATATCTGGGCTCAGGTGGTCCCGCTCGTGTCCCGTGGTGGAAGGAGGTATAGAGATACGACCTTGTAGACCCGTTTGAAGAAGAAGTGTAGAGACACTTCTGCGCACTTGACAGTAGTAACGGAGTGCAGAGACACTCCGTTTGTTGGCAACAGCATCTTGAATTTCTTGAACGACGCTGGCTGGCCCGGGGGTTTCGTACTGGGAGGGGTGGAACAGGGGCCCATGCCCGGGCTGGTATGGGAGGGCGGGAGTCGTATACCCGGGAGAGGAAGGGGAGGGAGAAACCGAAAACCCATAAAAAAGAATGTAAAAGTCCGGAGGAAGGTGGGCACGGGAAGGTGGTGTCCGTCGAACGGGTGGAAGAGGGTACCCTACCAACCATGTACTTGACTCGCTTAGTGATTCAAAGACAGAACTCTCGGTAAAATCATCCTCCAATTGTTGACTTTGTGTCTGAAGACCGCTGTCGGTTGCTGTCAGATTCAGAGACCGAATAATTGTACTGGTATTTGCGGCGTCTATGTCGGGAGAAGTGATACTAATCGTCAAAGGTTCGGCTGAATTTTTATTCGCAAAAGAATATCCATCAGTACTGCCCAAACTCCCAGTCACACCGTCTAAAGTTCCGTCACATTTATGCAAGGCTGCAGAAAAACGTGTAAATCGAGGAGGAAAATGTAGCTAGGACGCCTCAACATTTCTCTCGCATCACCGAAGATTCCACTATATTCATCCAAAACTGTACAAGTGTGCACTTCTGTAAAAAATATACGATTATGCTTGTCCAAAATGAGTGGTATGTCGTTGAAATGTTCGTCATAGTGTTCCAAAGCTGCAAAAGTGTGCAAATCAGAAAGAAAAATGCGATTAGGACAGCTGGAATTTGCGTATTGTTCGTCGAAAAAATCATCGTTCGAGATACTTGCATGTTTTGGCAAATCTGAAAAAAAATGCGATTAGGACGACTAGATTTTACGTATGTTTCGTCAGAAAAATCATCACTCAGGGGACTTGCGTATTTTGGCAGATCTGAAAAAAAAAGTGCGATTAGGACGACCAGAATTTACATATGTTTGGTCAGAAAAATCATCACTCAGGGGATCTGCGTATTGTGGCAGATCTGAAAAAAAAGTGCGATTAGGACGACTAGAATTTACGTATGTTTCGTCAGAAACATCATCACTCAGGGGACCTGCGTATTGTGGCAGATCTTAAAAAAAAGTGCGATTAGGACGACCAGAATTTACGTATGTTTCGTCAGAAACATCATCACTCAGGGGACCTGCGTATTGTGGCAGATCTGAAAAAGTGCTCGCCGTCATCCGTACGCCGGCGAGCCTGCATGCCTTCGTGAAAATTACGGATAATTGTCTGAATCTTCGTCGATACGCCAAAGTGTGTGAGTACCTTCCACAGCAGCTCGCGATCGACAGGGTCGTACGCTTTCTGCAGCTCGATGAAGCACACGTACAGGGGGGTTTTCCTTTGTCGTCCGAGATCTTTCAATCGGCGCACGACGAAACAACATATTAATTAATGATCGCGCGGGGTGGAAGCCGCGCTGTTACTCCGGGAGTAACATCTCGGTCCCGCAGTAGCAGTAGAAATAGTAGTGGTAGTAGAAGCAGAAGTAGTAGTGGTAGTAGTAATTGTAGTACTACAACTAGGTTTGTTCGTATCAACACGAGTACAAGAAGGCGTTTGTCTTCACGAACGCAGTTTTTGTTCGTAATTATAAGCTATACCGGGATATTGCTTTTTTACCAGAAAGCGGTATAACTTGACAGAAAACGTCATACAACTCGGGTTTTGTGTGTGCCCTGATCACCTCGTGTTACTTTGTCATACCGTAAACTAGCAAAAATACGATGGTGTACCGTTTTTTGTCATTTTGGCATGTGAGACGGACGGACATGGATGTTTCGCCATAACACATAATACCTTGACAGAAAAAGTCGTTTGGTGTACCCTGATTTCCTGGTTTGAATTTTTTGTATCGTAAACCGATTAAAAAAGCACTGGTGCGCCGTTTTTTTGTCATTTTTTCCGTTAGGACAGGAAGTTAATTTTTCTTCTAGATAACCCTAGGTTAAACTTGGGAACTACCCCATCATGGGAACGTAGTTCATCCTCCAGCAGCATTGTCGACGACGACTAGTACCAAGATAAATCATCCGCCTGGAGAACAGCAATAATTTTGTGGAGGCCATTTCTTCATCGATGATGTAGCCATTATTGTGATAGTGTTTTGAATAGCAGTATCTTCGACCCCCCTCTTTCGATTTTTCTGATGTCTTAAATAGCCATCTCTATATCGTCGTGGGATCTGCATCTACGGCTATTCAGGGTGGGCTAATGTGATAGAGTACCTTGGTTGGTAGTCAATAGACCAACCATCAGTAGGGGCCGTTAAATATTATTGTTCCAGTCGGGTCGTACCCCGTTTACCATTTGATATCTGTAGATACGCAGGCTATTATTGTTCCAGTCGGGTCGTACCCTGTTTACTATTTGATATCTGTCGATACGCAGGTTAGTATATCTGTAGACACGCAGACTGGTACATCTGTGGAATCTGGTATGCAGGTTATTAGGTTGTACTATTGAAGCTGAGAATAACGCATGCACCCTTACGGGGTGTTGTACTATTGAAGTTTAGAGTATCGTATGTTCCCTTATGGGTTATTGTACTATTGAAGCTTAGAGTAACGCATGCACCCTTACGGGGTGTTGCATTACTGAAGTTTAGAGTAACGCATGCACCCTTACGGGGTGTTGTACTATTGGAGTTGAGGGCAACGCATGCACCCTTACGGGGTGTTGTACTATTGAAGTTGAGGGCAACGCATGCACTTTTACGGGACGTTGCGTGACGCATGCACCCTTGCCAGTAGAATATAGCCGGTTGAGCTTCAAAAAGCATGTGCTCCCCCCCCCCCCCTCTCTCCTCACTCTTCTCACTTGCCCCTTTTGAGCAAGCCTCGCACCAATAAACAAGAGAACTCCAAAAAGAACTAGGTCTGAGTTTGACCAAGCACAGACACCTGTGTCACACTTCTTCTGTGGATCATCATCCCGTGGAACCCTTACTGCTCTCCCACTCACACATCACACTTGGCGGCGTCTTACGGACTACATCTCTGCTCGGGGCCACCGCTTCGACCTGTTCTTCGAGCCTTCTCCTCCCTTTAGGTGTGAGCCTTCCTCCTTTTTTTGTTTTTGGCAAGAGTCGAGTCACTGTATTTTAGAGTACCTTGTCTTTCTTCCTTTTTTTTCCCCTGTCTTTGTCTTTCTGTCTACCAGCGTTCGCGTTCTCCATTGAGTATCACTGCGACGTAACGCAACGCGCGCGCGTTGCGCCCGCATGTAGAGACAACCGCCGTAGCGCGCGCGCCAGAGCCTGGTAAATAACTTCCGCCTTCTCGTCCGTGCGTTTCTAACGGTCGACCCGTCTGACGAGCTTTCCGTAGTGATCTCACCTCAGATCATCCTCTTTCATGAAGCTATTTATAGTTTGGATTCCGATGACGAACCAGAAGCCGCTGAACAGCACATCTCTGTCGCGGATGCAAATAAGCTCATGTCGACACCGACAGCGACTATCGCTGCGTTGAACGCTTACTCGCATCAACTATCACTGCTCAATACCAAAAATACTCAGTCGTACACACCTACAGAGCCGACCGACGCTTGTAGCCCATACGATTTCCATATAACGTATCCTCGCGATGAGGCCTTGTATCCAAATTTTTGCGAACAACCGGCACCCCGCTCTCCACACCATAGTCGTTTTGCGCGTGGAATGGACAAGTTGCAGTTACCTCACCCGCTCCCACCCACTTAGTCGCTCCGTCTACGAATGATGAGTTGGATAACGCACAGTTTGATGATGCTACCTTTTTGTCAGATTTCCCTCAGACAGAGCACGCAGTTCATTGGTCTTCGATAAGCCCTGATGAGCTTGAAAACTACCTGGACCTCGTACGTACCGCGTCACAGAGAGCCCTGAACACAGTGCCCCCGCCTCCCTCATCAACTTAGTGGAACCTCACGAGCGTGACGTTTTAGAGAGCATATTTTGCACCAATGACTCATCTGACGCCTTCGCCAAATACTACTCTCTCTGCTCTGCACTTCGCAAGGAGAGTATATTTTTGGATGCAGGTCCCCTGCGTGATGAATTTTGTGACGACTCATGCGTAAATTCTGGTCGTCCTAATCGCACTTTTTTTTCAGATCTGCCACAATACGCAGGTCCCCTGCGTGATGAATTTTGTGACGACACATGCGTAAATTCTAGTCGTCCTAATCGCACTTTTTTGTCAGATCTGCCAAAATACGCAGGTCCCCTGAGTGATGATTTTTTTTTTACGAAACATACGTAGATTCTAGTCGTCCTAATCGGAGGCTGAGGCAAGGCTACGTCCTATCACCGATGTAAGGTACTCTTCAAGGTGTTACCGCGCTGCTGCGCTACACGTCGTACTACTACGCTTCAGCAAAGACGAAGCCATGACAAGGGGTTTTGTTCAACTCGGTGATGCTGGAGTAGTCGGACCAGAGGAGCAGGAGCCGTTGGCGTGCGTGCGAAGGGCTGCATGGGACATGTTCTACGCCGATGACGCAGGAATTGACTCGAAGTCAGCTAAAGGGTTCGCGAAAATGATGGCAGTAATCGTGACTATCTTCGAAGCAGCAGGCCTCATGGTATCGGAAACGAAGACTGAGACAATGCTGCATGGGACATGTTGTACGCCGATGACGCAGGAACTGGCTCGCAGGCGGCTGAAGCGCTCGCGAAAATGATGGCAGTCACCGTGACTGTCTTCGAAGCAGCAGGCCTCATGGTATCGGAAACGAAGACTGAGATAATGCTTCGACGAACACCAGACCAGACAACCCTCGCCCCGCCGCTCGTTACCGAAGCAGCAGGCCAGAGGTATACACAAACGACCCCGTTTTTATACATAGGCGGCCTTATCCACGAAAACGCTGACCTCTCACGCGAAATCAACCGACGGATCTGTCTCATGCGAGCATCCTCCAACGGTTCAGCCCGGAGCTGTATGATAGGATGACCACCCCGCTTAGCCTGAAAGTCCGAATGCTGTGAGCCGAGGTGATTGAGACCCTGCTGTGTGACATGGACCCTCAGAGTGGAACGCTTTGCCAGGCTTCGAACGGCTTACCACCAAGTCCTTTTGCGAGTAATTGGCTTCCAGCGCCGACTTCGTACTGACCACACCACCCTCTCGTACGCGAAGGTTCTCAAGATGACACGTTGCGAGAGCATCGAAACGACCATTCGCAAACGGCGGTTCTCCTTTGACGGGAGGGGTGGCACGGCAATGCAAGGAGCGATTACCCAGTCAGGTAATGTTCTGGCGATGGCTGGTTGGGAGAACCCGAGACCTGGCGGACAGTTGAAGACTTGGCATAGATACATAGTCAAAGACCTTGGGGAGTTCCGAGGCACCGAAGGGTCAACGGAAGTTGCCACGTGAATGTTTGGAGTTGAGACCGCACTGTAGTCCACTGCAGTGACAAAGGCGGGGAAGTGGTACGGGGAGATCCTCGAAGCAGCCGAACGGTCCATGGCGAGGTGGAACGAGGATAGAGCACCGCTGAGTGGAAAGCGCCGCGCATCCGCCGTGGGTACTGTCCAAGGGAGTGAGGGGAGGAGGGGTAACAGGAGGAGTGGAAGGACGAGTGGAAGGACGAGTGGAAGGAAACCCGACCAAGGGAATACGGAGTGGGAGGGGAACACGAGGAGCAGAAGGGATCCAGCGGTGGACGAAGGTAAGAAGGAGATGGCAGACAGGGTAGCCAGGCACCAGGCCGACTAGGAAGTAGAACACGCCTATACTGCTCACGCGGCCAACTGGTGCAGCTGGTTTGAACGTGGTCTTCCTTTGTCTTCTTTTTTCTTCTTCTGCTTGATTCTCTGTGTTTCTATTCCTTTTATTTCTCTTCGTTTCTTCTATTGATAAGTCTTAAGGAAGGAGTCATGTGGCGTGGGTGAATGACGAGCCTGCTTTGCTTGTTGCGTATTGTCTGACGCCGAGGGGCGAGGCATACTTGACGAACGCAGGACGGAGACGGCAGACAGGGTAGCAGGGTCCCAAGCGAACTAGTGACTATGCTACGTGTACCGCAAACTGCTACAGTTACCTGGAGGGTGCTTTGTGCTTCGGTTTAACTTCTATCCTCCCTTGGTTCTCAGTGTCACTTTGTTTGTAACTAGAACGGTGTTTTTAGTCTTTAGCAAGCTTTTTTTCAAGTGTCTGCCACATCCCCTGCGGGAGGCACGACAGTTTTTTCCTTTTCTCCTTTCTCTTTCGAATTGTTGTTTTGTTTTCTTTGTTTTCTTTCGTTTTCTCTCTTTTATAGAATATATATATATATATGTCGTGGCCGTCATATCCAGTATGGTGCCATGTCGTCGCCTTGTCTACTGTGCTTACTGCATACGAAACAATGTACCATCTCTGTAGCGTAGATTTGTGCCCACATAACTTGTATCTCTCTAGGATCGAAGAATGGGCACGGACACTGGTTGTGCTGGATGTCGACAGGTAGAATAAATGGTTTAATGTGAACAACACACACAGCAGGGTCTCAATCGCCTCAGCTTTCACAGCATTCGGACTTTCCGGCAACGTGGGGCGGTCGTCCTATCATACAGCTTCTGGTCGAGCCGTTTGAGGCATGCCCGCATGAGATGGATCCGTCGGTCTACTTCGAGCGAGAGGTCAGCGTTTTCGTGGATAATGCCATCTACGTATATAAACTCGACCATCGGTTTATACCGCTGGCCTGCTGCTTCGTAAGAAGCGGTGGGGCGTGGGTTGTGTGGTCTGGTGTTCAGAGAAACATTTTCTCAGTCTTCTTTTTGATATCGTGAGGCCTACAGCGGGGCGGAAGCCGCACTGTTACTGCGGGAATAATCCTTCGGTCTCGTATTAGTCGTAAAGACGGCACGCGACGATTTTCAACAACACTTTGCCTCCGTGGGCACAAGCGAGATCCCTCTATAGTTATTACAATCAGTTCGGCCCTTTGTTGTGAAGGGCCTTGAAGATCGCATCTTTCCACTGCAGCAGCAGGCCAGAGGTAAAAGCAGACGGCCCAGTTTGTATACCTAGGCGGCGTTATCCACGAAAACGCTGGATTTTCACTCGAAATCGACCGACCGATCCGTCTCATGCGGGCATGCATCAAACGGTTCGGCCCGGAGCCGTATGATAGGACGACCGCCCCCTTGAGCCTGAAAGTCCGAAAGCTGAAGGCCGAGGTGATTGAGGCCCTGCTGTACGGGTGGGTGACGTGGGCCCTCACAGCGGAACACTTTGCCAAGCTTCGAACGGCTCACCACCAAGTCCTGTCGCGAGTCATTGGCTTCCAGCGCCGACTTCGTTCTGACCATACCACCCTCTCGTACGCAAATGTCCTCAAAATGACACGTTGCGAGAGCATCGAAACGATCATTCGCAAACGGCGGCTCTTTTTTGCGGCGGGGGTGGCACGTTAAAACAGGAGCGATTACCCAGTCGGGTAATGTTCGGGAAGATATCTGGTTGGGAGAACCTGAGCCCTGTCGAACAGTTGAAGACTTGGCTTAGATGTATAGTCGAAGACCGTAGGGAGTCCCGAGCGACAGAACGGTCATCGGAACTTTCTCGCTTGGTATTTGGAGTTGAGAACGCGCTGTCGTCAACTGCTGCAAAACAGGCGGGCATGTGGTACCGGAGGATCCTCGAAGCAACCGGACGGTTCATGGTGAGGTGGCACGAGACTGAGGCTGCGCTGAGTGGAAAGCGCCGCGCATCCGCCGTGGGTGGTGTCCAAGTGAATGGGGGAGGGGGCAACAAGAGGAGTGGAAAAAAACCCGACCAAGGGAATGCGGAGAGGGGGGGCAACAGGAGTAGAAGCGAAACTGCAGTGGAGGAACGTAGGAAGGAGATAGCACATAGGGTAGTAAGGCACCGGGCCGACTAGGCAGTAGAAGATGCCTATACTACTCGTGACACCAACTGGTGCAGCTGGCTCGAACGTGGTCTCCCTTTGTCTTCGCTTCCTTTTGTTTTTTTCATTTTCTTGCGCTGATTCTCTGTGATTTTCATTTTACTTCTTTCTCTTCCTTTCGTCATTTGATAAACCTCATTGAAGGAGTCGTGTGGCGTGGGTGGATGGCGAGCCTGCTTTGCTTGTTTCGTATTGTCTGACGCCGAGGGGCGGGCATAGTTGACGAACGCAGGACGGGGGCGGCAAACAGGGTAGCAAGGTACCAGACGGACTAGCAGGGAGAACTTGGCTATGCTACTCGCACCATACACAGCTGCCTCCACCTGTAGGATGCTTTGTGCCTTGGTTTGCTTGTTATTTTCCCTTGGTTCTTAGTCTGACTCTGTTTACGACGAGTAGTGGTGTTTTTCTTACTTTTCCTTTTTTTCCCGGTTCGTTTATTCCAAGTGTCTGCCATACCCCCTGCGGGGAGGGCACGACAGTAGTTTGATTCTTATATATTTTTTTCTAGTTTCTTGTTCTCTTTCGATTAGTCTTCTTTGGTTTTGTTCTTGTTTTTTTTCGTTTCGTTTCTCTAATTCATAGAATGTGTATGTCGTGCTTGTCGTATCCAGTATGATGACATGGCATGGCATTGCCTGCTGTGCTTACTGCATACGTGGAAACGTAGTATCTCTGCGGCGTAGCTTTGTGACCACAGAACTTATATCTCTTCTAGTATTGAAGAATCGGCACGGACACTGGTTGTGCTGGATGCGGACTGGTAGAAAGAACGGTTTAATGTGACGAACACACACACACTGCTGGGGGACTTCTCCCGTTACCCAAGTATTGGCAAGGATGTTGTGAAAGCACTGGGCGAATGCGGGGTTGTCGAGCTTTAGGAGTTCGGCCGGAAGGCCACCTGGCCCAACATCTTTCCAATTTGATATGTCATTGAGTGCTTCCGTCATTTCGTCTACGGAAGGTTCATCTCTGAGCGACGGTTTAAGTGGTCACGGTGACAAGAGGTCTATGATCGTGGGATCCAGGTTCAGCGATTTAGAGAGTTTTTTGGTAGAACCCCGACCATCGTTTACGAATTCTCACCTTATCCCGCAACAGCGTGCTATCCTCGTCCCTACTGAACTGCTCGTCCCTCGCTTTAGTACCTTCCAATTCCACCGTACTTTCAGTTGCTTAGAAAATCCCCTCTGGTCATTTTTCGCTAGAAGTCGTTCGGTTTCGGCGAAGTACACTTCGAAGTACGCATGCATGCAGTCCTGCGGCAATCACCTCCTGCAGGTTCGCAGACGCAGATCCCAGTGTTTCACGCGGTTCTATCCTGGGTGTGGGCCCGCAAGGGTTGTCGTGCATCCTCCATCGCTGTCAATGCTAATATGAATGTGACCAAGGTTTCGGCAGACTCACACCATCCATGTCTGCGGTGGCGACTTGGAGGGGGTGGTACCTCGTTTTCGACCGCTGCAACAATAGCCGTACTGCAGTGAAAAACTCAATCATGCCAGACGTATTACGGGGCTGTATAAGCTATTACGGGAGACCATAGCAAATAGGACCAAATATTGTGAGTATAAATATAGATAAATATGTAGGTTTTTGTCTATACCGTAGGTCCCATTTACTATGGTCCCCCTGTAATAGTTGAAAGTGGAAACGACCCTCGCGACTACTGGTTCACGGCACTTTTCTTCTGACAAACAAAGCTGCCTGTCGGCGTTTTGTCAGTCTTCGTGTTTGTCTATGGCGTGCAAAGTTACCACTGAGTCGGACACTTTGATATACAAGATGTTGCGGTCTGTAGTCTCTCTCGGTGGACTGAGTCGTACGCTTTATGCAGATCGATGAAGCACACACGTACAGGGGAAATTTCCCTCTGTCGTCCGAGCTCCTGCAACCGGTGCACGACCGACAGCGTATCGAACGTTGGTCGTGCCGGGCGGAAGCCGTACTGCTTCTCCGGGAGTATTCCCTCGGTCTTACAATATTCGCGGTATAAAGGCGAGACGCGGTTCAATTTCCTGCGTAGGCAACAAGCGAAGTTAACACTCTTCAATACAAGTATAATGAGGAAGGTTGTCGTAGGGGCAACCTGGTGTTTGGGGGTAACGGGTAGAAAAGATAAACCAGTGAAGGAATGAGACGGTTTCGGAGGGTTTCCCATATAATAACAAGGAATGTTTAGTACGGGGGTATGAATGAAAAATAATAGAAATCCCGGATGATTGAGGAAGAAAGACCAAAGCAGTTCAGATACGAGCAAGCAGCGGTAGAGCGGTGTGAAGCGGGGTCGTCGGGCAGCGAGTATCCAGAATAGATTGTGGACAGGCAAGGCCCTGCACGAGCTGAATAGAACCGGGCAGGGGACGTCAGGGAGTCATCTAGTTGTTTTTTTTAGGACGTCAAGGAGTCGTCAAGTGGTCAGCAGTCGTTGAGCCGGTGCGTTGGGGGGGTCGCCGGGCAGGATGGCGGAACCTCTTACCGCGATACAGCAGCAGGACGAGGAGCACGACAATCTTGTGGGAGGCCCAGGGCCAAGGCGGGGGTCGCCCCAAGGGAACGGGGCGGCCGGTAACGCGGAGGATGATCAGTCTTCAGCAGGAGGGCCCGGCAACAGCGAAGACGGTAGAGTGCGAACGAATACCCTGAGTGGCCTGGGCACGAGTAGGAACGTGCACTTCGAGGATAGGCAGATTGTACACCAAGGAGTTCAAATGCGGTCGGGTAGGGGGGGTAGGGGGGGGTACACGTCGCAGGATAGGGGGCGGGGGAACGGCTCGTATGGGAATCGCGAGCAGTCAAATGCCATGCAACATGCCACACTGCAGCACCACGACCAAGTTTTCCCCGGAAACGAGTCCCAGGGCCCCCAATGGTCGGGTGGAAGGGGTTCGTACCGGCAGGAGGCGGGGGGGAGGCGGGCTAGCAATCAGCTCACGAAATCTAACAGGCCCTCACAGGCACCCTGGGGCCCGGGAGGTCAGCCGCAGCAGCAGCAGCAGCAGGGGTGGGCACCGCAGCAGCCGCATAGCCGGGGCACACCACAGCAGCGACAGCAAGACACCACAGCAAGAAGGGTGGGCATACAGGGGGGGGGGGGGGACCACAGCAGCAGCAGCAGCAAGGGTGGGCATCAGAGCAATGCGGCAGGGAAAACGCGGGGGGGGGGGGGGAGAGGGGGGGGGGGATAGGTTGGGGCGGGGGAGTACCGAACCCGCGACAACAGCAACAGCGGCCAAGCATGCAGCTACAGCAGCAGAAGTAGTCAGACTTCGGGGGGTTCGGGGATGTGAGCGAGTGGGAGATAGACGTGTCGGGGTCGCGACAGCAGCAGATGGGGGCACCCGAAGGACAGTGCGGGTGGGCGGGGGAGGAGACAAGTCCGTGGGAGAGGGGAGCACGGAGGTTGCACCGGCAGTCACAGCACGAAGTAGCTCCCGGGTGGGGGGAAGGCAGCAGTTCATTACTTAGCACCAGGTCGCAGTGGGGGGAGGGAGGAGCATCGAATTTCTCGTCCGGGTTGCAAGGTTGGGGGGGGGGGGGGAGGGATGGGGATGGGGAGGTGGGGAGCGGGGAAGCAAGCCATCAGTAGCGGAGACGATGTGGCGCAAGAGCAACCGCACAACAGTGGTTTGGTCATCACTGCGCGGGGATGGGAAACCCCCACCCTTTGATTCGGTAGAGGCTTTGGGCACGATTACAGGGACTTTCATCGTCAAGGGGGAAGGGGCACAGCAGGTAACAGCGCTGAGCAACATTGATGTGCGGAATTTCGCGCAAAGGGACCATTTTGGCTTCGGGGGGGGGGAGCGCGCAGGTGTCGCTGGACCACAGGGTGGAGGCAGTGTTTCTTTTGTTGACGCACCTCATGCAGTACGTGGTGGACGAAAACAAAGCCTTTGGCCAAGCGTCGCTGCGTAGGACGAATAAGCTGGTGAAGCGTTTCCGGGTGGTCGCGCAAGGGGTGAGGACGTTCCATACGCAGAATACGCAGGTGGCCCTGTCGGAGCAATTTAAAGCAAAATTCGTGCAATGTTTTAACAAAGACCTCCAGGAGTGGTCGGAGGAGGTGGCCCGGCAAGCACATATGTTGAAACAGGAAATCAGCACGTTTCCAGGGCCGAGCGAGGTGTACCCGTTGCCCCTACCGCCGTTCTCGCGGACACATACGTGGGTCACGGCAGCGCCCATCCACCTGGGGGAGGTAGGACACGCCGAGGAGCACGCCGCGGGGGAGTACAAGAGAGGACGGGGAGGGGGGGAGGGGGGAGCAGGTGTTACAGCAGGGTACAGCTCTCAGACCGTAAAAAGGACCTGCGTTCGTTAGATCTCTGAGGCCGGCTCACCTGTTGTTTGGGAGTTCGAGGAAGTGCCTTCAAGCAGGAATGATCGGGTCATGCAGAACGTGGATCGATGCAATGCGATAGATGCAAGCAGTCAGCGTGAACACTCAAAGAAGCACAACAGACACGATGACGGGCATGACGGGCGCGGGAGGGTCCGAGGGACTGGGGGGCGATAGGACAGGTACCACAGATCACTTGGCTTTGACTTTCTTTCTTCACTCTTGGTGGTGTTTTATAAGCACCGGATGGTCCCGGAACCTCGTTACTGGCTCTGTACCCGAGACCGAAGGCGTTCCCACGCCGGGGATCCTCCCTGCCCCTATAAGATCCGCCCAGAGGATGCTTACCAAAGCTTTTGCCCTCTGCCTATCGAATAGACCCGACGCGTGACCCTGATCAGGACAGTGGTCTCGCGCCGTATTATCTTCCCCATAGCGCTGGTCACGACAGTCACAGCGCTATGAACCTCCCTCCCTGGCGCCACCCACTGTAACACCCCCCCTGCCCGACAGATAACCATTGTCGGCACAAAGCCGGCGCCCCGGTGCTAGCCCGGCGACAGCGTGTGCGCTTTCCTCCTCGGACACCCCCCCAGACCGGCGCATATGAGCGACGGTGCTCAGCGCGTATTACGATCATTGACCGCTGCAGCGCCTGCGCCTTCCACCTCCGCACCTCGCCGTCGGCTCAATGTTGCAGCTCCTCTCCTTCCCTTAGTGCTGCCCTCAGACGGTGGTAAGAAGAGCGGCGGTCTTGACCTTCGTCCAGACGTTCTTCAGCATTCCTCTTCCATCCATCGCCGTCGGCCCGATGTTGCAGCGCCCGTCCTTTCCGCGGTGTTGCCCTTGGACGGTGGTAAGAAGAACCGCGGTCCTGACCTTCGTCC
Organism: Macrocystis pyrifera; assembly: GCA_031763025.1. Taxonomy (NCBI): domain Eukaryota; class Phaeophyceae; order Laminariales; family Laminariaceae; genus Macrocystis; species Macrocystis pyrifera. The sequence continues at coordinate 3,878,806 of JASSKH010000003.1, forward strand.
AGATGTTCTTCAGCCTTCCTCCCCCGTCTATCGCCGTCGGCCCAATGTTGCAGCGCCTCTTGTTCCCGCGGTGCTGACTTTGGACGGTGCTGAGAAGAGCGGCGGACCTGACCCTCGTACAGTCTTCACTTGCAATTGCCTGCGCCACATCTGTCTAACACGCTCGGAGCATGTACTCATCTGCGAAAAAACATGTTTTCTTCCTGGCTTACCTGCATCTGAGGTAGGGGTTCCTCTCGAAGGCCTACGTCTGCGCTTTGACAATAACCTACACGTTTAAGCTTTTGGTCAGACATATATTCCACTGAAAGCTACCATCGTTCTACCCCACCACCTAACCTTTAACTGAGACTTCAGATAATTCTGCCAGTCTTTTGTCGTATGGCTATACGTGGCCACACTACCGAGACGCTGCGGTGGCTGTCCACCTTGCCCCTCTCTCTCTATATATATAGATATATATATCTGCGGGTTTGACTTGTCAAACCTGTTATAGCGGTTCACCGATCAGTATTCCAATATACTCACGTACTTGTTTGTATCGATGTGGCAAAACTTCACGCTTCCTTGGGAATGTGGAGGTCGTTTTATGAATACGTTCATCACGGGCTGTAGGAAGTTCATGAGTTCTTTCTACTCCGGGCCAAAATTATTATTCGAGTGACTTAGGTCGTTTCAAGGTACTGACGTTCACGCCACATCGACTTGCTGGCACTAGCCAAGGTAAATATTTGATTCCGAGTTAAGTAAGTGTTTGTGAAGCTACTGGCGTTTGCGCCACCTTTATTCGAGTGACCTAGGTCGTTTCAAGGTACTCCACATCGACTTACTGGCGCTAGCCAAGGTAAATATTTGATTCCGAGTTAAAAAGTGTTTGAAGGTACTGACGTTTACGCCACCCCCCCAGCACGGACTCTGTCCACTCGTGAAACTTGTTCGTGCTAAAATCAATCACGCGTCTTAAAACGGCATTCGTGCAGACCTACTTCCAAATAGTACGCCTCGTGTAACACTTTTTGTGGAAGTAGTTGCAGCAAGGTGGAGACAAACACCCCCCCAGAACAGAAACTTCCTACCACCTACTCGCATTCCAAATCACACCTGTCGATTCGCCTCGACCACTATGCTTGGAGCGACAAATAGTATCCTGTTAGGTTGCGCAGATCATACCAAAGCTCGTCACGTTCCATCTCGGTTTAGCGTCTCACAAATGTGTACCTGTGCGTGGTGTGGCGACTTGCACATGCACTCGTTCCTTCCTACATGTGGGTATCCAAACGTTATGATACCTGGTATACGCCTTCTCATGTACCTCCTGTGCGCGGGACGTCGAGTATCTGTATATAAACTGAATCTGTGTGAACAATCCCAAAGCCTAGGTATTATCACGAAAACGTATAGCGAAACACTGATGGTCTGTATCCCCCTGATATTGGGTTAAGGAGCCTGGTCGGTCCTAATAGATGCTTGGCTGTATCCAGCTTTACCACTTTCTTAGCTGGGGTTTTGTGTCGACTTGCCTCTTATTCGACTGTCACTGTTATTGTGCCATCGTGGCGATCAAAGATAGTCGCCTGGAGAGCAGCAGTGAAGCAGCGAATGAGTATATGCGTCCTGGGGAGGGTTTTTACTATCGGAAAATGCCAGGTTTTCTCTGCCCAGTTTGGTTTGCATAGTGTATGTCGAATCCACCGCTTAGGATGCATGTATCAGTTCTCGGAGAGCAGTCGCAATTCCTGCAGGCAAAGCACTCATGATCGGAGCCAACGCTCCGGGGTCCTTTCGGCACGATGTAACAAAGACCAGTTTTCACATCAAGGTTTATATCCTTTTCTAAAGTTCTAGCCCGCTCTATGCTGGGTGTACATGCGACGCTCATACTCTGCTCTAGTTCATGCACAGACTATTCTTTCTTTGTCTTTTTGTTTTTAGCTCTATTAATAGGGCGTAAATGTAACAACATGGACACGTTCATGGTGTCATTCATTTGCGATTGGTACGGGATGGTATGCACCATATCGAATAGCTCGTTAATACCGTTTCTCTCACCTACCGGTACGGCACTATTTCGTACTTGTTTGTTTGCTCCAGTCGCGATGTATTTTAGTTTTACAGCCTGTTCTGTGATCACGAGTGGGATTTCAGGAGTTTGATATTGTGTGAGAACATCACACGAAATGCGTACTACAATAGTATGTATTTGACCACCCCACATTCTTGGAGTTACAGCGTTTACCTGCCGGCCAGATTCGTTCTCCGACAACCCAATCTTCAGATGATACTTACGCAGGGTCTGGACCTAACAACCGGGAAGTAGTGGCAGTGTATTCTTCAAACCAAACCGATCTTGAAACCCCTCTACGCCCACCGACCATGCAGTGTTTCTTCGTACTCGTTTGCTGATTTTTCACACCATGTCGTACCTTATATTTTTTTTCGTACGTAGTTATGTATGTACGATACAGATATATCATTGATTTCCATTCCATTTGTTACCTTCGCCCTTTTTTCTCTATCCCTCCTACGTGTAGACACCCGGTGTCACACGGCAAGCTCTTTATTCCCCTCCCCGATGTGGTCTGTGCCTTGGGTTTTTATTGCGGAAATACTTACAGTTCTTCGTTGCGCCTACATTCGTTAGGCGATCTCAGCAGTGATTCCACACCTATTTATTGTATATATTGCGTAAATCCCCGCCTCATCCATCTTGAGATTCGAGCTCCATGGTTCAACGCTAAAAACAGAAGCGATACACTAGACCACGCGGGCCTTTAGATGAAAGGAATAGGCCAACCATATCAAAACCAACGAAACTCTTTCAGGGCACGACCCAGATCGGGTGTAAGTATATGGAAGGTCGAACCCTAATAAATATAATCTTTGTGTTTCTGTGCGGACATTATTTACGTAATCTACAGCAGATAATAATGCTCCAATCAAATCTTTTGCCATGGACGGAGAAGTACAATATTAATAGTCGTATCGTACGAAGCTCATGCACAGCAGTAATTATCTCATTGCTCACTTCCTCGCCGTAGTGGATAGAATTATACAGGGTATCTGCCAAGAGTAAACTGAGGCTGTGTGATACCGCTCGGTATGCTGAAGATACTGCTGTATATTATAGAATATGAATGAAGACAATATATTTTGCAGTCAGCCTGAATAATGTGCGATCGTACGGATGTAAAAACCTTTTTGTAATACTACTGGATGTAGAATGTATGGAGACCCCACGCATATGAGTCGTAGGGGTACGTACTTCCCTTACGTACGAATGTGTGTGCCATACCGTTCTATATTTACATCAGTCCAACCCAGTGTCCGTTCTCTCTTTACTCATTGCAAAGAGTGAAGAAAGAAAGCAAGGGAAATGCCAGCGTACCGGTGAATACCGGGTAAAGCAAGTTAATTGCCAACGTACCGGGTACGAGAATACCGTAACGGGTAGAACAAGTGAAATGCCAATGTACCAGGTACGAGAAGACCACAACACCAGCTATGTTGTGAACATATGAGTCGTTGTACAGTTCTCAGAATCAACGTAGCTATCATGCGGTGCTTTCACTCGAATAAAAACCTGATTGCTGTACTGGACAGCTGACCGGTTTCACTGCATGCCGGGAGGCAGCAGTGTTGATACTTTGCTGCGGCAGTATGGGACACTATTTTAGGGCCCAGGATCGAGGGAGATCTTGCCGTACGACCTTCAGTATCATTTACTGTTAATTTCTTTATAGTAGTATGAATACCATATAGAACGGCTTCACAACAGTGCTTTATGCCGAGAGGCAGTGGTGTTGATGCTTTGCTGCGGTAGTAAGGGACAACTATCGTAAGGCCCAAGGATCGAGGGAGATCTTGCCGTACGACCAATAGTATTACCCATATATTTATATACATCCTCCAGGTTGTTTGTTGTCTTAAGTTTTTAGACCAACGTCTTCTACCCAGCTTCACTCTGTTCATCCAGCTTCAAGTATGCCCCGTGTGACGCGGAGACCGCTCTAGGGTAGTGGTAAGGGACGCAGGTTGTTCTGGCAGCTGGAAAGCAGTGCTTCGCTTCCTCTGATTTAGATCTTCTTATGGATGGCGAGAGCTGAGGAGGTGCTCTGGTAGAGAAGTGAGAGGTAGGGGGGCGGGACTCGACGCCCAGATATACTCGTCCCACCCCACGCCACAAGCTCTCCTAAATTCCTCTTATCTGATGTACGCCTACAGAACTTTCCTATGGCTACCAATCGTTCTTCTGCTAATATAAGAATATCTCACTTTGTGGTCCTATCTGCGCTAAGGAACATTACTCTCGTCTAAGGGGTTTTCTGCCCTAGGGAACATTCCTAAGAGAACGTTACTCTCAACTAACGGAATATCCGCCGGGTTAATCCATTCTTTGGAAACGTATTCGTGAGACTACAAGACTGCAACGTATTATCTATATCTATAGCCCATGAGTGCTCTACTCATATCACACCCGTGTGAATATGGTGTATGTGTGTGTTTTTCACATTAAACCGTTCTTCTACTCGTCGACATCCAGCAATAGTGTCCGTGCTGATTCTTCACCCTAGATATATACATACGGGTGTTGTGTAGTGCATCCAGCAGATACTGCTGTGTAGGTGCTGTTTCAACGAGTCAACATGATAACTCGTCAAGATAGGAAGACAGATAGGCTCAAGGGTACCTCGGGATCTTGCCATACAATTTTAGTATCATGGATATATTGTATACGTCCTCTATGTACGTTTGTGCAAAAAGCAGATGTACTGCGAGCCAAAGGGTCCCTCGGGATCTAGCCGTACAGCAGTTTTAGTAGCATGGACATATTGTATACGTCCTCTATGTACGTACGTGTCAAAAGCGTGCTGCGAGCCACCTGCGAGCCAAAGGGTCCTACAGGATCTTGCCGTACAGTTTTTGTATTATGGGTATATTGTATACGTCCTTTATGTACGTATGTATGTGTAAAAAGCATACTACGAGCCACCCCCCCTGTACGCTTGTGGTTTAGTATTCACCAACCCCGGATATCGATACCTTGTTCAGGAAATAAATAAACAAAAACTGCAGGTACAGCGTACAGCAGCAGTATGGTTCCTGTATTTTCTTCCAAATTACATGCACTTAGACTGATATTAATACCAATAGTGCACGGCAGTGCAGGTCGTCAGCAATACGTATTCTTTTAATCTTTTTGAGCATCGTGCGTAGTGTTTAGACTACTGATAGCATTGTAGAGACGGAGATACGGCTCTTCTGTGTAATTCCGAGTTGAGGCGCCTTTGCTCCGGGCGGCGGTAGGCAAGGTTTCGTGGCATGGTAGGCTCATCAGTAACTACGTCCAGCTTCACACTTAGAATCATCTATGGGAGGCGCTCATCCCGCAATGATATTCAAAAGTACTCCCTACTACTGCTGTTTCGATACCAGCAGCGAGATATTCTTCAACACCAGTACATGTGATACCTGGTATGTGACAACGAAAATACTGACGGTTGATCAGGTTGGGCTGACTAATTGAGTCGTACATATGTTGACAGCCCACAGCAATACTTTCCATGGTAGTCTAAATGAATACAGCACATCAATCAATTTACTACTCGGATTCCATGCCTTTCCGAACACACCGGGCAGCTCGTCACTGGTATGCGCTATGTCATGCTTGCTACCGGTATCTCATTGGGTCCATGTCCCTGGTCTTACATCGGTGGTCCCGCATATTACGGCATGCGCTGCGCGAGTTTTCTAGCTTTGGTGCGTGACTTGAAGTCTAAGTCAATCAGGGCGACACAGCAGCCTACCCCCCCCGATTTTTTTTTTTTTTTTTGCGCTCGAGGAAAAACGTACAGCAAGAACAATACGTATAGCATTTTCGACTGTGGATACGACATCAGAAAAAGAGAAGAATCACCACGGTTGTGTTTCACCCGCTCTCCATACCTGTTGCCCTGGTACTACTCAGGTTGGGCTGCATCTATATATCTAGCCCGAGCCCTCTGGACACAGCAAGCCACACCTTCCTCCGTTGTGTGCAAGCTCATCATCGTCCAGCTGAAACTATGTCACCCCGTGTGACCCGTGCCCCCCCCGAGGGCTTGCGTAGTCGATCTTCATCTGCTCCAGTTTTTTTTTGTCATTTCCTCTTGTACTTGGCTTTCAGTCCTCCAGGTGTTGTACCTGATACTCGAGCGCAACGCTCGGTTGGTATACAACACAGAAAATGGTACGACCGGAGACATCGAAGAGGGTCAAACGTGCATCGGACTTTCAATTTGGTGTGCATAATACGACGATTGGTCTACTACTACTGATGTAGTCTACAAACATCGCGGCAAGAATACTAGTGACCAAAGTATACGTGGTTTTCTCGAAAGTTCTATGTTTGCCAGCCGACAATGCACGGTGTTGTCCAGGTGTTCATGGTTCTATAGGGTTACGTACGCCCAAACGGCGTAAGGCTCAACGTTGATAGTTTCCGGTATCACCTAACCAGGCAAACGGTACACGAGAGTATGCGTGCAATAGTACGTACGGCACCTTTGGCTTGTATCGATACCTGTCGATTGCATTCGGTTTTGAAGACAATAAGTGGTCAATAGCATGCAGTCATTTATTAACGAACATGCATGTGTGTGCGATCATGAACAACGAGCGAACAGACGAGCACGAGCAACAGGAAACGGAGCACGAGCAACGAGTATGCCTGCATGCATTGACCAGATAAGTATTTTCAAAACCTCACGAAACAAACAAGCAGAGCACCATTGGCAGCGTGAATACATAGCAGCATATTGCACGTATCACCATACAAGGCAGGCAACAACGAAAACATGTGGATGTATGCATATACCAAGTAACTGGTATGCAAATAAAGTATCATGCAAGATCAAACGTGGGATTATGCAAAGCACACGATAACATTATTTCACACGTTTGCAAACGCTCCGATCTCTTGCAAACGTGTTGCGAACACTCCGATCTCCTGCAATGCACTTCGATCTCCCTGGGTTCACCATGTTACAGCAGGGTACAGCTCTCAGACCGTAAAAAGGACCTGCGTTCGTTAGATCTCTGAGGCCGGCTCACCTGTTGTTTGGGAGTTCGAGGAAGTGCCTTCAAGCAGGAATGATCGGGTCATGCAGAACGTGGATCGATGCAATGCGATAGATGCAAGCAGTCAGCATGAACACTCAACGAAGCACCACAGACACGATGACGGGCATGACGGGCGCGGCAGGGTCCGAGGGACTGGGGGGCGATAGGACAGGTACCACAGATCACTTGGCTTTGACTTTCTTTCTTCACTCTTGGTGGTGTTTTTTTAAACACCGGGTGGTCCCGGAACCTCGTTACTGGCTCTGTACCCGAGACCGAAGGCGTTCCCACACCGGGGATCCTCCCTGCCCCTATAAGATCCGCCCAGAGGATGCTAACAAAGCTTTTGCCCTCTGCCTATCGAATAGACCCGACGCGTGACCCTGATCAGGACAGTGGTCTCGCGCCGTATTATCCTCCCCATAGCGCTGGTCACGACAGTCACAGCGCTATGAACCTCCCTCCCTGGCGCCACCCGCTGTAACACAGGCGGGGGGACAAGCGGAAGCGGGGCCGCAGGGGGGTGGGGTGGAGGGGGGGGGGGAACGAGCAAGGAGTGGGACGGGGAGCAGTGGGGGGAGCGGGGGGGGGGGGAGGAGGGGCGGAGGGGACGGGGCGGGGGGGGCAGGCGGAGGGGGAGGGGAAGGGGGAGCCGGGATTATGAGGAACTCGGTGCGTGCCTCCACGAGCCTAAGAGGGGGCTGCCGTGCAGGTACGGGCACGAAGGCAGCTACAAAACCCCGAAGGGTGCGTATCTGCCGAGGGACGGAGGCGGTTTGGGGAAGCGTAAGAAGGAAGGGGACGGGGGAGGGTGGGGGAGGAGGACGGGGGACGGAGAAGGAGGGGAGGGGAACGACGGGCCGGCGAAGAAATGAGGACACGGGCTCCGCGGCACAGCGGAGCCAACCAAGCGAGCAATCGTCACGAGCTCGGGGGCGACGGCGACGAGGGCGACGGCGGGGGGTTCGGGTTGGGCGCTTGGCCAGAAGGGGGGTCCGACTCCGGGGTCGGTGGTTTTGTCACAAACAGGTGCGATATCCGGCCGGCGCGTTGAAGATCAAAAGCGTTGGGAGGATGCACAGGGGTTGTTGGGGAAGGTGTCGGGGAAATCGGTGAAGGCGGCAAGCTTAGTGCGAGTTTTAGCTACGACGGCTGGGGCGGTTTTGTCACGAGTAACCGAGGCGGGGGAAGGGGGGGTAGGGAGGGTGGTGCAATGGTTGGGGGGTTCGTTGACAGCACCCCACATGGATCCAGAGCGCGTACAAGCGTTCTTCGGGGACAAGCACCAATTCCCGGAAATCGACAAGTTGAGGCACATAGTGCGCGTGGGGGCACCGGTAGACGTTGGGCCAGGGGGGGACCTTGCACAGGAACTAGCATATGGAAACCATTCAAGCGCGCAGAAATTTAGCGACGCAGTGTGGGGAAAAGCGGTTGCGGACGTGGCGGGGGGAAGGGCGATTGTTTTCCCGAAGAAGCAAGCAGAGAAGATCCCGGGGCTGCGGGTGTCCCCAGTTGGGGTAGTAGAAGAGCGCGAAACGATAAGGATAATCCACGACATGACATTCGAGCACGAAAATGGACGCGGGTCGGTGAACTCGACGACGGATTGGGATGAGATTCCGGCATGTGCGCTGGCGGGGGTGATGCATGAGGTTTTACAAAGGGTACTGGGGTTAAGGGTTAAGTTGGGATCGAGAGCGAATTCTTATTCAAAAAATGGACGTCAAATGCGTTCAGACAGATCCCAGTAGACCCTGACGGTGCAGCGGCTTTCGGGTATGTACTGGGGGAGTACCTTTTCGTCGATTTGCGCTTGCAGTTTGGGTGGAGGGGTAGTCCGGGGTGGTGGGGAGTGATATCAGCTGCGATGCAGCATGCTCAACGTAACACCACGAGAGCATCCGCGTCGTTCTCGAGGGCGGGAGACCGCGCGGTAGAGCACGTGACCGTTGCGCAGGCAACGGGGTGTCCGATAGCACAGTGGCCGGCAGAGTGCGTAGTGCGACCAGCGCACGGGGGAGGGCCGGACGACCCAGCCTTTGTGTTTTTTTTTATGGATGATGCCATCTCAGTAGAGGTTCAGTGGGATCCGGAAGGGGCGCGGTGCTTGGACTTGTCTCGATCGCTAGCGAATCCAGGAGCAGGCTATGGGCGAGAGGTCAGAAGGGGAGGAACCGTTACTTTCGGGGAAAAAGGTGACATGCTGGGCAACGCGACAAGAGGTGTTGGGGTACGATGTTGACACAGAGAGCATGACTATTGCCCTCCCGAAACGAAAGGTAGACGAATTACGCGCGCGATTGGCACAGTGGCCAGCAGGGCGGCAGACGGCAACGGTGAGAGAGGTGCTAGTGTTGGCAGGGAAGTTGCACCACGCATCCTTTGTAATCCGGCCCGGACGGTACTTCGTCCGTCGGCTTCTGCAGTTATCTAATCTGCATCTTGATAGGGTGGAGCGGGCCGGGGGGGGGGGTGCGTGGGGTAGGTTCAGAAAGCAGAAGGAAGCGAGACGAGTTTTACGGTTGTCGCGGGAGTTCATGGCAGACGTGGGATGGTGGAGATGGTTTTTGGAGACGGGGGGGGGGGGGGTACGGGGAGAGAGCATAACAGCACCGTCTTTCAGCTTCGTGAAGCAACGGCCGAGTAGAACCTGGTTTTCCGACGCTTCATTGACAGCGATAGGGGTTTGTGCATGGGAACGGGGGTGTACTGGAGATTCGCCCTGCCAGAAGAGGTGCAGAAACGTACGATAAGGGGGTGGCAGGCGGTAGCTGATTTAATTTCCATTAACCTGCTGGAGGTCATGGCCATGGTGGTGACGGCGTTCGAAATGGTGGACATGAGGGGGGAGAGACCGGGTAGGAAGGGGGAGGCAGTTTTGATGAGGGCAGATAACGAAGCAGCCGTAACCTGGGTAGAGAGGTGTCGAGGGGGGGGTAAGAAACAAGGGAGAGTAGGGGCATTGATGAGAATGATGGGGGCGTTGGAAGCAAGGGGAAGGTAGTGTTTTCAGTCAAGGCACGTACGGGGGGTCAATAACAGGTTGGCAGATGGTCTGACTAGGTGGCGGGAGGAGCAGATTCCCGAGAAACTGAATGCAGAATGTCCCGAAATCGCTTGGCAGGTGGAGGAACTGGGACCGGGGGAGCAGCTAATGTGTTCGGAGATATTGCGAGAGAGTACGCATTTGGAGGAGTTGCAGCTTCGTCTCGAAAAACTTACGAGGCGAATTGGAGGATGTGGGTGAGCTGGCGATCGTTGGTCGGGAAGGGGTGTTGGCTGCAGAAAGACATGGGGGAGGTGGAGTTAGTGGGGGAGTTGGTCGAATTCATGGGGTACTGCTGCGCAGAAAAAGGGAACAAGGAGTCGACGGTAGTAGGCAAGTTAGTGGCGATTAACTTCTACCATGAGCAGTTCGTGGGGCTCTCGGTGCCCATGAGTAACCCACTGATCAGATCGGTGAGGCAAGGTACCAAGAGGGCACACGTAGAGACGGGTAGTCAGCAGAAGGTAAGAAGACCATTGACTTGGGGGATGCTGAGGGGGATGCAAGGAAGCACTGCATCATGGGGGGAAGGGGGGAGGGTGTTATGGATAGGTCTGGCACTGTCCTACGTTTTGATGTTACGAGCGTCAGAATTGTTTGCCAAAGAGAGAGGGGTGTATCATAAGGTATACTGCTTAAGGAGGGGGGATGTTGCGTATTTCAGAGATAACGATCAACTGGCGGAGGGTAGCATTCGGGAAGCAAATAAGGTAGAGGTGAGGTTCAGGGGATCGAAGGGAGATCAAGGAAGAAAAGGGGCGGTACTAGTCAGGACAAGACCAGGCCGGGGTGGAGGAGAGGAAGGGGGGGCAGTGGGGCTATTGGTGGAGCTTTTCGAGATATACAATGACGGGGAGTTGACAGGGGAAGCCCCTTTGATGATATACAGAGGAACGGACGGTTGGAGGGTCTGGTCCAGGGGGAAGGCAACCCAGTGCTTGAGGAAAGGTCTCGCCAGTGTAGGGAGGAGGTGGAACGAAGAGGGGAGAGGAGCGGGGGCAAGTCTGATTCCGGAAGAATTCGCGTTGCATTCGGGGAGAATAGGGGGGGCAACCAGACTGGCCGCGAGAAGAGTGCCAGAGGCAGTGATTAAGAAAGAAGGAAGGTGGTCGTCGGACTCGTTTATGGTGTACGTTAGGGCTAATATGGAAGACCCGGTATGGGTATCAGAGGTGTTGGAGCATGGGGGGGGGGAGTTTGAGAGACAGCCAGGACAAGGGACGAGATGGGGTGGAATACTATAGGTGCTACTCCGCCCGGTAAAGTAAGGACCGCTTGGGAGGCTGCAAAGTACCCAAACAGTCCTTACACATATCCGGACGAAGAAGGAAGGAACCGCGGTCTCGTGAGGGGAGGCGTTCCACTAGCGGAGCGCGACCGGTAAGGAGGTCGACCGCGTTTCGTTGGTGTGGAAGGGGGTGGGAGGCGTAAGCAAGCGAAAGGGACAAGGCAACCCCCCTTTCTCTCTTCCCCTCCGGCTCTTTTATATAGGGGTAAGGAAGGCGTACGCATGCGGGGGGGGGGGGGGGGGGGACGGGCCAGCCCCCCCCCCCCCCCCCCCCCCCCCCCATTTCGGCTTCTTCAATTAATATCAAGCATTTTTTCGTGGAAGCGAACAACCAAAGAGGAAGGTTGTCGTAGGGGCAACCTGGTGTTTGGGGGTAACGGGTAGAAAAGATAAACCAGTGAAGGAATGAGACGGTTTCGGAGGGTTTCCCATATAATAACAAGGAATGTTTAGTACGGGGGTATGAATGAAAAATAATAGAAATCCCGGATGATTGAGGAAGAAAGACCAAAGCAGTTCAGATACGAGCAATCAGCGGTAGAGCGGTGTGAAGCGGGGTCGTCGGGCAGCGAGTATCCAGAATAGATTGTGGACGGGCAAGGCCCTGCACGAGCTGAATAGAACCGGGCAGGGGACGTCAGGGAGTCATCTAGTTGTTTTTTTTCCCGCCCACCCTCCCCCGCAACAATTTTCCACGGCGGATGGGCAAACGGAGGGGAAGGAGACACAGTGGTCGATTAGTAATGGCTTAATCCCGATCGCACGGGCCGTTTGAAACGGAATCATTACATATTAATCGTTTGGTTTTCGTGGTGGGTCCCGATCACACGGGCCGTTAGAAACGGAATCATCACATAATCATTTAGCAATCGTGGTGGGTTCCCGGTACGAACGGGCCGTTAGAAACGGAACCACCCGAAAGCACAGGCACATAGTGGTCGATTAGTAGTGATTTAATCCCGATCGCACGGGCCGTTTGAAAACGGAATCATTACATATTAATCGTTTGGTTTTCGTGGTGGGCTCATGATCGCACGGGCCGTTAGAAACGGAACCACTAGAAAGCACGCGTAAGTGGTGGTCGATTAAGTGGTGGCATAATCCCGATCGCACGGGCCGTTAGAAACGGAATCATCACATAATCGTTTAGCAATCGTGGCGGGTTCCCGGTACGAACGGGCCGTTAGAAACGGAACCACCCGAAAGCACAAGCACATAGTGGTCGATTAGTAGTGGCTTAATCCCGATTGCACGGGCTGTTTGAAACGGAATCACTACACTCAAAAATCGTTGGGCAGTCGAGGTGGGTCCCCGACGGGGAGGCGTCTGGGGGGGGGAGGCGTTCCACTAGCGGAGCGCGACCGGTAAGGAGGTCGACCGCGTTTCGTTGGTTTGGAAGGGGGTGGGAAGCGTAAGCAAGCGAAAGGGACAAGGCAACCCCCCTTTCTCTCTTCCCTCCGGCTATTTTATATAGGGGTAAGGAAGGCGTACGCATGCGGGGGGGGGGTGGACGGGCCAGGGCCCCCCCCCCCCCCCCCCCCCCCCCCCCCCCCCCCCCCCCCCCTCCCCCCCCCCCCCCATTCGGCTTCTTCAATTAATATCAAGCATTTTTTCGTGGAAGTGGACAACCAAATTTGCTGTTTGGAAGAAAACAATGCAAGATTTGCTGAAAGGGACTGAAGTACGTGGAGCTGATCCTGGGTGGCTCTATTTTTCAAACTTTTAATATTCATCACACATGTGACCTGTAGCGCTGGCTCTATATTCAAACTTTCAATATTCATCACACATATGACCTGTAGCGCTGGCTCTGCCCCGCTGCGTGCCGACACGCCAGCTATTAACACTGCAAACTGACCTAAGGCAGGTGCCCAAGGCCATACTGGTACACTTGTACCCTACGTTGATCTGATTGTTCTACTTCTTCCCTACTGACATACGATCATCGACCTGTTGCCACCACGACCGCTAAAACTGTCGCTCGGGGATGAACCATCCATGGACGAGATGACGGGAGCACCTGAGGGGATATCAAATTGGAATACTGTAGGGCCAGATGGTCTCCCGGCCGAACTCCCGAGCATCGATCACCCCGCATTCGCCCAGTGCTTTTTTCGACATCCTTGTCAATGTTTGGGTAACAGGAGAACTCTCCCAGCAATGGAATGATGCGAGCATCAAGGTCCTTGACAAAAAAGAGGACCGAACTGATTGCAACAACTACAGAAAGATTTTGCTTGTTGCCCACCCAGGCAAAGTTTTGTTGAAAATCGTCCCGCCCCGCCTCAGCAACTACTGCGGCACCGAGGAAATACTCCCGGAGGAACAGTGCGACTTCCGCCCCGGACGATCTACGATTAAAATGTTGTTCGTCGTGCGCCGGTTCCATGAGCTTGGACGACAGAGCAAAATCCCCCTGTACTTGTGCTTCATCGATCTGCAGAAAGCGTACGACTCTGTCGACCGAGAGCCGTTATGGGAGGTATGTTGCGAGTTAGGGGATCCCAAAGGGGATCTCTTTTGCCGTAGAGGATCCCCGCTCCCCTCAGGGGATCCGCACTAACCTTACGGGATCCCCACTAATCTTAGGGGATCCCCACTCATCGTAGGGGACCCCTACTCATCTTAGGGGATCCCCACTTACCTTAGGGTATCCCATCTCCCCTTAGGGGATCCCGAACGGCCTCAGGGGACCCCGATCAGGTGTGTATTGTATGTGCACACAACATGTACGAATCGTATGTGATATAGCGTCTCTATTCAGTTACTTCTTCAGAAATATAGTGAGAATCGGGGGATCCCCTAATACCATATGGGCGATATTCCAATATCAAAGTGATATTGGACATACACCCAAATGAAGTATGGTATAATCATGTCCCCAGCGGCCTTAGGGGATCGCCAACAGGCTTAGGGTCCCAAACGACCTTGGGGAACCCCCATCATGTGTGTGTATTGTATGTGTACCCAACATGTACGAATCGTATGTGATGTAGCGTCTCTATTCAGTTTCTCCTTTTCACATTATTGTGAGATTCGGGGGATCCCCCCACATCATGTGGGTGATATCCTAATATCACAGATGATATTGGAGATACATCCAAATGTAATATGGAAAAATCATGTTGTGAAACTGGTTGTTGATTTGCTGTAAACTCAAGGCGAGAGGGGATATCCTCTCAGCCTGTTGGGGATCCCGGAAGTCAATCAAGAGGACCCCCTCGTCACTATATTGAGGACTGGGACCCAATTCCACGATGAGTACCATTTAGTTTTTGCGGGAGATCCGCCAAGGCAAACGGGGATCCCGTAAGACGAAAGGGCCACCTCACTAGGGGGATCCCCTAACTCGCAACAGGGGATCCCCTAAGCCTGTTGGGTATCCCGCAAGGCAAACAGGATCTCTTCATTATAATAAGGACTGGGACTTCAGTTTCGTACTGAATACCATGTAGTTTATGTAATGCACCTAGAGGCGATTTAGGGGACGCAAGTCAAGGCAGGAGAAGATTCCCTTTCGAGCTGCCCGTATACAGTTCCCCTGCCACATTGCTCCCTTCCGTGTCTCCCCGACCACAGGAACAACCATTCCACGCGCTCCCCTTTCTCAACAATGATAAGTTAGTTTTTTTTTTCTATGATAACCCAGGACATAATGTAGTTTGTGACACCCCGTGCTCGCCCGACGACTACGGACTGCCCGTACTCTCCCGTTTCGTTGTCTTCCCTAATGAAGATAAAACAAAGCCGCCCACGTCTAGTGCTCATTGAGGTACTCACAAGTTTTGGCGTACCAACCAAGATGCTGAGAATTATCCGTAATTTCCACGATGGCATGCGGGCTCGCGTGCGTACGGATGACGGCGAGCACTCGGAATGGTTTGATGTCACGCAGGGGCTGCGGCAAGGCTGTGTGCTGTCACCGTTACTGTTCAACGTATTTTTCGCTGCTGCGTTGCACGTCGTACTAGTACGCTTTAGCCATGACGAAGCAATCGTAAGGGATTTGGTCCAACTTAGTGATGCTGGAGTAGTCGGGACGGAGGAGCAGGAGCCGTTGGCGTGCGTGCGAAGGGCTGTATGGGGCATGTTGTACGCCGATGACGCAGGGATTGTCTCGAAGTCGGCTGAAGGGCTCGCAAAAATGATGACAGTCATCGTGACTGTCTTCGAAGCAGCAGGCCTTACTGTGTCGGAAACGAAGACAGAGACTATGCTTCTACAAACGCCAGACCAAAAAACCCTCGGACCACCGCTCGTTATCGAAGCAGCAGGCCAGAGGTATAAGCAGACGGCCCAGTTCTTGTACCTAGGCGGCGTTATCCACGAAAACGCTGACCTCTCGCTCGAAATCGACCAACGGATCCGTCTCATGCGAGCATGCCTCAAACGGTTCGGCCCGGAGCTGTATGATAGGACGACCGCCCCCCTTAGCCTGAAAGTCCGAATGCTGAAGGCCGAGGTGATTGAGACCCTGCTCTACGGGTGTGTGACGTGGACCCTCAGATCGGAACACTTTGCCAAGCTTCGAACGGCTCACCACCAAGTCCTGTTGCGAGTCATTGACTTCCAACGCCGACTTCGTACTGACCATGCCACCCTCTCGTACGCGAAGGCCCTCAAGATGACACGTTGCGAGAGCATCGAAACGACCATCCGCAAACGGCGTCTCTTCTTCGCGGGGGGGGTGGCACGGCAAAGCAAGGATCGATTACCCAGCCGGGTGATGTTCGGGACGATTGCTGGTGGGGAGAACCCGAGACCTGGCGGACAGGTTAAGACTTGGCATAGATGCGTAGTCGAAGACCTGAGGGAGTTCCGCGCCACCGAAGGGTCAACGGAACTTGCTCCCTTGGTGTTTGGAGTTGAGACCGCACTGTGGCCCACTGCTGCAAAAAAGGCGGGGAAGTGGTACCGGGGGATCCTGGAAGCAGCCGAACGGTTCATGGTGAGGTGGCACGAGGCTGAGGCTGAGCTGAGCAGGCAGCGCCGCGCATCCGCCGTGGGTGGTGTCCAAGGGAATGGGGGGAGGAGGGGCAACAAGAGGAGTAGCAGAAAACCCGACCAAGGGAATGCGGAGAGGGGGGGGAAGAGGAGTAGCAGGGAAACTGCAGTGGACGAAAGTAGGAAGGAGATGGCAGATAGGGTAGCCAGGTACCGGGCAGACTAAGAAGTAGAACATGCCTATACTACTTGTACCACCAACTGGTGCAGCTGGTTCGAACTTGGTCTTCCTTTGTCTACCTGTTGTTTTTGTTTATTTTTATTTCATTTTATTGTCTTCTTTGCGGTGACCCTATGTGATTTTCATTTCTCTTCCTTTCTCCGATTGATAAGCCTTATTGAAGGAGTCGTGTGGCGTGGGTGGATGACGAGCCTGCTCTGCTTGTTTCGTACTGTCTGACGCCGAGGGGCCGGGCATAGTTGACGAACGCTGGACGATGGTGGCAGACAGGGTAGCAAGGTACCAGGCGAGCCAGCAGGGATACCCTGGCTGTGCTACTCGTACCATAAACTGCTGCCGCTACCTGGAGCATGCCTTGTGCTTTGTTTGGTTTGCCTGTTATTTTTAACTTAGTTCTTAGTCTTACTCAGCAAGGTACCAGGCGAGCCAGCAGGGATACCCTGGCTGTGCTACTCGTACCATAAACTGCTGCCGCTACCTGGAGCATGCCTTGTGCTTTGTTTGGTTTGCCTGTTATTTTTAACTTAGTTCTTAGTCTTACTCTGTTGACGACTAGTGGTGTTTTCTTCTTTTTTTTTTTTTTTTCCAGCTCGTTCTTTTCAAGTGTCTGCCACGTCCCCTACGTGGGGGTACGATGGTTTGTTGCTATACTGAAGTATATACATATACCGGGTATATTTTAGTTTCTTTTTTTTGTTTCTTTTCTCTTTCGAATTGTCTTTGTTTTTGTTTTTGTTTTTTCTCTTTGTTTCGTTTTGTTTCTCTAGGTCATGGAATGTGTATGTCGTGCCTGTCGTACGCAGTATGGTGACATGGCATTGCATTACATACGTGGCAACGTAGTATCTCTGTGGCGTAGCTTTGTGACCACAGAACTTGTATCTCTCTAGGTTTGAAGAATCGGCATGAACACTGGTTGTGCTGGATGTCGACGCGTAGAAAGAACGGTTTAATGTGAAGAAAACAACAACAACAACAGCAGTATTTCTGTAGCGTAGCTTTGTGACCACATAACTTTGTATCTTTCAAGAATTGGAGAATGGGTACGGACACTGGTTGTGCTGGATGTCAACGGGTAGGAAGAACGGTTTAATGTGAAGAACACACACATAGCTCATATTTTCTTCGCTCTGAGGGAACCCAGAGGAGCGAAGACAAGGCTGCGTGTGTCTAGTAGCAACACGACGATGGGGACAGCTTGGAGAGCAGGGAGCGGCTCAAACCGGCGTGCGGTGGAAAGAGCGCTAGTTGCAGCACAATGGGCTGTTCTGGCGGTTGCTTTCCTGGCGGGTCAATCTACGTGAGTGAGTTGTCGGCGCGGTACTCATCGAGGACCCGCAAAATCCCCATAAGGTCCTACAGCAGTAACTGTAGTAGTGGTATATATTGCCACAAGAAAGGTCTTCCTTCGGGCCGTCATCCTAAGGATCCTTGTTATGTATGGTATACAGCCAGGTGGAGCACATTCCGCCGTTCGCCACAGGCAGCTACACGGCAGAAATAACAACATCACAGTCGTTGCAGAGGCCCAGAGTTACCGTACGGCCTAGCTAAAGCGAACGCGTGACGTTCCGTGTATTCAAGGATATCTTAGAGCATGAATTTATATATGTGGCCCGGCATGGTTTGGCGGGCTCTTTTATTAAATGCCAGGTACCTGGTACTACAGAAAAACAATAATAGCGCCAGCGCAAATTCACACCTTCGGACTATTGGTCAATATATGATACCAGGTACAACATATACACATGAGTATCAGGGACCAGGTAGCAGGCAGCAGGTATCAGATGGGGCGAGGAAAGAGCAGAGGTATGGCACAACGTGCGGGAGAGGTTGTGAAGTCCTACAGCAGTACTGCTGCAATAATGTCAACACGATCCAGGGGTCCGTTGGCTGCTGACTGGCAGTTTATGCTACAGCAGTCTCAATTCCGCACAACAGACCGCATGCACGTATACGTACACCACAACACACCGCTTTTGTACTATTACGGGGGTCCATAGGTAATAGGACCAAATATTGTTAGGAAAAATAGGTAAATATATATATATATTTTAATTACACAACAGGTCCTATTACCCGGTGGCTTGGTAGGTGGTCCGCGTGCCTGTCAAGATCAATTTCGTGGGTTCAAGCCCCACCGAGTGCATGCTCATTGGGGCTTTTTCTTGCATAAAAAATTGATAAGCGGAAAGCGCGAAAGCGTGAGTTGGCTATATTCGATGAAAATCGACGAGCAGTGGGAATGCTGAACCCATTGCGCGACAAAAAATAAAGGCACGTACCGGGGGGGAGAAGGGACGACACCTGTGACCACGGCTTGTCCAGAAGATCGTCGAGGGTAAAACCTCCTACGAGTGGGCTGGGAAGTAAAAGTGATGGATAAAAAAAAAAAAAAAAAAAAAAAAAAAAAAAAAAAAATTACCTATGGACCCCCGTAATAGCTGCTTGTTGGGATTTCGAGGTTTTTTGTCGGACAACACCCCGTGCCCAAGTTTTTACGAATTCGTCCGAAGTACCCTGTACAGCAGTATACCTGGTTTACTACAATAGCTACGGTAGTAGTATACACGTTTTTTAACGAGGCGCGTCAGCGCGAAGCAGGAACCATTTTTTCCCTTGGTTTTCCAGGAGGGCATTAAAAAAAGCCAGTTTCAAAACTGCGGTCCCGTTTTGGCGTTTT
The DNA here is from genome assembly GCA_031763025.1 of Macrocystis pyrifera. Lineage (NCBI taxonomy): Eukaryota > Phaeophyceae > Laminariales > Laminariaceae > Macrocystis > Macrocystis pyrifera. The sequence goes on from JASSKH010000003.1 coordinate 3,898,109, forward strand.
GGCGACAAGCTACTTTTACCAAGTACAATTTCTAGGTGGTTCGTCCCCCAATTGGGACCGCGGTCCTATTTTACGGGATTGGTTTGAAGGGTTCTAAACACGACTGTTTTAAACAGGATATTTTCGGACTGAACCCCTTTAGAACCGCAGTCCCGGTTTGGGGACAAACTAGTCAAATTCCAAGTAGTTTGTCCCCAAAACGGGACTGCAGTACTAAAAGGGTTCAGGATGAAATATAATACTTGATGATGAAACGTAAAAATATAGAACTCGCTGAAAAGATACCAAGGAAACTTTTTTTTTTGTTAATATTTCTAGGGTGGGTAGAAGTCACCACAAAGCACCACCTCGCGAAATTTTGTTGTCTTACGATCTCGCATCGCCTCTCACCACCGCAAAAAACGAAAAGTCGAATTCTTACCCGCATCGGGAACGGGAAATAGGTGAAAACCCGTACGCGATAGAGTAAACGGCGACGCTGGGTCGTAGGGACCCCGAAAAACAGTGAGATGGTGCCTTGTGGTGATATCTACCCACCCCAGAAACGAAAAAAAAAGAAGTTGGCTTCGTTGGTATCTTTTAAGAATTTTTCATTTTTTTTCGCATTTCATCCTTAATTAATCTTTCATCCTGAAGTCCGAAAATATCCAGTTTATATTTGTTGAAAACCCGCGATTTACTCGGCGGGGAGGTCAAATATAAGGAGACAACTCGTGCGCCGGGTGGCGCACCGCCCGACCTTGTCATGAGGCGCGAGAGCCAAAGAATAGATAATAGATGGTGTTGCGAAGTCTCAATTGAAGTTAGTTGTGGCAGAGTACACTTTCTGAGGTCAAGAGGGACCTCTCACCCCTCTTCCCCATGACTCTGGAAAATCATCCAAATATATTTTTGTGCAACCCATTCGGGAAAACTTAGAACCAAGAAGGTGTCTGAGAATCGTGACGGGACGGGACGGAACAGATTTGACTCGTTTGGCGGCGAAAAAAAAAAAAAAAAAAACGGGACGGGACGGTAAAACGAGGACATAAAAAGTCGGCGGGACGGGACAGCGGATGCATAATTTCTCAATGGGACGGGACGGTAAAAGTCAACGGGGCTGATTTTCGCGACGGGACGGACGGATTTTTTTTTTTTTCCCCCGCGGGACGGGGCGGCAAATATTTTTTTACTCGGCGGGACGGGACGGCAAACATTTTTTTCCTCGGCGGGACGGGACGGTAAATATTTTTTTCTACGGCGGGACGGGACGATAACTTTCTTTTTCTTTGGCGGGGCGGGACGGTAAATATTTTTTTCTCGGCTGAAGGGGACATAAATATATATATTTTCTTCTTTCTCGCCGCAAGGTCGGGGCGGTTGTACACGTGAAGAATTTCCCGCACACTACTGGTTCCGCGAAGAGAGCCGTCCCCACGCAGACGTTTCTTCTCGACCCGCAGCCCAAGCCCCGAGAGGTGCTGCCACTACACGGGTGACGTCTTCTGGTGTCTTCCCACCTCTGCCCCAGAAACCACCGCGTATTCCCGTAGGACAATTTGCAATGCAGCTACATGCATCACACCAATCAGCCAATCAAAATGCATCAGCCACTTGTGCGACAATGAGCAACTGCTATGTCTTACAAAAAAACACCGGTAGACTCCTTAATTCTCAGGATAATCCCCTTACTTTTTCGAGAGAGCTTTCTTGAACAGTTTCGCGTTTTTACCGAGTCGTATAATTGGACTATACAGCAGTACTTTTCGTCCATTTTTCCAGTTCTGATGACATCTTGATTTTTCAATAAAACTGTTTGAAGATCCATTACTTCTGGCCCCAGTTCTGGCAAACAATTTTCTTTTTGATCACCCAGATTGGCTGCTCCTAATATCAAACTCAGACTCTGGAGAAACGGAAAACTGTTGGAGAAAGCTATCGGAAAACTACGGAGAGCATTGAGGAGTCTGCACCGGTGTTTTCGACTGTTCGCCGAGTAAAACGCGTATGTTTGGCCTAAGGCCGGATCTGATGCAATATTATTTTTGTAATTGTGACGGAAGGAAGTCACGTTTTCAGCGGCAACAAATCCCACCACATTGTGATTCGGTGAGCCATCTTGAGGGTGTCTCCCAACAGAATCGAAAATCGAAACTAAAAGATCGATCTATTACCGGTTACCCAACGCGGCGAAATCCTTATAGCACCCCCCCCCCCCCCCCCCCCCCCCCCCTGTGAACGGCGGGATCTTCGGGGCGTCGGTACCGTATACGGCCGTACGCTGACCTGCCCACTTCGTTTCAATGCCTGGAGAACCAGGGAGATATGTTTTTAGGGACTCACGCGCAGCAAGCGTTTCTATAAAAGAAACTCTCGAAGTATGATTCGAATCCGTGTCCTGCCGACGACGCCTAATGTGATAGGGAGAATGCAAGAGTAGCAGGTGATGGTGATCCACAGACCAAGTATGACACAGTAAGTGTCTGTGCTTGGCCAAGCTCGAACATAATTCGTATTAACGTTCTCTAATTTATTTGTGCGAGGCTTGCTCAAGGAGGCAAACAATATGTGAAACGTCTGAAAGAGGGCGGGTGGGGCAGGTAGCTTGAAGCCGGAAGCACCCTTCTGTCTTGAACCAGCTTTAAGGTACTGGCAAGGTCACGGACGTCATCCCCAACTTACAATCCTACAAACACCCCGTGAAACCTGACCTATGGGCATGTATAACGTGCGTACATCCGCGCCGCCTCAGACTGCTTCAAACACTAAAGCCATCGTGTCACAAGTATTATTAATAGTGCGAATGATTATGATGATGTTTTCACATTATTTATAGCTCACTTCCGTGAAATCCTGTCTGTGTAGTCAGACAGGCTTCAACTAAATGCATCTGGATGGGAGCAACCAACCAAGTACGGCATATATTATTCATAGTACGTACCCTGGTAGTGCGAATACAAATATATTATTCCAGACAATACAAGGCTTAGGGTCATTCTTATGGAGAGCTTTTTTTCTATAATTTCTTTATCTCTTTCGCGTAATTGTTGAGTCTTCCAGATTGTCCTGATTATTTTTTTCCAAGTATATATGAAACTTATATTTCTTGATTATGTTGCTTATTATGGAGAACTTCCCGAGTGGTGACCGAGCACCTCCTCCGTATCTTGTAGAGCCTGGTATCAGTATAGGGCTACCCTATATATACCCCCTATACGATATGATATTTCCTTAGTCATGTTTTTTCTCGCCGGAACGTGCGATATATATCATATCGTATTACATCGCTATATATAGGGGCTTTCAGCACGATGTGACTAAAAGGTGATATGATATTTGGTATATTATATATACGTCAGCTATGAAGGGATATATCGGCCTATATAAGGTGATATAAGATGATATATCGGCCTATATGAGGTGAAATACGTGATATAGCTATCCGATATGTGTCATAATATGACCATTTGCTGTCTTGACGATATATCTTGCGTCTTTCGGGCGTACATTTTGGGCGGAATATACGTGCAGTATATTATACCTGGTACGTATGTACTATTAATAGTACCAGGTATACGAATACGAAGCGTGACGCACACACAAGAGGGGACGTACCAGGGCCGGTGCCCGCTACTGTCTTCCTGTCGTGCGGTTTGATCCGCGATGAGCGAGTCGAACGCACCATCGTCTGCGGCCACAGGCAAGCCACAGCTGCAGCAGTCGCCTTCGACATCGTCAAGTGCCGCCACACATCTACATGCAATATATCCTCGCGGAGAAAGGGTTGCTGCATCATCATTCATGCTTTTGGTGTGCTTTGTAGTACGTAGCCGGCACAGATCGAAGTACCGAGCCAGTGCCTTACCATCAGTGTGGCACAGGCCCCAACCACGAGCAAGTACCGATGTGACACGGCGGTGACGTACAGATATATATATATATATATATTTTTTTTTTATCCATCACTTTTACTTCCCAGCCCACTCGTAGGAGGTTTTACCCTCGACGATCTTCTGGACAAGCCGTGGTCACAGGTGTCGTGTCCCTTCTCCCCCCCGGTACGTGCCTTTATTTTTTGTCGCGCATAGGGTTCAGCATTCCCACTGCTCGTCGATTTTCATCGAATGTAGCCAACTCACGCTTTCGCGCTTTCCGCTTATCATTTTTTTATGCAAGAAAAAGTCCCTATGAGCATGCACTCGGTGGGACTTGAACCCACGAAATTGATCTTGACAGGCACGCGGACCACCTACCAAGCCACCGGTGACGCCGGCGACCTAGGTGATAATAGCACACGAAATCACGATATATATAGGGCAGATATAAAGTGACGTATCACAATATACAAGATACATGATATATAACGTTATATATACGATATTGCACTATATATATGGTATATCACACGATATATGACATGGTATCATATATACCCTTCATTTATCACATATCATAGCGATACATAAAAAAATACCCGTGATATGGACATGACTAAGAAATATCAACTTTTATGACTTAGTCATGTTTTTTAGGGGGGTATATATAGATATCATATACCCCCCCCGATTTTTAGGTGATACCAGGCTCTAGTATCTTGACACATGACTCCAATTACTTCCAAACTTCGGAAATTCGAGAAAAAAAGCTCTCCCATATATATATATACTCGTATATATATATTTTTTTTTATCCATCACTTTTACTTCCCAGCCCACTCGTAGGAGGTTTTACCCTCGACGATCTTCTGGACAAGCCGTGGTCACAGGTGTCGTGTCCCTTCTCCCCCCCGGTACGTGCCTTTATTTTTTGTCGCGCATAGGGTTCAGCATTCCCACTGCTCGTCGATTTTCATCGAATGTAGCCAACTCACGCTTTCGCGCTTTCCGCTTATCATTTTTTTATGCAAGAAAAAGTCCCTATGAGCATGCACTCGGTGGGACTTGAACCCACGAAATTGATCTTGACAGGCACGCGGACCACCTACCAAGCCACCGGTGACGCCGGCGACCTAGGTGATAATAGCACACGAAATCACGATATATATAGGGCAGATATAAAGTGACGTATCACAATATACAAGATACATGATATATAACGTTATATATACGATATTGCACTATATATATGGTATATCACACGATATATGACATGGTATCATATATACCCTTCATTTATCACATATCATAGCGATACATAAAAAAATACCCGTGATATGGACATGACTAAGAAATATCAACTTTTATGACTTAGTCATGTTTTTTAGGGGGGTATATATAGATATCATATACCCCCCCCGATTTTTAGGTGATACCAGGCTCTAGTATCTTGACACATGACTCCAATTACTTCCAAACTTCGGAAATTCGAGAAAAAAAAGCTCTGCCATATATATATATACTCGTATATATATATTTTTTTTTATCCATCACTTTTACTTCCCAGCCCACTCGTAGGAGGTTTTACCCTCGACGATCTTCTGGACAAGCCGTGGTCACAGGTGTCGTGTCCCTTCTCCCCCCGGTACGTGCCTTTATTTTTTGTCGCGCATAGGGTTCAGCATTCCCACTGCTCGTCGATTTTCATCGAATGTAGCCAACTCACGCTTTCGCGCTTTCCGCTTATCATTTTTTTATGCAAGAAAAAGTCCCTATGAGCATGCACTCGGTGGGACTTGAACCCACGAAATTGATCTTGACAGGCACGCGGACCACCTACCAAGCCACCGGTGACGCCGGCGACCTAGGTGATAATAGCACACGAAATCACGATATATATAGGGCAGATATAAAGTGACGTATCACAATATACAAGATACATGATATATAACGTTATATATACGATATTGCACTATATATATGGTATATCACACGATATATGACATGGTATCATATATACCCTTCATTTATCACATATCATAGCGATACATAAAAAAATACCCGTGATATGGACATGACTAAGAAATATCAACTTTTATGACTTAGTCATGTTTTTTAGGGGGGTATATATAGATATCATATACCCCCCCCGATTTTTAGGTGATACCAGGCTCTAGTATCTTGACACATGACTCCAATTACTTCCAAACTTCGGAAATTCGAGAAAAAAAGCTCTCCCATATATATATATACTCGTATATATATATTTTTTTTATCCATCACTTTTACTTCCCAGCCCACTCGTAGGAGGTTTTACCCTCGACGATCTTCTGGACAAGCCGTGGTCACAGGTGTCGTGTCCCTTCTCCCCCCCGGTACGTGCCTTTATTTTTTGTCGCGCATAGGGTTCAGCATTCCCACTGCTCGTCGATTTTCATCGAATGTAGCCAACTCACGCTTTCGCGCTTTCCGCTTATCATTTTTTTATGCAAGAAAAAGTCCCTATGAGCATGCACTCGGTGGGACTTGAACCCACGAAATTGATCTTGACAGGCACGCGGACCACCTACCAAGCCACCGGGGACGCCGGCTGTATATGAATGGTGAAGATACAACAATAAGAACATTAATAACGGATCCTACAGATATACTCGTATATGATATATGACGTTGGTCTGTTTACTATTAAACAGGAACTTCATCACACCATCGCCACAACCGAAAAGTGGACGGCTGAAAATCGAAAAGTAAATCGTACGCATGAACAGCAACAATTCAGTGTGTCCTACTGGCCAGCGCAGCCACGCCAAAATATCACACCAGGACCGCAGTACACAACATCCAACCCACAGCTATTAACGTAGCACGGCAACACAGCCGCAGCCCCCCCCCCGTAAACAGCCAGCAGGCGAACCACAACACCAACCCCGACGTTCTCGGGCCTATGTTTCCCGGCGTTCGGGCCACATCGAACAAAGACAGTTTGAGGAAAATTCGGGATGATCCCCTCGAGAACGAAATTGGAAGTTCATTCTCAGTACCACAGGGCATACTTTAAAGTTCGATCCCGGAACGTAAACACTGGACGCGCCATCACCTCTCCATGGGAAGCCCAACGACCTCCCGGGATCGCATTGTCCTCATGTTTGCCAGCTTCTGTGGTGGATCTGTGTTGCCGACCGTGAGTTTGTCGGCATGTGTGCACAGTTTTGAACGCACCGTAGGGTGCGCTCTGCGTTGTTTTTAGCTTGCATTTCTTTTTCTCATGTCGGTTCTGTTAGAACACCTCGTCTAAAAAGATTATCGAGAGCTAAGTATCTCCGTTTTCAATTTGGACTATGGAGTATGCTACTATTAGGACCCTTGCCGTGATTTTGCTTTGAGCTCATGGGGAAATGAGAAATAAACCCGTTAAATTGATTTGATACTGCTCTGCTGTAGTCTCGTCCTAGACATCCCCGAAGTTGTTTTGCCTACAGAGGCTGCAGCTGGGCGGCCACAACGCACGCGATGGTGGTCAAGATACTGATGCCCTCCTTCTCCGTGGTGGTCGATGCACGAGTGAGGATTGATAGAGAACGGGGAGCATGGAGGAGGTTTTACGAAAAAAGACTAGGGAAACAGAAGACGAATGCCAACGCAGTTTAGAAAGGACTAAGGACAGACTGGCTAAAGACCACAAGGAGTGCACCACTCGCCTGAAGCGCAAGCAGTCAGACGCGATCGAAGAGTGTAAGAAGGAAATGAGACGGAACTCGTACGAAGCAATCACAAATCTTGCCGAGGACACAATAGGCAGTATCCGTACCACCGTGTCTCGCACTTTGAGGGCAGACATGGAAAGTATAATTAGAGAGCACCTATTAATAGCAAACACAAGGAACAACGTACACGAGGGGTGATGCCACTCTAAGAAAATATCGCAGATTGCAGCCTTGTTTCAACTTGGAATAGCTGACAGTGTGGATATATATTTTTCTCTTTGAACAAGTTTTAGCGCAGAAGTAGCGTTACCTCAATATGAGGTCGTACTAATTGTTTTGTTTGTCAGGGACTACCAACATGAAGCGAGTTATCGTAACGAGAGGTCGTGCGTATTGGAGATGTTACTTGACAGTAGCTATCATTTTGTCGTCACTGGATACCACGGAATATCTGGTAGTATACGGTACAAGGGATCCATAATAGATCGATGTTGGGTGTGTCACCACCTGACGAACGTTGTCATAGACCGTAATCGGGTACGGGTGTGTCATCACCTGACGAACGTTGTCATAGGCCGTAATCAGATTCGGGTGTGTCATCACCTGACGAACGTCGTCGTAGGAGGTATATGTATCTGTTCTGTATCTGTTAAAGATCGTCAGATCGGAAACAGCCAAGAGGAGCGTTTGCACGCCCACTTGTTCACTCTACTTTTGCTCATCATCATCAGCTTGTCTGCTGAGCTTAATAACTAATCAACCTTGGCCTGGAGTCGTCAACATCATCATCTTTCTTCTATTCGAAGGTTTCACGCGAGTCTGCCTAACAGCAACTCAAGCGTTTGCCCCTCGATCAGTTCTGTGTCTTGACCGGTCATCGGCAAGCGAGACTAAGCGTACACCAGCTTCGAGCTGATACACGCTACTTCACACCAATCCTCAATACGGTGATGATGAAAGTAGAGTGCTTGGAGCATATGGACGTGGTGTTCGTAACGACTCCTGTCCTTCGCCACTAATTGCAAGCTAGCTCTCACCAACACGTTCTTCAGCACGCGCAAGGGTGGGGTATCGCATGCACACAACGGCACCAGCCCGTAAGCGGATCGACTACATCCTATCCCGCCAAGCCCATTGACCTACACGAGTACAAGATGTTGAAGTCGTCCCACAGCCTTCTGCCCCAGTTAACTCAGATCACAACATCTTGTATACCAAAGTCCGACGCAGTGGTCATTTTGCGCCCAACTGACAAATACGAGAACTGACTAAACGCCGAGCGTTCGACAGGCAGCTTTCTACGCCCGATGAAGAGTGTCGTGAACGAATAGTCGCGGGGGTGGTTTCCATCTTCAGCCAGGTTATACGGCCCTGCAATACGTGCGGCATGGTTGAGGTTTGCTCTACGGCTATTATTGATGCGGTCGAAAAAGAGGTACCACCCCCTCCACATCGCCACCGCAGACATGGGTGGTGTGAGTCTGCCACGTCCCCTACGGGGGGGTACGATAGTTTGTTGCTATACTGAAGTATATACATATACCAGGTATATTTTTGTTTCTTTTTTTTTGTCTCTTTTCTCTTTCGAATTGTCTTTGTTTTTGTTTTTGTTTTTTCTCTTTGTTTCGTTTTTTTTTTCTCTAGGTCATGGAATGGGTATGTCGTGCCTGTCGTACGCAGTATGATGACATGGCATTGCATTGCATACCTGGTACGTGGCAACGTAGTATCTCTGTGGCGTAGCTTTGTGACCACAGAACTTGTAACTCTCTAGGTTTGAAGAATCGGCACGGACAATGGTTGGGCTGGATGTCGACGCGTAGAAAGAACGGTTTAATGTGAAGAAAAAACAACAACAACAACAACAACAACAACAACAGGCAAACCAAAGCACAAAGCACCCTCCAGGTAGCCGCAGCAGTTTGTGGTGAGAGTAGCATAACCAGGTTCTCCCTGCTAGTCCGCCTGGTACTTTGCTACCCTGTCTGCTGTCTCCGTCCTGCGTTCATCAATTGCGCCCCGGCCCTCGGCGTCAGACAATACGAAACAAGCAAAGCAGGCTCGTCATCCACCTATGTTTTGTATTAGAAGAAAGGAAAACAAATAAATAAAAAAAGGGGCACATGCCAAAATCAGGTATACCTGATCCGTTTGAGCCAAAATCAGGTACATGCTAAAACCAAGTAAACAACGCGCGCCACGAGCGGTGTGATGTCCATGACAATCCGGAAAAAAAAGGAATGCACCTAAAGCATTAAGCGTGCCACATGCCCTCAAAAATCTGAATTGTTTTGTTTTCTTCAGGGTGTAGGTACCACGGGCTCCACTTGGACCTGCAAAAAGGCACTATTAATATGCTTCGTTTGTTTCGCCACGGCGGGAGCGCGAAGAGTATTTACTCTGGCGCCCCTCCCCCCGTTGACAGCTATAAAGCTTCCAGACCGTCCTCGCGGAACCGCCTGCTCGGCACGAATTTATCTTGCCGTACCAAACATGAGACCACACCTCGACGCGGGGTGGCGCAGACGAAACGCCGAGTGTCCATGGTGCTGTAAAGACTGCTGTGAACATAGAAGACAACAGAGTACACACGACAACTAACTGAAGCACATCGCACACCCCAAAGGAGAAAAAGTGAAACCAGCGTACGCATATATGCATGTATATACGTACTTTTACGTACGACGTACGAGTACTACAGAGTTTATCCGCCAATACAGAAGAATTTCAACCGAGGGAGGGCAGACGCATACGGAGAGAAAACACAGTGTACGTATGGCCTCTCTGATCGGTTCAAAGTTGGCCAAAATCAGTTGAAAGCTAGACAGAGTAGAAAAAATCAGGTGTACCTTGGCCTTTCGTGCCACAATCAGTTACAATGTCAGCTTGGCCAATAGCAGGGCTCCTGGTGTGTGCTTTGTACTTGATTTCAGTATGTAACTTTTTTTGGCACGAAAGTGGCCACGTATACCTGATTTTGGCAAAAACCCTTTTTTTTCCTGAATTCGATGGCAGACAGCCCCGTGACAGCTTCACGCACAACCCCAACCACTGCTGCTGTTGTTTTCTTCACATTAAACCGTTCTTTCTACCCGTCGACATCCAGCATGTGCCGATTCTTCAATCCTAGAGAGATACAAGTTATGTGCTCACAAAGCTACGCCACAGATATAGATATACTACGTTGCCACGTACCGGGTACGCAATGCAATGCCATGTCATCATACTGCGTACGACAGGCACGAGACACACATTCCATGACCTAGAGAAACGGAACGAAACAAAGAAAAAATAAAAAACAAAAACAAAGAAGACGATTCGAAAGAGAAAAAGAAAGAAGAAAATTATATATACATATATAAGAAACAAACCATCGTGCTCCCTCCGCAGGGGATCTGGCAGGCATTTGAAAAGAACCGGAAAAAAAGGATAAAGAAGAAAACACCACTATTAATAGTCGTTGTCAACAGAGTAAGACTAAGAACCAAGGGAAATAACAGGCAAACCAAACAAAGCACAAGGCATGCTCCAGGCAGCGGCACCAGTTTTTATGATACGAGTAGCACAGCCAGGGTCTCCCTGCTGGTCCGCCTGATACCTTGCTACCCTGTCTGCCGCCTCCGTCCAGCTTTCGTCAACTATGCCCGGCCCCTCGGCGTCAGACAATACGAAACAACCAAAGCAGGCTCGCCATCCACCCACGCCACACGACTCCTTCAATAACGCTTATCAATCGGAGAACGAAAGAGAAAGAAATAAAATGAAAATCACATGGGGTCAGCGCAAAAAGGAGAAAAAAAAATTTAAATAAATAAATAAACAAAAACAAAAAGGAAGACAAAGTAAGACCACGTTCGAACCAGCTGCACCAGTTGGTGGTACGAGTAGTATGGGCATGTTCTACTTCCTAGTCTGCCCGGTACCTTGCTACCCTGTCTGGCATCTTTTTCTCACTTCCATCCACTGCAGTTTCCCCTCTACTCCTGTCCCGCCCCCTCTCCGCGTTCCCTTGGTCGGGTTTTCTCAGGGTTCTACACTATTTGACCTTGTCATGGGCATGTCGTGGCATTGCCATGGTACCGCCCATGGCATACCATGGCATCACCACGGCATCCCATGGTGTGGCATAAGATTCCATGGCACGCCGTGGGGATTGCCATGGCAATGCCATGGGTAGTACCATGGCAACCCCCGCGGCTACCGCCACGGCACTCCATGGCAATCCCACGGCATATCATGGCAACCTCCACGGCACCCCAATGTCCACGGCACCTAGGTTGGGGTTGGGGTTAGGGTTTAGGGTTAGGGTTAGGGTTAGGGTTAGGGTTAGGGTTAGGGTCCCATGGTATGCCGTGGAGGTCCGTGGAAGGTTGCGTGGTATGTCGTGGAAGATGCCGTGGAAGGTTTTGCCGCAGGTGGTGCCACGGCATGCCCCGGCATGTTGCGAAAAAAGACAATAATGTACATACCTCTCTGCTACTCCTCTTGTTGCCCTCCCTCCCCCCATTCCCTTGAACACTACCCACGGCGGATGCGCGGCGCTGCCTATTACTCAGCTCAGCCTCAGCCTCGTGCCACCTCACCATGAACCGTTCGGCTGCTTCGAGGATCCCCCGGTACCGCTTCCCCGCCTTTTTTGCAGCAGTGGGCCATAGTGCGGTCTCAACTCCAAACACCAAGGGGGCAAGCTCCGTCGACCCTTCGGTGGCTCGGAACTCCTCTTCGACTATGCATCTATGCCAAGTCTTGAACTGTCCACCAGGTCTCGGGTTCTCCCCGCCAGCAATCGTCCCGAACATTACCCGACTGGGCAATCGATCCTTGCTCTGCCGTGCCACCCCCCCCGCGAAGAAGAGACGCCGTTTGCGGATGGTCGTTTCGATGCTCTCGCAACGTGTCATCTTGAGGGCATTCGCGTATGAGAAGGTGGTAAGGTCAGTACGAAGTCGGCGCCGTTACCCAATGACTTGCAACAGGACTGGGCGGTGAGCCGTTCGAAGCCACTGCGCGCCTGCGAACCTGCCATTATTGTAAAGTTTTCCTGTTCAAACGGGCTCACCTACCAGGTATATATTTTGGTAATATTGCACCCATTTCGTAGTACGGGGGGGCATAGTAAATAGGACCAAATATTTTTTGTAAAAGTAGGTAAATATAATGCAAGTTTTTGTGTATACCATAGGTACTACAGCAGTATTTACTATGGTCCCCCGTGACAACTGCTCTGCGGGATACTAGACGTATACCCGCCCGACAACGCAAAACAAGACTATATACGTTTATTCCTATTGTTTAGTGCTGCTGTTGTACTCCATGCTGGGTTTAATCGGTATCTCACGCCTGACGCCTAATGAGGTACTTTGCGCTTTTTCCTGCTAGATACTGGTGTTGTAGTAATGTCTACGGTTCGAATGCACATACTTCTCCGTTCCCATCGCTGCCTCGGCAAGTCATGCTGCGAGGCATGCCCTATCAAGCCTATAGCGAGTAGGGTACGTAGGTCTTTCTGGCGGGTGCAAGGTCGGACTCACTCTCAAGGAGTGATACCTTCTCGCTGTTGCGGGTGGCCGCGAGGTTGAGGCATAGTATAATAGTGGACGTGGGTCGTATGTGGTACGTCAGGCACGGACACCTACGGTTCGCGCGTCTTTTTTAGGCAGCACAACAGCAGAGAGCAGCAATGCCGAATCGGGGTGTCCATGCGCGGAGGCAGGCGCCACCGCAGGCCAGACTACGGCACAGCCTAACAGTCTAACTACTGTGCCGGCAGAAGGCTGGACTCGACGAACCGACTGGGAGGGAGGGAGTGGCCACGAGAGCATGACGTGCGAAGGAGGGCGCCGATTGGGCTATGGCGAGATAAAGCGGCCATGGGAAACGGCGCAGGACGGCACCAGCCGACCCACGACCGGCGCGCACACCATCACAAGAGCAGCAGTTAGTTTTTTTTTACGGGGAAGTTGTATGTGCCTGTTATTTACGTCACTTGTCTTTGTGGTGTTGGCGAGTGTGTATCCTCCACGGGGAATAACCCTCGCATTCATCGGGGACGTGCTGTGATGCACGTTTTGTCAGGGAGGCCGGGAAGACATGACGATCGTTGTTCGTTGAATGTGGATTTTGGGTTGACTGCTATTTTTCCACTGCACGTGCGCGAGTCGTCACTCTGACAGCACCCCAGACAGCAGGCGTGTTCTTCTCTGTTCACGACTACCGTGCGTTTCGTAGGCGGTGCAGGCAGCAGTCCAGACAGCAACCGCTGTAGCACGGCATCATCAACGAATTGGTTTTTTGTGGGAACGGAGGGAATTCCATGGATATGCGCGGCCATGTTGGTTCGGTTTTCGCATTGATTTCAATTATCTCGTGTATTTTTTGGTGGAAAGCGTCATGCTTCCCAGCCGAGTGTTGATTTTCATGGTTTTCCGGAATTGGGCTTTCTGCACCTTTGTGTGACCGCGGACTCCTTGATTTAAAAGTTCATGTGAGAACGACAACGACCATACGAAGCAAAACGTCTACTTTCAACCGTCTTTTTCACTACGACCCAGGTCCAGCAACTACCACAAGAGCTTTCTGCTAGCTAACTCTACAAGAGCGTCCTCGGAGCCAGGACAACAACTACGAGGTGATGGATGTGATAACATGGTCCCTAGTCGAATAAGCTGTTGTCGAAACTCGCGCAGCAAGCAGTGTTCGTTGTGCCTCTTTAGCTTGACAGTTGCGTGCCGGTTCGGGATATTGGCATATTGTGCATTATGTGATTCTTGACATCTGGGTGTTATGGGATGACGCACAATGTCACTTCTGCTGTCCCTACCACTGCTGGGAGGTAATAATAAACGACCTGAATCATCAACTCATCGATTGTCTGGGTGTCTTGACTACCTGTGCTTGGGGCTGACGAACACTCTAGAAAGTCGTTGGTACCGACGCAGCCTCATCATGGGGGATGAACTTGATGATCTTAGAGCCGTAGTCTCGGAGCAGGGCCTTGCTCTCCAAGTTCTACAACAAGCAGCCGCAGACGCGGAGGAGCGTCAAAAATCATCTCATACTGAGCTGCTTGAGATGATGGCGACTCTATTGAGAACGAGTCGAGAGAGTAAGGCACAGCGGAAGTCCGGCAGGGAGCAGGGGCTACCTGCCGTAGATACAGCAGGGAGGGACGCTGTGTCGCCATCGTTGGATCGCTCCGACGATGGCACGGTGGAGCCGGGAAAGCGAAGGGGAGGTGTTTCCGGTGCAAGGCTGCGGGCCACTACAGCAACAGTTGCACTGCAAAGCTCTGCGAAAGGTGTGGTGGGAGAGGACACGAGAGCAGCAAGTGCGCATCGCCGGCGGACATGGATGGATCGCCGGCGGAGGCCGTGTTTGCGATTGTGGGGGATCCCGGAGATGATGAGGTGGAGACGACGGCGTTTTAGGGGCACTGCAGCTAAAAGCCCTACGGTGGACAACCGTAGGCACCTCCGCCGTGTGTTGCGAGCGGGGGACTTCAAGTCGTACGACATTTATTTGCCGTACGCACTCCACTTCAGAGGTTGTGGAGGCAGCAGATATGGGGTTATCGCTCAGCGAGGGTACATGTCTGCATGCGAATCCCGCGAGAAGCCGCACGGCCGCCAGCCGTGTGCAACCCTACCGGGGGGTGTTAGGTGGGGCAAAGTCGCGCGGCATAATAGCTGCGTGCATTCTGCTGCTGTTAAAAAGCGGTGGCAGGAAACGGGCGTGGGGTAATCGTGGACTGTCTGCAGCAGTACCAAATAACGATGGGGTTTCGTCCGGGTGGCAACAAGCGAGCAGATCTGGGTATTTCGTCAGCCGGAGCTTCATGCAAAGTCCGGCAACATCGCGGGGCGGAGGGGGCAGGTCTGGTCATCATGGTGTGATTTCGTAGGAATGAATGGTGAATTTAATTTTACGATGGATACACCTGTCGATCGAAATTATTACTTTGGTCATCATGGTGTGATTTCGTAGGAATGAATGGTGAATTTAATTTTACGATGGATACACCTGTCGATCGAAATTATTATTTTTTGGTCGAACGTGAGGTCTATTTATTTGCGGCCAGGGTGGAGAAACCGTAGATAGTAGACGATGTATCATCTGGGATTCGTTCTGGGCGGTATACGTAGCCTTTTTCGCCTGGTAGCTTCGAAACGTATTCTCATGTTCAAATCAAACAGTCTTTGTAAATCCGAAAAACTTGTAGTGTTTTTCTGGTGTAGACAGGACCAGATGGGGCCTGGTAGAAATGAAATGCATACTCGTAGCGGTACGGAGAAATAAGGGCACGCTGATGCACCAAAGAGAGGTGAGGTGTATTGCTGGTATTGGCGGTGGCTACTGATTATATTGCAAGGGTGGAGAAACCGTAGATAGTAGACGATGTATCATCTGGGATTCGTTCTGGGTGGTATACGTAGCCTTTTTCGCCTGGTAGCTTCGAAATGTATTCTCATGTTCAAATCAAACAGTCTTTGTAAATCCGAAAAACTTGTAGTGTTTTTCTGGTGTAGACAGGACCAGATGGGGCCTGGTAGAAATGAAATGCATACTCGTAGCGGTACGGAGAAATAAGGGCACGCTGATGCACCAAAGAGAGGTGAGGTGTATTGCTGGTATTGGCGGTGGCTACTGATTATATTGCAAGGGTGGAGAAACCGTAGATAGTAGACGATGTATCATCTGGGATTCGTTCTGGGTGGTATACGTAGCCTTTTTCGCCTGGTAGCTTCGAAATGTATTCTCATGTTCAAATCAAACAGTCTTTGTAAATCCGAAAAACTTGTAGTGTTTTTCTGGTGTAGACAGGACCAGATGGGGCCTGGTAGAAATGAAATGCATACTGGTAGCGGTATGGAGAAATAAGGGTACGCTGATACACCAAAGAGAGGTGAGGTGTATTGCTGGTATTGGCGGTGGCTACTGATCATATTGAATTTTGCGGGTATCTTTTATTTTTGGCAGTAGACTACTGCCTGCAAAATAAAGGAGGGTGAGCATATTCATGGTTGATTGGTTGTTCTGCCAACAGTATCATTTTGCGAATACTTGTTCGCATCGGAGAAAAGTGGAACATAAAATATTTTCTGCGAACGATCGAATAGTTTTCGTAGCTGGGAGGGCTTAAGCTGTTCGTGTCGACGGCAGTAGCGGCATTTTATTGCTTCTTTATTCGATTATTAGGAGGTACTGGGTAGCGACTATTATTTTTCGGGTAACTTTAGCGCCAGATAAATTCTAATTTTACAAGTGAAAAAGGACGTATGCTATCTCGCATTACCGTTACGATCTGAGAATTTATGACGGGAGTAGGGGGCAAAAGGAGACTTTTGTCCGGGGGAACGGGGTTCTCCGCGATCTCTGGCATTGTACTTTTCACCTTAGTTTTTATTATTTTTTTGGCGTGGATATATTGTAATATCGTCTACAATTGCAATATTTCTCTGTGGGGAGAGTGAGAGGTTTTTGCTCACTGTGGTGGAAATCGAGTTCATAAGCCTTAAATTCGTGTAGCGTTTGTTACGTAACATTTTTAGTCTACATTTCCCTACAATGGCGTCGCAGGCAGGGCGTGAGATTTTGAAGAGCGAGGTCCGTGGTTCGATTCTCGCCTTCGTTCCCGGAGAAAAAAGGAAAAAAAAAAAAAAGGGAATATCTCATGTTCAAGAACCTGTAAAACTCACTCACTTAGAAAACACCTAGGAAGGAACGATGAGAGCAATGCGATCATTGCATACTGAGTCCGGTACCGAAAAGTCGGAGGTAAAACTTGGATACTCAGAGTCTCATCGGGGTTCCTGACTTACTCGCAAGGAGAGATAAGTCAGGTTTAGTGAGGGAGAATGTGGTGGAAATCGAGTTCATAAGCCTTAAATTCGTGTAGCGTTTGTTACGTAACATTTTTAGTCTACATTTCCCTACATCACAGCGGTGGGTTTCCTCTTTCTTTTCGATTTTTTTGTTTGTGGGTGGTTTAGGTCATGGAGTTGTGTGTTGTTGTCTCGGTCCGTAAATGTTACGTAAAGAGTCAGGGAGGGTGTTCGTTGTGCCTCTTTAGCTTGACAGTTACGTGCCGGTTCGGGATATTGGCATATTGTGCATTATGTGATTCTTGACATCTATAGGTGTTATGGGATGACGCACAATGTCACTTCTGCTGTCCCTACCACTGCTGGGAGATAATAATAAACGACCTGAATCATCAACTCATCGATTGTCTGGGTGTCTTGACTACCTGTGCTTGGGGCTGACGAACAAGCAGTGGATGTTTGGCGTTGTAAGTTGGGTCGCACGCCCACGTACTTGAAAAATTAGTATCAAGAGCTGTGAGATCGAGGATTTCGTGGAAAAACTCATCTTTGCAAGCCGTATGTACGTCACGCTTCGATCGATCGCGCGAACTACGGGTTTTATATAGACTCATGGAGGGAATACAGTCGGTATATTGCAGGAATCGGCACGGACACTGGTTGCAATGTGCTTGCTGTCGACGGGTAGAAAGAACGGTTTAGTGTGAAGAAAACACACACAAACGCAGGAAACACAGCAGTCTGTACACTTCGAAGTATAAATGGACAAGGAGTGTGTGTGTGTGTCAACTTTTGGAAGATAAAAAAACGAAGTAGTTTCGAGGTTGCACGTACGTACCTTGTCACGAGTGGGGATTTTTTTCGGTGTGTGCTTTATACCTGGTATCTGTCGTTGCTATTTAAATGTTACATCGTATCAGTGCGCAGAATGATTATTTTGATTGTCCTGTTGACCTGGGCAGCATCCAGAGGAGCCACTGCTATATCCTTGACATGGAATTACATATATTGAATATAGACGAGACGTATTACGCAGCTTGCAAAGTTGATTATCAACTATTTAATCAGTCAAAGTCACAGCTGACGTATTTCAACATTTATAAAATATAGAATACGCGCGTTCGGCTTATTATAACGCTTTTAAAATTCAGTTAAGTGGAATACAGACTAGACGTATTGCGCAGCTTGCCAAGTTGAGTATCTACTATTAATATTTAAATCAGTCGAACTCACAGCTGGCGTGTTTCATAATTATACTGAAAAAAATGTATACCTGGGGTATATGTTTTATGCCATCACTGCTACCGAGCAAATAAGGATATTATATGAATATATATATATGTGTGTGGTATACTTTAGATAGAAAAGAAAATCAAGTGGGGCGTGCGAGAGGGCTAAATTTCACTTTTACTACGAGAGGAAGGTGGACACGTGTAACTATTATTATTGATTAGTGACTTGGAATTCATGTGCATTCTGTTTTCCGGCAAGAAGCGGATACCTTATCGATAAAGAATACCAGTACCTCAAACGCAAAAAGTACCTGGTACTACTTCAAAATCGATGGTTTCGTCGAACTTGATATTTCCAAGTCATGTACCTGGTATGTGTGATAATTATATAGACCCTGCCGTACAAAGCGAGCCAGTGGATGATATTGGGGACCATACCCCGGTGGCTTGGTAGGTGGTCCGCGTGCCTATCAAGATCAATTTCGTGGGTTCAAGCCTCAACGAGTGCATGCTCGTAGGGGCTTTTTCTTGCATAAAAAGAGATTGATTAGCGGAAAGCGCGAGAGCGTTTTAGTTAGCTACATTCGATGAAAATCGACGAGCAGTGGGAATGCTGAACCCTATGCGCGATAAAAATAAAGGCACGTACCGGGGGGGAGAAGGGAAGACACCTATGACTACGGCTTGTCCAGAAGGTCGTCGAGGGTAAAACCTCCTAGGAGGGGGCTGGAAAGTGAAAGTGATGATGAAAAAAAAAAAAAAAAAAATTGGACGGATTTGAAAATTTTTAAATCAATGCGCATCAACCATTTTCGCCCGGAAGGTGGGCACCTGCGCTCATCATCTCTAAATTCGCCCGATCAGACGTGAGAGCGAGGGCTTCGTCGAATCTCACAATCTCACTTCTCTTTTGCAGTTTGAGTGTGATGATAAGATCGTGCGCAATACGAGCTTTACATATTTTTTTGAAAAATAAAACAAAAGCCAGCCGTGATATCGAGGATTTCGTCTGAACTCTCTATATAATGCATGTGATACTTCGATCACGGGTATACTACGGGTGCTATTTAGTCTCATTATGCAGGTATATATACGTCCCGAATACTCATTCAAGGTTCCCCTTCGGGACGTGGGTAACATGAAATCCCGGGGGGGTCGCAAGGCGAAAAGGGAGTAACAGGTAACACCCGTGTAGCTGTTCTTGGTGGAAACGGGAGCCATTGGTTAGCGTATTGCTCGAAGGACAGAGTAACAGTAGTAGTCGGCAGGAACTGAGTACTACTCTTTCTGTGGTGAATACTACACCAGGCACGCGATACTTTGGGTTGACTACTATAATAAACAAGACATTCGTGAAACGAAGAACTAAACTTTTGACGAAGAATTTATACCGTCACTATACACCACCACCACTCTCACTACCGCGCAGGTAGATGTGTAATACCGGTAGAAGCAGAACGAATTCTACAAAATACTAGAATTCTACAAAATACTAGAATTCTACAAAATACTACCTGGCATATGCTGCTACGACTACTATTAATAACTACTAAGTAGTACCGCTCACCGAACGCTCATACAATACGCAGACAACCTCATCATGCTAAACAGAGACGTGGAATAACCACGCGGTACCATGGGTTGGGACATGACTACTATAATTATGTACCTGGTACCTGGCATATACTGTTACTATATCCACCACCAGCAATAACACGTAAAAATATGCAGTAAAGGTAGAAGCAGCATGAATAAATGCTACTACTCTACTATACCTACTACAGCTCCTATAATACCAAATCTTCTACACAACTGCGACGCAGCATGCAAGCGTTACCACTACTACGCAGATATATGTACTGCTGTAGTAAAGGTAGAAGTAGCACCCACGCTACAAACTACTACCAGTATACTACTACTACCAGTACGACTACAAATGATAAATGTTCCGGAAGTGGGGAAACCCATTCCCTGAGTTGCTTGCTGGGTCACGCGACTTTGTGACCACCTAGATCATGTGCCACGGAGCCCGACCGGGGTCAACGCCTTGACCGTACTGTGCGCGCCGCCCCCCTGCGGGCCCCGCAGCTGAAAGCGGGAAGTCGTTGACTTGAAATCCCGGGGGTATCGCAAGTTGAACTTGAAAGGGGCAGCATCATCGTCAGTCGTCCCTATCTTTACTCCGAGTGAGTACTGCTGTACCAGGTACACTGCAGTGTGACATGACGCGATATTTGACGGCGTGTGCTGTATTTTAAAATTGTACTGCTGTTGTCTCCTGGTGAACACTGCACACACACTATACGAACACCGCTGTTGTATCGCTACTGCTGTTGTTGTGTAGTGCGCACCGAGGTTGCGCGCTGCTTTTGAAATACGGAGGAAGTGTAAGTTCGTACGAATCGCCGTCCTGCCCCTTCGCGGAATCTAATTAAGTGCACCTTTCTCGAGATTATATATGTGATCGTTCCTCCTGTGCCTAGGTCGACAGGAGTCACATATAAAAATACGCTATCCGTGGCCGCCACAAAATCGAGAGCTTGATGAACAACTGCTGCTGTCCCGTGGCTGCCTCTGTGTGGAGCTCGAGGGACGGTGTAATCAGACCTGATACAGTAGTAGCAGACAGCAGCAGACAAAAATGTGCAATGGGGTCTCCATTGTCCTGCTTTTATTGGCTCTAGCTGGTCGGAATGACCCCCCCGTATTGTTTTTGCCAGAAATCTCGACTTGGGAAGCGCGGAGCACGCGCCACAGACCTCGGCCGGGGCTCGCATTTGCACCGTGGTGCCGGTCTCCCTGACAGTGTGCCACACAGCCTAGAGTGCGAAAGACGACCCGCGGCCGGACGAGAAAAGTAAGAAGTCTTCCTGGAAAAAAGTCGATTTGGTACAAAGTTCCTTTGAATTTTAAATGCTTGGTGGACTAACAGGAAAAAATGCCCCTGTTTAGTTTTCTGGTCATTCGTATATAGCCCATATTATTTTTTTTTCAATTCGGGACGAGGGTGTATTATTTAAACTTAAAAAAAAAAAAAAATAGGGGAGACGAAAGAAGGGAGAGGAGGGGCAAGTAGCGGGATGGATGGGTGGTAAA
Organism: Macrocystis pyrifera; assembly: GCA_031763025.1. Classification (NCBI taxonomy): domain Eukaryota; class Phaeophyceae; order Laminariales; family Laminariaceae; genus Macrocystis; species Macrocystis pyrifera. The sequence goes on from JASSKH010000003.1 coordinate 3,919,816, forward strand.
TGTGATTAAATATAATCCTACTGGAAATAGAGGTAATTATTTTTTTTTTTCCGAATTCGGGAGACGAAATAATATGAGGAAGACTAAATCTGCTTCCGAAGCTGCAGAATTCAAGGAATGTGTGTGTCTACAGTAGTACAAGTAGTATAATTGGGAAATTTTTCCGAGGCCGCATGCCTGACGTAGCCTGCCACGAGTAGGGAATTCTTCCGGTGTGGCTTTTACCTCGTATTACCATTACGTCGTACTGTTTTTAAATATACCATCAACAGCAGTATTATCGGACACCATCATTATCACCTCTACCGAGCGCATACTACAGGTTTTATTTATTATGGCCTCATATATGATATATACGTCCCGTGTTGTTGTTGTTGTTGTTTTCTTCCCATTAAACCGTTCTTTCTACCCGTCGACATCCAGCGCAACTAGTGTCCGTGCCGATTCTTCAATCCTAAAGAGATACAAGTTCTTCTGTGCTCACAAAGCTACGCCACAGGGTGTTGTTGTCTTCGCTTTCTTTGCATTACGCCACAGAGATATTCTTGTACCTAGGCGGCGTTGTTATCCACGAAAATGCTGACCTCTCGCTCGAAATCGACCGACGGATGCGAGCATGCCTCAAACGGTTCGGCCCGGAGCTGTATAACAGGACGACCGCCCCCCTTAGCCTGAAAGTCCGAATGCTGAAGACCGAGGTGATTGAGACCCTGCTCTACGGGTGTGTGACGTGGACCCTCAGAGCGGAACACTTTGCCAAGCTTCGAACGGCTCACCAAGTCCTGTTGCGAGTCATTGGCTTCCAGCGCCGACTTCGTACTGACCATGCCACCCTCTCGTACGCGAAGGCCCTCAAGATGACACGTTTCGAGAGCATCGAAACGACCATCCGCAAACGGCGTCTTTTCTTCGCGGGAGGGGTTGCACGGCAAAGCAAGGATCGATTACCCAGCCGGGTGATGTTCGGGACGATTGCTGGTGGGGAGAATCCCGAGACCTGGCGGACAGGTTAAGACTTGGCATAGATGCGTAATCGAAGACCTTAGGGAGTTCCGCGCCACCGAAGGGTCAACGGAACTTGCTCCCTTGGTGTTTGGAGTTGAGACCGCACTGTGGCCCACTGCTGCAAAAAGGCGGGGAAGTGGTACCGGGGGATCCTGGAAGCAGCCGAACGGTTCATGGTGAGGTGGCACGAGGCTGAGGCTAAGCTGAGCAGGCAGCGCCGCGCATCCGCTGTGGGTGGTGTCCAAGGGAATGGCGGGAGGAGGGGCAACAAGAGGCGTAGCAGAAAACCCGACCAAGGGAATGCGGAGAGGGGGGGGGGAAGAGGAGTAGAAGGGAAACTGCAGTGGACGAAAGTAGGGAGGAGATGGCAGATAGGGTAGCCAGGTACCGGGCAGACTAAGAAGTAGAACATGCCTATACTACTCGTACCACCAACTGGTGCAGCTGGTTCGAACGTGGTCTTCCTTTGTCTTCCTGTTGTTTTTGTTTATTTTTATTTCATTTTATTGTCTTCTTTGCGGTGAACCTATGTGATTTTCATTTCTCTTCCTTTCTCCGATTGATAAGCCTTATTGAAGGAGTCGTGTGGCGTGGGTGGATGACGAGCCTGCTTTGCTTGTTTCGTACTGTCTGACGCCGAGGGGCCGGGCATAGTTGACGAACGCTGGACGATGGTGGCAGACAGGGTAGCAAGGTACCAGGCGGGCCAGCAGGGAGACCCTGGCTGTGCTACTCGTACCATAAACTGCTGCCGCTACCAGGAGCATGCCTTGTGCTTTGTTTGGTTTGCCTGTTATTTTTACCTTGGTTCTTAGTCTTACTCTGTTGACGACTAGTGGTGTTTTCTTCTTTTTCTTTTTTTTCCAGCTCGGTCTTTTCAAGTGTCTGCCACGTCCCCTACGGGGGGGTACGATGGTTTGTTGCTATATTGAAGTATATACATATACCAGGTATATTTTATTTTAGTTTCTTTTTTATGTTTCTTTTCTCTTTCGAATTGTCTTTGTTTTTGTTTCTGTTTTTTCTCTTTGTTTCGTTTTTGTTTCTCTATAGGTCATGGAATGGGTATGTCGTGCCTGTCGTACGCAGTATGATGACATGGCATTGCATTGCATATGTGGCAACGTAGTATCTCTGTGGCGTAGCTTTGTGACCACAGAACTTGTATCTCTCTAGGATTGAAGAACCGGCACGGACACTGGTTGTGCTGGATGTCGACGCGTAGAAACAACGGTTTAATGTGAAGAAAACTACGTTGCCACGTACGCAATGTACGTACCTGCAATGAAGACAAAATCTTCAAAATTAAACAAGGAGTTGTGTAGGTGTGGGTCAATTATGGAAAATAAAATACCCAAGGTTGAACGCAGCTTGTGCCACTCCAACAAGCAGTGTAGTAATGTTTCTTTTTTTCGAAAATCCTCCCTCTGGTATCACTGTTATATATTTTGGGCAACATTATAATAAACCTACTACCGAGCAGCATTAAATATGAAAGACATGTCGCTATTATATGTAAGAGACACTGAAATGGAGTGTGCAAGGACCAATTCTTACAAGTATTCCAACACAGCAGTAGTAGTAAGTAGTCAGTACAAACGACATGATGAAACACAGCTCGCAGACGGGTTTGATATTTGACCTCATTCATCACGCAATTTTAAGAAATAATTGGTCAGATACATGTGGTACCCGTGGACATCTACGGAAGACCCCATGTAACTTCGTGCCAGGAAGGTATGACGCCTGATGGGTATACTTTGCGATTCGTTTTGCTGCCCCTTGTGAGGCCGTGTGAGGTTATATGGTGAGATGGATGTTCTGCCTTGGCTTATATCCCTGAAGTCTGCCCCGTGGCCAAGAAACACAACGCAGTTCGATTGGAAAGGCTAACAAAGTAAGAACATATTCGTATATGGTATCATATATATACCTGGTATCAGGTGTGCAGGGATGGTCGAGGTGAAAGTAACGGTAAGGGACACAGGTGTATCTGGCGGCTGGGAAGCAGTGCTTCGCTTCTTCTGATTTATTAGATCTTCTTATTGATGGCGAGAGCTAAGCAAGTGCTCTGGTAAAGAAGTGCGAGGTAGGCGGGGGGGGGGGGGGGGGGGGGGGGGGGGGGTACCTTGCTACTGCTCTTACGGCATTGGAGATGTCTGGTCGAGTCTGGGTTGATAGCCACATATGTGAGCCTACCAACTCGCGAAACGGCCAGTCTCCCGGTGCTTCATTCTTGTCGAATTCCGTAAGTTTCGTGCCAACAGGAAGCGGAACACTCTTGCCAAACTCTATCCCGTACTCATCCGCCAATTGTTCAGCGAATGTCTGCTGTGAAATCTTGAGCACCCCCTTCAGCCAATTCTTCTCGTAAAAACACCCCGAATACCAACGTAATTCTCCCAGGTTCTTAACCGGAACCATTTTGTCCAGGTCCCTGTCAAACTGGTCACACCTCGCCCTCTCCCCTACCGCAAAAATATCATCCACATGCACTACTATAGTCATCACTACTCTCCCCTCATCCATCAAACGAAATACGCATGCATCTGCCAGGCACTGTGCAAACCCTGAAGTCAATAGTCACTTAGCAAGATGTGCATGCCATGGCCTTGAAGCCTGCTTTAAACAGTACATAAACTCTTGTTCAGTTTTACTATCTTCCCCGACAGTCCACCGCAACCCCGAGGTAAACACATGAATACGTTTTCCTCTAGGTCAGATTGCACGAAAGCCTGCTCAATGTCCAAAAAGGCACAAGTCAAGGTCCAGTTCGCACGCCATCGCTGCCGACAACCGAACACTCGAAACAGCAACAGTAGGCGCAAACAACTCCCCGAAATCAATGTTAGCTCTCTGCTCATCCACCCGCACTACTAGTCTCGCCTTAGTTTTTGTGGGCCAACCGTAATCATCAGCCTTCCAGTCAAACACCCACATTGCGTTGATGTAGTTGTGCACTGGTTGCTATACTGGCTCAAACGTCCCCGCATCCAGCAATCCGTAAAACGCCCGCCCTGTCGAGTCCTCCCAAAGATGAGCGTACTCCGACCGCATGGCCTCCTTGTGGCTCCATGGGACCTTGAGGTCAGAGGTGAAGCATTGCGGCAAATCCGGAGGCTTGTAGGGCGGCCGCTGGTTCCTCAGGGTGTTGTCGATGTCCTCCCGAGTGGCAAGCCGTGTCGCGAACGCACACGGTATCCCCCCGGGCCCCCCTGTTGGCGATGTTTCCTCGCGGTTTCCACTCGTCGGCTCCTTGCGTCGACTTGCGTCGACGGCCTCCCGTGTATCGAACATCGACAACAGCGCCGTCTTGTCCATTATTGAGAATTCCGACGCCATGGTGGACGTCTTGGTTGCGGCTTGCTGGCGACGGCGGGGACGGCTCTTCTGGAGTTGCTGAGCGCTACGTCCGGTTGCGGAGAACTAAACCGTCTTTGAACGGGTACGGCCGGATATCCGTTGCGGCTCCGGCGGCGGTGGCTGAAGCGGTGGTGGCGGCGGCTGAAGCGGCGGTGGCGGCGGCTGAAGCGGCGGTGGCGACGGCTGAAGCGGCGGTTGCGGCCACTGAAACGGCGGTTGCGGGGACTGAAGCGGCGGTGGCGCGTACGTAATTCTGAAACCCGGTATTGCCGGCGCGGCGGCGTACCCTGAACCCCCCGCGTTCGGTGGCGCCGGCACGGGCATGATGGGCGCACGCGAGACCGTCCACACCACATCTCTGGTGTAGCAGATGCCGCCCGTCCAGGCCTTGATGACTTTCACAGCGGACGACGGATGGTTCTACCCGTTGTTCAGGAAGTAGCATGGTACCGCCTGGACGTCGAATTTAGATCTACGGTCCACCGGCATCATGCCTTCTTGGAAGAACAGCACCACCTGCAGATCCGGCAGTTGCGAGTGGAATACCTCGTATGGTGACCGCCACTCGGTGTTGGCTTTGGTCGCGGACCGGTTGAAACAGTCGGCGGCCCAAAGGACAGCTTCCAGCCACAGGCGGTTGCCATCGGCCCCAACATGCGGAACCCGGGCGAGGTCGACGCTCGGAAATAGGCGTCAAACCTCGCGACGAGCCGCATGGCCACCCTTCATGGCCCGCCAGATCGCGCTCTCGACAACGGCGTGCTGCTGCGGCTTGCCCGGGGCCGTGCACTCACGTCGAATCCCAGCAGCGTCGCAGAGCTCGATGAAGCTGCGGTCGGTGAACTCCCCACCGTTGTCCGTGAGAAAGCGGAGTGGTCGCCCCATGGCGTTGGTGTTGGCGAGGAACGTCTGGACGTACGCGGTGGTCTCCGACTTGGTCCTCGTCCCGTACGGCCGCATCCACCGCGAAGTGCTGTCGACGAACATGATCAGATAATGAGACCCGCCCATGGACGCCTCGTAGGGGCCGGCCAGGTCGATGTGCACCGTCTCCGTAGGCCTCCTTGAGCGCGATGTCGTCCTCCGCGGTACTCCCGCCTGCACGCTCTTCGCTTCCAAACATCCACCACACGGATGCCGCACTCCCGTGAAGGTGATACCGCGCTGCCCAGCTGTTTCTCTCAACAGACGTTCGTCCAGGTGGCCGGAGGAGACGTGAAAGTGGTTAATATCAATAAACCTGTCACGTTTCCCAACAGTGAATGGACGCCTACCCGGAGGAAGTACAGGTGCAGCAGTCATGCCTACGTGCCTAACATCAACGTCCGTCCGATCCGACTCTGTAAGGGCTTGAACTGCGGCCTTATGAAGGGGGGTGGGAAAAAAATCAGTAGACACAGCGTCATCCTGACCGTCCATGAGCCGAGTATCGGTGAACACGCTCATGTCTGGCTCCTGCATCCCGGGGGCGGCGACCAGTGGTCTAGTCCTCATCACGGGATCCTCTATTCCTACGGCCGATCCTACATCTGCTTCTCCAGGAGCCGGGGGGGGTAAACAAAAAGCCATAGGCACTACACCGCTGTCGGTGGGCTGGAAACTTGAATCCTGAGGTACTACGCCGTTAAAGGCGGGCGGGAAACCATCATCCGCAGTCACTACCCTTTCTACACTATGGTGGGACAAGGGGTGGGAGTCAGACGCCGAGGGTCCTGCCCTATCTACGTTAAAGAGGGCCGGGGGGGCGAGGGAGACACCAGATGCTGAAGTATACCCGGGCTTATCAAGTGAGGGGCCTGAAAGACCAGACATGGCAAGTACAGCAGTAAGTCCTGCAGTGGGGTTCGGGTCTGTCTGCTCCATGCGAGTTGCGTACAAACGTGATCCGACCGAATCACGGAGGAAGGTCAGACGGTTATCGAACAAGTGCACACCATCCTCGTCCATGATGATTCTCTGCCGACCCTGGGCCTCGTGTAAGGAAAAAAGGTTGTACTGGATATTCTCTGTCCAATACACTCTCGTCGACTTCACATTAAAGTGTGTCTTCGAGTGAAACTTGAGGTTGAGGCTACCTATTCCTAGCACAATCATCTCCTTCCCATCACCAATCAGAATCTACTCCTGCCCAGGGGAATCTTCACAAAGTTGTACGTTCACCGAGAGTCACTGGTAACGTGGTGGGTGGCCCCGTTGTCGGAAGCCCTAATCTCACTACGGGGTGGACGTCTGCCACGTCCCTCAACAGTCTCGTTATCAGTCTGGCCTGCAAGCGCCATCCCAGCTCCTCCTATGCTACCAACACTCGAATATGACTCGCCTTTGGGCACTGAAAGTGCCATCAGAAGATATAGGGCGCTCGGGGGAGAGGTAGAGGAGGGGCCGAAGAAGAGGGTGGGACATGGCTGGGAGGTTGCTGCGGATGTTGTGGCGGCGGCGGCGGTGGTTGGTACTGCTGCGAAGGCTGATATTGCTGCGAAGGCTCTTCCTCGTAGCAGTTCTCCTGATCATCGTCGTAGTAGCTGCCGTCCCCGGCAGTGGCGGCAGCGTCAGTATCATGAGCATACGGGGCGTCGTCGTAGGTGGTGGCGACGGCAGCAGTGGTGGCGACGGCGCGGTGATATTTGCTTGACCGTATGAGTGCGCCCACGACTGCTGCCGGCTCCTGAGATCAGCCGCCTGCACCAGTGGCTGATTCCAGTTGGACGGGGGTACCGGGAATAGTTGTAGCCGCCGGGTGGAGCGGGGTTCGAAGGCAAACCTCTCCCCCTACCCCCAACTGTTTGCGCACGACCGCCCCCATACCTTCCTATGCCGCCCCCGCCGCCAGGTCCTCTGCCTCCAGTGCCCCACTGCTGTGCCGTTCCGCTCCAACCGCGTCTTCCCCGATCGTTGGCGTACTGCTGCTGCTGCTGCTGCTGCTGCTGCTGCTGTTGGCACGGCTGCTGCTGGTGCTGGTACGGCTGCTGATGCTGCTGGTACGGCTGCTGATGCTGCTGGTACTGTTGTTGCTGCTGGTACGGCTGCCGATAATGCGGTTGCTGCTGTTGCTGCTGTGGTACGGCTGATGCCGCTGCTGCTGCTGCTGCTGCTGCTGCTGCTGTCCACTTCTGTTATCGTTCCTCTTGTCCTTCCCCCGTCCTTCTCGTCCGCCTCTCCCGCCATGTTGACTACCCTCATTGCCCCGAGCTTCATTGGCAACAACGAGGGCGTGTCCCGTCCCGTTCCTCAGTTCCTGCTCCCTCGACATCTCCATTTCCTTGTACGCGCTGAGCACCGCATCTTCTAGGACTTGATATGTCAATTCTGCATTGGTGAGCAAAATGCTCTTTTGTACTCCAAAAGCGGGCGAAAGGTTACCCGCAAAGTGTTGATTAGCGTCATCATCGGGAAAATTCATTCCATGAGCACAAAGTCTGCTCCTGAGCACACAGCCCCTCGAAACGTACTCATTGGGGGTTTCTCCGTCCTTCATGCGAAAACTATACCGTGCCTGGGTCAGCCTGTCCTTGTCTGCGGCTGCCTGAAGCTGGTAATGCCTCTTGAAAGCAGCCCACGCCTCAAACGGACTACCTGCTGCAGCTACCAGAGGTGCAACTGCGGGGCATGTTATGTGACAAAGAAGAATGCCCCACGCCCTGCTTGCCTTTTCCACCATCTTTCTCCCAAACTCTGCATTCAACGCCTCTCGACTTGATTCGTTCAGACCTACTCTAATAGGTCTAGCAGTCTGCTACTTCTAGACAATCCATCTCCCAAAAATGATCATTCATCTGCCCCTCGAACAACATCACCTTTTGCTGTCTCTCCTCACCCTGTTCAAAACAATCGTCAAAAACTGGTGGCCTTACGGGGCTACTTGTATGGCTGATGTGGAACGTGCCTGCCTGCGTAGTAGAAGTAGCGGGGTGCGGGAGGGATGCTGTCGCGACCTGCAGTGGGTTGGCTTGGGATGGGTTGTTGCTGCTCCTGGGCTCCTTGCCCTGGGCCTGCGCACCCTCCTTCGTGCCTTCTTCCTTTTGTGGGGTCGCGGTCTGCTCGCTCTTCTTCTCGGGCTCCACGGGCCACCTTCATGACGTTTTCTTCGATTGTTTGACGTTCTTCCACAGACAGCGACGAGAACGAGAAAAAATCCATGGCACACCTTGCGTACGAGACACCGTGACTTAGAAGTATACGCTAGCGTAAGAGGATAACACGTACACCGGGTGTCGCGCCGCTCAACCTTACCATGAGGCGAGGGAGAAAAATAAGAGATGGTGTTGTTGCTGTTGATATTTTTGTCGTTGATGAGTTGTGAGGTCAAAGGGGCTCTCATCCCTGCTACCCGTGACCCTAGAAAACCATCCAAATATATTTTCCTGCAACCCACTCGGAAAAACATAAATCCCACCGCATATTTCCGTCGGTCAATTTGCCATTACATAAGTCACACTGTCAGTTCAATCAGACTTTGGTACGAGAAAATCCCACATACGTGTGCTTTCCCCTTTCCTATTACTTTAGCTATATGTTTATCCCAAGAGCAGTCTTTTGAGATCTCTACGCCTTGGTATGTATACTGGTCTACGATGGGCAATTAATGTTCCCCACTTCCAACTGAAATTTATCGGGTTTACCTAATCTTCGTTACAGACAACTACTGCGAGTTTCTTGACGTTCGCCGTCACCCGCCTATTTCCTAGTGCTATACAGCGCCTTGTCTCTTTGTTTCTGCAATATTTCGCGTGTTTCTGATATCCCCACGAAGTCATTCGCAAACATCAATCCCGACATTGTATCTTCCCCTACGCTGACGCCCTGCCTTGCTGCCTCGACTGCTACTATCAGGTAGTTAACATATATCTTGAATAGGCTAGGTGACAACGCACATCCCTGTGCAACGCCTTGAAAAAATCAACATGCTTCGATATTTACCCGTCCAGCATCACAGCGCTTCTCGCACAATCCGTCACCTTTTTCATAATTCTCCACATCTTTCTTCTGATTCCTAATCCCCACAGTTTTTTCCACAATCCATTTCGCTGTACTGTGTCGTAGGATTTCTGTGCATCTAGAAAGAAACAGTACGCTGTTAGTCCCCCGTATTTCCTACCTTGGATAATCTTACCTACGGTGTACACATGGTCTACGCAGCTACAGTTTGGCCTACACCCTGCTCGCCCTTCGCTTGTTTCTCTTCCTTCTCCATCCTTCCCGTTCTATCTTTCAAAATCTTACAAAATGTTTTGCCTACTGTGCTTAGCAGCGTTATCCCTCTATAGTTCCCCGGGTCAGCCTTATTTCCTTCAATGAATAAATTTACTACTGCTCCTTCAATCTCCACCTCCTAGGTACGTACTCGTTTTTTCATATCCAGTTATACAACATAACCATCATGGTAATCATTATTTCTCCCCCGTACTTCATAAATTATTTCACTATTTTGGTCTGCCCCTGCTGCCTTTGAATTCTCAAGTTTAGCTACACACTTCTTTGCTTCCTCCCGTGTGAACTCTATCTGAAACCCTCCCGAACCACTGTCTTCCCTTTCTGATATATCTACCTTCGCCTCTGCCCACGCGTTGATTTCCTTCTCGAATTCTGCGTCGAACGTTTCGTTGGCTGTACGGTAATGCTCTACTATTAATAGTATTTCCTTTTTCCCCTTTGGACTACTAACCATTTTACCGTAGCTATTCCCGTGTCTGCCTCTCCTGCTTGTTTGTCCTGTATCCCTTTTATCGCTGCCCACAACTGCTTCATCCCGCCCTCAAAGTTATCTTTCGTTTTGTTTACCAAGTCTCTCCATATCCCTTTCTACTTTTTCTTATTTACCATATATTTTTTCTTCTTTCTAACTACACATATTCGTTCCATCCTGTCGTAGTTTTACTAGATGTATATATTGCGTGTGTCTTTCTCCTTACTCTTATAGACTCTTTCACTTCCTCATCTCATCATTTTACTGCTCCGTTGCATAGTATCTCACAACTTATTCCCCATGAACTTACTTGCTGTGGTCCTGACCATCCTTCTACTTGCCTAGCTCCTGCACCATCCCTCTCTGTATCGTTTCTTGTCGTACCTATTATTTCCAACAGCTCGGGAAATTGCGCTGCATGTTAGGCCATCTATTCTCCATCTGTGCTATTTCCTACCTCGTCTATGTTTTATAACTCTCGTCTGTTGACTCTCTGTCCACATTAGACAGTGATCCGTAATTCCTACGTCCGCTGCGCATACATGTAGTTCCATTTCTTACCACTTCCATTTTCTACTACTATGAACTCAAGGGTATATATTTCTCCCTTTTGTACGCACTGTCTAGTCCATTCCGGTTCTGCCTTTTGTACTCTGTCGTTCAACGTCTTGATATATTCCCCATTCTTATTCTGTTACTTCCCCATATTGCCCAATGTTCTCGTTCAGGTTGCTTGCCTTCCCAACTCTGAATTAAACTCTCCCACTAGTACTACTTCTCCTTGCCTCTTATACTTCTGTGCATCTACTGCTACTTGTCCAAACTTCCTCTGTATACATTGTATCATTTTCTTCGACTATGGGGGCATATAGATGTTTCCTAAGGAATAATACTGCCCTCCCCGCTCCCCTGGTATCTTAATCCACACGCTTTCGTCAACTTTAGTGTCTTTGGTCGCCTCTACTATGTCACACATATTTGAATAAGAACTCCACGCCCGCCGCCCCCCCCTATTCTTCTGTTCTGTCCCTTCCTTTTTTTCCCTCGCCATGCGTACTCTCCAACTTTGCATCCTATCTCCCTCCCCTCTTTCTCCCACGACTCTTGAATTCCCACTATGTCTAGGTCGCGTTTTTTTTACTTGCTCGACCATTTCGATCCTTTTGCGCTCTTCCGTGGCGAACACACACATGTCCCATGATCCTCTTCTCCTCTTCGTTTCACTATCGCCGTAGTCATACCCGTTGTTCCTTGTCCGTTGTCGCTACGAGTAATTGTATTAAATCCTGCTTAGAGCATTACTTCCGTTTCCGTTCCTGTTCTTGTCTGCTTGTGCTGAGCCCGTACGTTTCGCCCCCATTCCCTTTGAGCAACTTGTTGTTTCCTGCCTCCTCCTACCTTCGTTCACGCTATGACTACGTCTTAGCGTCGCTATTCCATTAGCTATTGTGAAGCGGTGACCGGTATAGGGTAGTGGTAAGGGTAGTGGTAAGGGACGCAGGTTGTTCTGGCAGCTGGAAAGCAGTGCTTCGCTTCTTTTGATTTAGATATTCTTATTGATGACGAGAGCTGAGGAGGTGCTCTGTCTGGTAGAGAAGTGAGAGGTAGGGGGGCGGGACTCGACGCCCAGATATACTCGTCCCACCCCACGCCACAAGCTCTCCTAAATTCCTCTTATTTGATGTACTCCTATAGAACTTTCCTATGGCTACTGATCGTTCTTCTGCTAATATAAGAACTTCTCACTTCGTGGTCCTATCTGCGTTAAGGAACATTGCTCTCGTCTAACGGGTTATCCGACATTCCTAAAAGAACGCTACTCTCGACTAACGGAATATCCGCCGGGTTATTCCATTTTTTGGATTATTCTCGTATTCGTGAGACTACAAGACTGCAACATATTATCTATATCTATAGCCCATGAGTTATCTACTCATATCACATTAGCCCACCCTGAATAGTCGTATATACAGACCACAAGATGGTCGAAGGGTGATGACGAAGTTCATCCCAAACGGCCAGGAAAAAGGTGGTCGAAGACGCGGTTATTCGAAACAAAAGAAATGAGGCTATAGATCCCCCCACACCTCATAATAAGACCCAAGTGATGCCACTAAAAGGGAGGCTACAAGACTGCAACATATTATCTATATATATAGCCCATGAGTGCTCTACTCATATCACACTATACATACTCTCCATCCAAGTCCTCTAACCCATGCCGAAACTTTGTTTGTCTCTATCCTCTGCCACTAGGTGCTCGCTTTCGTCTTTAGCGTGGCTCGAAACTGTTCTCCCTCTCGTTCTACGTTTCCTATTGCAACGCAGTACAGTCTTACTTCGTCGCACTTCTTCTTGAGCTCAATCCTCGTCATGTCGCTAGGGACTCCAAATATCAGCACTACTAGTACTCTACCCTGCTAATCTTTCTTCATCCACTCACCATACCTCACTGTCTCTCTCCTAATCCCTTCCGAGAATATATCCAGCTTGTTTGTGTTCATAATGGAAGTGAGAAACGTTCAAGTTACTGGGACTTCCCAATCCTAGTACTCGTTGAGGGTCTGGTGTCTTTCAGTTCTTTTACCGGCGCACCACACTAAATAGTGTCGCCAACACGGGTTCGTAGCCTGGAGCCAAGTTCGACACCCTTAACATCCCACGTTTGTGTCAAGCGATCTGCGTGGTAACCATCCTGGCGTCCCACGATCGTATGTCCTTTATTCTTGGCCCGCTGTTGTGCTGGTTACTTTCCTCCAGGGAGGCCATTTTTACCGTGCAAGGTTCAAGGACGGCTTGCGTAATACCAAGTCTTACTCACACATCGGGATGCCCCATACATGCTTTCTCCTTCATACCTACGTTTCACCAAGCGTAGTTTACTCCACCCGTGCTCCCGAGTAACCTTCACTGCCGAACACTTGGCCAACAATCCCCCCATATTTTGTACAGACTTATATCCTTCAAGATATCACGATATCTACGTACCGCGTGGTGCTCCTTATCTGGTCATGTGGTCGGTCAAATGCAAGGTTTTATTTCATGAATATAATAGGTGTTGACTTGAAGCCATGCATGAGCCACCCCTCCCCCTCATTTAGCGCTTGGTATGCACGCCTACTGTCGAGGGGAGTTTAGGAATAATCTCAGACCAGACTTCCACCGCCCAATGGAAGTCGGCAAAGTTATACGGGTATGTTACCACACAACCTAACCTTCAGGTGTATTGAGCATGTTGGGGTGACCATGCTGTGCCTATGTGTGTGCATGTGAGGCGGTCCACCTTCATGTTAGGTTTTTGAACTATTTTTTATGCATTTACTACCAGTACTCTAATATGGGATAAACTGTAGAAGGTATACTTTTTTCATGTCCATGTCTGGTTTGGGTTCGGATATGTGGGGAAAAAACTGGTTCGTTGAGTTGTTTCATGTCTAGATCTGGTTTGTGTTTCGATATGGGAAGAAAACAAACGGTTAGGTGAGTAATTTCATATATATTTGTGATTTCGGTTCCGGTATCGGGGAAAAAAATGATGAGTTGAGTTTTCATGTCCGAATCCGGTTTGTATTATGACGAGGGAAAACTAACCGGTTAGTTCAATTGCTTCACGTCTAAATCTGTTTTTTAGCGTTTATGGGATGATGAAAAAATAGTTAGCTGAGTACTTGCATGTCTAAATCCGGTTTGTGTTATGATGAAGGGGGAAGAAAATGGTTAGGTCAATTGTTTCACGTCTAAATTTGGTTTTGGCATTTTTGGCATGAAAAAAAGTAGTGAGTTCAGTAATTTCATGTCTGAATCCGGTGTGTGTGATCATATGGGAGAAAACTTGGTAAGCTCAATTGTCACATGTCTAAATCTGGTTCATGCGTTTCGGTTTGGGAGAAAAAAAAGTTAGTTGAGTAATTTCATGTCTGAATCTGGTATGTGTTTTAGTATCGGAAAATAACTGTGAATCGTGTATATTGTGTTGTGTTTGCTTTGCCGGTTGGTCTGGTTTTTGAGCTGTTGGTTGCATAGTGTGTATGTCTGGTCTGGTCCATGTGGCATTTGTGCCGGAAGGAGCAGTCAGCACATTGCATGTCTATTGTCTGGTGACTTGTCGTTCAGCGTCGTCGGCACTCGACGCCAACCTGTCCAGATTTGGAGGAGGGAAAGGTAAGGGGGAGGGACTCGACACCCAGATATACTCGTCCGACCCCACACCACAAGCTCTCCTAAATTCCTCTTATCTGATTGATTTATTCCAATAGAACTTTGCTATGGTTACCGATCGTCCTTCTACCAATATAAGAACCGCTCATGTTATGGTCCTATCTCCGTTAAAGGAACATTACTTCCGTCTAACGGGCTACCGCCATTGAGAACATTCCTAAAAGAACGTTACTTTCGACTAACGGAGTATCCGCCGGGAAAAACCATTCTTTGGATGATTCCCGTAATCCTGAGACAACGAAACTGCAGACTACATTTTTTACATATTTATCCCATGAGTACTTCACTCATATCACATTAGCTCACCCTGAATAGTCGTATATGCAAACCACAACATGGTCGAAGGTCTAGGAAGAGGAGGTCTAAGATGCGGCTATTCGAAACAGTAGGAATGAGGCTATAGATTCCCCCGCACCTCGTAATAAGACCCAAACACGACGAAGAGAGAGCGTTCACTGCGAACAACCACTGAACGGGAGGCCAAAGGAGAGGAAGATATATCTCAAAGCGAAGGTAAAAGGAGAAAGCAGTCACAGCGAAAACAAAAGAATGACGACGATGAATAGGCTTACTATTTTGGTTTCTCTTTTGGTTTTCTTTTGTGGGGAAACATTTATCAGAAATCAACGGTGAATCTCATGATGCACATGGTTGGATGGCCAACGCAATAACAATGATCGATTTTCCGGGTCGTTTGTTGCGTTTTGTGGGCAGCTCATACCCGGCAGACAAGCGCCCGACGGCGAGCTACCGCCGCCACCGGCGCCACGCAGCTCTGTCCGTACGTGATACATACCGAGAGCGAGGCTATGGCGAGGGCGGAAGACTCCTCTCTGCCTGGGAACGTGGTGACGGTGGAACACCTGCGCTTTTGCCGTACCGGCAACCACTTCAGTAGCGCCTATCGGAACCTCGCGCTTGGCTACTGCTGCAAATCGAAACTGGTGCGATCATTTTCACAACATTTGTCGCCATTTCTAAAGAAAAAGTACATTCGCCCCATAGCGTCCTTCACGGGGCCAAAACCAGGTATGGGTGTATGGAGTCAGGGAAGAAACGAAGAAAGCTAGCCCGAGTAGAAATACCGTCCGATATAGAGTTTTAGCCACGGACGGGTTCACAGACCTGGACGCCAATCGGAGGTGACTTGGGGCTACATACTCCTCCTTGAAACCATGTGCACTCGGCTGTGTCCACGTAGGGTGTATCCGATTTAATGTGGTCAACGACCAATCAACTTCGGGTGAGGTCGGGATCACGGGGATGATTTCTCTTCTACTGCACGCGGTATTCGCCACAATAAGCGAAAACGTAGTTTAAATCGAGCCTTTACCGATCGGGAGGGAGATGTTGCGTTATTACAGTACGGCCTGGTCTCGGAGGCACACTTGATCCTTTCATGACTACAGTCCTGTTTTGGGGGCATTCTACCTAGAACTTGAGTGATTTGTCCCCTCAACAAGACTCCAGTTCTAAAGGCGAGAACCTACGGGGACGCGAACCGAAAACTAGCGCTCACATCAGAAGTATGGACGCGCACAAAACAACAACTGCGCAAGGGTTACCACTGTCGTCTCAAACCACAGGAGAAGGTCGCACGTGGCAATGTAAAACCTTCGCGTTTCCCACCGGGTTCGTGGTAAATGAAGGTGACACTGCCTCCCAAGAACGACATACTCGCCCCTGGAGTGTTCAGTGAAGGCCTTCCTGGGCCGCGGTGGTTCGACTTCTCCAGCGCTCCGGATGTGGAGGGCTTTCACTCGAGCTCTTGCGCTACAGATATCACGTGGGCCGGACGAACGGCATTTCACATGAGCGAACGTAAGCCATATATGCTCATACGCATGGGCTTGATAAGATCGTGGATGCAGCATGAAACGCCCGATGTTCCTAACGGAGACTGCCTTTACGATGAAAATGGCACCATATTTTAGTATTTTTTTCTTACAATTGGTTATGTTCCCCTCACAGTTACAAAGTAATCAAGAGTATAACGTTCATTCATGACAGGTATCCATTCACAACTAGGCAACAAAAAACTTGCCGGACTCACAATACAGAAGGTAGAAGATATTTAGTTTTCAAGGACGAGGCACCTAGCCCCTAAATCTCGATTTTCTTGGATCTTCGATATCTCGAAACTCCCAATGCTGGCTGTTTTTGTTTTGTTTTTGTGCCGTCGACAGCTATCACAAATAACAATTTTCTTCCAGTGCAACCTTTGACTGTGAGAGAGATAGATCTCGTGCAAAACAAACCCCGATAAATTCTATTTTCATCCTCGTCAGAAAGGCCATTCTCAAGTAGGAACATCGACTGTATTGTGAGGGGCCTGCTATATGACTCTTCAACGTTTGTACGTAATGATTGTTGAGCGCAGTTGCGCTTTCTACAACATATATATTGCGTCCTGTGGTCGGACATTGGGGAGTGAGTCCGTGAAAAATGTTGCATGTCCGTCTCCTCCCAAATATTGCACGACACGCCTCGGTGCCGCACGATCTATATATACTGCGGTGTTTTTTCGCTGTTTCAGTATGTCTCGTGATCATATATACTAGTCGTGAGACCAACCGCCGTGACTTTTTTTAGAGTCCTTGCTGTTTCTTGTTGCTTTTGTAACTACTCCTGCTGCGACCATGGTTTACACGGTATGTGCCTCCGAGTAGTTTGTCCTCAAGAATTTTGGATACTAGTCCCAAAGCGGTTACATAAGAGTGTCTGGCGTTGTTTTGTATCGAAAGATTCGAAGTAATCAAGTAAACGAGACGTGTGAGTGCGGGGCTGCATAAAGAAAACGGGTTCTCCCCACCCACCCGACCACCCACTTGACCACCTACTCCGCCCGTTGTGCTTTGCCCCGAACATGATCTCGATCGCCATTTTCCTTTCATCCTTCGCCTTCTCCTCGCCCGAATCATAACCACCCCTCTCCTCCCACTTCCCCGACATGACCCCATGCAATATTTGCCCGTTCCGTGTCTTCCCAAAGTTGAGGAAAAAGGCCACCGCCACCACGTCCCTCACCTCCGGGCGTGCATTGCGAAGGTTCCACGACTCCTCGGGTGTGAATCGGCTTACTACTTCCCGAAGGACCTTGACGTATGTGAAGGGCCAGGTGGTGGGGGTGGAGGACGAGGTGGTGCGACCGAGGATAACGGGTTCGAGGAAGAGAAGGAGGGAGAAGCAGGAGGGGTAGAGGGCGGATTGGCAGGCGGTCAGAAACAACAGCACAAGGGTGCGGGCAACTTGGTGATTCACATTCGTTCTGGGGATATTTTTAGCACAAATGTTTTGTCCTACTACGGCCAGGTGAGCAGCAGGGTGCGACATATCCACACATGAAACATAAACATACCACATCATTGCTTTTTTATTATAGGTGCGATAGTCCGGGGCAGGCCCTGTGTTCTTGATTTATATCAACCTGTACGATATAGCTTATCTACGCCGGGGGGCGGGGGGCGGGGGGGGGGGGGAAGGTCCGTGCGACACGGCTCTTGCCCGCCTGTTTTCCGGGTGAGGCGTCCCACGATAGAGGCAATACAATTTATGAAAATGAAAGCTTTCTGAGCCATCAGGGCGTCTTTGCCGAATAGAACGCCCCGCACCGTGCAAGAGGGAAATCGCGGATCGAACACGTGGCATCTTACAAAAGACACCAACGATCGACGATTGCAGGTTCAAAACGATGGTGGGGATGACGAAGCATCGTAAGCAGATGTACGTCCGTGCTCGACATCGCGGGTCCCAAGGATTTCAGCAGAAATGGACAGGGGTTTGGGTTGGATGGACTTCACCGACACCAGGGAAGCCATCACTGTAGTTACTTGGATACTTAAACCAACGAGTTGGCCGAGTCGTCAAACTACAAACACGTCGGACGCGTACAAATGCGTTGAACTCCGCAAATTTCCTCGCGCAACAAACTGTGATACCTGGCCAACTTACAACCGGTCGGCGACTTGAAGTCAGCCACCTCGCAGCCCTATATTACAATCATGGAACCTACCTAGTCAACTAACAACTAGCCCGCGACTTACAATCAACGAACTCACAATGGGGGAACTAACTTCTAATGTATGGATCTGCGTGAAGAATTCCAGGCATGGTGACTAACTTGCTTCTGTCGTTTGCGTTCCCGGTTTTGGTCTGAATCTTCTTCGTTGGCTATTGGTCGTTGCCGACTGCCGAACAGCCACCGCTACAATTCTACGCCCAAGTGCTACGCAAACAGCCATGGGATCGGGTTGACGTCGTGACCTATGCTCCTGACTGGGAAAGCCTCAATCCCATCGTTCAAGTGCTGCAGACCAAGAATAAAAAGGGGTTTCTCCGCGACAACGTCCACATTCACACGGTACGTCGATCCCGAATATGCCCCCCATCTCACCCCACTCGACGCTCCTATCTATGGAAAGGAAGCCCCGCCTCATGAGCTGTTCTTATAGTGGGATGTAGTTTATCGTTCGAACCAAAGACCGACCGCCTCACGGTGCTTCATGCCGGGTGCAAGCAGTGACTGCCTGGTCGATCGAAACCCGACGTGCTCCGTCCGATGCATTACACGGGTGCGAGGGTCTATTGGTCCTACGACTACGACCATCCACGACCATTAGTACCCCCGCTCTCCACCCGCGCCCCCCCCCACCATGTAAGGGGTTGACGAAAGGTGCACGTTTGTGTGGTCAGTCTCAACATTCCCGTACATAGGGGCCAGCCTCAGCATTCATGCAGCGGTAACTCTAATCCGAACGTGCGGTCAGTTTCTCATAAAAATGAGAAAATCCTATTACGGGGGACCATGGTAAACAGGACCTACGGTACACACGAAAGCCTTTATATTTCCCTACTTTTACAAACAACATTTGGTCCTATTCACTATGGTCCCCCGAAAGAGTATAACTTCAAATTGCGGTGCAAAATGTGTATCGGTGCGTAAATAATTGGCGAGGAGATTTTATTGTTGTTTGCCTAGCTTAGTGCCCCTCAAAAACCACGGAAGAGAGAGGGCGGGAAGTCATACGACGGCAGCGTAACCTAGGCTGTGGGCGTTGCATCGGAGCTTCGTGAATGTGCCAATCAGGTGCCGGGCTTTCGCTTTCTTCTTTATGAATACCTATGCATGCTCTACGTACGTATATACCAGTAAGTAGTCTTTTGGGTGGCAGGAATGTACACTTCGTGCGGGGTTGATTCTTCAGGAAAGCCGTACGTATGTGTAATACATGGTATACTGAGGATAGGAAGCAGGAACAAAACATGGGATTCATATTTCGGATAAGGTCACGACGACCTTCACTCTTTGTCGTGTATTCTGAACAGAACAACACCATGGGCGAAGACTTGCGGCTTATGCTATGTGCTGATGCACTGACCATGGCCAAATCGACACTGGTGGACTTGGTGGCTTTCCATACTAACGCCGACCAGCTCTATGCCGGTACTGAATGCAGCAGCAAGCTGCGGGGGGTTGCCACCGCTCGGCCGAAGGCCAAGGTATGCCACGATTCGTAAATCAGGGGGAGGGGATGGGCGTCCGGGACGGGGTAGTTTGAGTTAGTCATCCTAGACGAAAACGTCCAGACAGCGTTTCACACTCATTGCATTTCGGACCGCATACTCGGGTGTTTTGCTGTAAGTATACAATACACAGCAGTATCACTTGACAGCTGCGCGCTCTCTCCATCTCTAACCTCTGCGGACACGCAGTCACATAGAGCCGTGCTGTCAGCCCATCGACACCCCGGCAAAATCTACCGCATACGGTAGTGTCCGTGCTGATTACTCATCTAGGAAACCCTGTCTTGTTGTTGTATTGCTATTATTACGTGGCTTGTGATTTGTGTTGCACCTGATATTCAGCACGCTCGCCCTACCATCTTCCTGTCTCCCCTAGCCTCTTCCCATTCCCCCTTTTATTGGGCGGGGGGGGGGGGGGGGGGACTCTCTACCGTTCCCGTCTGAATACGCTGCTTATCAAATCGCAGAGGCAGGGGGCGGTGTCAGGTAGCCCCCCTATTCCGCACAAGGGAAATTGTCGTGCACCCACGACGCAGATATACAGTAACCCCATTGTTGTCTCTGGACGTTACCACATCGGAAAACAAATGAAATCATTTGACGCTGTCATCCATATGTATAAATGTCTGCCTCGAAAGCGGCTCATCCTTAACAGGATGATACTCACCCTTCATGCGACTCGCCGAATACCTCGCTGAGCTCCGCGCTCGGAGCTAGCGCTGTCTGCCTGGTCCTTGAAAACCCAACGTGGTCCGTCCCGGCAATGCAGGGATGCGAAGGGCTATGGTCATACGACTACGGCCATGCATGATGCATGAGCACACCCCTCCCCCCCCACTGCCCCCCTTGTCCCCAACTCCCACATGTTACTCGTAGGTATATCAGTTTTGAGGCCAACGTCTCACCTCTGGTCCACCACTGATGTATCACCATCTCCCCTACTTGTTCACGGATCCCTGTTTTGATGCGGACGTCTGTATAGGTGTACGGAGTGTCTTGGTCGGGAAAGTACAGCGTCTACGAAAACTGGGAGAATACTTTGGAGCAGCGTAAAGAAATGCTGACATTCGAAGGAATCACGGGCCTCGAGCAGTGCCAGGGGTACTAGGCGTAACACTACGTAGAGTAGAAGTAAGTTTACAGTAGGTTGCAGGGAGACAACGAGTTTCTTGATCGGTATGTTTTCGCTCCTCTTGTGCCAGTCACACATATACTGGTTTCCGTCTACTGTGGGTACATGGTCAAGCAGAGACTCGAGAACTTCGCGTCACGTGCCCTTCACTTGCTGGCTTCTTCTGCCGTAGGAAGCCGTGGGGAACAGGTATTGTAGGTATTAATTTGGCGTTGATCTATAGCGGCCTTATTTCTGTCATTTTTTATGTATAAGATGGCGAGTATGATGCCACGCGCCATCGGTGCCACAGCGAAACATCCGCCTGCCGTCAACCCTGACCCCCTCCCCATGGGCGAGAAGCAGCAAATCGAAGGCAGTTCGATTGTTGTGTTTCAACATTTGGTAGTTAACGACTTTAGGTGTGGTATGTGCAGACCTCTCGCAAGAGCCAGGATGAAAAAGTCGTACCGTAGTTTGCAGTCCGGATAGTAGGCGGCGTGCCTATCTTAGTGAAGGCTGCGTACTTGCATCACGTCTTCCGAAATTTCGTGGCCCTGCGCACTCAAATAAAGTGCACACTTCATGTTGTAGGGGACCGCATGTAAGGCTCGGGCCAGTTTTTTACTGTTGCTAACCCCATCGGCCCACTCTCGCCCTTACGGTGTGCACCTCTTAGATATATGCAACGCTCTTACTGCATCGCGGTAAATATGTATGAACTGCTGTAGACCCGAGGTCTCGGAGCAGCTGCTATCTGGGTTCTACAACCCTCTCCCCCCTCATTTAGTACGGTGCACAGTAAGCGCCTTCACCGTACCAGCGAACGAAAACCTCGTTCCCTCGGGACTCGGAATCTGCGCCCTGATCGCGCATGGACGATTTTTTTTTTGTTGTTTCAGGTATCTTCGATTCCTTTGTGATTTCGCCTGTTTGTTGTCCACTCCGTTTCTCCTGCGTTTTTACGTTGCACGCTGTATACCAGTAACGGCTTTTGCTTCTCGAAATATATTTTGTACATTAGCCCGAAATTACCCGGAATAGTTTGCCGCAGCACACGCTATAATCCCCTTACCTATTGGTACTGCGGTGCAAACGAAGTATACAAGTGCGTTTGCTTGCTATTCCATCGGGGGATGCTTTTAGCCTCTGCTTTCGGATAATCTTTGCGCGTTCTCGGGGTGCTCGTTTTCATTTTCAGGGTTTGGGTTGTTCGCATGACATCCCGTTTTTCTTGGCGCGGTCTTCCCGTTATTTCCGCAGAGGGTTGTGAAACGATGCTTACAGCGGCGACGACGCCGATTTTCATGCGTCAGTAGCTTTCTTTTGGTGTGCCAGCGGTTTCGCTACCGACCCGGGCCCGGGTTTTGCGACCAAGAATTTGTGCCCGTCGACTTTCGTTGTTCGCCCTGCCGCCAATCCCCGGCTCAAATCCGGGGGCGATCTGGCCAGTGATACTGTGGTGCAAGACTGTGGGAATGTTCGCGATGGTCTTTCGTTCTTCAGGCTGACAACCCCGCATTCGCGCTGAGAACCGGGGGGGCGGGGGCGGGGGAGGGGGGGGATCTGGATAGTCTGGGCTAGTCGTTCCGCGATACAGCAGGCCTGTTTTTGTTTTCTTCTTTCAACCACGTATTTTCCGCTCCCCTCTCCCTGCGCTCGGGGTGTCGCGGTGTTATTGCAGATGATGATGCTTGGTATGAGGTGCAAGAGTATTCTTCCACTAGTCCAGAGTTCATGCGACCTGGTTATATTGCCGCGGACTTCTATTTTGATGGATCACGAGTCTGTACGACAACAAGGAACAACACTGGCCTTTGCAGAGCTCCATCCAGACATTCGAAGAATATGCTGGACCATGCCGCTGGAGCATAACGCTCCCGCCGCTGTTCTCTACCACCACTCTGGACGTGAAAATACGCAAGCTTGGGGCTCTGATTTCAGCATCAAAAGGTGCTTATACATAAGGCCAGAGGGGGTACGAATATATAATATATATAGAATGCACGTATGATATGGCGATGATGGACTCATTCTTGACATATATCTGCAACTATTGTATGGTACAACACATAGGTCGCCACAAACCAGCATGTTGCTGTGCGTGGTTATCCGCCGCGGAGAGGCAGTATCATCACAATCGCCATCTATCACAGAAAACGCCAAGAAAACCAACAACATGCCGGCGGTCCCGCGAAAGCTCCACCGTCCCAACGCCGTCATCACCACAGAGGACGTAGTTGCCGCCATCAATGACGATGGCTACCATCCAGTGTTCACTCATCCGTGCCGTGCGCAACAGACGCAAGCCCCCCCCCGCGTACTATCGACAGTGTATTTCTATGGCATACGCTGTCATTCGAGAAAGGTCGCTGTTCATATTACGTACAGCAGTAAATAGCACGCAGGAGCACGACAACAACAGGGGTCGACTCTTTGGAAATATAACAAACGAAATAGGGTACTCGTCCTGGAACAACTACTACTCTAGACAGCTTCAGCTTCTGCTGCTTTTGCAGCCAGGAGGAGCAGTTATAACCAAAACAAAAGAGAAATATAGCCGTGCGCCATTGTCGGCCAGCCTATCACACCATCAGTAGTACCATAGCCACCACCCACGACCAATCAAAGATCACGTCCCGCCGTGAGCACAGCTTACATTTTCCCCACCATGAATGGGCAATGCACGCGGCCGTTTGTCGTGGTGTAAGTTGGCTCGGCGACGTGGTGGGTGCTCGTGGATCCCCTCCGTTCGCGCCTGCCCCCTCCCCCCCCCCCCCCCCCCCCCCCGCCCATCCGATTGTGAGGGCGCGTTTTTCCCCCGCGTCCCAAATCGGGGGGGCGTTCGAGAAGCATTGTGTCACGTTTCGAGAGACACTCCCTATATAGTCCCAGAGCCCATTGGTACTGGTACTCGCTACCACCAACACTACCAACTACTGCTTGCTGAAGACATCATTTTCCAGTGATGGTACTATAGCAGTATTCATAGTTGCTGCGAGAGGAAAATATGCACCAGACACTTGGAAAGAAAAATCGAAGACAGCATGCGACACCTGAGAAACAAAACACGGCACTTTCCAGCGCACGCAAAAAAACAAAGCAAATAAGAAGCGCGTGCTGAGTGTATACATGTTCCTAATACCTGCCGAAGGCTACCACAAACCGTGGTAGTAGGAGCCCGTCTTTATTATTTCCTTCCTTCCTTCCTTCCCTCTTTCCTTTTTATTAGTTTCCTCCTTTGATTCCCTCCGACCTCCTACTTCGATACCGCGACACAGGCACGGGTCCCTCGGCACGGCCGCGCGATTCCATCCGCCATCGACCCAGAGACGCCGCCGATGCTCCTGCATCGTGCCGCTTTCAAATAAAAAAAACGTTCGCCATGTCCTCCCGAACATTTCCCGTGCCGAAACTGCACAAACACCCTGTCGTAGAAACCAACAAAAAAAATAAACGCGACGATGCGCAACGCCGGATTCCGAAAAATGTGGGTAGATAGATGCAGATAGCGAAATTCGAATAGCATGTGTACGTCGCGCGCCGGCGACCTCACAGCTCTCTTTCTCCTCTCTTCTCTCTTTCTACCCCCCCTCCCCCCCCCTTCTCTCTCCCCCCTCCGTTTCTCTCTCCCTGTCCCTTTCTCTCTCCCCCCCCTTCCTCTCTTTCTTGTTATCTCCCTCCCCCTCCTCTCGCTTTGCCAGCATGTACTTTATTGGCGACCCTTTCCTTGCTGCCCCACGCGCAAAATTCACGACTACGTATGATAGCCACGCGGACGAGGGTAGCAGCCGCGAACGACAGACGACTGCCGCGGAAGGAAGGACGGCCGTTTGTACCTGTCCATCTTTACCAAAAAAACGCCAGGAAGGCACAAATCAACCCACGCCCTCCACCATTCGTCTACCCCCCCCCCCCCCGCCATTTCATCCATCCACTCACGTCGGAATATTCCTTGACGAGCCCGAGGAAGGCAAAGACCCATCTCTCCGGCACGCAGAACATGAACGCAAGTACAGATGCTGTGATGACCAACCAAACAACCAGCCCTCCCCTCCCCTCCGCCATGGGAACCATGCAAGGCCACGGTTTCTTTCCAGAAGAGCAAAAAAACAGCGCGTCGATTCAGGGTGGCGACGTGCGATAAAAGACGGTCAACAGCAACCGCAACACATGCATGTATATGCCATGGACACTCACCCTCCCCCCCCTTTCCCTCGCCCGGCCAAGAGCCATTTTCGCACCAACTAGAGCACAAGCACGCAGGCCCACAAGCATGCACACGAATGTCGCGGGGCTCCCGGCACCGGTGGGGCCTTCTCCGGCGGTCGACCGAGCAAGCGAGCGGCCCAGCCCAGACGAAACACACGACCCTCTCTCAATAAACGAACCCCCTTGCCTACAGCAGCCGCGGCGACACACGGCTGTTCCCGCTTTTTTCACCCCTTCTTCTCCGACCAAGATCGACATCCCAAAATTCAAGATCGAGGTCAAATTCAACGTCGAGGTCAACATCAAGATCAAGATCAACTTCCAGGTCAACATCAAGATCAACATCGAGCAGCTCGAGGTCAAGATCGAGATCAAAAGCAAGATCGAGATGCAGGTCCAGATCAAGCACAAGATCGAGATCGAGACAAAAACCGGTCGGAACATCAAAAAAAAACACACACACACCGACCGCAAACCAAAACCAAATGAGCCGCAGGCCACCTTATAGCCCTTAGCGAGAGAGACAACCACCGACTGACAAGACGACCCCGATAGGGGCAAACAGCATCGACACCGACATCGACAATAACAATGACACCAGAAATCCCCTGCGTGCCGAGTCCACATAGCAACAGTAGTGTATCCAGGGTGCCGCGACGGATTCCCGTTCGAACCCAACCATCCTAAGCCAGACCGGTCGACGACTGTCGCGCCGCTCGATGGCTCTCTCCTCCGACGGTACCGCGCGCGAAAATCCCGACTTGTACATACAACGCCGCGTCCCCAACACTTTTTTCTTTTCGTTAACCAAACCCCCCCCCCCCATAATAAAAGTCACAGAATCTCGCACGGAGAATTAAAACATGATCTGGATTCGCATTTTTTTCGTTCTTATAAATCGAGCAGAAACCAAGTATAAGATTACACCTCCAACCAGAGAGACGCAAGTAGAAAACAAAAACGAAAACAGCATCACCTCAACCGCCAACAGAATCGCGCTTTCTCCTCCGTGCCTACCCCCCCCCCCGGCGCGCTCCCACCTCCCACCATTGCCATTCCAAACAAATGCAACCACTCACTACAGGGACCCAACCAATTATTTCCCAAGACTTGCGCCACCCGGCACTCATGCCACCCCCGCCACCAAATCCTCCAACCAACGACGATAAGTGTCCGAGAACCGATACCACCATTTCGAGTAATAACTGCGGCACCAAAAGCAGTAGCAACAGCAGCAACAACAGTAGCAGCAACAGCAGCAGCAACAGCATCAGAAACACTGTCACCAGCACCACCATCAGCAGCGCCATCACCACCAGCAGCAGCAGCACCGTCTCCATCACCGCCAGCACCAGCACCATCGCGAGGGCTCACCGAGGGCTAATCGGCGTCTTGAAACTGAGACAACATCGCCGACGACGGAACAAACACCTTGCTGTCCGGGCCGCCCATGCTGGAGCCTCTGGGCCGCCGCAAGCCCTCCCCAGCCCCGCCGCTGTCAGACGCTGCACCGCCCCCGTTGCCGGCCGTCGCGACGCTTGCATCCGTTGCCACGATGGGCCGACCGCGCCCCGCACCGAAACCAGCTTTTCCTTCTTCCGGCCCGACGGCCATGCTGTGCGGACGTGGGGGTTGGGTTTGGAGTTGGGACAGGGGCAGGGGTGAGGTTGCGGTGGTAGATATGGAGTGGGTGGTGGTTAGGGTGCGGTTGGGTGAGGCGGGTGTGGGTTCGGGTGGGTGTCAGGTGCGGGGTTTAGGGGTTGGGGTCGTGGCGGCGATGGGGATGTGGGTCGGGGGTCGGGGTGTGGGCGTGGGGCGATGGTTAGAGTTAGGTTTAGGGTTGGGGTTGGGGGGCGCGTCGTGTAGAACAAGGATGCACGCGAGAACCTGGTAACGTCGAGAGAAGAACGTCGAACATGTGCGATCCCGCCTCCCAACGCAATGGAAACCCCGGTGAACTCAACACCAAATATGCTAAAAATAAAAAGACCGTTCTTTTCGAGCGCGTCAAAAGGCGTCTTTTGATCTTAGTTTCACTAGCTCAAGCGTAAGGGGGCGATCAGTCAAGTGGTCAAACCTCATTCTCCAATACAGCACTATTCTGAGTACAACACACAACAGCATCAAGAATGCACTTACGGTAGTTTATTGGCCAACTTTCGAGCAGGGATACGCCTATATTTTGTGCGCCAATTTCACGCGATCGCTCAGAGCTACGCGGACATTCTACAGGTTTCCTCTGCGGCTAGCATTCATCTCGTTTACGACAGTGCTCAATTCATTTTACCGGCCGCTCAGTCGGGACGACACGGGGAACGACCCCCAGCAATTATCACGGAGGCTGTATGATAGCTGTGCTGGACCTTGTCAGACAGTCCAACGAAGACGTGGATATGTGAGTTGGCGGTTTTGGGCTCGACTTACTGTTCCTTTTTCACCGCATGTCTGCAGGTCATCACTCTGACAGCACCCTACTACTAGGCAGCAGGCGTGTTCCTCTCTGTGTTCACGACTACTAATACCGTGCGTGTCGTACGGTGCAGGCAGCACCCCAGGCAGCAACCGCTGTCGTCAGAAGCCAAGAGTTGGTGGGTCGTGGGAACTGGGGGAACTCTTATGCTGTAGTTGAGTGGATACTCGCGGCCGAGCTATAGCTCAGTTCGCACATTGATTGGATGTCATGATTGCGCCTTATTCGCTTCGTGTGTTTTGGGTGGGAAGGCGTCGGGCTTCCCTGCCGCCCTGCCGAATCTTGTTTCTTCACGGTCTTGCGGATCTTTCTAAGGGCTCCAGCACCTTTGTGTAACCACGGACTCCTCGATGTAAGAGTAATGTGAGAACAACAAACAACAACAACAAAAAACAACAACAACAACAACAACAACAACAACAACAACAACAACAACAACAACAACAACAACAACAACAAACAACAACAACAACAAAAACAACAACATACTGCATGTACCATAAAAATCGACAGGCATCATTCCTTTTGCACCGTGCAGCTCTTCGATTTTTTTGCGAGTTACCAGTCGCGCACCAAATCATGGACGTCTTGTCTGCTTTTTTCAAGTTTTTTTTCTTTGGGTTCTCCCTCCAGTGAGCGAAGCGGGCGGCGTACAGCCTCGTAACATACTATTGCATTGTTTTCACACGTGTTTCGTGCGTCCTTGATGTGGGCGTCGCTTTTTGAGCGGGGTTGCGCAAGCGGCTGAAACCTTCTTACTCTACCAATAAGAATGAGCTTTTAGTATACCCGTGGCACTCTCGTGCCTAAACCAGTCACACACTACCAGTATTAATAGAAACAGGTACAAATCACACGCCAGGAGCCCAGCCATTGGCCAGCCTCACATCGTACCTGTTTTTGGCTCGAAACTGGCCAGATGCATCTAGATTACATCTCCCGTGTCTATAACATAGCTTTCAACCGCTCTTTGCTTGACTTTCAGCCAATCAGAGAGGAGCTACGTACACCGCCTTTTCTCTCTCGTATGTCACGCGGTTTCCGGTCTACCCTCGGCTGCAATTTTTTACGTTCCTCGGTTGAAACTTCTACATACGTACGCACACGCCGAATTTCACTTCTTTTTCTTTGGGGTGTACGATGTGCCTCAGCTGTCAAGATGTCTGCTCTGTTGCAGTACAGCATCGTGGACAAAGGCAGACGGCAGCCCGTATACCTCTCGAGGTGGCCTCAAGTTTCGTACGGCAAACAACTTCGCGCCGAGCAGGCGTTTGCGCGAGGATCGTCGAGAGGCTTGAAAGCTGGGAACGGGGGGGGACGGCGCCAGAACGAATACTCTTGACGCGCCGGCCTTGGCGAAACCAACAAAGCCTGGCGACCCTCTGCAGGTCCAAGTGGAGGGTGCCTACACCCTAGAGAAAACAATACAAAATCCAGATTATGGAGGCCACACGCCCAATGTTCAGGCGCAAAAAAAAATGTTGGTGGTTTCTCATGGCCAGATACACCGCTCGTGGCGTGTGCTCGGCTTCGGTATGTACCTATTTTTGGCTCAAATGGAACAGGTGTACCTGATTTTGAAAAAAAAAAACTCAATATGGTTCATGTACCGGCCGCAGTGCGGGGAAGAGCACTGCGGCATGACCAACAGTTGCGGCGCATTACTTTATCGGGGGCGTCGGCGCCGCCACGTTTGCATAAGCGGCACTAACTGCGCGTACTACAGTAGTCTGCGAGGGGCAAGCCCCGCGCACCCAGGCGGCCATGCCTGTCCCATTCTGGTGCATGCCAAGCAACGGGTGGCACTGTTCGCTTACTTTTTGTCGTTATCGACAAGCGGCATCTCGCACAAAAAACGGGGGTAGCGGGGGGGAGGGGGGGGGGGGGGGGGGGGGGGGGGGTCGGTTCATACTAATGTCATGTTTGCTCCCCACTTCGCCTCATCCCACCGCACCGCGCCACACTACATCACTACAGCCGAAGGGAGGTGGCAAGGGGAGCAGCAGCTGTAAGTCTTCGGACCGCTGATCGAGTGGACCGATGCCGGTCAAGCGAGAGGCAACGCTACACCATAACAACACAACCCAAGCACTCCCAGAGATTCGCACCTTCCCCATAACGCCCTCCCCCCCCCCCCCCCCCCCCCCCCCCCCGTACCCCCCCCTCCCCACCGCCCCACCCCTCCCCCGCCCCGCTCCCCCCTCGCTACCACCCCCCCCTTCCTCTTCCTCGCATCGTCCGCTCCCCCCCCTAGTCGGTGAAAACCCTCCGCGCTCTATCCCGGCATTGTAGGGGTGCGACCGTCTACGGTGGTCTTGGTCATACATACGACCACGGCCGTGCATGTACAACTACACGATAGAATATCCCCCGCCGCCCCTTACCGGAAGTGCGCTTGGGCTGTCCGGTCCGTACGCCTTTGCAAGTTCAGCCCTGGACCCCCCCCCCCCCCGCCGCCGCCTACGCCGACACCCCCTCCCGCCACTCTCGGCCTCTCCCTCGCGCGTTCCACCCGGACCGCCATGAGCCTCCCCTCGCTGTCTTTCCATGCGCGGTACTCCACGTGGTCGCCCTTCTGCAGGGGCGGCTGGACCTCTCCCTCCTTGGTCTGCAGTAGTAGTAGCAGCAGTAGCGGTACCAGTTGCAGTTAGTAGAAATGCGGGGGATAATAGTAAATAGGACCTACGGTACGCACAAAAACCTACATATTCAACTATTTTTACTAACAAAATTTGGTCCCATTTACTATGGTCCCCCGTAATAGTTAGCAGTAGAAATAGGTAGTAGCAGTGGCGAGAAGGTAGTAGTAGAAATGCATACTAGAAGCAGCAGAGCAGGAGCAGTGTCTACTGTAGATGTTTCCGGTGTTAGCGGTTTGCGTAGTAGCGGGTGAAGCAGCAGTAGCAAGCACTGCTGCTGTACTACTGTATATAATACAAACACTAGAATAAGCAGTAGGAATGGTATCAATAGCACCCGTACCACAAGTTGTCAACGTTATATATTGTAGGAGTAGTAGTACTATAGGTGGTAGCAACATAAGCAGCATGTTTTTCGATGCTAGTGGTAGCAGTAGCAGCAGCAGCAGCAGCAGCAGCAGCAGCGGCAGCAGCAGCAGCAGCGGCAGCAGCAGCAGCAGTGCAAGTAAAATTTTCTGATGTCAGGAGTGGTGGTAGTGTCAATAACAGCAGCACAACAAGTAGCACCGACAGAAGCAGCGGCAGCAGCAGGAGTAGTAGTGCCCGTACCAGAATTTCCGATCGTACTTGTATCGAAATACCAAAAAAAAAAAAAAACTGCTATCGACAAGGATACATCGAAAGAAACAGAAAAAAAAAAAAAAAAAAAAGCCCTGGGGAAAAAAAAGACAACCGACGAAACAGCAGTCCCGTATATACATACAAGTACACAAGCAAAACGTACCGACAAAAGACTACCGACGGAAAGCCATCGGCATGAAACCCCGCCCACACACCAAAAAGAGATACCAACAAAAAAAAGGTACCGATACGATAACAACACCTACCGTGTGTATCGGCAAAAAAAAAAAATCACACCTTGTTGACGACGTCCGCCATGGAGAAAGGGATGCGGTTGCCGTTCTTCCTGGAGGCGTTTCCGTCCTTCTTGATCCACGAGCAACCCTCCGCGTTCACCGACTGCACTACCCCCTTTCGCGGGAGCCTATCGCCACCGTTCCGCCTACACGACAACGGCAAGGACAACAAAAAAACAAACACACACACACACAATCAAGCGCGGCGGAGGCACCCGACGTAAGACACAGCCGACAGAGGACAGATAGAAGAGGCAGAAGCAAACAAAAAAAAAGGAACGACGGGCGAAAAAAGTCCCCAACACACGTTGAACTTGAGGAAAATAAAAGCGCGCAGGTGGAGGGGGGGTGTACGTATTTTGTTGCTTGCTTTAGTCATTTGACGACGGACCGGGGGGGGGGGGTACTCGATATTACGCATGGCCGTGCGAACCGCACATTCAAGCACGAACACGCCTAGAGGGCCAACCGCAAACACGACTCGATTTTACAACGAACATATCTAAGGCCTCCCACCCCAACAACTGCACAGGCCCCCGAGAGTCGAGGTGTGGGGAGGCATCGAAGCATTGTGCAGTGGTGTGAATGAAACGAGGGGCGGGCGATTTCGGAGAGTGAAAACGAAGGCCAAAAAAAAAAAAACAATGCGGTATATTCTACGTCCACATAGGGACCAAAAGCAGGGATCTGGAGAGTTCCGACAAACTGTCTCACAGAGCTCAGCAACGAACGGCGATCGGAAGAGCGAACAGAAGCCTTCGAGGGAGGCAGACATACAGACCAAGGCGTACACTCTGCTACGCACAGAGGGGTCTGAAAAACCTGCCCTGCATGACAATGAGTACACCCCCCCCCCCCCCCCAGTCTCCCTCCACCTCGCACCCATCCTCTTCCCTCCTCCTCCTCCTCCTCCTCCTCCTCCTCCCTCCTCCTCACATGTCATACCTAGGTGGCGACCCGTACTCTCCTCCTGCTCCTGCTCCTCCTCCTCCTCCTCCTCCTCCTCCTCCTCCTCCTCCCCCACCGCCGCTAACCAGAGCGTCCGCGTTCGACACCGACCGCGGCTTTCGCGTCACCGGCACCGCATCCTCCCCGTCACCACTGCTGCCACCTCCATCCCCCCCCCCCCCCCTCCGCCAACGCCTCCTTCTCCCGCGACACCGGGGAGGGGGTCGCGCGCCTCCCCCCGCCCGCCTCGCCCACCCCACCTGCCACCGTAACCGCAGCACCGAAGGCAGTCTCGAGCTCAATCTCCGTGAGAGAGCGGGAGCGCATCTGCCTCTCACGGATGTTAGCGCTGCCTTCTCCGGTGGGGGAGCGTGAATTCGCCCTGCAAACGTTTTTTTGTTTTTGTTTTTTTAATTTTCAAAGACGGCCGGACACGGCGGTAAGAAACAGGGGGCGGTGGATAGGTTTCGTGGGCTAAGGTGGAGCACTGGGTTGGGTAGGAAGGGGGGGCGGGGTGTGTGTTGGGGGGGGGGGGGGGGGGGGGGGGGGGGGGCACAAAGCCGGCCCCTCTACCCACCACATACAGTGACCGGCGTGTGTGTTATCCACGACTACGACGTAAATCGAGCACGCGTCAAAGCTCCCTGCGCCGACGCGGCATCACCTGCTTGTGGGGATGTGAGGGTCTATGGTCAACACGGCTACCACCCTGCAAGACAATTATACATATATATATATATATATATATATATATATATACACCCCGCCCTTCCCCAGCCTCCGCTCCCACCCCCGCCTCGCCTCCAATACCACGACAAGCACGCCAAACGACCCCCCCTCCCTCCCCCCACCCCACCCCCTACCACCATCAAGCGAAGCAAGGCAAACACAGCCCCTGCCTCCATCCCCCCCCCCCCCCCCCCACCGTCTCCTCCGCACCGCTGATTGCCTTACCTCTCTTTCTGCTCCTGCTTCGTCTTCTTGATGGCCGCCGCCTTGAGCTTCGCCAGGGCCTTTTCCACCGTTATGCCATTCGCGAGCGTCACCCGCAGCCCCCCGCGCCAGCTGCTCCGGTCCGTCAACTCGTTCACCGCCTGCAAGCCGAGCCGCGGGTGGAGATTGGGAGGGAGATGTGGCGCGGTTGTCGGGAGGACGAGGTGGAAGTGCGAGTGGGAGTGGGGTTGGGGGTGAGAGGACTAGTGGCGATGGGGGCGTGGATAAGGGTGGGGGCGGGAGTGGAGGCAGGAGAAAGCGACGGTTGCTCTCTGAAGCAATGGACGGCGATTCCCAGTAAGTGTTTTCCGGGGGGGGATTTCGACGAATCAGATGAGTGTCACTCGGGAATCATGCAACAGAACAAAAAGTTGATTGCGGGTTGGGGGCGGCCAGTAGAAGCTCACCGCCGGACGCGCCAGCGGGGGCAGTCTTTTGCCT
Organism: Macrocystis pyrifera; assembly: GCA_031763025.1. Classification (NCBI taxonomy): domain Eukaryota; class Phaeophyceae; order Laminariales; family Laminariaceae; genus Macrocystis; species Macrocystis pyrifera. The sequence continues at coordinate 3,953,339 of JASSKH010000003.1, forward strand.
CTCGATGCAACTGGTCGAAACGGAAAAAAAAAAATACCAACCATGCGTCTAGTGGAAAGGCGCTGGCTACGGTAACTAAACAGTTCGCTACTTGGTTTCGTGGTCCAACTGGGCGCTGGGACGCCACATTCACGGTTTGGTTGTTTGATTGGGAGCTGGGACACCATCCTTGCTGATATACAGATAGTGAGATACCACGTACCACAGGCGCATCCCTAGACCTGCAGTGTACCAGGTAGAGGCCGATAAAGAAAATCACTTGCACGAAGGAATGATAATTAGCTTGCCTCCTCCCCCCCCCCCCCCCCCAAAAAAAAAAAGTGCTGCATCTTCATCTGTGCTACTGTAGTAGCCAAACAATGGGCAACAGCGGCAAAGAAGTGGAACGTGCAACAGTCTCTGCCCGTCGAGCCGCTCACCCGTATAGCTTCTTCGAGGGTAGAGTACTGGCAGGTAGCGTACAGGTCTCGCGCTGCTCCTATAGGCGCCATGATTTCCTTGCTCCTGTGGAGAGGGGGGGGGGGGGGGGGACGCACCACCCAACCACGAAAAAAAAAGTACCGCGCTTGGTCAAAAGGTCGTGCCGGTGATGCTGATGGTGGTGATCGAGACTGTATTTGTTATACGGGGGATGTTCGTGTTCCCCTCTGTCTTCGCTCGTCCCAAAAAGACAAAGAAAGAAATAACGCCACACGTCAGCTTCAGACATTTACAAAATACAGCAGCCTACGAAATAAGAAAAAAGAACACTCAAGCAGGAGGCCCCTCCCACCACGGCTCATATCCGCACGAGGAGCCACACAAGCACGGCACATCTCGTTGTCTGCCATCCACCTTCCTCCCCGTCCCCCGACCCCGCTGGCCTCAAGGAGGCCTGTTCCGGTCGAGTCGGAGAATCCATCACACATCCAGGAGGTCACCGATCATAAACTTAAACGATCTACCTGGTAAATTTTGCGGGCAGGATATATCCCTCATGTCTACAATCTAGCTCATGTTGCCGAGTGCAAACCGTGATGTACCATCTGCATGATCTACAGCAGTAACACACGTTTCTCCGAAATGATCTGTACTCAACAGATCCCACACATGCTCCAACAAGTGAGGAACTAGCTCATCTACAGAAAATCTAGATGAACTGTCCCATGTATGGAATATAGCCCGCCCCCTCCCTCTACGGTCATACGACTACGGCTATGCATGATATCGAGTACCCGTCCCCCCCCCTCCCCCCGCCCCCGCCCTGCCCCCGCCTCCTCCGCCTTCACTCTCACTTGTCAACCTTGGCTGGCACCACCTTGCCCTTGTGGACGACGCGGACAGCCTCTGCAACGCCGCACGGAGAAAAAAAACGGCACGAGCGACTCCACCGTGGAGTCGGCAGGGATGTTCACGGCCTTTTGGCACCCACGCCATCACGGCGGGCGAAGCCGCAACAGTAGAAAGTACAGCAGTAGCCACACAGTACCCGCACAGTAGCCATACAGCAGTAGCCATACAGCAGTAGCACGTACAGCAGTAGCCATACAGCAGTAGCCATATAGCAGTACCACGTACAGCAGTAGCCATACAGAAGTAGCCATACAGCATTAGCCATAAAGCAGTAGCCATAAAGCAGTAGTCGTACAGCAGTAGCCATACAGCAGTAGCCGTACAGCAGTAGCCGTACAGCAGTAGCCATACAGCAATAGCCGTACAGCAGTAGCACGTACAGAAGCCGTACAGCAGCCGCACAGTAGCATGCCCAGCAGTCGTACAGCAGCCATGCACGAACGCGGGGTGTGGGGAGTGGACGCACCCGGCGAGGAAAGAGGGAAAGCAGGGCACGATTAAACAAGCGTCCAGAACGTCGGGGTCGACCAAGCGGGTGGCTCGAGGACTAGCGTGGACGGGGGGGGGGGCTTCCGGCTCGCGGTGCTCTGAACGTCAACCGAGCGGCCGGAAAACACACCCTTGCTGTACACGCAAGGGATGAACCACAAGAAAAAGTAGTACTGTTTCGTTCATGCTGCGCAACTGAGCACGTGGGTGGGTGGAACTTTTCGCGCGATGACTCGCGCCCAGCGGCGCGGTGGCCGCACAATTTCATGAGGCGCGGTCTGCTTTGCCAGTTTTCCCCCCCCCCCCCTCCCCTCCCCTCCGCGCTACTCCATTTCTCACCACGACTGTCCTGGAGATGACGTCGGACATGCCGTCCTTGTCCTGAAACTTGTACGGAGTCTGAAGTAAGCGCGCGGAAGCGACCGTGAGGTACAAACAAGGGGGAGGAAACCGAAGTCGGAGACAACAAGACAAAACTAGGTCCCAAGAAAAACACGCAGACTGGATCTCCCGCTATCACAAACGTAGGCAGGCTAACGACGGATCGTAGAAGCGATGGGAGCCAAAATTCAAAACAAACCAACACCAACATAAGTATTACAAGAAAAAAAAAAAAAAAAAAAAAAAAAAAAAAAACTACGGCTGCGAGATCGAGGACTACGCCGAAACTCATCTCTACAAGCTGTGCGTGATATAATGCAGTAATTGAACCAACAAACGACCTCAGAAACACACCCAGACGACGAAGGGGTGGGGGGGAGGGGGGGGCGTCGCTCGGCCGGTCCGTCGGAGGAGGAGGCGAGACCAGCTGCACGCAAACGCGCCCGTGCTGCGCTTCCTTAGCCCTGCGGTGAGTAGGTTTAGCAATCTGGGAGAAGGGATCTTTAGGGGTGTTTTGACTTGAAATTTGCCTAGCGCGGTCTGCACTTTGGAATCGTCGTCTGCAATTGAGAAATTTCCTGGTTCGATGCAAACGCGGCGCAGCCGCGTTTATGGCCAGTTATGGCCCGTTTTGGCTGCGGTTTGGGGTCAGGGCCAGGGTTAGGGTTAGAGTCAGGGGTGGGGTTGGGTCTTCGCCCGTACCTTGATCCCAACAGGAACCAAAACACCTGAACAGCCTACCAACTAGAGGTCGGTATCAAATCACAACATGTGATATATTATACGATATGTGATATTATATGAGCGTATCAATATCACAAAAAAAACCCGTGATATGATATATCATATCGTATCATATCATATCATAGGATATGATATCGATATATCATATCATATGATATGATTTGTGATATGATATGGAATAAAAGTCACGATTTCAACTTTCTTTGAGGCCACACAGTAGCCAAGGACGTTCTTGGGTCGGGGTGGGTGTAATGCTCTTCTTGCACTGCTGGTAAGCACATATTTCAATAGTCAAACATGCGTGTGTCCAGCGTCAGTCAGTAATAGTAGGGCGAACCGTATATATTACTACTCGTATAACGTTTTCGAGCACAAGCTGGGACGAAAGGTGGGTGATGATGTACACACAGCCAGCGAGAAGAGCAGTATAAAGTAGCATCAATCAGTAGTAATAATAATGTATTCATGGCGAGTTAATAGTTGTTGGAAACCTGTACATTTTTTTAATTGGTATTTAGTAGTACATTTTAACTCCTCTACCAGGCTCTACTCGCCTACAACACCTATACTATGTACAACAGTATAGTACCTGGTAGGCTATATTATTATTATAACGTGCTTTCTTAGTTTTTTACAAAATACCAGCTATACCAGGGGTACGTACGTACCACGTACGTACGTACATACATGGTGGTCCAACAGCATGTATTTCGCTTCCTCCACGGAATAAACAAGGCGCACATTGCTATAAGGTATTACGCACGCAACAATCAGGAATACCTCGGGCCCAAGGCATGCACAGCAGCAGCTAGCTGTGTGCAATCACCAGACAATTTCAACCGCTTGTCCTCAAAATAGAGTATCATGAAGACTGCACTGCTGTGCAATAACACACTGGCGACACCACATACTAGAGTCTTCACCCTGAAATCAAAAGCAGCACTCCGCCTTTCTTTATACGGTATTACTAATATTAACACAAAAGCAAGCCGAAATACGAAAATCATCGTTATAAAGATTAAACAATGACAACAACTCCAACTTCAACGCGAACCACGAAGAAGACCATGCCGTGAGAACGACTGCTGCTGTGGACTACAGCATACAAGCTATGATGGCTCTCTCCAGCTGTGATGGCTCTTTGTGTGCGAGCTAGATTAGCTAGAGCCATGTCAGGGGAATTCGAAGAACTCGGATCTTCGAAGAAAAAAGTGGATCTCGGGAGATTCTCGGGCGCTTGGGAGGGTTTTCTGTCATATCATATCATGATATGATATATGATATGATATGACATATCATATCATATATCACTTTTTTTTTACAAATATATCATATATCATATCAGAGCGTTTTCAGAAGTGATACCGACCTCTACTCCCAACCTAAAAATCCCTTCTCCCAGATTGCTAGGGGACCTGCCTGCGGGGCTGCTGGAGGCTGGAGGCCGCGGTCGGGCCCTTTCGCCGAACCGCATGCCGACAACCACCATACCATGGATAAATCTTGCCGATCTATGTTATCGACTCCGGCGAACCGCGGATGGACAAGAAAGGGGAATAAATCTAAATCTCTTTCAAGCCCGGGCAGGCCAGAGAGAGGAAAAAACCACGAGCCCCTCGGCATCTGCTGCTGCATCACCTACCAGGGAGGACGTATCGCCTGCTACAGCAGTATCGACGCACCGCCGCATCTGCCGCAACCCAGCCGACACACTCGCTTCGCGTAGCCTTGCACAGTGCGCGGTGCGACAACCTGCACCCTTTAATCCGCGCGGAAAATCACAAGTCTTTCTCCTGCTCTTGTCACTGTCATCCCCGCACCCATTTTTCGACGCCAAAACACAGCAGTGCCGTGGTCAACAAGAACAGGCTCCAGCCCTACAGCACTTACACAAACACACACTATTACGGGGGACCATAGTAAATAGGACCTACGGTACACGACAAAAACCTTTACATTTTCCTAGTTTTACTAACAATATTGGGGTCTTATTTACTACCCCCCCCCGTAATAGTACAGCGCAAAACACAAACACCTGGTACAAATAAAAAAAAAGAAGAAGAGACCGATGACGTGCCCCTTCTCGAAGCGAACTACCTACAAACGCCAAAATATCCAACCCTCCCTTCCTTCGACCCGCGCGAAAAACGCCCCCACGGCCGCCCGGAAACCTCGCGCGTGCTCCACGTGGGCGGCGGTTTAGCACACACACACACACACACCTTCCGGCGAACCCGGGCCGCTTTCCCCACCACAAGCGCCTCCGACTGCTTCAGGGCGGACGCCACGGCGCTTAGGTCCTTCGAGAGCTTTTTGATCTTGTGAAAGTTGCAGATCACTCTCAGGGGGACCCAGCCTAGGCGCCGGGCACGCCGTGGCATAGAGTGCGCCGTATGGTACGGGGCGGGCGGAGAAACGGGTGGAGAAACAAGGGCAAGACGGGTGGGAGAGACGGGGGAGAGGAGGTAGGGGGGGGGGGGCGTACTCATTTGTTGCTTGCCTTAGTCATTTGACCGTCAATTAGCAAGGGATGCTCACGTATTGGTAGGGCCTCGTCGAGATCGTTGGTCCCGCCTTCGTCCCGCCAGGCATACGCACAAAGCGACCTGTGCCGATGCAACCTCGCGCAAAAAGGCATGTAATGCTGCACGTACACCTATACGTATACATCTGCAATGGAGCACCAACTATATGCGTTGCCATGCCGTCCGGCAATGTACCGCTTATATACAAAAAAATAGTGATTGGGCGTCGAAACACATGTAACCGCCGGATGACGCAACCCAAGTGCTGAAAAGCGAATCCTCTGAGGCACCGCTTTTCATGTTAATACTAACAGCACGGCACGAATGTCAGCTTCTGGAGCGCCCCCCTCTGTGCACCCCACACAGAGAGCACAGAGAGCACAGAGAGCACAGAGAGCACAGCCGCCGAGACGTGTCAGCCTGCCACAGGAACGCCCACAGGAAATTACATGCGTTTTTCCCTGCCTGCAGGCCCACCACAAAGCACGCATATAACCGGATCGTTAAAGACTTTACCGGGATTATTTAATTAAACACACGCACAAACACGCATACACACGCACAAGAAAAAAAAATAATAACGCACGTCAAAAGACACGCACACATGAAAAAAAAAAAAACCCGGACAAACAAGCATTTTGCGGCATGCACTTGGAGGTAAAATACGATGCAGGTACAATGGTCTGTACAACATGCACAATGGTGGGTGCAACAGCAGTACAAAACACTCGTACAGCCAGTAGAGCTGGTCCCTCTATAGTGTCGGTACGCGCCACATAACAACACCGGCACCCCAGCGGCGAACCGGCACTAATTACGCCGCACAATGCCACACCACTGATTAGTTCCATACCAGGTACAAGCCAAGCGAAACCGCCCGCAATAAAGCGGGGAGCGGGCGCTACTCAAGGAACACTATAGAGGGACCACTACTATTAATACTACTGATGTATGCACAATTAGGCCTGGGAATGGAACTCGTTTTCGACGTAAACGAATGTCCAGTCTACTCGACAAACCGTTCGAAAAAAAAACGTTTTTTTTTTTCTTGATAGCCTGCTACCACCCTAATTGCTTCGTGTTAGACTACATTCACGGGCGCACCGAATACCTGAGCACTCAGCACAGAAAACGAATTCGATGATTGCTGGATATTAATCGATCAGCGGATACTTTTTTCGTCTATTCGATCGGAAATATGCGAGTTTTTTTTTTTTTTTTTTTTTTTTTCAGGGTACTGTATATTCTCGTACGATCTCTCTAGGGAAGAACTATTCGACAGAACGAAATAATCGAGATACGCGTCAAGCGCTCCGCTAGGATTTTGTGCACACAGCAATGCAACCCGCGCTTGCATCCGACAAGCAGTCGACGAGAAATTTGCTCCGGAAGTTGCCCTCTTATTCGTGAGTCAATTCTTGATTCGAGAAAAAAAAAAAAATGAACTAAAATAAAAAACACGGACGTCCCGTCTTCACTGTATCAGGCAAACGCGGTGCCAGACATGAACGCGGCCGCACGCCGAGCGATTGCCATCGCACCCTGTGTCATCGCCGCAACGAAGACAACCTGTGGTCGGGCCTTGATGCAGCGGGGAGCGAGTCACCCCTAGCTTCCAGATGCGAACGTATCACTGCTGTCTCACGCGAGAAAACGATCGAGAAGAAATACTCTACCGTACCACTACTATAATGTGTCCGGAAACATAGGGACGGTTCAAGTATAAAAATGAAAATTAATGCATCCTTACGTTTCCGGACAGAGTGGTAGTAACAGGTCGTAGGTACGTACGAGTACATACAGCATCACCATGCAGAACTCCAGGCGCACAGTGAATGCAGCCTTGGCCGCAAGGCTCAGGCCCAGCTGCACGCACAGCAACATGTCCCCGAGTTAGAGGCGGGGCCGCGCTTCGACGGAGGTACGGGCAGCGCCGTCGAAATCCCGGTCTCGGCGAACTGCGGTATATCGCAACACGCAGCCGATGATCGATGGCTGTTTGTGCGTATGTTCTTGTGGCTTACAAGTGCCCAACACATAGCAGTAAGCCAGGACCACAGAGTCTGCCACTTAATCTGTACAAGATATGTTTCACAGCGGGGGCAGCATTCTCGTAGTGCCGGCCGCCAATCCTAAGGAGTCACCAAAAACGTGCGCTTCGCTCACGCTCGCGCGTCCGTGTCTACGCTGCTGCTTTACGCTCTGGGCCTGGTGGTGCGCTGTTCAGCAGCACATTTTGCGCAAAAAGCAACAAGGCTGACTTGTTTTCAGCTCGTAGCTCAACGCCGCGACGTCGACCCCCGCACAGCTTGTTACTCTTATTTTTGAGAGGCAGATTTTTTGGTGGCAAAAAGCATTTTTATATTTTTGTTTCCTATCACGGGTTGGTTGATTTCCTACACCTCTTTTTCCCCAGATGTCGACCAAGCGACATTCTTTCGTTTTACACATCAGGTACGTGCTAAAACGAATTCATTCCCAGGCTAAGCAATGGGTGTTCAACCGTGTGTCACCTTGCGCCCCGCCGGCTTTAATTTTGTTCTGCATGAAGGCGTCCGTGGGCAGGTTCTCGTCGCTGAAGTAGAACTCCACCTGCTTCACGATCGCTGCCCTCGCCTCGTCGGAAAGATCCTCCGCGGGGGCTGGTCACCGACAGACCACACCCGATGGGCCCGGCCGATGATGACGCAAAGACGATCGATCAAAAACGAGACCGACCGAACGGGGCAACAGACCGCGAGACCAACCGATGCAACAGACAGAATGCGACGGAGACGATGGACGCAACAGACCGATAGAACAACGAGACCGACCGACGCAACAGACCGAGACCGACCGACCGACCGACCGGCGCAAAACAGAAAAACGAGACCGACCGACGCCACCGACAGAGAAAAAAAACCGACCGATGCAACAGACGGGGCCGCGCGCACGCACCGCGCGTGGTTGGGAGCCAGACACCAGGCGAAGGGACGACCGCAGATGAAAGCGGAGCGCGCGGCCGACGGTAAGACGCAAGGGGGGGAGAACGGAATAGAGGGAGTGCCAAGGGTTAGCCTTGGGGCATCTTCACATAATATGACTTAAGGGCCGGGCGGGGGGGGGAAGCGGCTAGACTAAAGAGGTCGGCCAGGGCTCAGACGACGGGACGGGAATTTACGGTAGCCGTGGGTAGCTCGAGCTCCACAGGCAGCATGGCCCCGATTGGGCATGAGTGCTAACGGCGGAGCTTCGACGCAGGGCCATCGCTGTCGATGGCCCTGGCTAGAACGACCCTCATCGCGCGCGCCTCTCCCCCCCATCACTGCAATGCGAGACCTAAAATCCGCGCGATAGAAAAAACGAGCACGGTGTTGCTCTATATCGGAAGGCAGGCCTACCTTCTCTTCATTCACAGCTGTCAAAACAACCTACATAGGAGCGAGCCCGAAGACATCAGGCCAAAGACAGCGTTCCGCAATTTACGTAACACCAAAAACGGTCTGCGACGACCAGCGCTGAACTACTGCAACCCCAGGTCGCGCGCCAGGCGCGGCAAGCGAAACGAACGCCTTGTTCCACTTTTGCTGTGCCTTCCTTTTTTCTGCTCTTACCTTCGGCTTCCTTGGCAGCGGAGGTGTCTTCCGCTCCCAAGGCCTCGACGCCGGGTGGCGGGGCCGCCCCTGCCTCACCACCGCCTGCCGACGCCTCTTCCACATATAAAACCGTGGAAGGTGACACCGCCGCCGCCTCCATGGTCCTGATCCCCGCGAACGGTTTCAGGCGGACGGATGGGGCAGATTGAGCAGGTCGAGAAAAGCGTTACCGAAACAAACATAACGTTGTGTTGCGTTTTTTTGACGACGCAAGCGTGACAACCCGCTTCCCACGTTTTTGTTGTTTTATTCATTTTGGGTGCATGCATCACTGCTATGTTCCAGAGTTACCCGTACACTACGAGGTTTGTTTTATGTATATTCGGCAGCCCTCTGGACAAGCCGTGGCAACATATGTTCCTCCCTTTTCCCCCCCAGACATGCCTCCATCTGTATCGCGCAGACTGCAAAGCTTACTATTGCGGAGGACCATAGCTAACAGGACCTACGGTACACACAAACACGCATATATTTCCATATTTCTACCAACAATATTTGGTCCTATTTACTATGGCCCCCCGTAGTAGCAACCCCAAAACCAAAAATACAGTAGTGTACTTTGTCCCCAAAATTTGGGTGCAGTTGGGAAATGGGTCACAAGCTTTGCGCGCTGGTTGCCAAGACGTGCCGACACGAAGTGGGCGAGGACAGCACAATAAACACAGCGTGGGGCATGGCACGGCGCAACATATACGTAAGTGATGTCGGTACTGGTACAATAGGAACTTGCTAGAGCATTTTCCCGCGGCCTTTCGGCCGCATTGCTGCTGGGCGAAGGGGGGAGGCGAGACACCGCTTGAGTGACAAACAGTACTGCAAGCAGCGCTCGTGCTGTCACGGGGCCACACGGCGAAAACTCTACAGTGTATCTCAATGTGCCACTTCGACCGGGAATATAATACACGTTTGGTACACATATCAGGGTCGAAACGGGGATTTTATTCCCGGTCAAGATTGGCGTTTGTTTATATTTTTGACGAGGCCAAAAGATAGCGCGACCCCTTGGGAGTTTCTTTCCGGCCTGAAGTCCCTCGGACTCAGGCGTGGGTGATGAGGAGACGACGCTCCACGAAGAAAGTTAGTAGTTGCCGCCAGGTAATCGCGCAGCAGGATCTTTGAAACTGCTGCCGTTAACTAGTGTGCGCCTTGGTGGACGGTGTGCGTCGGGCGCTTCAGGCCGGAAAAAACTCCCAAGGGGTCGCGCCATCTTTTTGGCGTCGTCAAAAATAGAAACGAAGGCCACTCTTTGACCGGGAATATAACCCCCATTTCGAAGCTGATATGTGTATCAAAACGTGTATTATATCCCCGGTCAAATTGGCACATTGAGATGTACTGTAGAATTTTCGCCGTCTGACCCCTGACAGCGAAAAAATTCTCGGCGGAGCGTCGTCTCCTCATCCCCTACGCCTGGGTCCGAGGGAACGCTCATGCCGAAGCCTAACCCTAACCCCGCAACACGTTGGAAGCACAGGCTACGGCGCTACAGCTAAAAGCCCCCGGGGATGCGGGTGCGGTTTATCGCGAAGTCACTGCAGTAGGAAATACATTCTTCCACAAGTGTGATCTCGCCCTTCGTACTCTGGTCGTTGACCGTCGCTGGTCGTTGGTCGTCGCTGGTCGTTGACCGTCGCTGGTCGTTGGCCATCGCTGATCATTGGTCGTCGCCAACGATAAATAGTGACGGCAATTTAGGCTAGCGGCGGAACGTCAACGATGCCGTTTTCACGAAACAGCCCGGCCACAGCAGTATCGAAAACTAGATCATTCTCTGGCTTCTCGTTTTTTTGGCCCTGATCGTTGATCGTCGCTGGTCGTTGGTCTTTGTTGATCGTTCATCGCCGATAGGTTGATCACCGGTGGTCGCTTCTATGAATCGCGAGGTCAACCATGAAGTGTGAAACATGTAGACATTACCACCACTACCACCACGAGCACGACCGTGGGTCTTATCACGACAAGGCGAGGTGCTCGTTCCCGTGCACCCGGCGACTTCATTATATGCGTACACACGTATGTATTGCTCATATTTCGCACAATAAATTCAGTCCAAGATTAAATTTTAACTGATATCTGATGAAATATTCAACAGCATATCGGCAAAAGAATCCTCCCACTTCAAGCCCCCGAACAGACTCGGAATTGTACGTGTGTATTCTCACGTACAACAGTAACATACACCAGTAAATGGCCGAAGAGAAAGCTGTACCACCACGGAGTCCTCTACGACGATTCGTAGGTATTGGTGAGAACGATGACACGTGGATTCTTTCCGGGCGGCCTTCATTTTGCGACTGCTGTTGTCTGCCTGCTCTATTTCAACATATTCATATATAGAGTACGCGACAAAGGGCGTCCCGTCCTGCTCAGCGTCGGACGGGGATTATTCTCAAGCGTTGTCTGTGCACCCACAACCCACCCGTCGAACCGGTGGGCGATACTGCCAGTCTCAGCGCTTCACGCCAGCTGCGGTCATCGTCGTCAAGCAGTGCAAACATATGAAGAACCTGCCCCCCCCCCAATTAATCCATTGATGCTGTCATCCATATGCAAGAAAATCCGCCTCTAAAGCGGTTCTTTGTGGGATGCAGCTCACCCTTCATGCGATTCGCCCAACACCTCACGGCGCTTCGCGCTTGGTGCAAGCAATGTCTGTCTGGTCGGTGAAAACCCGACGCGCTTCTTCCCGGCATTGTCGGGATGCGAGGGTCTATAGTCATACGACTACGGCCATGCACGATAATGAGTACCCCCCCCCCCCCCCCCCCCCCCCCCCCCCCCCCCCCGCCCCCCGACATATCACTCCTACGAACAGGGACACTGCTGCTGCTGCGATTGCGCAGTGCCGAGTAATGCCCCTGCAACTCGTACACTAAGAACGAGTACTTTGGTGGTGGTGGGGGTGTTCTAGTTCTGGCGCTAAGCGGCAGCTTCGCCGTTCTACAAGAGTCCGGAGCGAGTGGCGCGCGTAGAGATGGCGGTCGGCTCCTTCGAGATACCGGCAACCGCGTGCGCGACAGGTTCTTCAACCGCCGTCACCTCGAAGGAGCTCACTGTGACCTCTGGGCGCGGCGATCATTCTCAAGACCCCGCCGCGAAGCGCCAGAGTCAGAAGCCCCAGCACCGGAAAACCCTCGTGAGTACTTGTGCTCACAACAGTAGCAAACAAGGAGTTTGTTACGAATATCGTGCTAGCACGAACGTACACCGGTGCAACGGTTCGAGTGTTGCGTTCGAGCGACTTGACGGCTCAAAAGTGATCTCTCGAAACAATTTTGAAGCGGTTGCACAATACCAGCAGTGCTGAGAACGGGCGCGCGGAATGCTTCCGGACGGTCTTTGTCTTCACGACTGCTGTCTCCCCGACCAATTTCCTGGCAGTACCTGGTACACCGCTCCGGACGGGATCGTAATGACTGTTGCGATAGAAGCCTAAATGTCATACAGTTAGTCCTTACATTTCCGTCCACATCAGCGGTATTCATCCCGTCCTGCTCACATCGGCCGGGTTTTCTGGCCCTTTTAATACCGCAGTCTCGTTTCGGGGACAAAATTACTTGGAAATTGACTGGTTTGTCCCCAATACGGGACTGCAGCACTAAAAGTCATACTTACTGCAGGTGTCCAAGTACAGCAGTAGAGTACGTACACCCGTCGCGGCCGTCAACGGTCACCGCCAGTATCTCAGCGCTTCGCGTCAGCTGCAGTCATAGTCGTCGCGCAATGACGGTATCACTCAACGAACAAGAACATTGCTGCTGCTGCTGCTGCTGCTGCTGTCGCTGCTGCGAGCTGCGACTGCCGGGTATTCATACCTCGTTACGCGAATATAAGGACATTTTTTAATAGGACGAGTACGCACCTGCAAGTCCTGATAATGCGAGAACGATAGGGTCGAGTATGAAAATATGAGAACCAAGTATACGAGTTCGTACCGGTATAATTTACGATGCACACTTGTATCAAATATCAAAGCGAACATACGAGCACGAAATTATACCGGTGCTTCGGTACCATTACTCTGTACTAATAGTGGTATGTTCGAGGGATTTGACGGCTCGAAAACGATCTCGGTAGAAATTTGAAGCGGTTGCAACAGAGGGCGTCTCGCAGATCCGTGGCTGGCCAGCCAAACCTCGGACAAACGCACCACCAGAGCAAGCACTGCTCGGCGAGGTGAAGCATCGATCCAGTGGAAATAAACACGCATGCGAGGGAGGGGACGAAGCTTCCCGAAGCATCTTATCGATAGACAGACTGCCGTCCGTTCAAAGGTCCAACTAGTGTTTCAATTCGAAAACCTGAAAAGAAACGCATCGCGCATCGCTCTCTAAACACTCACGTGCACCCACCCTTCCGAACGGATTTCTCCGCCGAAAGCGAGGCCGCCCCGACCATGGTCCCCGCAGAGGGAGATACTGTGGCGTCAGCTCCTATGTCCATCGTAGATCGGCACAGGGCACGCGGCGGTGTGAGCCGCTACTAGCGTCGGGTACGTGTCCCCTTTCACTCTGGCCAACCCCATACTGTGGAACTCCATTCTCACGATGGCCATGGGTTGGCGGTGCAGTTGACACCAACACAAGCTAACGGAACTATGGCTACTTTGAGGAGACCGGTGGCCATCATCGCATCATCGATGTTCGTGGTTGGCTTGACGCTCAGCCAGGGCTTTTTCGTCGGACCGGCGCTCGGGGTCGACGCTGATGCCCTCTGTTCGTCGAACGCGAGGCGGTTATCGTCTCGATGTCGTTGTGAGCGCGAGGCCACTCAGCAGGTGAAAATGCTGAGTATCAGGTATTTCTCTCGTTGCTCGCTCCTCCCTTCGATCCCAAGCACCAACAGCAATATTACTGCTGTGGACCGATCGTGCGCCCCTTCTGCAGTTGCAAATACCAGTGACGGCGAATCGATGAATTAGCCAGTTGTCGATACGTCGTATTTGCCGATGAATGACAAATTATTACTCAACATAAACATGAGGAACCTGCATGCTACATCGCAGCATCGCAGCTCTGATAAAGTGCATGCTGCAAGCACTGCTGTACCTGCTGGTCACGTACAGCAGTAGTTGTCGTCCGTGGTCTACTGGAGGACTCGATAAGAGCAATAAAGCAGCAGTACACCCTCCGTCCGAGTCGGAGGTTCGAGCGAAAAACGTACTCCTGGTACCGTGGAATGCGATGTACCAATACGTATTTATTCGACGAAAGCGCTATCTGTCGTTTGTCGTACGAATCCCAGGTACTCATCTTGCATACATTCACCATGCATTATAATCAAGATTACGGGTGACCTCGTAGTAAATAGGACCAAATACTTTTAGTTCGAATAGTGAAATATATAGGTTTTTGAGTGTACCGTAGGTCCTATTCAATATGGTCTCCGAAATAGTGACATTTTTTTTTGAAGTAAAAATCGTGCATGCAGAGTCAGTCGTATGTACTTGCTTGTACTCGTACCTAAACTACTGTTGTTAAAACAGGACAAAAAAAAGGCATAAAAAAATACCATCAATAGTAATATGGGTACTACAAGACAATTAGTTGTGACCGACGTGGAGCAAAACATCCTGGCCTTGCTGAAGGCTTGTTCTCCCGTTCGTCTGTATGACAAGAAAACACGGGCGCCTCCTAAAGCTTCTGTTGTACAGCAGTAGGCCCGCCGGTACGAATGTGCCCGATAAGAATACAACGCTAACTTTTGGGGTCGAACCTAAGAAAATCGGAAACAGACCTCAATTTGGCGACCAAGATAACGAAGAGCAATTTAAGAAAGAGTAACTTACGGGCCGACGTTCAGTGCAACCGTCTGTGTTTCCGCCTTTACTCCGAGATTACCAAGAAACTCGTGCCAGGCCCTCACGCTCGTACTCAACAATTGATTGAAATTATTGATACATATATAGTCCCAGGGACTTTTTTTTTTTTTTTTTTTTAATTATTGTTTCTGAAATCGTTTTCATACAAAACAGCAGCAGCCGGACCTGACATCCCCGAGATAGGAGTCAACAGATAAAACGCTGAAACGCTGCCTGTAGTCGATGGATTCGATGGCTGGTCCGCAAATATGATGCGCTTGCGGGCTTGAAGGCGGCTCCTGTTTGTGCCATTAGCAAGAGGCTCCTGCTGTCGGAGGCGTCTTGCGCCCCCCCCCGCGCGCTTTTGTTGAAGGAGGCAGTTCAGCAATGTAGCGCCGGCGGCGGGGTCGCCCTTGTGTTTTTCAAGCGATCACTGCTTGTCCGAGGGTGCAGGAGAAATGGACAACGTCATGGTTGCGTCCTTAATTTTTTACAACTACGCGCCGGATTGCATTTTGGGGTCACATCCCTTGCGCGCGCTGTGGTCCCCTCTAATCAGACTAGACGCGGAAGAGGTCGCAATTTTTCGTTGCGACCCCCTCGTGCGGGCTGTGCATTCCGAAGTTGTCCCGGTGCACTTTTGATTTTCGTGTTCGGGATAACTTGTATCCATTGATGCATACCTGGTACACAGCTGGTTCAAACGTTTGCAAGCTCATTGGTGGACACGCAAGGTCTCTAATCCCGTACTGCGGATAGTATATTTGCTGTTTATCTCATCTGTGTCAGTGTGTCCGCTACCGACTCCGATCTGTGCATCGTCTGCGCCCACCTTGTCAATGTTTCCGCAACTTCTGTTCTTTGAAGGGGGGGCTTACAATGCGAGGCATGCACAAGAAGGGCAAGAACGGGCCGGGCCTCACCGGAATTCAACGCGTTCTCAATACCCGGGAGCGTGTCCAGGAAGTCGAAGACCCGTGCAAGGTGGCCGATGGTGTCTTAGGATTCAAAGCTCGGTGTTTGTCAAAGGGCTTGGAACACTAGACCTCAACCAATCGCACAACAGTGTCGGGAACCATCGAACGAACGTCAGTATGTTGTCATTTTATTGCCTCACCAGTGCTCCGCTCGTTGTAGCATCTACTAATATTGGAGGAGGGATGACGGGCAGTTCAACCGACACACCTTGCTGTCTGGCGTAAGTCGTGATGCGCTCATAAGACGTTCAATAGCTGCAATGGAGCATGTATCGCACAGGGATCCTACAGCAGCAGTGGCAACGGGTACTGTCCATACCAGGTGCTATGCTGCCCGCAGTGATTGGGGTGCAGCGCTTTGTTCTCACCCCCTCTTCTCCATCACACTGTGTAGCCACCTCGACCCTAACGTCTCCTGCTCTGTGGTTCACCTGGCACGCGCCCAAATCAAGATTTTGGGCTACGTTATTTGCACGCGGCGCGACAATGTTGCGTTTCCCCTGCTTCCACGTGGCCCATACAGCGAAACCACTTTACCATTGGTACTAAAATGTAGAGGGTTTACAGCCATAAGGTGCCACAACGTTAACCCAGTGACACGTGTTATTTTTTGCCGTCAGGCATGAGACCGACTATCATGGGGAATTATTTCTGAGCTCTCAGAACTGAGGTTTTAGGCCGAATATATGCGTTTTACTCGGCGCGAAAGCCAAAAACACCGATAGACTCCTCAAAATGCTCCCCGTAGTTTTTTGCGGGCTTTCAGGAACAATTTCCCGTTTGTTCAGAGTCCTAATTTGAATTTTGGAGCAGTCAATCACTTTTCTCTGGAGAGTAAGAAATAAGGCTGATGGTCAGAACTGGGGCCAGAAACAGCGGATCTTCGAGGATTTTTTATGAAGAATCACCATGTCCTCAGAACTGGAACTAGGGACGAACAGTCCAACTACGACTCTGGAGAAACGGAAAAGTGCTCGAAAAAGCTCTCGGAAAACTAAGGGGAGCGTCCTGAGGAGTCTACCGGTGTTTTTGACAGTCCCGTCGAGTAAATCGCCGGTTTTCGGCAAAAAAAGCCAGTTCTGAGACCCCTTAAAAAAATTCCCAAATAATAGTTGGTCTAAGGTTTGATGAAACTGTTCCACGACCTCAAGTACAGGGCCTAGCAGTAGTAGCAACGTCTAAAAAATAACTTTCGTCTTTTGTGCGCTTGCTTCTGTTTGGCGTTTGGTCCTGTCCCCCTCTGGGCAGGTGATGATCTCGAACTTAGACTACAGCTTGACCGAGGAAGACGTGAAGGTGTTCTGCAGCACTGCAGGGCCCGTGACAGCCGTGAAGCTGATCAAGAAGCGCTACGCGAAAACTTCCAAGGGGTGAGCTGTAAAACTTAGTAACTCCCAACACTAGCGTGTTGGTCGCACCTTTTTTTTCCCCCGGTACATTATGCGCCGTTTCGCACGGCGTGGCCTCTTTGCTGTCTGCATGAACGACTCCTCTCCTTGTTGATCCTCCTTTTTGAGAGGAAACACAACATTCCGTTACTAAAAGCGTGGGAGTACCTTCTCTGCTGCCACTGGCTTGTTGCTTGCCGACGTGGTCTTCATGCCCCCAGAACCCAACGGTACTGCCGAGTATTTTTTTTCAACACGATACGCCTTGGGACTGACGTGCCTGTTGTTTCTTGGCGCTTTGACGGACCGTTGCCTCGCGCTTCCCCGTACACGTTCGCGTCTTTACGGTCTCACTCATTTTTGTGTGTGGTTTATGGCTAGATTTGGCTTCGTGGACTTTGAGCAGCCGCTGATGGCGACGATCGCTCTCGAAGAGCTCAACGGGAAGGAGTTCCACGGACGCATAGTAGAGTTAAAGCCCGCCATCACGGCGAGGGAAAAGCGAATGCAAGAGGCGACGGGGGACTGGGAGCAGCGGTCTCTGGAAAAGGAAAGGCGTTCTGCGGAAGGCTACGCAGACGAAGACGAAGGAGGGGAGAAGGGGGAGAGCAGAGCGGACTCGCCGCTGCCCTCAAAGGACGGCACCATACATACCACGGAGGCGTTCTTCGATTTTGTGGGGCGTAGAGTGAAGCCGAAACCGCAAGTTTCCGCAGAAGAGCCTGAATGAAACTCTGTTCGCTAGGAGTTTCATAAGCCGTCTGTTTTTGTGAAAAATTTAAAATGCACCTCTGCCGTAAAATCGGGCTTTCCAGGCGCCGTTTAAGAGGAAGGAAATGTTGGTCGTCGTGGGTAACGTCATGAGAGCCAAGTTGTTTGGCAGAGATGACGAGCCCTTCCGCTGGTTTGGGTACTTTTTCATGGCGTATGATCAGGTGTCGGCCTCTTGTTTGGCGGCTGTGCCCCACCTGCCATACCTCTGTCTGTTTTTATTTACCCCAATCAAGACCGCCTGTGTTTAGGAGGTCATCCTCAACCTTGAGTTCCGAGGAACCCAGATCAGATTGACGAAGGGCGCATCGGAACGATTTGCCAAGCATCCCTCTGGGAAAATGGAAACCCCCGACTAAGTCTTGGAGTATGTTGTCCAAGGATGTGTTCAAATCATGAACGCGCCTACATCCAGTATGTGCACCGTCGCAAGCCTTTTAGCGCTGGATCTGCATAGCAAAAGGCGTGGATCTTGTTTGCCTGCGCCGGTCACGATAGGGACCATCGTCGCCATCTTGAGTCTGGAAAGAGCGACTATAAAGCCGCGGTGTATTTGTAGTGTCCGTTCCGGCTCTGTGTACTCTGTTTACTCGTAGTGTAAACCTTGTTTGTTTGCTGGTCTATTATGATATTCTTGACAGTGCAATACATTCGCGTTCGGTCCCGTGCGTTGAACCTGAGCCATTGGAGCTTCGGACCGTGCCTATCATGTTGGTGTAGGCGTACGTCGGTGGGGTGCGTATGCGAAATACCCGCAATAAACCAAATGCCCTTGACCAGAACACAAAATTACCCATATTTGGAAAGGCTTCGGAGCTGACTGACCAACAGGGGCGGTACGAAAACGAGGCCTTCCGCACTTCGGTAAATATTTTTGTGGCGTCATATTTTTTTCCCGCTGCCAAGGCTGAAGTTTATGCGCAGCACCAGAAAATAACGACGGCACCGAATCAGCGTTAGCTGGCGTTACAGCCAGTTCACCACGACGAGTCATAACCCAGCGGATGGTCAAAGACTATGTGGTGGCTCGCAGATTTCCGAGATGTGCCCGCCCCTTTAATCTCGTACGGTCACCATGATGGAAGTGAGGCGTTTGGACAATCTATTGTGGTCCACTTCTACGATAGTAGATTAATGGGCACTCAGTTCCGGCTTTTGTTTCTTTGGGGAACCTTAGAAGTTTTGCTCGAACACCCCGGGGGTGACTAAAAAAAACAGACATGCAACCTCGACATGTGCTGGCTGCGTGACAGTTTCCCGCGCTTCTGCATCAACTAGACAACATGTGCCCCATCAAGTGTAAAATGCACATATTCGGCCAAGGGGCCTGATCGCGCCGAAGATGTACCGTCCTGCCGACACTGCGTCCACCGTGTTGATAGTGTACGTAAGCGGGACGGCGAGCACAGGACGTCCTGCTTGCTAGCTTTTCGCTACTCCCTACAAGCTACCTCGTACCCGACTTGCCAACTATTTATTACGTACCAGGTATGCTATACCTCGTGTCGCCCTCTTCTTTCAAGGATGGCATCACGCTTGTCCCTTTACCAGCACCAAACGCCTCCCGTCCCTTGCCGAGGAAAGCATCCTCCTGTTGCTGTCTAGTAACAGTAGTGTTTCCTCTACAGTAGTGCCGGTATGCGCCAGGCAACGCTAACTGGCACTGCTCAACCCACTGCCACGCTGGTCCATCCCATCTGCGCCAAGCCCTTATGCCGGCACTGTATCAGGAGGCTGGTACTCCTCAACCGGGACAAACTAAGGAGCATGACTGTACCGTACGCCTGGCACGCTCGATCAATGCTCTTCCGGGCAGCCGTTCGCTACGTGGCAAAGCCCCTCCCCTCCCCTGTCGTGGGACCACTATATGCGGCTGATCTTCTCTAGCCAAGGGAGTCACGACGCGGGGTTACGCGACCGGGGCGGGTGTGGGGGTCAGGCAGCGGCAACAGCCGCACCGACGGCTTGCGTGAGTGCTTGGGTCAGCGCAACAAATTTGCCGGCGCGACGGAGCCTAGTTTGTGGGTCCAGCCGTGGAAGTGCAAGGTAAGAAGCTGTCCGATCTACCGCCATACCTTCCTTCTACGCTTGTTATCCAGTGGCGTCGAAGTGGGATGGAGGTATGTTGTCGACAGTGCCACTGAGGAGACGCGATAAGAGGCGGAGACCGTGTACAGGAAGGGGAGTGCTGGTTCCGCCGCGTCTACCGCCCGTTCTTCTCTAGTACCGCCCGGGTCGACGACCCCCACTCTTGGTGACTGCAGTTCTTTCAATCGTCACCTGTCAATAAACGACCCCTGCGGTCCTGCATAATCACTCGGTTCGCCAGGCAGTGCGTCACGGTCGCAGAGAAAAGCGTCACCTTATTGTGCGCGATTCCCAATCTCCTTGGATTAGGTGAATATATGCTCAATCGAGTTCTGCAGCTCGAGCACAACCAGCTCTCGCAAACTTGCTCAGTTTAAGCCGTTAGCCGTAGCGGGGTGTGTGGTGGCGAATAGTCGCCGTTCGGAAGCCGCCCCGTCTATCCGAGAGAGCCACCCACTTCAGACCCGCCCCCGCCCCCCCGCGCACGCATTTCTCCGGTCCACTTGTTTGCGCTGCAAGCTTGGTTGGAAATTTGAATTTAAGTTGGCCGAAGTATAGACATGGTCATCGTACGATGCTGGTGACGAAATGGGCGCGCGAGAGTGGGCGCACCGCAGTTTGGTTGATATTTTGCGTAAGGCGGGTTCTTATACTGTCGGACAAGTGGGTTGAAAAAAACGATCTCCCATCAGAGACGAAAAGTGCGCGCTTCCCAATCTCCTTGGATTTTGTGAATGTATGCTCCTTCGGGTTCTGCAGCTCGAGCACAACCAGCTCTCGCGAACTTGCGCAGTTTAAGCCGTTAGCCGTAGCGGGGTGTGTGGTGGCGAATAGTCGCCGTTCGGAAGCCGCCCCGTCTATCCGAGAGAGCCACCCACATCAGACCCGCCCCCGCCCCCCCGCGCACGCATTTCTCCGGTCCACTTGTTTGCGCTGCAGGCTTGGTTGGAAATTTGAATTCAAGTTGGTCGAAGTATAGACATGGTCATCGTACGATGCTGGTGACGAAATAGGCGCGCGAGAGTGGGCGCACCGTAGTTTGGTTGATATTTTGCGTAAGGCGGGTTCTTATACTATCGGATAAGTGGGTTGAAAAGAACGAACTCCCATCAGAGACGAAATCGGGCTTTCTTATACTTCTGAAAAATACCTGGTAGTCTTTTCGATCGAGTAATTCTATCTACGCATCCCGTCGAAATACTCGAGGTGTTCGACCCGATGCGTGGATCGGATTTTTTTATCCAATTGTTTTTTGAAGCCCACCGCATCTCTCTCCACCCCTCCAAGCACACGGTCACACCACACAGCAGCAGCCTAAACACCTCTCTGACGCTGGATTGACTGTTATGCTGCTGCTGCTGCTGCCGCTGCGGGTCAACTCCTAGAATTTGCGAGCAGGACGCGAATCAGTATTCAGAATACGTTTGCTTGCGATACTGGAAAAAACACCAAAAACTGCAATTGCGATCCGACCGACGATAGGGAAGGCATCCAGACACACCCCGTCGAACTTCTGGTGGATCGGAAACCGGTGTTTTCGATCCTTCCCATCCGACGGCATAATAATTAGCTAAACGATCAAATATTCCACAAGTATATCGAATACTACCTGCAACTCGTTTGTACTTCGAAGTATGTTGACATCTCTCTATCCGAGTAGTCGATAGCATCGTGCAATGACGCAGAACCATCAAATGTCGATCGGATGTCGCCTGCGGATGACATGTTCACGTCCAAGCAACACGATAGTGTCGTAGTGCAATTACTTCGCCGCCACGTCGATTGAAACCACAGAATAGAACCACACCCCAATGCCTGTACGAACAACAGATGTTCGAATACCCAATGCTTATACATTTGCAGACACGTGCACAGTGTGTACTCGCTAGGCATCCCAACACCACGTGCACGTGTAAATGTCTACGACGATTTCAATTACGACCGCAGTCTCGACAACGGTATCTACAGTACAGAGAAAAAAAATATTGATTTCACGATAGTGCACCAACTCGATCGGGCTCGTCTGGTTTCGCTGGGTCATAACGACGCCTGAGTTATGTTATGAGCCTACACGACGGACGCGGGGTCACCCTAGTGCTCGCGCAGTTACTGCCGCACGGTGGAATGCCGCGTTCATGACGCGACGTGCATGTTGACTCGAATATGTCGTTCAGTTGAGTCGTTCGCTGCCTATACGAACATATTCGTGAAAACGGAAAAGACGCGCTAATCACCTGCGACGACGCATGGACAGCTCAATACTCGACGGTTGCATAACCAGACCAAGTAAACCGCGGGAGGTCCTTTTCGTAGCTGATTCTATACCTTCCCTCTCAAATCGCTCTTCGCTAGAGCGATGGAAACGAGGCTGTAGAGCAATGCCAACCTTGGCGTGTCCTCAGGCCAGCTCACCTGTCCATGCGCCTGCCTTTCGTCCAAACATATTGCACAGACGACGGCAACCATCGCAACCGCTACTGGCAAGACGTACTATGTGAGGGGCTTTCAGTGTCTGTAAATTGAGTACGAACGCCTGGAGAGAGAACTGAACAGAATCTGCGAAATTCTCCGGTTCACGTGGGCGCACTATAAACGGAACACACAGCTAAAAGGGTGAACGAGGGCCCCCGTAAGTGTCGGTAGGGTGGCCTACAAGAAGCTGTCTTGCCGCGATCTGTTCCCATAGGAGCCCATCTTTGGGGTAGCCGTGATCTGGGCAGTGCTTAGGGGCGGCTTTGCCGCCAAGTCCCCCCCCTCCGCCGTTTTTCTTGCAACCCGCCGATGTTGGCATTGCTCTGACGCCGAGAAGTAGTACCGTCGACATCCATCCTATGCCCGATGGATACAGGGTGTTCATTGTCGGGTTGTCCCCCTCTCCGAGCCCACCTCACGCAATAGTTGTTATGTGAGTAATATTGTAGAGGGCATCCGCCATGCCGTACGCAGAATGATGAGCCAGTACACCGGCCTTATTCACTTGACTCAGAGGGAGTCCTACAGTTTAGGCAGTTCTGTAACGAAACATCTCGCTTCGCGGGTTTGGGCAGGCGTTCCATTCGCGGGCAGACCACGAATAACGACAAACTTATTTCTATTTAGATTTTTCAACAATCACCATGTTACCGCTAGTTGTTCATCCCTAAACAATCGTAGGTTCATTTTCATTTTCTGATAAACGTATACCAACGAGTTGTTTAGTATTTTGTGTGACCATACGGCAACGCGTAGTACCTTCCTTTTCACGAGTCGGTTCGCGGCTTCCACATGCATGGATACACCCCCTTCCTCGTTCACGCGAGTTCGCGCCCACTCCCAAAGGTGACGACCAAAACCTCCCACCAAAAGGTTCCACACGCAATGTCCCACGAACATAACTCAGCGATGAAAATTTTCCGACATTTTCGGGACAATCCCATGTCACGGCCATGGGTCGTCATAATGGTGTCGTATCACCACCATACTAATATCATGGTACTGCCGCACGGCGCTGCCAAGGCGGTGCTACCAAGGCCCATGGCAGAGTCATGCCACGCGCCATGGTATGCCTCAACGGTGCCCGTTCATGGGCGGTCGCGGCTTCGCTGCTACTTCGCTGTCTTCATCAATCCCCAAGCACTACGATTGCAGTGACCGCCATGCAAATGCTATGTCATGGGTGTGCCATAATACGGGAGTGACAGTTTTCATTGGACCCCCCCAGCCATCGCCATGGGACAAGTTCATGGTAATGCCGTGACGCAAATGTAGTGCGTTTTTCTTGGGATCCCACGGGATCTCCAACTGGTTCCCATGGGTCCTTGCGGGCTACCATGGGAGCCACAGCGGGATCCCATGAGGTCTCGTGTGGCAGCTCGCGGGAGCCCACGGTTGTTGATTTTGTTGTTGTCTTCTTCACATTAAACCGTTCTTTCTACCCGTCGACATCCAGCACAACCAGTGTCCGTGCCGATTCTTCAATCCTACAGCAACGAGATACACGTTCTGTGGTCACAAAGCTACGCCACAGAGATACTACGTTGCCACGTATGCAATGCAATGCCATGTCATCATACTGCGTAAGACAGGCACGACATACACATTCCATGACCTAGAGAAACGAAACGAAACAAAGAGAAAGAAAACAAAAACAAAGAAGACAATTCGAAAGAGAAAAAGAAACAAGAAAAAAAATATATATATACCTGGTATATATATATAACAACAAACGATCGTGCCCCCCCTGCAGGGGATCTGGCAGACACTTGAAAAGAACGAGCTGGAAGAAAAGGAAAAAGAAGAAAACACCACTAGTCGTCAACAGAGTAAGACTAAGAACCAAGGGAAAATAACAGGCAAAGCAAACAAAGCAAACAAAGCACAAAGCATCCTCCAGGTAGCGGCAGCAGTTTATGGTACGAGTAGCACAGCCAGGGTCTCCCTGCTGGCCCGCCTGGTACCTTGCTACCCTGCCTGCCACCTTCGTCCAGCGTTCGTCAACTATGCCCGGCCCCTCGGCGTCAGACAATGCGAACAAGCAAAGCAGACTCATCATCCACCCACGCCACACGACTCCTTCAATAAGGCTTATCAATCGGGGAAAGGAAGAGAAAGAAAATAAAATGAAAATCACATAGGGTCAGCGCAAAAGAAGAAAATAAAATGAAACAGAAATAAACAAAAACAACAGGAAGACAAAGGAAGACCACGTTCGAACCAGCTGCACCAGTTGGTGGTACGAGTAGTATAGGCATGTTCTACTTCTTAGTCTGTCCGGTACCTGGCTACCCTATCTGCCGTCTCTTTCCTACTTTGATCCACTGCAGTTTCCCTTCTACTCCTCTTCCCCCCGCTCTCCGCATTCCCTTGGTCGGGTTTTCTGCTACTCCTCTTGTTTCCCCTCCTCCCCCCATTCCCTTGAACACCACCCACGGCGGATGCGCGGCGCTGCCTACTCAGCTCGGTCTCAGCCTCGTGCCACCTCACCATGAACCGTTCGGCGGCTTCCAGGATCCCTCGGTACCACTTCCCCGCCTTTTTTGCAGCAGTGGGCGACGGTGCGGTCTCAACTCCAAACACCAAGGGAGCAAGTTCCGTTGACCCTTCGGTGGCTCGGAACTCCCTAAGGTCTTCGACTATGCATCTATGCCAAGTCTTAACCTGTCCGCCAGGTCTCGGGTTCTCCCTACCAGCAGTCGTCCCGAACATTACCCGACTGGTTAATCGATCCGTACTTTGCCGTGCCACCCCCCTCGCAAAGAAGCAGACGCCGTTTGCGGATGGTCGTTTTGATGCTCTCGCAACGTGTCATCTTGAGGGCCTTCGCGTACGAGAGGGTGGCATGGTCAGTACGAAGTCGGCGCTGGAAGCCAATGACTCCCAACAGGACTTGGTGGTGAGCCGTTCGAAGCTTGCTAAAGTGTTCCGCTCTGAGGGTCCACGTCACACACCCGTACAGCAGGGTCTCAATCACCTCGGCCTTCAGCATTCGGACTTTCAGGCTAAGGGGGGCGGTCATCCTATTCTACAGCTCAGGGCCGAACCGTTTGACGCATGCTCGCATGAGACGGATCCGTCGGTCGCTTTTGAGTGAGAGGTCAGCGTTTTCGTGGATAATGCCGCCTAGGTATAAGAACTGGGCCGTCTGCTTATACCTCTGGCCTGCTGCTTCGATAACGAGCGGTGGTGCGAGGGTTTTCCGGTCTGGCGTTTGTAGAAGCATAGTCTCTGTCTTCTTTTCCGACACCGTAAGGCCTGCTGCGTCGAAGACAGTCACGATGACATTCATCATTTTCGCGAGCCCTTCAGCCGACCGAGATCAATCCCTGCGTCATCGGCAGACAACATGCCTCATACAGCCCTTCGCACGCACGCCAACGGCTCCTGCTCCTCCGTTCTGACTACTGCAGCATCGCTGAGTTGGACCTAATCCCTTACGATGGCTTCGTCATGGCTGAAGCGTACTAGTACGACGTGCAACGCAGCAGCGAAGAAAACGTTGAACAGTAACGGTGACAGCACGCAGCCTTGCCGCAGCCCCTGCGTGACATCAAACCATTCCGAGTGCAGTACCCCGCCTTGATATCCCGCAGGACCGTCGGATGCCCCGGGATGCAATGGAATGCCAAGGGACGACGCGGGGCCCAGCGATCCCTCCCGCAAGATACCGCGGGACGTCCCTGCCCCGCTTAAAGTCGAGCGGCAGTTCCGCCGGGAGCGCCCATGGGATACCACACGTGCACCCGCGCGGGCTCCTATGGGGTACTATTTAGTTGGTGTGTAGTTGTACAGTAATATATCAACCTCCGGAGCCGATTCATATCTAATACACCATAGCCGATTCACGCATTGCGTGAAAGAGTCATCGGCGGGCGTCCGCGCGAACGCCTGGGGTAGCCCGTGGACTTCTGTATAGGCTCACACGCAGGAACTCCACTTGGCCCCGCGGGCTCCCACTTGGACCCACGGGCTCCCGTGCGGGCTCCCATTGGCTCCCACGGGTCCCGAGACGATTAGCAAAATTCAAACACACTATGGGTGGTATAGAGGGGGCTTGCCGTACACGGAGGCTGTGGGCAGCTTGATTCGGCCGTCGACCACAACGGGGCAGGTCACTCCCACGGTCGCACTGACGGGCACTGGACGGCGGGACTAGGGGATTAGGCCTAGCGTCCGCGCGGGTTTCGGCATTGGATTTGACTGCGTATAGCAATGCCGACTACGCCGATAGGCCTGCCGGCAGGCGGTGGTTGTCGGGAACGGTAGCTACCCTGCGTGATGCGGCACAGCCAGTTGAGCGAACCGAACCCCAAGGGGTATGACGTTATCCACAACAGAGAGAGTACATTGCTTTAGGTGAAGGGGTGAAAGAGGGTGTGTTCGCGGGCAGGGTGTCCTCATTGAATTTCCCAGAGCTAAATGGATCGTGCGTCCGGTTTCCGAGGGTAACGAGGGAGCCATGGCGTTGACTGGAGGTCATCTCGAATATGCTCGGAGCAGCACGTCAACAGACGGCTCCATTTCTTTTGCGAGCTACTTCGTTCAAAGAATATCAATATTCAGTTCGGAGGAGCAACAGGCCGATACTCCGTCGAAATCCGTTCCTGCGATCCCTTTCAAACACCGTAAGCTCTTGCTGAACCTACCTCCGGTGGAGGTTACGTAACGGTGTGGAGCGTTCAGCGATTCGTAACGTGTTCGAGTCATGCGCAGCACAACTTGCCAGGTCGCCACCCCACGCTGTTCTGTGGGGCATATATTAAGGAGGGCACCACTAGGTAGAATTCTGGCCATTGACCATTGTTTGGAATGCAGCCGTTTTTGGTCTGTTGCAACGGTTTGTATTAAACTGTAATCGTCAGCCTGTTTGCTTTGTGTCCCTTCTACGGGACTCTTGTTGGCTGTTCTACGGTCCTGGCTTATCTTGAACATCCCTTCGGTCTCGTCAAGGGTGTGAAATGTCAAGGAGGGTATTCGTTTGAAGAAATGGCGATTGCCTGTTGCAGAGGATTGCACTTGAACCGTCGCAGGTATTACGTAGGGTTGTTGGTCGAGGAGGCGAGAGCATCGAAGCTGCACTATCCCTGGTTATGTCCTCGTAAAAATAACAAGTAAAACAAATGTCATCCGCCCGCCCGCCCGCCCGCCGGGCGGTCAGATCACTCGAATGTGGAACGTACGAACGAAAGCCATGACAGTTCGTGAAATTCCATGAGCGTCCATCATGAAAGACCATACGTGCGCATGCATGGGAGATTCTGAATCCCCACGATATCGTTATGACACACCCCCATGGCAGTGTCATAGTATCAATATTGGAGCCCACGGTGATGCCATGAACATGTCGTCCAACGCCCTAGGGACTGCCACGGCGCGGTATGAAAATGTATATTATGCTCCCCCAAAACAAATGGCCTGAAACATGGGATCAATGGCGTTGACCATTGGCGTTGTGCTCAACGAACACCCCCGATTGGATTCCGTGACCGTACTCTCAAGGTCAACATGCATTGGATACATCGCGCTTTGTTCTTGTTCAGACGTGAAAAAACGGAGGTCTTCCACCCCCGCCCCCCCCTGTCCAGCTCTCCCTTGCCTTACCTTACCTTGTCCCCCGTGCTCTAAATCTTTCGCGGTTAGGTGAAACTTGCCTCATATCATAGTTCGTAACACGACACAAACCTCAGCTTGCTTCCGTAGCCGCTTGACATGAAGAAGCCTGTCGTTTGACCACGGTCTGGACTGTGGCAATGGGATGCTGCGCGAACAACTGCGACAACTACAATGTTAACCGCCAGCCCCAGAGGAAACATAAATTTTCGTACTATGTCTGATTTTTCTGCCCTGCTTTCACAGTACCCCTTCCGCCTGCCACTGCTGTTGGCGCGACCGGGGAGCCAACGAATGTGTTCTGGTCTCTCCCTTCCCGCCGAAAAAGCTTGTGCTTATACGGTTAACTCGACTGCCGCCGGACCTTACCCCCCCCCCCCCCCCCCCCCCCCCCCCCCGCTGCTTCTGCAGCTACTTGTTGTCAGCACATGAACATATTTCGGTTGGGGTTTCCATTGGGGGCTTCCTTGGAGCCAGGAACACTGATCAAACCTTCGTGGTCCTGTTGCACAAAACGACGGCGAAACGAAGCAAAAGCATTAAATCACAAGGTTTAGTTAGTGTCCACGCGGGAAGGGAAAAAAAACAATGGGAAAGACTAAGAGATTGGTGTGAGCGGATGGACCTCTGCGACGTTCGATCGCCCGCGCCAAGTTACCATACTTTGACGGCGTCCTTCCAAACAAACAAGCTAACATAGCTAGTTCGCGCTCCAAGCGGGATCTAGGCATCGTTCATTTGTTGCCACGCGAATCCCGTAACCATGGTGTAGCGAACAAACGAAGAGCGTAAGCGTATTAAGCGCTCGTGGCAGCACGAACATTACCACACCACGCGCATGCAGCACAGCTCCTCTCGCGTTATTCTTCGTATTTCGCCCGCTCCAGCAACCTGGACTGCGCCGTACGGTCGATGCAGCCGAGTAGTAGTACTATCAAATTTCGACACGTGTTGCCTCTAAAGTCCAACAAGCACGGCAACCTGTTAGGACAACCTTTCCGGTAAATCAGGTCTCAAACAGCAAGGTTTATATCGCATGCCCACAGGCTTCTAATTCTGCAGCACCATGAAGCCGACAGATACCTAGAAGCTTCGCTCCGTTCATCCAAGCAGCGATGCCCGCCACCGTATGGGCATTGAACTACGCCAAGCTTCCCTCGAGGTCGCCGCGGGGAGGCTTAAGCTCGCCTGTGGCCTGTTCTTGCAGAAGAGGGCCGTCCTACGAACGCTCCTAAATTTGTTGAGGATTTCTACTTGAGAACCTACATACCTCAATCAAAATAAAGCAATAATGCGAAAGTGTAACCCGACGAGAAATCTCATGGACCGCAGCAACAGTGAGTGTTCAACGAAAAATAATAGAACCTACGTACGACATCTGACGTACTGTAGGCCTACACGGGCGACGATGCCGCAACACGTCCCTATGTTTGTGCTAGATGGGGGACAATGCTCCAGCGATACACCTGCACATGTGATTGGCAGGAAGGTGGTTTCGGCTGGCTCGTGGGGCCACAGGCTGACGCTAATTTGCTCACATGTACTTAACGCTGTACCTGTTTAGACGAGCTGATCGGCATGTCAGACACTGAATGTGTGGTCGCTTTAAGAACTGACGACTCGCGATAATTCCACGCTCGCGCCACGTGCACTCGCGATATTTTCACGTTCGCTGCGTACACGACAAACTTGAATTTTAAATAGCTGCCGCAAGAACAGTTTATTCAAAAGACCGATAATACACCCAGCTCACCACGTCCCGCGGCGATACACGTGTGCTTTGCCTCCCAAACGCTGACTACCACAGCGTATGCAGCACGGCGTAAAATACCATATCAGATTGACTGCAACTGCGGTTCACTCGTACTAACCGTGAGTGAGTCTCGAGGTCGTGAGTGTGCCCATATAACATACGGCGAGATGCAAGAGCGTTCGGGTGTAGGATGGTTATTCGGGTCAAACGGGTATGGTATGTCCTCCTTTTACGCGTTCGTTTGTTTTTTTCTCGTTTTTTTCTTTGGTCGATACGGGCCACAACTGGTCGAGTGGCAAACACAACAAAAAAAGAGACAAAAACTACAGTACACCATCGACTGAATATAGGGTTAACCCTTGCCAACTGGTAGTGAGTCACGAGGCCACGGGTATGGTCGACAAATTCCACGAACTCGAGCCCGTAGTCCTGGATGCCTCATTGCTGGTATGTCTGCACAGAACTCACGTCGTTCACGCCATTACGCTGGTACACTATTTAGCCCGCACAGAGTTAGTCACAGGAGTCATTTGCTGTAACCAAAGCGTCAAGGGGAATGTTGGGGGAGGGATCGGATATCGGAAAGGAGAATAAGATATACGGGAGAGTGGGAGAGGAGGCGAATACATATGGGAGGGAAACAATGAAGAGGAGTAAGAAGGCCAGCCGACGTATGGATGGGAATGGGTGTCCCCCTTCGCGTGACATGAACTCTGGCGATAGTCGAGACCCCCTGAACTCGCTGATTTATTCCTAACCTGCCTCACGTACGTTCGCTGCTCTGAGCGGGTGAAACAGAGCGCCTATACCTGTTCTATTTCTCTCTTCTCTCTCTACTCGCCGCCCCCCATCCTTGCTGGTTGCGAGATGCCGCACGTGACCAGAAGGATCAACAACACTACGCCAACAATCTCAGAGACCGTGTAGTCTAGTGGATACCTGGTACATCACTCTATAAATTTAGCGGAATACGTATGACATTCTCATGCCTGAAGCACGGAATCTCGATAACATTACGCAGAGCAAACGCCTCACTATTACGGAGGGGCAAAGTAAATAGGACCTACGCTAAACACAAAAATCTATATATTTCCCTATTTTTACTAACAATGTTCGGTCCTGTTTACTATGGTCCACCGTAATGCGTGAAAGCTTAACTGGTAGAATGGTTGTGCACGTAAGGTGCTAGCCTATATATCACGACAACCGACTTCGCGCACGACGTGTGTGTTGTTTGGGCGACGCACCCCAACTTTCCCGAGCGGAGAGCGTGGAAAGGTGCCCTCCCGTGGGCGGTTTCGTTGGTCCCAAAGATCGCGGGTGAAAACCAAAAAATGGAAATCCCAATACGATATACCAACACACTGTACGAGCGTACTTACCGTGCCTGATGTATACACTGCTGTATTACTGTACGTGGTGGGTTGGGTAGGTGAATGGGTAGGTGGGTGGGGTTGGTGTATGGTTGGTGGTTCGGGAGGTAGGTATAGGCGAGTGAGCAATCACCGGATATCTTTTTCTAAAGTTGGTGGGCATCATAGCAACTTTTATTTACGTGATTTGCGAGATGTTCTGTGCGGGTGGAGAAATCGTTGCTCAACGTATGGGTCCGTTTTTTTCACTGAGAGCAGATACATATGTATCAGCACATAGAAGCGGGGAGGATGCGGTACGAGTATTCTCCCAGCTGAACGGCGTGCCCGCGACTGCTGATGCTCGACGCATACGTCAGAATACTTAGTTTCTACGGTCTACCTGTATTGCAGCGCATGGCACGTAGATCTCGACAAATACGAGGCGTTGCCCGATGTAGAACCAATATGGTAGTCAACAGAACCATCTTGGCCTAAATTGTCCGTTTTCGATGGGCCGTAACTCCGTATGCACTCCGTGAACAGGAATGCCACCCGCGGGACAAAGTTGTCTGGTGTGCGTGGCTTTCTGAAAAATGCATGAATGCCGATCAACGCAAAAGTCCTGGCAGCAAAGCTTCGCTACCGCGTACGCGTTCTTCCCGATATTTGGCGTCGTTTCGCTTCTTTTGCCGAGGTACATACACACTCGAAGATGCCGATTCCAGCGATTTTTTAATCAATTTATTTATTCGGCGATTTGCACGAATCGTATCATAAAGAGAGAGAGCAATTAAGATCAATTATTTATGAAGAGTCTACCGCAAGTACTCCCTAAACTTCGTCTATCAACAAAATCCCAGGAGCAGAAGAAGGCCCACGCACGGCTAGCGGCCGACTCAGCCGGGTGAACGATATCATCGTTCTCGGTGAACGAAAACTATAGAGCGGACAGGAAAAGAGCAGATGCCCGATGAAGCAACGACATTCCGTCGTCTAATGACCAACTTATTGGAACTGTGACAGAGGGCCAGGACCAACTGGCTATGCAGCAAGGCCAGGGAATCGGGCACGACAGGGAGAGCTCGTGTGTGCTTTTACAATGATCGAGGTCCAATTGAAGCAGCATATGGATAACGGCCATATGGAACCGCAAAGAAGGAGGACGGAAAGGAGGTCGAGGAGCAGGGGGAAAATACCCTGACGGATGAGGAGGAGCAGCAGGACGAGGGTCTGGCGGTACATGGTCAACGGAAAAGCAGCAGCAGCAGCAGCAGTAGCAGCAGCAGCAGCAGCAGCAGCCGGGGCCTCTGCTTCCGCCACCGGCCGCTGGTAATTGGACTGCAAAGTAGAAAAAATGCTGTACTAAGACGACGCCGGATCGCTGAAAAGAACCGATACGGCAGGCACTAATGGAGCCTTCAGCTTCTTCGTGAGGTCGGGGGAATATCACGGGCAAATCAAGAAACGCCTGCCAGTGAGGGGGCGTAAATGGAGAAGCACGAGGTCGTCCACGCGAATTTGAGCTCGATCTGCAGTAGACAATTTAGGTCTACATGCTATTAATAGGCGATTTGTTGTTATTGTTATCGATAGCCCCGAAGCGATGGTAGAAGACGCCTGGAGAAGACACCCGATATCGATAGGAATTTTCGGGCCTTCTTTGTTTTCCCTGCGGTCCTGTATTTCCAGTGTTTTGGAAACAGGGGGGTCTATTTCTAGCATATGGCTGACTTGCCCCTCTGGGGTACAATTGATTCTTGTAGCGAGCAGTTTGGCTGACATTCCAGGAATTGCTGTCGTAGGCTTCGTGGTATGAGGGCTGTCGCGTGGCAGGTTTCAAAATAGTTCGCTCCATCTATCCGTTTGAAAGAACGAGCCAGGGTGACCTCGTGGAAGATAGAAACGACAGCTCCCAAAGCCTACGACAACAACCCAAGATCCTAGACCATGGTAGACCCCCCCCCCATGAGTCACAATACCCCCTTTGGGTTGGCGTCGGTTGGCAACGGCACAGTAAAACTTGCCGCTAACTACTTGAGCTAGACAACCAGGGCACCGTCATTTTTTTTTTTTTTGCAGTCGGTCACAACTGGTTGTCGAGTTACAGTAGATCATGTGTGCGAGGTAAAGAACCTTTGCTCCGCATGAGTGAAAATGATCGTATAACGTAGTGTTTATAGTAACATACCCAAGAGGTAGTTACATAGTACTCCCATTGCTGTCTCTGAAAGTGGCCACACCGGAAATTAAATTCACTCATTGAAGCTGTAACCCATGTGCAAGTCCGCCTCACTAGCGGTTCTTAGTAGGATGCAGCTCACCCTTCATGCGCCTCGCCGGACACCCCACGGCGCTGTTGGTGCAAACAATGTCTGCCTGGTCGGTGAAAACCCGACATGCTCCGTCCCGGCATTGTAAGGATGCGAGAGTCTATGGTCATACGACTACGGCCATGCATGATATCGAATACATCTCTCCTATCGAGTACACCCCACGAGCAAGAATAAGCGCCGACTTCCGCGAGACCAGTCGCGCTAGAATCGGTGGTTGACGAGAAGCAGGTTATTAAAAAAACGCTCTCTTGCTTTTGTCGGGATCTTGCTCGGCGTGTCTTAAGCATTGTCTCTGACACAACACCATAGGCAAACAACAACCCGCTGCTGTCGCTCCAAGTCAGGTATAACACCACTATGCCAGTACTTAAGCCGCCTGACAAAGCGACGATCTGCTCATGAGCTCATACATGAAACAGTGAGTTCAACCAAGAATCTACTTGCTGCCCCTCTCCAGAGTATAGCGACCCCCTATGGTTCGAACGTTTACGTAAGTAAGCTCATACTATCACAGAAGTGCAACACGACCGTGCTTAAACAATATAAACAGCCATTGTTGCGGCAGACCCGTTCAACGAGCAAAAGCAAGCCACCGCAAGGTTCACTACGCTCGCGACCACCGCAGAAACACATCGGCCTACTGGCTCAACCTCCTGTGTAGATTGGCCCACACACATCACCAGCGAAATGTGATCGTCGTAATAGATGCATTAAGCGGTAGGAGGGCATGATGCTTCTCGCAAAAGGGGCTCCTATTCGTTAACCACAACTAACTTTGAAACAAATAGTTCAGCCAACCCGATCAGCAATCCCGTGGGCTACCCACGGTAGGCATATATGGAACGGCCATAATTGCAGAGCCGCACGTGGAAATGCAAAACTATACGGTAGCTACTCAGTTGAGGGAGGGGGCGTCAGTCAGGCATGTCTGGGCAGAAAGGTACCCGCCCTCACCTTGGCACGGATCGACCGTGGCTTAAACGAGCCCAACCACGGTCGCAATGTCCATCTGCAGCACGGTGTAATTCGAACAGCGTATTTCCTAGTTCCAATCAAATTTCCCATAGACGGTGTTACTTGTCTACATCAAACCTTCATATACGGTAGCTACGTGCGTCGCGTTCATTGACGACTCCAAACAACAGCAAACATTTTACGTTGCTAAACAAGTAAAAATACTACTAGCGGAGCCTCTGAGCCGTCACGGAGGCACTCGTTTTTGGTACACGAAATAATCGACCCCAAACAACAGTGCATTGGGCGAAACGCCGACCCAAAAAGAAGGAGAGGTCTGCCACATATGACAAACACCGGCAAGAACACCCTCCTCACACTGCCCAGTATAAAATACGAACGCTCAGCTGCTACACGAGCGGAAGCCATCAATATTGTACTTGTTTTATCCAAAGTGCTAATGTATATTCTACGTAGCACACGTGCTGTCAAATCGCTATGGCAACACGTAATCCCTCGTCTCAAGCACGCGCGTGGACCGGCATCCAGCCTATGTGTCGAATATAGATGGGTGCCTGAAACCTTCAACGAGCAAAGTCCGTGGAAGTTTTACTTGGCCACCAACGGTGTCTCGTACAAAACCAGGTACGTACCAGTGGGTGACAAGCCCCACGGGTACAGCAGTCGATGCATACTAGGCACCAGGTACAATATAATCCGTGCATTGACAAGCAAGATGAAATAATAATTAGGTTACACCACTGTCCTTCTATTGCGCAATTCTCAGATTCGCGCACGAACAACCGGGTTGGGTTGGTCACCAGAATCGGAAGGGACGCATCAATTTCGTAAGCGGTATGCCGGTGACGAGGCTAGACAGGCAGCAACATATTTCCGTAGGTTTGTTTACGGCACACAAAACACAAGAACCGTACTAGGACAAACGTTTTGCAGCGAAAGGACCGCGTCTTTGCAGCACATTGCTGCAAACAACTGAATGCTGCCGCTTAGGAGATAATCGGTGAGAGAAAAGCCAATAACACATCGTGCGGTGTGAGCGAGGAAACACCACCCGGATTAACTCTCATACCGTACGGGGCACCAATGAGAAACACGAATACTACCCCAGGCCCGGCTTTCTTGTTTGAAAAAGGGTGCGTTCGACACTAGCTGCACGTTGGAAAGATTCTAATATTTTCCTACAAAATCTCAGCCTGGCTCTCTTGGGCCTCGTGCTCTCAGTAAGTTTCCTGCACGGTAAGCGATAGTGCAGTCCCGCCTTTTCAGGTGCTCGCTTGAACGTTGGTGACGGTCTTTTTCCTACACGAAAGCGCCGCCCATTGCATCCTGGAGAGCTTGGCCACTGTTGTCCATGAGGAAGTTCTTACCCAGAGGGCCGTCCACAGCGTCTGTCAATCGGTGAAAATAAGCGTCAAGACGATTCGTGTAGGGCAATGCAATTTCATTTAGGGCACGTTTTCGTGGACGAACAGATACTTTCGTACGGTGGTACGAGGCTCCTCTGAACGTTCGCGGGCTGTTCACGGAAAAAGAAGAACGGGGAGTGTTAATAATTGGTTTGCCTTTCCTCATATCTTGGACGCGGGCACCTCGACGGGGAACGCCAGTCCCAATCGGCGTTTCATTTTGGACGCCTGTAATCACTGCGAGGCGTCATCTTCTCGGGCGACACCTCTAGGCACGATGGTTAAGTTTCTGTCCAGGGGTTTGTGCAAGTTCCCCCAGAACATGCGTTATATGTACATAGATCATCTATCGTACCGTGTCCCCAGGGCGAGTACTGTGAACGAGAGCGAAAGCTCCCGTCCGACAGGTCGTTCGCTAAAGAGAGCATTGGGAGCCTCCGCAGAGCAGCGAGCCATCGGAAGCATATGCCGCGCCAGCTACGCTTGTACGCCAGACGCAAGAGTCCAAGCACTGCGCCGTAACTCGTAGTCTGGGACGCAAGTGTGTTCGGTGTGAATCATGCGTGCACGCGGAGCCGCTTCGACACAAACAGGCGGCCAAAGAACGAGCTTGTCCCGTCGCCCGCGACATCCTGAGGCAAACAAACTCTTATTCGCATGCAAATGAAGATGCGACCCCCGTCCCGGACGTCGGGGACGTGGGATCGTCTTGCTCGACCGTGTAGTGCCACTCAAGCTACTTGCTAGAACGTCGAGCAATAGAGTTGTTCTTGAGGTGATATTTGTGTATATAGCCTAGCGTGTCGTTACTTTGGTATAGGTTACATATAATGTTTGCCGGTACCAGATAAGGGCAGTAGGACTACTCTAGCAGTAGCGTGTATTTCGTCGGGTATGTGTGCGCTAAACTTACAGTCCGCCTGCTCTCCGCGGATGCATCTCTTGCCATGCAATATCATGTTTCCGCCAGAATCCCGCGTGGGGACCATGGTCTCGCCAAGAATACCCTTGGCGTCGTCGCTGATGTCCGTGTGGTCGATCCCAATGTTCATCTGCCAGGAGATTGTGTCCGGGACGTCGATCACGTCGGTCGGATCTTGCACAGAGGCCTCGTATCGCTTGCCGTGGCTCAGACGAATCGTCGCTGCCGGGGTAACGATCTGGAAAGAAGCATGCTCCGACTGATGGGCAAACAGCCCGTCGGCCACGGCTGCGGAGCGAGCGACATACTCGGCGCAGTCCGCCATGTTTGTCGCGGTGGGGTTATCAAGTATCCACTCTCCCATGCTCAATGCCGCGCTCAGCTTTCGGCTGTCTCGGGCGTCCTCCTGCTCTTTCTTCGCCCAGTACGCCGCGTTTTCTTGCTTCTTCTTCTCCCAGTATGCCTTGAACCCGAATGACCTGCACTCCCCAGGAATGTTAACCGCGGTGATCTCTATACCCGGAGCCAACGAGACCGTCCCCGGTGCCACTAGAGCCTCTTTCCCGTCGAGGAGCACGGTCAGGGAGCCATCCGCCAGGCAAGGAGATACTCCCATGGGGCAGGCAGTGTACAGATTGTGAGGCGTTTTAGCTGCGACGACGATGCTGTGATCCAGCCCGTTGTCGTCGGTGGTGAGGAGAGAGAATCCAGTGATGTACGTGGTCTCCGGGACGGAAGAAACGGGAACCGTGACGCGCATGTTGATCTGCATTGTCGGGGGGTTGGAGATCAGGGCATACCAGCCGTTGTCGTTGCCCGTAAAGTCGAACTTTTGTCCGAAGAAACCGGTCATGTGCGGGTCGCCTGTTTTGATACGGAGGGCGAGGCGGGGGCGATGTACTCGATATCATGCATGGCCGTAGTCGCGTGACCATAGACGCTCGCATCGTAAAAATGCCGGGGTGGAGCACGTCAGTTTCTTATCGACCAGGCAGATATTGGTTGTACCAAATGCGAAGCACCCTGACGTGTCAGGAGAGTCGCATTAAGGGTGAGCTGCATCCTACTAAGAACCGCGTGTGAGGCGGACTTACGCTTGGATGACAACTTCAAAAAGTTAATTTAATGTCCGTTGTGGCCAATTCCAAAGACAGGACTTGGAGTACAATGTGATGCTTCTTGGGCGTCTCACCAAAAGCCTTACGTGATATGATATTTCTCCTTGTGCGGAGTAACTGTTCTCCACCCCGCACAGATGATCAAACACGATCACCAGCTGTGACCGACCGCCCAAACTACAAACGAAAAATGTACCCTGGTTATCCAGCTCAAGCATTGAGCGGCATATTTTAGAGTGTCGTTGCCAACCGACGCGAACCCAACCGACAAATGTATCATAGACGGGGGGGGAAATAGTGAAAGAGGGCGACATCAACGGAAAACAGCAAGATATTCAATGAACGCGATTTGTCGGAATGACGCAACCAACTGTCACGCTCTGGGCGCAGAGTATACCGTGGTTCTTGCACTCCGACCTGCGTGTTAATGTTCCGAGCAAAGCGGTCATGTTCGATATTATGCACCGGTTGTAGTTCCGTCCCGTATTGGTAATTCAGCCATTACAGCCACACGCAATCATGGGCCGTCGCTAACGGGCCTGGTAGGCATAACAATTGAACGGGAGCAACCGTGTTCTCCACCACTTCTTACCTACGGCACATACATTCGTTGTCTTTGAGCAGACGGGAAGCTTGGGCTTAGCTGCGCAATGGGCGTCTTCCGTACACCCTGGGAATTGTTCGCGAGGGTGGGAAGAGTTAGTCAGATCAGACACTAGCCCCAGTCCAGTGTCTAAAGCATATATCTGGTGCAGGACAGCCATTAAAGATAGGTATGTCTTTGCCACACCATATGCAACGAAAACTGGCGTTTCGGCGTAGGGCTCCTTGCAATGGAGAGGGCGCGCTTTCTGACCAGGTCGGCGCCCGTGCAACCACGTGTAAAGTTACGCTCGACTAGGATCGATCTATCGCCCCGCATGGTGTTCGTGACATCAATACTGTCATGGGTTCCCCACAACAACGATGTCGGGGGGTTCTATCATACGTACACCAGAGCTCTGTATTAGTAGAAACCCAGCACTGTTTAATGACGTTTGGTGCGTGTTTCAGCCCGCAACAGCTCTAATCTCAGGGTGTTGAAACAGGGGCGTTTTCCTCCTTCCTGATGGTGCTTGTTGTCGGTGTGAGAGCTCGTCTACACCGTCCCGATTTATAACTAGAAACAGAGAACGTGCCAATGTCATCAGGCATATGGCGAACCAGGCACGAGTTCAACTCCGGGTACGGTGCCATCTTAGATTAAAGCTGACCCAAGTTCCTACGGTGCAAACGTTATACGCGTATCAATGCATGATTAGCGAGAGCGATACGTCTACGATTCAGGACCTGGCCGTCCCAGGGTGACGCTACCTTGGTGTTTTCTGCTTGTATGATTGCACATAGCACCGACGGACTGGTGGTCTCCGTGCAGCACTAAAGAGCGTGATAGATACAGCAACCGTGCTGTTGCCGAACAGGACGGCTGTTCGCACGTGTATGGCCTACCATTTGCATTTGCAAGCTTGTTTATGAACAATACAATGCATCACGTAGACCCTGCCACGCGAGTGAGTGCCCTCCGCACTACGGTCAGCCCGGACACACGTACGTACACGGAACGGTGTGGGGTATACAGCCACAACAAATACACGGTACGAGACGAGGGACATCGTGGCAAGGTCAAGCGGAGAACAACCTACAAAGCGCCCTACAGAAACAACTCACCGCATCGTTGGCTGTCAACGTCGAAGATTCGTGTGGAGCATTCGCACTCGTCGCTGGCCTTTTTACCGGGCAAGATGGAGCCCCTGGACTTTGCTGGTTCATAGAAGTCATGCAGTAAAGTAAGCACGCACATAATGGAAGCAGGCATGCGGGCGTTGTGGGTGCATCGTGGCTCATAGTAAACATCAAGCGTTCAGGTTTTCAAGACTAAGATACTCTGGAACAAACCCAAAGCAACATATTGCTTCTCGCGTGGACTTCGCGTGCGAAGTCGACCCATTCAAGTGCGGCCAACTTCACGAGCCTGATGTCCTTGGCGACAGCGCCTGCCCCGGCCACGAAGGGATCGACGCTGGCCCACACCTTACACGCCTGCGCCCTGGACAGCAGTTGTTTCGCCTTGGTGGGGTTCTTGTCTTTCAGTATGGCAGACGCCGCGTCCGAGCGTAGACGATCGCCGTCCTGAGAGGCGCGTTTCACCGCTAGTTCTTCCGAGGACGAGGCTGCCCCGCCCGCGTTCGTCTTGCCGGGGGCGACGACCGCCGACGTCACCCACATCCCGCCTTGATCCTGGCGTACTGACCGTCGGCTTCGAGCATGAGCCGCAGCGCCAGGTCGTCCTCTCGCTCTTCTGGCGCCGGTGCCACTCCGCGCATGACCACGTCTCCGGCCACGCGAAACCGCAAGTTGTGAAGGTGGTCCAGAAGGGTCTGCGCTAGCCCGTCCGCTGGCGCGTCGTCGTTGTCGTGGGCGTCGATGGCATCCGTTACAACCTTGGCGGCGTTGTCGACAGGGGCTCTTTGGCTGCGGGTACACTAACGGGTTGTTGTTGTTGCCGTTGTTGCTGTTGTTGTCTCGTCGCTTCTGGAAGCAGACCTTCTGCTTTCTGAAGCTGTTCCGCAACAGTGTCGAATTTCCCGTCCCTGTGCAGTGACGTGCACGTCGACAGCACGGTCTCAGCCTCGGTTCTACTGACCTCGGCGTGGGCGGCTGCGGCAGCTTCGAGCATTTCTTCGTCGCGAAAGAGCTTTGCCGCCGCCGACAGAGCGTGCACTGCTCCGGGGGGGTCCCCCGTCGCCTTGACAGCTCCTACGGTATACCTTGCGCGCGCATAGTATGGGTGTATGGGTCCATATCCTCGGGCAGATGCTGGCGCGCTAAGAGCCTACCCATATCACGCGCACTTGAGTGAAACAAACGAGGCATGCTGCGATCGGGGGGCACCTAATATTTTATGAGACTCCTCAGTTGAGTAGCTCCATAGGTCACCCAACAAACGCCTTTTCGAAACGTGTACTCTTAACATATTTGAGAAAATCCCGTGACCTGCGAAGTATGTATCGATTAGGTTTTGTATAAACAAACGATTGGCCATACTGTAGTCCCTCGGTTGAAATGCCTCATCAGTGCTGGTGAACCTTTAGCCAAAACGTGCGACCCTTGTCGTAGAACGGTTAAGGCATGAATATTTGCCTTGCAAGGACGAAAGTGTTCCCTCAGTCGTAGCACGCGTCGGACGACAATCGCCCTGGGGTTCGAGAGGATTACGTAGCTCGACATCTCGACGTAGGTGCACCACCAGCACTTACATGTACAAAGACCGTCCAAGAGGCAGCACTTGTTGTCCGCACAATGTTCGTCGGCCTCGCACGCTGATTTGAAGCATCGGAAAAAGGCGGACACACACAACGGGCAATGAAAAAAGCTAGCGAGTAGGGGTCAAGACACATTTGACCACGTTTGCGCGCGTCGGAAGACAGACAGTTGAATCGGGGAAATTGCCACAAACCAGTATCTAAGACCATGTTTCCTGCAGACTTTAGCGATTCCGACTACCATAGATGTGCCGCTATTGTTCTACAACTAATCTCTAATGCAATGGACACGGTGACCAAAACCAGCAAACTTAGCAACATTCGTTCCGCGGGCGTATCATGCCGTGTTGCAAAGGTGTGGCAGCCCACTCGAGGGTCTGCCCCCCGCATCCATGGATAGCCGAAAGCACATTATTCAAGATGTCGGGTGTGTTCGACGTAGATCAAGACATACGATACGGCATGTCGGGTGTGTCTTCACACGACACGCAATTCCTTTACGGATATATATACATACATATATATTATATTTACAGCAGACCCAACAGTCAAATATGGAAGGGCTTGATTTAAGGCTGCAGGTGTAGTTTCACCCCCAGCCTTCGCAGGCTATCATTTATTCGGGAAGAGTGGAACTCTGTGGGATTGCACATTGCGCCGGCTCATCGGGATGTGCTTCACATATTTTATTAAAATATACTATTAAAAAAAACGAGCACGTGGAGTGACCAAACCGTGTTTTGGCGCCTGGCACGAACTTCACAGGATTTGGCCCATGCTTGAGGTCTTCGGTAGACTACGCTCGTAGTTTACCCAATCGGAACCGTCGCGGGAGATCGTTTAGTCTATACGTACAT
This sequence comes from Macrocystis pyrifera, assembly GCA_031763025.1. Lineage (NCBI taxonomy): Eukaryota > Phaeophyceae > Laminariales > Laminariaceae > Macrocystis > Macrocystis pyrifera. The sequence goes on from JASSKH010000003.1 coordinate 3,995,575, forward strand.
GGAATTGGTCCTCAAATATATATGCCATCAACGATGCTATTCGAGGACGAAGGCTGTGAATCGCGCAGCACGCGCCATATATTGTCGGTCATCGCAAGGAACAGCGGGCAACATCATCTACTTGAAACAGCTCACGGAGACGAGAGACTCACCGCATCTGCCGGAATCGAGGCGGGAACCTGACACACATTCGCATCCATCGGTGGCTTTCTTGCCGGCTGTGACGGATCCCGCGGCCTTTTCTGAGATGTGGAGATAGTTCCGCCAAACAAGTATGGCACAGGGTTTCCCGGGCGGCAAGCGGTAGGTTCACGTTATATTAAAAATACCAATTCGCACAATAACCCAAGACCTTACGAACGATTTTCCACAGGAGAGGAGAGGACGTAGATACAGTCGTCAAGGTTAGAGTGGTGAACCGCTGGGAGATTTGTATAAAATATTAAGAAACGACTTTAGACCCAATATACCCGGGATAACAACCCATACCCGATAAACAAGTGCGTTGCGCATTTTGCGAGAGATACATGAGCGACGTAGGTGCTTCGTGTTTCGAAAGCACCACCTCAGCATCGCGTGTCGCTGGTAACATGCGCTTGATCGAAAGCTCTATCGGCGGGCAAATGGTACGATTTCACATCATTTAAGGGGACGTTCGCGTGCACGATGGGTATAGCGTCCTTCCAAATATTTATTTTGTATCTCGGTAGAAAACTCGAATTCCTCCACCGAAACTGGGATGTTTAGGTACTCGTCAAGTGACACCCACAACTGGCAGTACATGAAGGATCCAGCACTTACTAGAACATGTGCCATCCGCCATGCAGCATTGGCTGTCCGGGCAGTGGGCGTCGTCCTTGCAAACTAGCATTGAGAGGGGAAAACAAAACATGGCAGGTGTCAGGGGCCGAGGGCAAGCCGCAAGACGTGTTGCTGATCCATAGACGGATAACAATCAAGGCGAAGTGAGGGACAAATAGTAGCAAGAAAATCGCAGGGGTGAAGTATGCGTCAACGATGCCGGCATGCTCGAAATATCCTCGGCAATACACTTGATGGTTTGGCGACCCCAGGCGGTGATAATGCCATAGCCCCAGGAAATAAAATTTCGTTGTTGTCACGAAACGACGCTCCAATGACCTCAAACAAGGTTAACTGCGGCGGTTTCAGTTCGGTCAAACCCCGTCGATCGCGGGCGCTAAGCTCCGGCTATACCAGACGGTGGCATTTCGTCGACTCCAGACGGTGATACTCCGGTGATCCCACGTGACGACGCTCCAGCGACCCCAGCAGACGGTATTCCTCCAGCGGGCCCAGGCGCTACTCCGACTATCTCAGATGATGATACTTCAGCAATCGCAGGCGATGTTTCTCCAGTGGCCCCACGCGAAGACAATCTAGTTATGCCGCGAGATTACCTCCGGCGACCGCAAGGCGCTCGAACGATCCTAGGTGATGACTTGCGGCCATCCCAGGTAGTGAAAATCCGGCGATCTCACGCGCTGTCGTTTTGTAAATCTTCGTCTCGAAGATCGACAGTCCTAAGTCTTCCCCCGGTTGCTGGAGTGGGTCCAAAAACGTGTTTTTAAGAGCGCCATGGGCTCAGCGGTCCTGCGCGGGGTATTAGTTGGATTCTATCTCCTCCTGAGTGTTTCCCCAAGTGCAAATATTACAGTCGGCAATGGTGCTTTTGTGGGAAACTATGTTTCCCGCCCTTCCTGACAAACTACTCCGTGCAGCGGGGGTTCCTACGTCCCAATCTATTGCGCCGAATACAAGCGCTGACGTTCACCTACGAGGATGGTGGTGGGTATAGATGCTTCCGGTGCGTTTCGCGTGGCGTTTCGATGAACTTATATCGAAGACAGACATATGTCTTCGTTCAGGTAGCGAAACGATCCCTGTTTGGTCGAACCCCAACTTCGATGTAAACATTTCCCGGTGAACTGCAACAGGATTATTCAAGTATAACGATACGTACAAAGCACATATGATATTATGTGCCATACAACTCAGTTGTAAAGCTTGGGTACAATATGCTATTGCTGCATGTAGAGGTGCCTGCCTTCAAAATGTTCTCCTGGTGGAAGTCGGTCTTCCAGGTCAATGTCACCACATTCATTTCCTGTCGGTTGATACCGGAATATTTTTTAATATATACGTCCGTAAACCTTAATACGTTCACGCGGAAGCAACAGTGTGATAGCTACACGTTCCATCATCTTGAGACACCGTCGTCTGGTTGTGGAAACATTCCTTGCGACGCAAATATGTTGCCTGACACCTTCACCGAAATGTCCCATGTACTCTATGGCCCGCGGCGGACATGACACTACTGCTGAACATAAAATATAGAAATTCTTGCCGTCGTTTCCCGCTCTGAGAAGGAATGACTCATGCAAAGGCAATCAAAGACTTGTGTGCGTACGGACGATGGTGAGTGCCAGCTCTGAGTGGCTACTTGTCGCGCGGGGACTACGGCAAGGACATGGCCTGTCGCCCAGACCGGGAGTCAACACTTTCACCGACTCGGTACGCCCTACGCATTCGTTTAGGTACTTTGTAGGCAGGACGAAGGTGGGTTAAGCTACCTTCTGCACCTCAGGCAGAAGGCGATGGAGAGAGGAACACCACGCAGACGGCAGCGTGCGCTCAAAGGACACTATGGGACATTTTGTACATCAACACACGGCAGGCCTAGTCTCACCACACGATGACAGGCACTATGAGTTTTCGAAGCAGCACACACAACGGGTCTAAGCTATGAACAGAGAGCAATGCTACATGCTCTTTCGGGCACCGGGAGAGATACTGCGGACGTTTCGTTCGCTCGCCGTCGAAATACAACTCACCAAGGGCATGTATGCACCGACAAGCCATTTTACATGTACGATAAAGGCAGCGCCGTCACCCCACGTGCCAGTCTCATGTGCTGGGTTCCGAAACACATAGCCCAAACTTCATGCCGAGGATGTCAAGAACGCGCTCGAGAGCCAAACCCCAACCGAAATTTTGCCAGAGGGTCGAAACACCCGTCGGAAAACGGTGGCTTATTGGTTGAGCGCAGTTGTTGAATATTGATTACACAGGTGGAAACTGGTTTTGAGATATTCAGAGGGGGCCAAGCGTGCACGAATCCAGCCGACACAGCGTCCGTCATTTGTGGGTCGATTTTCAAGGGTTCATAGCAGCCGAGATTTCCAAGAACGATTCCTCGTTCATTTTGTGTTTGAATTCGTAAAGACTCTACGATGGATACCGGCAGCAATCAACAGCAAGTACAAGGGGAAGTTAGTTTTTGAATTGTCAGTGATTGGAGACGACTTACCGCATTTCTTGGTTGACAAGTTCAACTCGCCAGATATGCATTCGCATGAATCTGCCGCACGGTCGTCGCCAAAGACGGATGCCACGGGCCGATCTAATGCGGAGGAGGAAACGAGGCATACCAAAGGCACAACATACACAGCGGGTAAACAGGGATGCACGTGTTAAGAGACACGCCCTGTCAGCTGCTAAGCTACTCTGCAGCAAAGAACAGCGAAATCGTCGGCTTGTGCGTTTAAGAATCATTAAATATTCTCTTGCATAAATCCTGAAACACGGGCCTGGTTCGATTGTCTATACCGCTTGCAGCTTGCGCGAATCGAACACTCCTCTGTCGTCATAAAACGTGGTGCCCTGTTTTTTCTTCACCCTGCGTTTACTGCAGTTTCCTGTTGTGTACGCGTGAAAAAGCGGATATGCCGCCAATCCCTTCTACGTCTCAGCAATAGGACAAGGGAGCCCTCTTTAAGGGAAAACCTGGCCGGTACTCACTTGAGCAGAGGTTGTTCGACTTGCAGCAGGAGGGGGGCAAGCAGTCCGGGTTCAAGTCGTCGCAATCTAGTTGGGATTGTTGGGGATAGACGGGCAGGCAAAAGCAGTTGGTGAAAATGACGGGGTTTTAGCGGCAAAAAACACACTTGTTTCCACACTTGAACACGTCAAAACTTAGAAATATGGATCGGGTAAGACGCCATTACTGAGGCCCCTGTACCCACAAACGTAGACATAAGGGACCTTGACTGTCATAGCTGGGAACCGCTTCGGTTTAGCGAGTCAAACGCGATATGCATGTCTTCACTAATTATTTGTGACCCACGTTGAACACGAACGCAAAACATCGAAATACGTGGAAATGTGGACGTCTACGTGTAGGTCCGCCCTCCGACATTGGTTGATCGTTCACTGTAAGCACAGCATTCAAGATAACGAGCGTACTTGACGCTGATGGCTCACTGTAAGCACGGCATACATAACATGTCAGGTGTCTCGCACACGTCGTGCACTGCCTATATGGATGGAGCTGGTGCAAGAGGAAAACGCAGCAATGTTGGATACAACATTTCTATACGAATAGTTCGGCACCCAGCAATCGCTGTCCAACGTAATTTGCAGGGACGGGTTTGACTCTGTGATATTGAGCATCCAACCGGTGCCCTATGATGTTCTTTGCACATTTTGCTCGGCAGGGACAACTGCAGTTCAGTGGATCAAACCCGTGCTGTAGACTATATTCGTATTTCATGCGAGAGACACTACCTCCCAAGTACTCCCCGCTCTACGACCAGTCTTCACATACACGGCAAGTGCTCCGAGTCACAAACCCACAGCAAACGTATTCGACAGGAACCGTACTCTCTATCGCCTAGCATGCGGTAGAGGCAACCATGACAAGGGACAGTGGAGCACAACATATATTCTCAACGCCCCGCGGAGACGAGACGAGAACTCACCGCATCTTCCATCAGTGACACCCAGAGCGGTGCATTCGCATGCATCGTCGGCTTGTCTACCGGGAAGGACGGATTCCAGATCCCTGCCTGCATTATATGTGCGGTGGAGTCAAACAAGTTCGAGATTGGTTTCCCCGGGCGGTCGGGGTTCGGGTCAGGGGTAGGTTAGCGTAACAAATAAACTAGTGCCCACTTATTCAACCCATTACTGTTTTCCCCATGCTAGGATGCCGATGAAGACGGAGGAGTCAAGGCATCCAACGGCTGATCGCGACTCTTCATACTTGCAAGGCCCATCCATAGGACCGAGATCCTCTTGGAACGTTTTCCATACATAATGCCTCGCGCGCTTTACGACACGTACGTGACCGACATAAATCCTTCGCGTGTCGGGAACATCGCGTCAACAAATACTCGCTGGTCATATATCTAGTTCTGCAGTCATACGCGGCGCGCAACCGGCGCGAACCCACAAGATGTTGGCCGAAACGAATTGCGAATTACACAAGGTGCACTGGTGCAAGCTACGAGTTCGAACTGCACTGCTGCAATCGAGCTGGTTCGGCAGTCATAACCAGCGAACGGTGCAGCACTCACTCGAGCATGTACCGATCGCGGTGCAACATTTGTCTCCCGTGCAGTGGCTGTTGTCCGTGCAACCTAACATTTTTTTCAATCATAGGGGAGTATCCAACGGGCGGCGGGCCGGCAGGGTCAGAAGGTATGTAACGAAATGCGCGCTTGATAAATTGGCCCGTAACTCTGGGGGTGGGGCGGAAGTGGACGGTTTGTAGTAGCGACTCGAATATATATATATGTATATATATATGAAGTTAGACGGATCAACGATCGTCGGCGAGGTGTCAGGGTTGGACGGGACATGAAGGTAGGCGTCTGAACAAATTCAATGGGGGAAGGGGCTACATTAAACACATTTCATTCTACAAGGTATGCTGCGACAGCTTGCAACGGAGGCTTGGGCCAGGTGCATTTCCCTACTCCACGAACTGTTATAAGGCAATGAACGCTTCCGTTCGACTAAAAATACAAAGTTAGGCCATTGGGATACTGGAATTTTGTTGGTGGAAATATGGACCTCTGCATGGCATTAATTTGTGGCTTGTTACATTAATCAGGATCTCCCGTGTCCAGTTCTAGGAAGGGGTGGGCACAGTTGCTTTCATCCGGACGATGATGAGTGCTTGGGGGGAGGTCGACACAAACCAGGGGCTACGTCAAGGATGTGTAGTCGCAGCCGCTACTGTTGAACACAAACTTCGCAACAATGAATTCGCCACTTCGACACACTTTCCACGAGGTGTTTGGTAATTTTTAGAGAGGACGAAAGCGTGTTATGCGGACAGGAATAGGTGGATGTAAAAACACCGAGAAGTCAGTAGCGTGCGTACGATGGGCACTGTGGAGCATGACAGATGCCGACCAGGGCAGAAGTAGTTTCAACTCTTGCTTGCCCCGCAGCCGAAAGTGCGAGAAATAACCCTCGGCAGCCGGCGAGCAGCATGCCAAAAGAAAAAAGTGCATCTTATACATACACTTGTACATATTGGTCAATAATAATTTTCTTGTAGTCCTCTTTGTATACGAGTATAATTATTGCAGCCGCAAATTGACAAAGTGCAGCATGACTTTCAACGTCCATCACTCAGAAAAAGGTCCGGAAAGGAGAAGAAAACCAAGTTATGGTACATATCTAGCTATAGACCAGGCCAGGCTACACTGCATTAGACAATGTAATATGTGCCTACTGTAGACATGATTAGAAACATATTGACAGCCTGCACAATCGAACTGTCAATCATCTCAGTGGGGGCTTGGTGTCCTTGGTACACAGCCGTGTTTTCCGCACTGTTCGTTAGACCCGCCTATGCCCAATGAACACAGTGGCAAGCACTTCATGGACCACTGCTTACTCTCCGCCAAAGTGTGCTTGTAAGAATATGATCACGTGCTGCAGATACATACCCACATAGCACGTTCGATGTGGGTCACTGCGTATAACCATTGGGTGCACAACAATCCGACTTTGGGCATGTATCTCGCCGTCAATCGGTGGCGCGTATTTTGTAACGCCCGCGACGGTGTAAGCTCACCGCATCGTCCAGTATCGGTGAAGTACGTTTGTGAGACGCATTCGCATAGATCGTCTACTTTTGTGCCGCCATTCTTGGAGCCCTTGTTTCGCTCTGGTGCATGGGGGACGCAATATTAGGTGAACGGGCCAAGCGTGCGACAGGGAGGCGGGTGTTCAGACGTTAGTTACTCCGACCCGCGAGATACCCTGGCAAAGCTGGTTTTCTGTTCAGACCCTGCAGCCTTTGAGTATTGCCGCTCGTACCCTAGGTTAGTCGCCAACACTTGACTTGTGAAATCAACCTCACCTCTGAGATCGATCATTACACACTCGGGCGCGATGAAGTAAAATACGCAGTGGAATGGAGAGCAAGCACGCGATGGCGGGATATAGCAAGGATTCTGCTGCACGGTACCAATAATATACTTACATGTATTTTGGACAAACGTCAGCTGTGAAATTAATTGCTCGAAACACGTATTCGCGGGCTGTTGCTTCCGTGGCAGGTAGCTTCTAGTCTATGTTCTCGCGGGAAGGATAAGCTGTGTACTACATTTACGGTGATCCACGACGCTTGTAGCTTAGTATTCAAGAACGAAGGCCTGTCCAATCGACGCAACCACTCAATGCACTTCTTTTGTCAGGGATCAAAGTTCCACAACTTTGCGCGATCGTGCAAAACGCCACAGGCACGCGCAGTAGTTGAAGTGAGATCTACGATTACTATTGTTGTTCAAGCATTTCGTCGAAGCATCACGGATGGACGATGGGTCGTATACAATGTGCTTATTGCGTTGCACGCGACGATCGCTTGGCTTACTTGAGCATGTCTTGTTGGCCTGGCAGCATTTATTAGTGGCGCAATCGCTGTCGGTGACGCACGCTGCGAGGACAAAACAGAGTGCACGGTGACATTCCGGGCAAATTTGCGGACGGACAAAATATCATTGAAGGATTAGAGATCTATCAATAGTAGATGTACGCATGGTACATCGTCGGGGTGTGTGCTGGGGGAGATGTAACACCTAGTATTTTTTTTTACCCTCCACCGGATTGGTAAAACAAAGCTTAGACTCACTACTTTTCGGAGGGTCCTGCCTTGACGAGCTCTATGCATCAAACAAACCTTTTTTTGTTTTCTTAGAGAAAAGCTAAACATGCGCTCCGACGGCCACTCCTAAAGCCTGACCACGTCACGAAGCAAAAAATAGCTAAACACTATTGGTATTCCAGCGATATTTGGTGAATGGGCCTAGTGAGTCCCAGTGACAGTTGTTGACCGGAAATTGGTACCGCTGCCGTAGCATGTATCTTGGGTGTGCATATCGTCCGCTTGGAAGCAAAGCAGTCGTGTGTCGCATACTTCCGCAGGGATGCATCTACATTGTCGGAGGACCCATTCCTAGAGAGCTTCCCTACCCTACCCAAAGACTCTCTTCGAGAAGAATACAAGTGTAACCCAATCGACAATCTTACGAGGTACGAATGAACATGATACATAACAGTCCAACGGTACTGGGTAGTGCTTCGGTTGACAAGTCCCGCCAGATATAACATGGTGCCCGAATCATGGTCCTCCAATCGCATCCCGCGCCACGTATCCGCACGTTTGTATACCACAATGCGTTTTGCATGTGGGATGATAGTCTCACTCCTGCGGCATACACCTCGAGTACGTACCACATTATACTACATGCCCATCCCACCATGGCGTCGGTACGTTCGCACATTGGTAACCTACTCCGCGGCGAGGTGCCCCGGATAAGCAGCCCTATTGAACCTGAGCTTACTGGATGATCTTGGACACCGAGCATCATATTTAAAAAAGCAAAAACCTTTCCTCTTTACCTCGTGAATCCAGCCCAGGTGACGAGACTGTGCTATCCTATCCCCTCCCTAGCGCCTTACTTGAGCCGAATAAATAGCTTGGGTAGGGGTGGCAGGCTGGGCTTCTTCGCGAGGGGACGGTAAGTGGCCGCCAGGGGACCCTTAGGGGATCAGGAAGGGTCCCCTAGGGATTGGTTTTCATGCCGTGGGCGCAGGACTGGAAAGGCACAATACCAGTTTTCCAAAGGCTACAGGGCATGAGGCTAACGAGTAGCAACGGGATATCTGGCATTATTTCACACGTATCCAACGACGACAAATGCAAAAGTTTCTCTTTAACGAATACGTTAATACTTCAAGGCCAGGAGGCGATATACCTGGCCGTTCGTTTCAATAGACTCCAAACTAGTAGTTGTTTAGACTGTACTCCTCTCCCCAACACAAGCTGGCGGTTTGCTCCATTATAAATAGTTTTTACTCATCCACGCGTGTGTTACCGTAGGATGTTACCGTAGGATCGGCCACTCCCCTCCCTTTCTACGAGGAGCACAATCGACCACAATATCTCACCGTTATTTTTACACAATACTTGACACTGACGACACACCATATCTTTCACTTGGAGAAGGAAAACGACGACCTCAGTCGGGCGTGGTGGCACAAATAGCCGGATCCGCGGGCTTTGTAGCACGTACCTCGAAAGTATGACGACAGCAAAATATTTACCGAGACCCACACCCATTGCATTGTTGTTGTGCTGTACCTCAGGTACCTTATCCACGTCGAACTTTACTCCTCTAGGGTCCTCATTGAGGTCTGGTATCACTCTTGATACTAATGTTTCTACGAGCACCTACCGCTGCCCGCCTTTTGCGCCGACCCCGTGGGTAGAGTAGCAAGGAACACAAGGCCGACCACTAGCTGGAAGACAGCTTGGATCCGCATCGTGCTGATCACGGTTTCGGCGGAGGGTGGGGGCAAACATGAGAGCATATACGTGCGGGAGAGCAGGGAGCGATTAGGCAATCTGATGCTTGATATTGGTTGGTCACACTGTGGTTATCACAACAACCAGGACCAGGTAAGGAAAACATTCAACAAGTGACTCATGCCAGGTGACATACGGTTTACGAATACGCAACGAGGAGGAGGATACTATCGTCGAAAACGTCTACTTCGTGAGCCGGGCAGCGGTAGGTGTACCCGGTATGTAGAGCAGGTAAGTCAGTTCTAGATACCACCCCTCCTTTTCGATGCCACCCCCCCCGTACAAACTTTCGAAGGGGTCCGGGGGGGTTGGCTAATATCACTCTCTTGCTTCATAGCAGGAAACAGAGGTACCATGTACCATATCATATAAACACGTAAGAGAGACCAGTTATGTACACACAATTAACAGCAGATAGCACCCCTCACGATCTTGAGCAACATGTATGGATACGCGAATAGGCGCAGGACACAGTTATCGAGGGCCTGGGTGGGCGTACACAGGACATATACCAGGTGAGACATCTCTCTTTTTCGACTCCACCCCGCCGTGCAAAATACCGAAGGGTTGAGAGGGGTTTAACCAATGCCTTCATCGCGCATCATACCAGGTACCAGTACCACGTACCATATACTTATTGTAGTATGCGAGCCAGCGAAAAGAGGCCTGCATGCATAAAATAGCAGCAGATATCACCCGACCTCTTTCTATTTTACCGGGGAATCCGCCCGAGGTTTTGAAGGTTTTCTCCTAAACTCTCATGTGGGACAACACATCTCGTGTGAGAGCCATTAAGAGCAACCCAATTAAAAGGCTCGACATACGGTGGAGAGTTAAACGTGTTGCCGTCGACTATTGTTGTGCTTGTTAAGAAGACTGTCTTTTTGCGTCCTCCGTACTGCTATTCCTATGTTGTAGACGGAAGTTAGGCCGGAGAATCACTAGGGTAAATGAAACTATTAACGGAGCGATGAGCGGGATCATCCATGTTTTCTTGCCGTGGATCCTTTCATGTCGACGACGGTGGGTTCTCCAACTTTAGAGAGGAATGGTTCGGGTCTGAAAAGTATGTTGTAACTATAATAATATCGTTCTCTCTCTTCCGACGTACGCGGGATACTTTCTTCTAAAACTTACTGTGACCTTCGTATTCAAGACGGCGAATGGTGTTGAGACAAATACAGGTTTTTCACACCAAGCAACGCAGGCTGCCGTGGTACGAGATGGGCCAGGAATGGAATAGAAAGAAAGTATGCAAGACACACCGCTAGCATGGTGTCGTGCTCGTCACACAGGTCCTACCACACGCGCTACTGCACGGGAAGTGTGTTTTGTTTTGTGCGGCCATCTTGTAGTAATGCTGCTCGTGGTGGTCCCTTAGCCCTATTGCCGAGCGCACGTGTATCCTGCATGGATGCTGCTGCACATCTACGATAGGTGTACTACAGAACCAAGAACTCATGCATCCAAAGTATGCGCGATTCGCCACTGGAGCGGACAACACTCGCCACTAGTCCCCATAGACGCGAACTACGTTGGGGGTAATCTCTTACCATTGTTTGGTCGAAACATTTGGTGCTGAGCAGGGTCCTCAAAATAAGGAACTACCCGGTAATTATCCGGTAACATGTCGTGTTTATTTTCCACAATAGTTTTCGATGTCACCTACTGTGGGTCATGAGATGTTTCACGGGGTTAAGCCTACATATTATAGTTGGTCGTTTGGTATGGCACGGAGGTATTCAAGCGAAGAGCTTCAGATTATTGCACGTGTGTGTTCTTCACATTCAATCTTTCTTTCTACCCGTCGACATCCCGCGCAACCAGTGTCTGTGCTGATTCTTCAATCTTACAGACAAGCCCTGTGATCACAACCAAACGTCACAGAGATACTATTAATACCTAATGTTGCTATACAATAACCAGAGCATACGATGCATTGCCATGTCATCGTAGTCGACACGACAGAAACGACATACGCATTCTATGAAATAGATAAAACGACAGAAACCAACCAAAGAAACCGAAATAGATAATAGCACGAGACAAAACGAAAAAAGTGTCAACCCCCCCAATGGGGAAGGTAGAACACAATACAGAACGAGCTAAACCCTGTCAGCCGTGTCCGTCCTGCCTTTGTAAACCTTGTCACGCCCCCGGAGAGGATGCGTCGGACAAAACCACCGAAGAAATCGGAAAGAGAACGTCTGTTTATACATCTGGCTTAGTGCTGAGATGACGCGCGGTGGGGCGAGGGTTGTCTGGTCTGGTGTTTGTAGAGTCATTACCTGTATTATGTTCCGTTACGGTGAGACCTGCTGCTCCGAAGACAGTCACGATGACTGTCATCGTTTTAGCGAGTCCGCCAGCCTTCTTCGAGACAGTTCCTGCGTCATCAGCATATACTATGCCCCATACAACCTTTCGCAAGCGCGCCAACGGCTCCTGTTCCTCTGTTCCGACTACTCCAGCATTGTTAAGTTGAGTTAGACCTCTCACGATGGCGTCATCTTTGCTGAATCGTAGCGGTACGAAATGTAATGCATCTGCGACGAACGGGTTGGACCGTAACGGCGACAACACGCAGCCTTGATGCATCCCCCGCGCGACATATAATTTAACCCTCACCCGTACGCCCGCTCGCCCGCATGCCTTCGCGGAAATTGCGGATAATTGTGAGCATCTAGGTCGGTACGTCAGAGCGAATGAGTACCTCCCACAGCAGCTCTTGGTAGACAGAGTCGTGCGCTTTCTGCGGATCGATGAAGCACATGTACAGGGGGATTTTCCCATGTCGTCCGAGTTCTTGTAGCCGGCCCACGATGAACAGTATATCGATCGTTTATCGTGCGAGGTGGAAGCTACACTGTTCCTGCGGGAATATTTCCTCGATTTCGCAGTACCTGCTAAGGCGGGACACGGCGATGTTCCAAAACACTTACCTTCGTGGACGACAAGCGAAATCCCTCTGTAGTTGTTTCAAGCAGTCCCGTCGTTCGTTTTGTGAAGGACCTTGATTATCGCATGTTTCTGTTGCTGGGGGACTTCTCCTGTTGCGCAACCGTTTACAAGGACTTTACGAAAATACTGGGAGAATGAGGGTTGGCCGAGGTTCAGGAGGTCGGCCGGGAGACCATCCGGCCCAACGACGTTCCAATTTGGCATGCCCTTCAGGTGCTTGCGTCATCTCGTCCATGGATGGTTCATATCCGAGCGACAGTTTAAGCGATCGCTGTGGCAAGCGGTGTAAGATCGTGGAATCGAGTTAATCGACTTCAAAGTCACGATTTCGGGGTAGAACCCTGGCCATCGTTCACGACCGTGCACCTTATCCCGCAACAGCGTGGCGTACTCTTCCCTATTGAAGTGCTCACTGTATTTGGTCCCTTCCAATCCCATCGTATTCTTCAAGCGCTTGTACAATCTTCTCTGGTTGATATTCGCTAGGAATCGTTCGGTTTCGACGAAGTAGTCTTCAAAATACATGCACGTTTGCGCAATCACCCCCTGCGGGTTCGTACACGCCAGTGTGTTGTTTTCCACGCAGTTCTAACCCGGGGTTGGGCACGCAACAGTTGCTGCGCATCACCTCTCGTTGTCAGTGCTATTTTGAATGAGGCCAAAGGTTTCGGCAGATTCAGACCATCCATGTCTACGGTAGGCGACGTGGAGGGGGTATTATACCTTATTTCGACCGCATCAATAATTTAACCGCAGTGAAAAACCCCTACCATACCAGACGTGTCACGGAGGTGAACGAGTTGGCTGAGAGCGGAAACGTGTGACCCCCACCGTAGCCAGCTTCAAATGTACCGATACACAGCTGGTGCCAATGAAATGATATGGATGGGTTTTTTTAGCAATGTCATTGTTGGGCTGATGCCCATATTTCAGAGTTTTTTCTCGCATGAGGAGGTCGCTATTTCACCCGAAACATGACTTCGACGAAGTGTGTTATAGTAACCCCGTCCAACACTACTTGCGCGGGCTTGTCCTGAATCAGACATGCGTTCGAAATTTCTCGTAAAAATAGTGGTGAAAATGGTTGTGAGAACACTCGTGAAAATTTGATGCAACCGGCAGTAGCTCACCGGAGGAGCTCAATCGGCACATCGAGCAAAAAGTGATACCCCTACCATTGGACTGCTCGGAAGTTTCAAGGAGTACCAAACAATACTGCGTGCATAGTTGATTGGATTGTCGTCCAGCGACGTCTTCACGTGTACCCCCTTGTAGTCGCCGGTAATATTGTACACACAGTATATAGTTACTCGAACGTTTGGGTAGAAGTTTTCTTCTCTGCATGACTTTCTTGATGCTTATTTGTGACTCTCGTCGTGACTGGGCTTCATTTTTGATGGCTACCTTTAGTGCCACCCTAGGGGCAGGACTTTTGCCCGTATTGACGAAGTTTGTTCCTTAGGGCTCTAATTATAACTGCTCTAATTATAACTGAGACTCGTGCTTATCGGGTAAACTCTGGTGCCGCCACATGGGCGATGATGGTGTTCCGAAACAACCTTTCAGTACCCTCATGGCCATAGGAAATTTCATTTATCTAAAGTAATAATTAGAACGGACACTGGTGTCGTCGGGTTCAGTCAATGGTTAAATGTGAAGACAGCACAGAAACGTAGTGCAGTAGTCGCATAGCCAAGTAACGTCCGAAATTATGAAAATCTGACCGTGTAACTCACGGGTCCTGTCGTGTTAGGCACCGTAGACTTCCGCGAAATGAATGGCGGTTGTTCGACCCGTCTGTTTTTTGCAGCAAGAATTACATTCCTGATAAAATTCATGCTTGCATGCAGCGGCCGCCGTGAGGTCGTTGCTGATATTGTATCGATGCCATACGCCGTCATCAGTCCAGCGTGTCTGCGTACAACGACGCGCTACGTACATTGATTAACCAATGGCATCGTCACTGTGTACGACGGAAAAAATATCTGTATGGAAGATTTTACAATTTTCACTCAAAGGGTTCTTGATTGTTAGCCTTCTCCGTCGTAATCGCTCTCACCACAGAACGAACAAATACGTTACAGCGGGTTGTATACTATATCTACGTGGGGATATGGGTGGGTGGAATGTATGTATTGTTGTCTTGAACTACCGTTGATACCGTAGCTGTACATTGCTAGTTGCGTTTTTCCAGGAGGCGATGTGGGTCGTCCTTGGCGAAGGTAGACCGCATCTGAAGCGACGCGGTTAACACCCATGACACCATCACGCCACTTGAGGCATGCACATAATAAATGCGGAGTCTTTGTCTACACTGACAGACGATCTGGACACACCAAGCACGAGAAACCTGGTGGCAACAACTGTTATTAATAGCGACCATGCACAAGGTACCTGGATTATGCAGGGACCAGAGTGTGGTGCAATATGGTCAGAGACCACTGCCATACGACTAGCGGATTGCCATGGCACTTTCACCAACTGCTATGGCACCGATCTCACTAAGCAGGCATCAGGGCCGGGTTGGCGGTACGGTTAGGGCTATAGCCAGCCTTACGGTGTTGGGGTGCTGTCGGGGTTGTGGGTTGGGGCCACGCGTAGGGCATTGCCACGGGGTTTCATAGCGCGGTCATGGAAATGCCATGGCGCTACCACTGCCATGAAAACGGCAAACAGTGTATAGGAAGAGTTGTCAAGGGTTCGTCGATGGCTATACCTAGTTGCGCATATCGTATCGCACTGTCGGGGTAAACCAACAGGAAAAGGCAGGCACACCAGCCCGCACACACAGAGAAAGGGGTCTGTCTTCATCGTCTTTTTCGTGAAAGCTTGTGCGATTTAGTTCAGGCGCAGCTCGTCGCTGGCTTTGTCGCTTCAAGAGGCGAACCAGCTGTGGCCCGGGGACGGAACCACGATAACGAACAATCACCACACCACCAGAAGAAGCCATAGTCTGTTACAGTAGACACGACAAGGACGCGTCGTATCTACGGTTCTAAATACTACTTCGACACCAGCTAATAAATCTGATCCTTCTACGCGAGTCTAGTACACGCGTATCTACAATACACCCAACTGATCCTAGAACAGTATGGATAGTAACATGGTGGGACAATCATATATGAAGCGGGTAGAACAAATCGATGCAGATCCGCACACTCACCAGAACAAGCGGTCGCTGCTTGGCAGTCGAGCGACGGTGCGGACGTTCCGGGGTTGTCAACAAACCGCGACGGTGACGATCGTAGTTATAATGCCGCGGTGTGGGTCGGTGCGTAGATTTTGAGCTGAACGATGCTTGAAGCAACAGGGAGTCCTGGAGGGTTGATATACCCTCCGAAAACGCCTCCTCGCAGTAGAGCTCCAACTCGGTAATGAAATAAGCTATCACTCGCATTCGTTTTAAATAAGAAGAGTTAGGAAGGGCGGGGTAAGCCCTGAAGGACCATCGCTATTCAAACCGAGCTAATAAATCGCACGTGCATGCGGGCACACGACCCCATGGGGCAGCTCTAACACGTGTTCACTCCCAGAAACGCACCAGACACGGTCTTGACAGTCGCATGTATTCGCACAAACAAGCCCTGAAAAAACGATAGGATAACGTTTATTTTGTAGAGTACATGAACAGCTGGGAGAGTTTCACTCAAAACAACACCACATAATGTATCAACGGCGTCGTGTTTCACGCAGAGATCGAGCTGTGCCTGGCATGCCTACTTACTGTAGTGCAAAGAGTAGTCTAGACTGCACCCGGACAATGCACATCGATTGTCCAGCTCTGTGTCATTTCTTACAGCTTTCAACATCAAGAATTTCTGAAGTCTTTTTTATAAATTCGATTACATGACGAAACCTCGGAAGCTACCAGCCCTGGAAAATTCTGGTACACACCATACACGCGTTCGGCATGTTGCTTGTAGGAAGTTGCTCCTACTGCACTGCTGTACTAGCGTGACCGTCGGCACGAGTTCACGCAACGAACTCGTTCTGCTTGGTCATCAAAATACCGGTAGAGGCGTTTTTTACGATAGACGTTCACCCGAATTTTTCTGAGGCACCCCAAGGTATAATAGTGCGGAATTCAACGTGGACAAACATATGCATATGGCTGATTAACGCTTGGAATGTGTGGGCCGCTTACCGTCAATAATTCAGATACCCCCACGAGCTGTGTGTGGTACTGTTCCTCCGACAACGTGCGCCCGGTGAGAACGCCCTGGTTGCTCAGAAAAGCGTTTCCCCCCAAAATGTGATATTACGGGCGAACGTACTAAATAGAACCTACGGCACACACAAAAACCATCATTTCCCCCTATTTTCACTAACAATGGTTGCTCCTATTTATTATGGTCCCCCGTAATGCCTCTATCAACATAGAACGCCGCGGCAGAGTTAACAATAAAGCTACTGCAGTACTGTTGTACAAGCATGTACGAGGTACACGCAGTCTGCAGCATCATATACGCACGACGTATAGCTCACCAAACTTGCGCGAAGCTAGAGATTACATCATCAGTCGGTCTAGTTTACTATATACAAGGTCCATGGACAGGCCCCGTTGCCTGCTTGGTCGGTGGCCGAGCCGGTACATCATATACCGATCCCCCGTTGACAGCGTTAATGTATATCCCGAACGCGCAAAGCCAACAATACTAACAGCAGTATATACGATGAAGTACAACACATTTGGCGGCTGAAATACAAGCGCGCCCAACGCATCATCAGTCAGGCCGCTTGAAAAAAAAATCTCAACCACCCACTTTGTAGAACTCGCAGCGTTCTTGTAATAATTGCATAACATTTATAGGGTGCTGACGAGTATCCGTAGACTCCACGTTCAGAGGGAATCGCCATCGAACAACCGGCAGAGGAAGTTAATCTAGGATAACACGAGGAAGATATTTCAAAAATATGTGTGCTGAAACGCTGAAACCGCTTCATGTGTGTCGTGTGCAACTATGCGCTTGTACGTAGGTACTTTTTTCCTTTCGAGTTTCAGTCTAATTATGTGTTCAACTATATCGCTTTTTCGTAAAATGTTGTTTCGCAAGCATTTGTGCCGCTTGAAAACAGAATACTTGACAAATTATATTGGATCGTATGATACGATCGCACGACACTCGGGTAAGATGATACTCCTTTTGCAGTAGCAATTCCATAAGACAATTCCACTCACCACCGGGACAACCTTTTCATGAAAGTGTCGAACTTCACTACTAATAATATGCGGTACACCGGCGAACAGCAGGGCAGTTATTGTCGTTGACGATGCTCTAACATGGTACAACTTCAGAATTCTGCAGAAAAACGAACTAAAGCATCTTCAAGCGAACCGTTTGAAACACCGTCCATGTCTAGGGAACAATCACACCATAATCTTCGAACGCCAACTCTGCTACTGTGTTTTTGGCGGACATGCTGCAACATGCACATGCTTAAATGATTCGCGCCCCATATATATGTAAAATATAACCTGATCTTCAATACGAGGTATGTACACGTATACCCTCGCCTTCGAGGCTGTTACTCTAGGTGCAAACAAGAGTAGTAGGTATGTTCGTGCATTCTAAGTAGTACTGTCCGCACACGGGTGAGATGCGAGTGCCAGACGTACAAATCATTCTCTCGTACCATATATAATGACAGTCGGAGTGCGAGTAACACCAAAAACTGATGTCAACCCGTCGGTAGTAGCCTACACTATTAATAGGAAATCTAGCGGAACTGTACCGGTACATGCTGACTATATCTATATGATGTTCTTGAATCATGCTTCACAGTAGCAGTAGTACAGTAATGGCAGTGATACTGGAGCAGCAGTTGTACACGAATCCAAGGTGCGCATCTGTGAGCTCTTGATAACCTCCACAAGCAACGCTCAGTATATAAGCACCCAATCCACTTCTGCCACAAATTATGATCATTGGTTCGGTAGCATGACATTGAGGCCATTTACGAGCCCCGAGCGACTCCACGTACAAGGTAAAGCATCAAGTACGGGTCACTGGTACGAGGGTCTTGTTTACTGAGTACATGCTTTCACTCCCAATATCGTGCTGCTAGTGATATTGTTGTAACATGCATTCGCACAAACGTTTCATGCATGAACGAAACGATAAATGAATCGAGTAGATCGGCAGCTAGGACTGATTCACTCAAACGAAATGTCACAGGAATGAAAGGCTTCCCCCCTCCTACTGAAGTCCCAACGTTACCTCGCCGTGTAACCCGTACGACTGCATACTCCTTCACACAAAGCGTCCACCGGATTTTTTGGAAAGCGGCGATGGTGCAAAAAGCCGAGCGACGTCGGAATACTATTACGGGGGACCGTAGTAAACAGGATCACACAAAAACCTATATATTTCCCTACTTTTACTACCAATATTTGGTCCTATTTACTATGGTCCCCCGCAATATACTACTGTATACCAATCCTACGACAGAAATGACTGATCAAGGCGACAACAACCCCGCAACAATCAAACGGCGCACGAAGATACGATGAGACCAGCGAGTCAGACGGCCAGACTATCCGAGTACCGGCAGCGGCTGTGTCCCTGTCTGTGCTGTCTCTGTATTCCCCTGCCCTTTCTACTCTACCGTATCCGCACACTACACCGTTCTCTTAAATGACATCCACACTCCCAGTGTTTATCCTGATTTTACATCGTAGATCTATAATTTTTACGTGATATGACGGAATCATACAGTGGTCGCCCGGTGGTAGGCTACGGTCAATCTGGCGTCCAGGCCCAATGTCTTACCCTTTTCCGACCTTGGTGTATCCCCATTGTTCACCAGGTAGGATTTTGAGTCCGTCCCATCGCTGAGCAATCAATTTTTTCTCGCTGTTCGTGCCAATCTACGTCTATTTTTCCTGATGTTTTACTTTTCTGAACTGCCGGCGCCCACTGTATATTTTATAAATTTTGAAATACGTCAGCTGTGAGTTCGACCGATTAAATAGTTGATACTCAACTTTGCAAGCTGCGTAATACGCCTCGTCTATATTCCATGTTTACCGAATTTTTACAAGTATTGTGATAAATCGAACGCGCGTATTCTATATGTGATTCCTTGTCGAAGATATGGGCCAGCGGCTCCCCTGGATGCTGTCCGGGTCAACAGTAAACATAATACCACGTACTGGAATGATTTGCTAGTACGTCAATGGCCCATTCGACTGCGTCAATGGTTCCCCTAAATCACGAAGCCCAGCCATGATGAGAGTCACAAGGAGCACGAACTCTAAATACCGTAATTACGACAGTCATTGCACACGGGGCAGCACCACAGGTGTGACCTGGAGGTTTTTAGCCCGGTCAGTATGACAGTCACACGGAACACGACGAACATGACGCATAAAACACAAACGAGCCTCCCAAACTATTACAGGGATGTATAAAGCTGTCGCAGGGCGTGTAGATGGAATGTATGCCACGCACATACGAGTTGTGCTGGCCGGTTTTGAAGTGTGTACACAGCACTAAAAATGACACTCTTTTTCTTGATCGTGCCTCGTTCCAGCAGTGTCTTGATGGGGACCAATGGAACCCCTCGTTGCAAGTGGGGGATGTCATCTTACAGTAGTACCGTGGATAGTCTTTTCTGTCCTGAGTGTGTTTTCAATCGTGATTTCATCCCTTCCGCGACATTATTCATACACGCCTGACACTAACTGCCTTATTCCCATCGATTAATCTGAACACTCTCGTTCAATACCATTTGGCCAGAACGTCGGTCTACTTACCTACATGTGAGGAATTGGAGGACCACAACAAACATCGAGGAAAACCACACGACAAAATATGTGGCACGCCTAATATACCAGCTTGCGGGAATTGTTACGCTCTGTAAAATTGCAAGTGTGCATGCCCTGACCATCTCGCAGTCTGCTGGTATTATGTTGCATTAGAGGACAGAACACAGAGGGAGTGGAGCCTTGGATGCTCCCACCCCACAATAATTTTTTCATGATGACGCATGTGAAGGCGTATGCAATTTTCGAATGAATGAAGAGTCCGTAATTGCTGGAACGATTCAAAACAGCAACAGATACCTCAAATAATGAAATTCGTTCTGTTAATAGTTCATTACGGAGGCGTCGTTACGGGTTTTCACAGGTGAATTGCCGCGGATTAGTAAAAAAAAACACACATATTGTGGGTCAATAGTATAACACCAAACTGATATTCAAACCCATCTCTGGACTCGAGTAGCGAGGGACTAAGTCACATCGTCTGTGTTGATCTTCACATTGAACCGGTGTTGTACCCAACTACGGCACATCATAACACTCACAGTGTGTGTCCTGATTTTGCAGCCTACAAACTGTAGAAGGCTGCAAATTATGTAGTCACGTGGTGTGAGGCAGATAACACAGAAAACAATCGCAACTGAATCAAGGAAAGGAAAGTGAAGCGCCAACCGCGGGTACGAGAACACAACAAAACGCCAGACCAGACCACATTGTCAATTACAAAACACAAGAACACAAAAACACATGCACAGCGGCAGAGTAACTAGTAAAGCATTAGCCGCCATGCGGGCCAGCTCCAGACTAATTGCGTCGAAATATGCCCACGAAATAACGCAAGCGCACTCCCATCTGTACCCACCGCCCTGGTCGAAATGACATATGGAAACAATACAGCGATGCACGAGACAAAAGGTGCACATATAAACGGACAGCGAGACACAGCGAACACTCTACCCGCATCACGCCACGAAGAGGCTTTCGGGGCAAGAGCTAAATAGCCTCACTATCGTATATCTTCCTCACAACGCCAAAAGCCGAACCCGGAACATGTTTCTAGAGAAGATGCGTCCAGTCGTTTAGCTAGGCAGGTAAAGGGAGCAGCGGGCTAAGGAAGGGCCTGTGGCTATCACTCGTACGGAGACACGAGTATATCCCGGTCGGTGGCCTACGGCAAGGTGTGCCGTTTGTTGTTATCATGTCTCATCGCAAGAGGGAGCAACGTGTTGAGAGGGGCCTGCGACGATTGATGATACTGCCTCCACGTAGGTGCCATATGTATGGCAAGGTGTGTTGTTTGTTGCTCCCCTGTATCCTTTTCGCTGTTTTTGGCTTTTGGCGGCTGCACTGCCTTAGCCGCAGCATTATGGTGCGTTCGCGTGCTCGCAGTACTCGGGCTTCATGTATTCCAGACTCGCCCTATCTCGAGGTTCTGTACGGCGAATACTGTCATACTCACGGTATTTCGGGGTTCAATACTGTCCGTGAGATGCTGCTGCTGTACGTCAGGTGTTTTAGAGTTATGTAACGGGTACTCCAGGTATTGCATTATTTCGTCCGTTGGTACTGCGAGTACTGTGAGTACTCGAAGTACCTCAAAATGCGTAGTGTAGACGGAGTAAGGGGTAGACTTGGACCATCTGTTCACTGTTTTGATAAATTCAATACCTGGTACACCTTGGTGCAGGAAGCATTGACGGATAGTCCCACGAGTGGGAAACATCCTTTCGAGAAATATACTAGAAGTACTCGAGGTGTGTGTGGTTTCAATACTCCTGATATCTCGGTTGTTTGTACTGCGGGTACTGCTTGTGCTCGGGGTTCTGGACTGCTCACACTCCCAGTGCTCGCATTATTTAGGCTACGCGTACTGCTATACTCTCAGTGCTCGGAGTACGTAGTCGGAGTACGAAGTATACTGGGAGCATATGTGTAACAATGGCAACCTAACCAGAGCTTCTGTGTGTTCTGTAAGACTTCGGTACCGTACCCGTAGCTTCTGTGAGTTCATGTGGCTTCCACGCCCGCTACCCGGAAATCTGTGAGTTTCGTATGGCTTCCATTTCCGTACCCAGAACCTCTGTAAGTTCTAACGCGCATGCAGCAATAGCCCGAGGTAAGGGTTCAACATTCGTATAGTTCTGTGAGTTAAGCACGACATTTCATGCCCGTGCCTGGAACTTCTGTGACTTGTGTAAGAGACACCACAGTAGTAGAATGATCGTACCCGGAAATCTATGAGTTCTGTACGACTTTCATATTCGTGCCCTAAACGCAAAAAAAAAACGCTACGGAACATAATAACCTGGCAAATCGCGAATATACACAAATATCAGGTACACAGCACTGTAGTACCATACGGCAGCAGCAGTGCACTATTACAGTTTACGAGCAGTTGTCAAGAATATCTCTGTCGGATCTCGCATCGCGCGCGCGGCTGTAGTCACCCACCCATGTATCCACGTTCCCACCCACCCACCCACCCACCCACCCACCAATTCACGCAACCGTAAAACTCTTGGGGCCGAGCGGGCGATCAGATGTCAAACACGAGGGACTGGGCGCGCTCCGGAGGCAGCAACTTATTTTTCTGATGCGCACAGCGATCCCAAGCGCCGGACGGTTACTCCATTCCAGCGAACCCTGGCTGAGCGAACTGCGGAGGCAGCGTGCGTGCTGCTTAGGTGTCCTGTGGCCGGCCTTTACTTCTGCATGGTGTGCACGCCCGTGTCGCAATGCCCGCCGGGGTACGGGTTCAGTTATCTTGTTCCCACCAGAAACTTCTGTGAGTAGTGTACGACACTTTTTCCTGCACCCGAAACTTCCTTCAGTTGTGCAAGACTCCCATGCCCATACGTACCCGGAACTTCGGTGACTTCTGTAAATATAATCTTTCAAATCGTACCGCAAATCATCAAACCCTACAACTATTCACCTCGCAAATGTACATGCCAGGTATACACCAGTAGTAGCACTATGCAGCAGTAGGAGCAGTGCAAAAATTCACGCGCAGTTGTCAAGTGGACCTCTGTCGTACCTAGCGTCTCGCACCTGTACACACCAACCAACCCACCCACGCAATCAATCATCTACCTGCTCATGCACACAGCAACCTACCCACCCTCCCACCACAATGCACGTGAATACCACAGTTTGCACATCAATAAATGGCAGTGTAGTAGGCGAGTACGTTAGGCATGTTGTTCTATATTGCTGGGATGATCATTATATTTGTATTATCCACCGCCATCGCGGGGGCCGTCGCGCAGTTGTTCGGTGGTGCCAGAGCATAGAACAATACCTAGTAGTCTATAGCAGCAGCACTGCAACCAGTAAATACCTGAAAAAACTACAAGCTGTCCTTGTCAACAAACTTTCTTTTTGACCCTTCCCACTGCACAGCAGATCATTTCTGCGAGCGTAGGGTAGGCCGTTTTTCATCTTGACCTATTATTCCTGTCGAACAGAGCACCAGCAAAATGGCCGACAGAGCACTATTTCTCCTGTCATAAAATGTTTTTTTGGCTCGGATTGTTTCGTGCGATAAATTGCACTATTTCACCTTTATTTCTTTTGGTAGAGTAGGCCGTTCTTCATCTTGATCAGTGTATACCATTACATCTCGATTCTCGGAGCCTGTCAGCCCCTCTGTGTGTGCTCTGGACGTCAATCCGTGATTTCTATCCGTCGACATCCAGCACACTCAGTGTACATCCGATTCTTCGAGTAAAATAGAGATACAAGCTCTATGGTCACAAAGCTACGACACGAACATACCACACTGCTTGTAACGCAGTAAGCAGAGTACATAGTGCAATACCAGGTCATTGTACAGGATGCGACAGACACGGTACGGTTCTTCCATTACGAGGGACCATAGTAAATAGGACCAAATATTGGGTGTAAAAACGGGGAAATATATAGGTGTTGGTCTGTATCGTAGGTCCTACTTACTATGATCCCCCGTAGTAGCATGTCTCGAAAGAGAAATAAACGCCATGCACGTATCTCTTGTCGTCCCCAACTCGGCCATCACATCACATGTCCGTTTCTTCTCTCGCCCTCCTGGCCGTATCTCAGATCAGGGGTCGCACGGTAGATTATCCTCCTCCCTTTTCCACTACGTGTCGTGTCCTGCCTTTTTCTCGCGAGAAGACTTGAGTGCTTATTTATTCTCCCGTCGACTCGCGTTGAAACGCACCCAACCACGCCATGCGCTCTCGGAAGTCGCTTTTTTTGTTTGATGCTCTTTCTTAGCTCGTTGATTCGCGTCGAATAGCGCCTACCAACGCTATGCGCATTGAACATTTATTCGGTTTGTTTTGTTTGTCTCACCACAGTGGGACTTCTCTCTCTCCCGTTGGTCGTAACTCAGATCCGAGGTCACACAGCAGGCTCTTCCCCCCCCCCCCACCTGCCATTACGGTTTGTGCCTTTAGTATCGTGCGAAGACTTCAGGCCTTTCCTACCCGGTCGACTCGCGGCGAAATGCGCATAACCAATACCCACGCTGTTGACTATCAACATGCTACCTGGTAGTTGTTTGTTGCTCTTGGCAAATCTATTTCAAAATATACATAAAAATCCCACGTATCAGCCTTACTTACAGTAGTAGCATTCGAGGTCACATCAAACAATTTTCTGCTCGTGGACGTCCAGCAGACCCAGCATCCCTGCCGAGTTCTGACCCTACACATAGAGAGAGATACGAGCCCTGTGGATAAAATGTCATGAAAATGAGAAAACACATAGTAGTCCAGTATCAGAGTAGATTATTCAAAGCCATGTAAAATCGTAATGGATACGACAGACACAGCATACACATGCAAGACAATACCACGACGCAGAGATACTGCGTCGCATGCAGTAAGCCGAATAGACAATGCGATGCCATGATCATCATACTGGATACGTAGGCATGCTAACAATCCAGATACGTTGAGCGCCGAAAGACAGGAAAACGAGAAAACTAAATACTTCCATCCCAATTAGTATACTCTGCCGTAAGTATAAAATTTAATATAACAGTGTTGCTTTTAGACCGCTCAAAAATATCAACCGAGAAGACTTACATCATCCGGCGAAGAGCAAGCTTTCGGGGAAAGCTGTTTTGCATCGGTGATGCACTCGACGTAGTTGGCCCCGGCGCGGAGTTTTCAGTGTGCTGCTGGCTCGCAACTTCGAGTTCCCGAAAAAACCTTGTGAGTCGATTGTAGCTGCCTACGGCTGCTGTCTGGCGCACCCCTCGCCCTTACACAATCCATCAGGAGCGTCTCTTAATCTGGAGGCGCCCGGGAGAAGCTGCATGAAGCTGTCCGCGAGTGACATATAAATATTCAATCCGAGGTTGATTTTGTGTCTTTTTGCGCGCCCCGATCCCGACCATTTAGGACCACTGCAGCACCTCTAAGGTGTAGGCCTCTGTAGAGACAGCGCGTGAGGTCAATTTGAAGATGACCAGCAGTAATGCAATTTTCTTGATACACGTCCGGTGTTTGCAGGCATTAACCGGACGAGCAGCACTTTGGGGCCGTTTCGCGCCAAATGGTGGCAATGTACGTCCCGCTCTCGGTTTCAATGTAAATGCAACGTTATGAATTTCAATCAGAACGCAGACAGTTTACGTCTCAACAAAGCGTTGTAGTGGGAATGTAGAGCCCTGTACGGGAGCCCTTTCGGGCTCCAGGCCTGGGATTTGAAAGGTTGACATAGGTCGGTGGATGTAGGGAACCCATTTTTCCGAGCGAGTTTACCTATCAGAGGGGCGGCAAAGCAACAAACTTTACATACGTATGAGCAATGTTTCCCGACCAATTTCGTTTGCCAATGCTCTTGGGATCGCTTTCTTTTGCGAGGGTCCGTCAGTCGCAAAAACCTTGTACACGTACCAGGCAGCAGGATTGCTACACAGCAGGAGTAGCGCAGCAGGTCACGAGTAGTCGTCATACATAGCTCAGTCGGACCTCGCAACACGCACTTGTACACACCAACCTACCCGCCCACCCACTCGCCTATCTACCTGCCCATGCACCCAACAATCCACTCACCCACCCACCTGCCTACCCACCGTCCTACCACGTACATCAGTACCACGGTATGTACAGCAGCGGTAGAGTGTAGTGGGTCAGTGCGTTCGGTATCTAGCTCTATGGTGCTGGGATTTCCATATTGTTTTGCCCCACCCATTAAATCTGTCATCCATATGCAAGTTCGCCTCACAAGCGGTTCTTAGTAAGATGCAGCTCACCCTTCATGCGTCTCGCCGGACACCTCACGGCACTTCGCGCTTGGTGCGAGCAATGTCCGCCTCGTCGGTGAAAACCCGACATGCTCGGTCCCGGCATTGTAGGGATGCGAAGGTATGTGGTCGTACGACTACGGCCATGCATGAAATCGAGTACATCTCTCCTATCGAGTACACCCCCCCCGGGGGGCAAGCAACCCGTCCCCGTTACATAGCAATCGAATGGCTATCGCGCTGCATATAATCCAATGATAATGCTGTATAGCAATCGGATGGTAATCGTTTGCGATATCTGTTTTGTCTCAGGCGTCAAACATTCGAGGCTGAGCGGGAGGCGTAGACAGTGAGACGACCAACAGCAGAGGGCTGCAAAGTGATGGTAGCGGTGCGGCAGGAAAACGGAGTTGCATCGCGTCGGGAAATCCGCCTCACGCCCGCTGCAGTCGTCAGGTACGTGTATAGTCGTCCTTCGTCAATGTGAAGGCAACGATTGTCGGATTGTTCCTGTTCGTACGCTACAACTATTACGGGGGACCATAGTAAATAGGACCAAATATTGTCCTTAAAAATAGGTGAACATATAGTTTTTTTGTCAACAATAGGTCCTGTTAACTATGGACCCCCGTAATAACAGCTCACCGATTCATGTAACAAAGGAATATGCTTCTGTTAGTGCCTGATACTACCAACTGCAGTATTGTGTATGTACAGCAATGATCGCATCAGTATCGTGTTTAAATCCGTGTTATTTGTGACGCTAAATCTTTCAGTCCACCCAATCATTTCACAAGCGAATTCATATTGATTGGTGTATCAGGCGTGTTTCTTGTTTGTTACTGTGCCGACCATGCCTCTGTTACTACATGTATTGGTAGTGCCTACAACAGAAGTGAGTATCCTTAACACCCGTATTGGTATTGTGCATGCTTAGCTTTTATCATTCTTGTTTCACTACTACAGTAGTTTGAGTATCCTTCCCGTAAGCTATAACTTGTTTATCTTGACTAGCCCTCTTACTGCTGCGCTGTGCGGAAATCTATATGTTACCATTACTCTAAACAGGTGCGCAGTTGACAATTATCAAGCCCTCTGATAGGGTCTACCGCAGTAAGTCCATGCTTTCGGTAATGTAAACCACAGCAAGTGTGCAGTATAGTTACAATAGTTGCTTATGTAGAGCAATCACATGTGTATCGTGCTTGTGTTAGGATCAGTTGGCGTCGTCTAGGCCTCGAATAATGTATACCGGTAGTAGTATGTTCGGCCATCTCGATGTGGCAACCTACTTTCGGGCGCTGTGAAAATCAGTACCGAGTTATTTCTCGAAAATTTTACTGCCCGGAGAAGTAAAGCACAGTCTTGTTTATGACGTTCATGACCCTCTCGATGTAGAAAGCTCCCCAGGGCACCACCTCCCCCGTGCGGCACCCGATCCCCGGACACGGCTCGAATGTGCCACGCCTCACCCCAGGCGACATGCGGCTGAGAGAGCTGCGAAGACGTCATATGCATCTGCGCCTGTGACACGTCTTTTTGCCGCACTACTGCTATACACTGTTCTGAATCCTTTCTGCCCAATGCACTTCAGAAAGTTGTCGCCCGCTCCGTGCAATCCCCTCTAATACCCCGGCTGCCTCTGTGCCGTATACTGCTAGCCAGCGGTGTTCCTGGTGGTGTCGCCGCCACTCTCGCCAGTGTCACCTACCTCTAAAGACCTTCCCGCGGTGGTCAATGAAATAGAGGGACGGGCACGGGCTGAGAAAACAGATTTCTCAGATGCTCCCGGCGTCTGAGCTTCTATGAAGACCATGGAGTCCGTTCACGTTTGCTGATTCCTGGAATATCTGCAGCAAGAGGTCTACATGCATGTTAGCCATGTCTGCCATCATCCAGAAAAGCAATGGAATTCGCCCAGTTATGCTTTCGTTCGGGTATTGTGACTGCTTCTACAGCAGTATACCCTTGTCGTTTCCTGCCAGTTCATTTTTGTTGGTTTCGGCTTCCTTGTTTTCGTATTTTAGTAATAATTCATGCCTAGGTGCACGTAGTACGTACAGCAGTAGGCAACTAGTACGGGGGTCCATAGTTAACGGGACCAAATTTTGTTAGTAAAAATAGGAAAATATATAGGTTTTTATGTACACCATAGGTCCTGTTAGCTATAGACCCCCCGTAAATATAATACTGTATACAAGGTCCCCCTCCGGGAGGTGCCGTATTAATAGGGGAGTGGCGCAAGAGCGAAATAATAATACTCGTATGAAACCCTGCACACCTTTTTAGAAGTAGCACCTGCACCCACCCATCATTTTAACGTGAAGAACACACAGACAGCATATTTTTGAGGACAGACTATATTATACTGCTGTTCGCGGAATTAGTGTGGGATCATTAATTACTACAATAATATATACCCTGGTAATAGGATATCGGTAAGTTGAGATATGTTGATCCAGCTGACTCGCGGCGATTATTTCTTAAGTACATAAAAGTTGCGCGAGGTCGAGGTTGCGCCATAATACTTTGTGACCGGCTGAGTAATAAGGTGCAGCATATACATGCATACTACTGGTACTACAATATATGTGTTCCCCCAAAATAAATGTTTCTTGGTGCTCAGGGTATGTATAATATCAAGGTTTCACAGGTAAATGCTCGAGAACAAATCGTAGTCCGAGTACTGAGAGTATTGGAGTACTGGCGGCAAATCTACTGCGAGTACTGAGAAGGCCCAAATACCGAGAATAATGAGAGTGTGAGCAGTACCGAATCCCGAGAATACAGGTTGCTTAAAGTTTGTGCCCGCAGTCGAAACACGACATAAATACTTGGGGTAAAGGCAACATATGCGCAGTACAGAACCTCGAGATACTGAGAGCATTGAATATTCGCAGTCATGCATAATATTATATCGAAATACTGGCAGACTGCTTTGAGTGCTCAAGTTGTCTCCAGCGAAAGTAGTTTGCTCCAACTCCCACTCGTGTGGGACTATCTGGGTGTGTTTTGTGCCGAACGCTGGGCCTGAGACTTGTCGACACGGTGCACAAACGGTTGAAGTATACTTCATACTCGAAGTATACTGGGCATATTGAGGGTATTTCATTACTGCGAGTACTGAGTCTCGAGAAGAAGCAGCTGCAGTACGAACACTACCAATGGACGAAATACTGCTGTAGACTAGGACTTACTGGTATACTTGTAGTACCCGCGGTACAGAACCCCGAGATACTTGAAGCACAACAGGCGGTATCCATGCCAGCAGCAGTAGCGAACCCCGCATTAGTGCGAGCCCGAAGAAAGTATACGCAGTAGCATCAGAACCTCAAAATACTGCGAGTACTCGCAGTATCTCGAGTACAAAAAACCCGAAATACTGCGAGTGTACGAAGTACCTACGGTAATAGCAGCAGTATTTTCTCGAACATACTTTGTACTACCAAGTATTCGGAGTAGCTGTGAAATGTTGAGGTATGAATGCACGCCACACGCAAGCGCGCCCAAACTCTTTAATTTGGGCTAAAACACACAAGTAACATGTACTATTATCATATTATACGTTCAGAAAAGCAAGGTGTGGACGAATGTATTATTATTACTGCTGTAGTACTCTGTTGTAGTTCTGGTACAAAAATAGTCAAAAAAAGAACAAAAACGTGGATGGTGCGAGTCGAACCTCGAAAACGATCGTTATCCAGCGCAGTTTAAACGTATACGCTAGAACAGAGTGCTCGTACAACTGGCATGTCGTGTTTTTTACGCAATCTAAAGCACTTTGCACGATCTCCTACAGCAGTAGAGTAGCTTGCACAGGTACGACTGCATTTTCAGCAGTACTGCTGTAAAATGCAACGCGAGGAACGTACGTGTACTGATCCCCTTTCAGCTGGCTCTAGGATCTATCGGTCGCAATGTAGGACACACTGCAATCAGAACTACTGTACTGCTGTAAGTATGTTACGAACGCTGCTGTACGAATGAGCCGCAGTACGATCATCCATACGCGCAAGGTGTGCTCACCGCTGCTGCTGGGCAGCAGGGTTGGTTGTGGTGCTGTAGGAAGCTGGAGGTAAGCACGCTCTGTGTACTGCTGTGGGTATTGTTCTCTAGGCGGTGGTCCGTGCTCCGTGCAACAACCCAAAAAAAATGTATGTACCTGGTATGGGATATTTTTACACGTCATCCTGGGTACATACGGATAAAAAAATATATGGCAGACCATGGAATGCGGACGACAGGCTCCGACAGACACAACCAACCACAGCAACACTGCGCATATGGGCGGCAGCGTTGGAACGATGGGATCTGTGCATGTTGTCTGTTGTGTTCCTGGTATATGCCTGAGCTGTGTGCTCACAGCTCATGAGAGCCTAGGGGAGAAAACAGGGAGCATGACAATGTACCGATACGTACGTACAAAATAAGGCCTCTTTACCGAAACCAGGGAAATCGTCTTATCCACTCCCGCCGGAAAAAAAACATTAAGCGCCTGCCACGCGCTTCAGAGTGCACGGATCGCGCCGAGACCTAGACCAATGTGTCCGGCAGGGCTTCCCGTGTCCGTGTACTTACTGTCTTGCCTGAAAGTGCTCGTGCGAAGAGAAAAGTTGGCAAAAGTACGAAAAATTGACAAATATACGTATACATATGCGCCTTCGGTGGCACGAACAGCAGTAGGTACGTACAGCACCATCACGACCGTCCCGTCTCTGCTGTCTTGGATGTCACCCTTAAAGCCTGTGTGGCGCTTCTTTCACAATTTCCCGTCATTCTTTCGCTAAAATGATTCGGTTCTAGTGAAGGGGAAAGATTTGACTTTGTTTTGGCGTAGAGATCGAAATTCACTTGTTTTTTTTGTGTACCGGACGAAAATGACTCGAGTGTTGGTAGCGATCAAACTTGGTTTTAATGGGAGTGGTAGCAATTCACTTGATTTTCGTGTGCGAGCCAAACATTAACTGGCTTTTTTTGGGAGGGATCGAAATTTCATTTATTTGCAAGCAGGGTTCGGAGTTGACTCGGACTTGTTGTAGGGGTAAGAAATGACTTGTATCAAGTTTCTGTATTGAACTTGACCTGTTTTTGGGTCGGCGCATCAAATTTGACCTCAGCGTTGGGGTCGAAATTGATTCAACTTCAGTGTTGGGGTCTGAATTAGCCTGCCATGGGTTCTGTGCTAACGGTAGAAGGTTTTGTGCTAAGGATGGAAATTCGCCCGGTTGTAGAACTAGGATCGAAATTCGCTTCGTTTTTGTGGGGCAAGCTAACTTGGCTTTGGTTGTGTGTGTGGGCCGGAAATGCCTTGGTTTTCGTGTATGGACAGAGATTGTCTTGGTATTTTTGTTGGGGGTCAAACTTGTCTTTGTTTTCGTGTGCTGGCATCATTTATTGACCCAGTTTTATCGTGGCGATGGATATGGACTCGGTTTTTGTGCGTGGTGTTGAATTGACTTTCTTATGGGGTGCGGGTCGGAAATGACCTCGTTTAAGTGGTGGTTTCGTTTTTTTTTTTGTATTGGTGATAATATTTAGTTGATTCTAGTGTGAGGGATCGAGTTAGAAATCGGTAGTAAAAAACGATATTTTCTGAGTGTATGTATCCGAAGTGACTTGGTTTTAGTATCGAGATCGACATTGATGACATGGTTTTCATGTGCGGGGCGACAATAACCTGTGTTCAGTGCGGTTATTAATTTCCGCCTTAGTTTTTGTGTAGGTGGTCACAATTCGCTTAGTTTTAAAGTGCGCGCAAATAATTGCTTGATTCTACATTGGGAATTCGAAATTGACTTCTGTTGAGGGATCGGAAATGAGTCGACTCTAGTGTAGAGCATCGAAATGCACTTCGCTTTCGAGTGAATATTTATTCTGGTTTGGTTTCAGTGTAGGGATCGGAATTTACTGGGTTTGTAAGGTGGTCCAAACTCACCCGGTTATGTTGTATGCATCGTGAAATACTTGTTTGTAGTGTAGGGATCGGAAGTGACTTGTTGAAGTCGGTCGTCGAAAATACTTGGTTTGAGTGGAATAGTCTAAACTGGCACCGATCTAGTGTAGGATGGAAATCGACATGGTTTTTATGTGACGGCCTGATATTGCTTGTTGTTTGTGTGGACCGCAAATGACTTGTTTTTTTAGTGTCCGTTACGTAAGTCGGCTTGACTTCTGTGTGCGGATCGATATTGATTTGGTGTTGGCAAGGCTTCGACAATGACTTGGGTATAGTGTTGGATCGAACTTAACTTTGTTTATATGTTGGGGCATCGGAATTGACCTGGTTTTCGAGATTGAGATCGAAACGGACCTGACTACAATGTTGAGATCGAACTTCACTTGACTTTTTGTCGTTAGGGTAGAAAATGAGATTGTTGAGTGTCCGGATCGGAATCGACCTGGTTTTGTGTCAGGACTTCACAATATGACTTGATTTTAGAGTCGGAATCGAAATCGACAATATATTGGTGTTGGGGTCGACATTAAAGCAGTCTTTTATCACACCTCGGACGTGTCGCGACAACGTCGTTATACCGAACAACTGGTCCCAGGTGCATCACAGAGATTGTACGAGTGCGACACCTCGTGTTGCTCTGATTCGCCCTTAAACATCCATGACATATATTTTCTCGTACTGCAGGCCACTACGGTTGGCTACTACTGACGTTGCTTCTGCTACTGCTGCGGTTGATGTTGATGTTGCTGCTGCTGTTGCAGCGGCGGCGGCGGCGGCGTGCTGCTGCTGCTGCTGCGCGTGTGTGCGTTCTATGCACAGGCTTCTATGGACGCGACAGGAGTGCGTTGTGGCGTGCGTGCACGGGGTGTGTTATGCGGTGTGTGTGGCGCAGTCACTCGTCCCAGAGCCCAAGAGTACTCTTAATTCCGCTGACCGCCAAAGACAAACAGTACACAGACCAGCAGCGTGTCAGTCGACACAGCATACAGCGCTGGTATTGACAGTACAGTTGCACCCTCCGGCCCACATGGTTGTACTTCTTCTCTGGTCTCCGCACCGCGGCCTCGCGTTACCATGTGCTCGCCTACATGGGCCGTGCCTTGGTGAGATAGTCTGTGTCACCAAAAGCACTTGGCCGGTTGCCCCTTCTCGCTCTTGCTGTTCACTGTGCGTACGTAACGAAGATGATGGTGGGTGTTTGCTCGTCAGATGTGTGCGTTGACGCCCGGGTCAGCTCGGATTCCCCAGGCCAACAAAACTGTTGTTCCATTCCGAACTTGAAGAACCAAAGCCGATCCGATTTTGATTTGCGTACATGATCACTACTTGTGGGGTGTGGAAAACTCAATTATTCGTCGAACTTGTTTCCATAGGCTGTTCAGATCACTCCAACCGAATCAGGTTAAAGAACTGTTTGCAAAGACCAACTCGTACAGTTCAGAAAAAAATATGCACCACAGAAAATACGACCTCCACAATCCCACACAGCAAGCAATACGAGTTCAGTAGCACTAGCAATGCAATGGCCCAGGAGGGGCTGAGTAAGTAGGCCCAGACGGCGCAAAGTGCTCAGTTGGGCGTGTTTGCCCCACCCGAGATTTGGATGGGATGGGTGCCCATAACCAAGAAATATCATATTCGGGTCATGTGGCTGAGTATATGTGCATTAAATAAAATAAGTGATAACCTGGGTTGCCCCGTGTTCCTTCCATTACATAGCAAGAGCGGGGGGGGGGGCGGAAGAAAAAAAAAGGTTCGTATATCCCATGGTGTGCGAGGGTGGGGGGGGGATGAGGATACCTTCGTAAATCGAGCCATTCCCATACTGGAGGCTGGCGTCGAGAGTTCGACATCACCTGTTGGGGTGGAAGTCGACTCGTTATTATGGATGTTAGCGTGAGGTTTTCACTTGATTTTTGTCGAGAGGGGCGAAAGTAGTTTTTTTCAGTGTGTGGGTCAAAATTGAATTGGTATTTGTCAGGGCATCGAGCTTGACTGGAAATGTTTTCGTTGCGGATATAAAACACCTTGATTCTCATGTTGGGGCCGAAATTCGCTTGGTTTTTGACGGTGGTTCGAAAGTGAATCGTTTCTAATGTAGGGATCGAATTAATGTGGTTGTATGTGGGTGGTCTAAACTTACTTACTTTTCGAGTGGGGATCGAAAGTGACTTGATTTTAGTTTTAGATTCGAAATGAATTTGGTTGTGCTGTGGGAGATCGAAGCTGACTCGATTTTAGCTTGGGAATCGAAATGAACTTTGCTGTTGTGTGGGTAATCGAAACTGACTTTGTGTTGATGCTTAGTGTCGATTTGTCTTGGTCTCCGTATGCGGGCCGAAAATACCCTATTTGCGGTGGATAAATCGAAATTGTGTTTGTTTAGCATGGGGATCATTGTTGACCTCTTCTTTATGTGCCTACATGAAAGGCCTTATTTTTGGTGTTAGGATTAATTGACTCTGTTTTGTCGAAATTGACTTAATTTTTGCTTTGGGCATCGAAATTGACTTACGGTAGTACGTAAGTGTTCGTTCTCCATCTTTCTTCCACCAGATTGTGTGTTCCGAAATAAAACCCAGGCAAAACGTTCAAAATAACAGATCGACATCCTAGCTACCAAGTGTACCATAGTAAAGTCACAATGCACACGGCCTACGGCATGTACCCGGCAGCGTTGCCTTGTTTACGTCTCTACTACTACTGCAGTAAATATATCGTCACTGCCATCAATCAACCTGCCCGTCTTCGGTTAGTTATCTACACATACAGTTTTCTCATCATGACCGTTCGTGCCGCTTGGACTTGCTTCTCGCTCGGTTCCTTTGCGAAGTCTCATACTCTCAAAGGGGATTTCACCAGCCGAGCGCCCTAGTCCATATTTCCGCTGATGTGTTGGAGTAGAGTGTAGTTTGGCCGCCGTCATTGACCTATTTACATTGACACCAATTCGTCTGCTGCGAGAACGCCGACATGTAAACAGTACCCACCACTACAGCTTCTTGACGTTTAGGTTTGAACGATAGGTGTCGTGGGCAAAGACAACATTGACATCCACAGGAGACGTTTCATAAATGGTCTAGGTCAAAAGTTGCATTCGATCGTTTACCGCGATATTCTAACGTTTTTCTACGTTGAATATTCTTGTACGAACGTCTGGCACGTATAAAAGGCCGTGTATAAATTGCAGTTGATCTACGGAGGTTGCGCGGGGTTTTGAATATCCCGAGTGGGAACATGACATAAGCATAGCATCCTCTGATGGGGATCTCATGTTACGTTTTCGGACAGAGCGCGTCTACTGGGCGTCTACTTTGCCGTTCCACGACAATAACGTACAGCTCTTTACGCTCTACCTTACATCGCTTCATCGGAGTTATTTACACCACTCCACCCCGTGCGCGAGTTGGGCTAGCGTTTGACGACAGTCAACGGAGAGCTGGTGCCATTGTGGTTGTCGATATTCTAACGACGAGGGATAAAGATATCCAAATCTTGATTTTCTTAAAAACGCCCAACAGGAAAAGAAGGCCCACGCATGGCTAGCAACAGATTCAGTCGGGAAATGGCATATATTGCTCTCCGCGAACAAGAAACGAACTGGCAGGGAACGAGCGGATGCCCGATGAAGTATGTCCCTTCCGTCGCGTAATTAGCCAGCCTGTGGAAGTTATGAAAGAAGGCCAGAACCAGCTGGCTGTGCCGCAGCGTCAGGTAGTACAGACATAACATGAGGATCTGGCGGGAAATAGATAACGATCATCGACCAATCGCAGCGGCAACAACAAGACCAGCATCGCAATAGACCTGCAGAGAGAAGGGAGAAAAAGAAGGTGAAGACCAACGGGGGGAAACAGTAACGGTTCCAGAGGAGCAGCAGGAGAATAAGCCGGTAGTCATATGACCCCGACTAGGGCAGGGGCGCGAGACGGAGCAGCAGCAAACAGCAGCAGCAGCAACAGCAGTAGCCGGCTCCACCACCGCCGTCCAATGGTGGGTGGTGTGATGGACGGGCCCCGATGCTCTAAGCATGCAGGCGGTTTGGACTGCTAGTGTACTAGAAAAACGCTATTCCTACGTGTTGAACAAGACGACGCCCGACCGCAAGGGGGAATAATGCAGAAAATGAGGCGAGACAGTAGTGAGCAAACACACTGATGGGGTGCTCGGCTTCTTCGTCGGGTCGGCGAAAGATTATGGGCGAAGGAAAAAAACTTGCCGATGAGCGAGAGCGAGATAGACAGAAGGACCAGGTTGCTATCCTGAGTGCGACCCGGAGCTACAACAATTAGGTCTACATGATATGGCAGGTGATTTTCGGGATATGAATTGAAAGCCGTGAGAAGACACGTAGGAATCTTTTCGCCCGCTTTGATGTTCCTAACGTCCTATTATCCCACAGGTTTGATGAACCGCCCGGATTGTGCAGCGAATTGACCACGTCCTCCGCTAAGCGTTAGTTGACCCTTGCAGCAATCAAGTCGGTTAATACTCCGGGCATTGCTGTCGTTGGCCGAATGGTTTGAGAGGTGTTGCGTCACAGGTGTCGACACAGATCGATGAAGAATCTAAGACGAAGACTATTCTAGCATGGCCTCGTTTGAGATGTCAACGGGACCAGCGAGGCCTACGAAAGACACCCGAGACATTGGACCGCGGTAGAAGCCCCGGGAGCCTTAACAAGGGCCATCTTCGCGATACGAGGAACGT
The DNA here is from genome assembly GCA_031763025.1 of Macrocystis pyrifera. Taxonomy (NCBI): domain Eukaryota; class Phaeophyceae; order Laminariales; family Laminariaceae; genus Macrocystis; species Macrocystis pyrifera. Next base: position 4,032,887 of record JASSKH010000003.1, read on the forward strand.
TGTTTCGCGTAGTACATATGTTGTAGGAAGCGAGAACCCCGCTGGATTGGGTGGTCGACAAGAAGCATGCCAGTGGTTGTTATCTTGATTTAGCCGGGACCCTAAGCATGTAAGTAATGCAAACCGTTGTCATGATTTCGCCAGGATCCTGCGCGCTGTGTCATCAGGAGCATCTCCGATACCAAACAATCGGCGAGCAATGACCCCCTGCGGTCGCCCGCACTAAGATATGGTATATAACCAAGACTCAAACTGCCTGAAAAAAAAAAACAAGACGTGCTGATGACTCCACATATCAAAAGGTGGGGCCAACCAAGGTTTCTCATGTTGTTCCTCTCCGGAGTATAACGACCCCCCCGCGACTCGACCGTCTTCGTAAGTTGACAATATTCTACAACGGCAGAAAGTCCGTACATCGGCGATAAAAATGGTCATTGCTAGAAACCTATTGAAAAAACAAATCAAGTTAACGCAAGTTTTACTACACTCGCGACCACAGCAAAGCACACCTGTCTACTGACTAAACGTGCTGCGTGGATTTGGCTCGAACAAAAGATGAGCACAAGTTTACCATCGTCTTTTCATTTGTGCTGCAGTAGGGCAGCACCTGGATTTATGATGCTTGTCACTGAGGGGCCTCCTGTACGTGACCGGAAACTGACGTTGAGGACAATAGTCCCGTCGAATCGATCAGAATGTCCATGGGCTACCCTTCCCAAGTACAGATATAACGAATACAATGGTAAACAAAAACTGCAAATGCAAATCGTACAGGATCGTTCCTCAATTCGGAGGGGGGGATCAGTCAAAAATGTTTGGACACAAACGAACCCGCCGTTACCTAAGCATGGGTCGATCGCCGTTTAAACGCACACAACCATGGTTGTTCTATCTATCTGCAGCACGGTGCAATTCGGACAACACATTCCGGTCAAATTGCACATGAACAACCGCACATGGCACACGTACATGGCACACAACAGGTGTACGCTAGCTACGTACGTAGCGCGTCGCGCCCATTTCTCGACGACTTCAGAAAATAACGTGCATTTACTGCTGGTAAGCAGGTAATCTTACGCGCGGAGCCCGTGAACCGCCACCCAGACTCCATCTTTGCAACATGTATATCATCGACACCAAACCACGAGACATATAGCGAAACGCCGACCCCGAGTGAAAGAGAGATGCGTCACAGATGTCACGGGCAGAAACATCCCACTAACGCTGCCCTGGATGAAACACGAACGCGCAGCCGCTATACAACCTAAAAACGAAAACATTTTTGCTTGCTTTATCAAAGGTGCTAGTCAATGACCAACGTATTTATCAAACGTATCACGTACCTGCCATGGTACGTGGAATCCCTTGTCTCGATAATGTGCATTATCCGACATCCGCCCTATATGTCGAATATAGATGGGTGCCTAAAACCATCATACGAGAGCAACCTGGGACCTCTTAACCAAACGTCAACCTTCTCTCGTACGAAAAGACATGTACGTATCTGTGAGTACAAAGTTTCACGGGTAGAGCATTCGATCCATACTAGATATCATATAATTCGTGAATCGATATACAAGATAAAAAAACATTCACCGACACGCCTGTCCTTTTTAGCCTGAGCGTCTGGGCCTCGCACGAATTACCGAGTTGAGTTTGTCATCAACATTCGAGGGCATACGTCAGTTGACAAACTGGCATGCCGATCAAGAAGCAAAATAGGTCAAAATAACTGTCCGTAGGTTTGTTTACGGTACACAAAACGTACGAGTTGCCTTCATTAAACGTTTGCAGCAAAATGGATCGCGTCCTCCCAGCACGCAGGTGCAAATCACCTGCGTGCCGCCACGACGGAGGTGTCGGACAGAAACCCCAATCACATATCGTGCGTTGAGCCAAGCAACACCAGCTCATGCAGTACGGGATACCTTCTGAAACGAAAGTACTGCTTCTGGATTTCGTATTTGGAAAGTGGTGCGTTCTACACTAAGGTCACATTTTAAACGGCTGCAATACTCTCCTGCTAAATATCATCCTGGCTCTCTTGGGTCTCGTGCCCACGGCAGACTTCCTGTACTGTATGTAGGCCGTGCTGCAGCCCCGTCCGTGTCTGGGTGCTTGCTTGTACGTTGGCGGCAGTATTGCCTCTACGAGAAAGTGCCGCCCGTTGCATCCTGGAGAGCTGGTCCACGGCCGTCCATGGGGAAGGCCATCCCCAGAGGGCCGTTCACAGCGTCTGTAAATCCGCATAAAGGTGCGTGAACGAAGCAAGTTAAGGTAGGGCAAAGCAAGCTGAGTTTTGTTTTTTTAATCGTGGTCAGGCGTATCCTTTGGGAGGGTGATACAAGACCAACACGAACATTTACGGGCGGTACATGCAAAAACAAGCACACGTACCAACCGATTGTCCTTTCCTCAAATCCTGAAGCAGGTACCATAGCCCGTGACGCCTATCTGAATAGTTTTCTTAGTTTGGGAGGTCATGGTCGCTGCAAGTGTTCAACGTCTTGGTCGACACTCTTAACACGAGCACCAACCGTTTCACGTTCCGGGAGGGGGTGCGTATTTCACCGAAACGTGTAGCTTGAATATTTCCGGCTCGATACAGTTCCCTTACGGCGAGCACTCCCAGGCTACACAATGATGCGTACTAGAGCGGGAATAACGAACACCAACAGACGAGCTAGCCCTTCGAAGCAGAAGATACGCTACCCACACCAATATGCCGAACCCCAAAATGCAAGCACATCACCGTAGCTCGTACTCTGGGAGGTAAACATGTTTGGTGTGAATCATACGTTAACGTGAAGCGCCTGCGACACAAAGGGGTGTCTAATTATGCACGTGCTTGGCCCCTCGGCCGTGGAATAGTAGGGCGAACAGATGCTCATTCGGACGCAAATGACGATGCGACACCCGTCCGGGACGTGGGACCGTCTTGCTCGATCGTGTCGTGCCACTCAAGCTACTTGCTAGAACGTCTAGCAATAGAGTTGTTCTTGTGGTGACATTTGTATATATAGCCTAGCGTGTCGTTACTTCGGTATAGGCTACATATTATGTTTGCCGGTACCAGATAAGGGCAGTAGGACTACTGTAGTAGGAGCGTGTATTTCCTCGGGTATGCGTGCGCTAAACTTACAGTCCGCCTGCTCTCCGCGAATGCATCCCTTTCCATGCATTATCATGGCCCCTCCGGCATCCCGCGTGGGGACCATGGTCTCGCCGAGAATACCCTTGGCGTCGTTGCTGACTTGGGTGTGGTCGATCCCAATGTTCATCTGCCAGGCGATTGTGTCCGGGACGTCGATCGCGTCGGCCGGGTCTTGCACAGAGGCCTCGTATCGCTTGCCGTGGCTCAGACGAATCGTCGCTGCCGGGGGTAACGATCTGGAAAGAAGCATGCTCCGACTGATGGGCAAACAGCCCGTCGGCCACGGCTGCGGAGCGAGCGACATACTCTGCGCAGTCCGCCATGTTTGTAGCGGTGGGGTTATCAAGTATCCACTCTCCCATGTTCAATGCCGCGCTCAGCTTTCGGCTGTCTCGGGCGTCCTCCTGCTCCTTCTTCGCCCAGTACGCCGCGTTTTCTTGCTTCTTCTTCTCCCAGTATGCCTTGAACCCGAATGACCTGCACTCGCCAGGAATGTTAACCGCGGTGATCCCTATACCCGGAGCCAACGAGACCGTCCCCGGTGCCACTAGAGCCTCTTCCCCGTCGAGGAGCACGGTCAGGGAGCCATCCGCCAGGCAAGGAGATACTCCCAAGGGGCAGGAAGTGTACAGATTGTGAGGCGTTTTAGTTGCGACGACGATGCTGTGATCAAGCCCGTTATCGTCGGTGGTGAGGAGAGAGAATCCAGTGATGTACGTGGTCTCCGGGACGGAAGGAACGGGGACCGTGACGCGCATGTTGATCTGCATCGTCGGGGGGTTGGAGATCAGGGCATACCAGCCGTTGTCGTTGCCCGTAAAGTCGAACTTTTGTCCGAAGAAACCGGTCATGTGCGGGTCGCCTGTTGGTTTCCGGGGGGGGGAAGCCAGAGAGTAAACGATGGCAAGTTTAAGGTCTAACATCAAGTTGTTTAATGAGCGTATTTGTTGGACCGACGCAACCAACTATTTCGCTTTTGGCGCATACTGCCTGCACTCCGACCTTCCCGTCAGGTTTCTTGCCAACAGGCTCATCTTCGCATTTTTTACTCTTGATAGCAATTGCATCTTTCCGTATTAGTGTCGTAGCGATCAACGCGACGCGCTGCCGTGGACCATGGTTCACTAACCCGGCCTGCGCATATCATTTGATGGGAAGCAACTGTGTGCCTCAGCCACTCCTTACCGTCGGCGGTGACGCAGATATTCTGTGTAACGTTGCAGACCAGAGGTTTGGGATAAGCTGAACAGTGTGCGAGCTCCGTACACCCTGGCATGGTTCACGAGGAAACGGAGAGCTAGTCAGGCCAAACCCCAGCACTAGTCCGGCGTTTCAACCATAGATTTGGTGCAAGACAGCTTTTCATATACGGGAAAGGTTTGTCACACCATGTGCACGGAAAACTGGCGTTTCGTCGTAAGGCCTCACGCAATGGGGAGGGCGCGTTTCCAGGACAGGTCGGCAATCGTGCAACCACGTGCAAAGTTACGCTCGACTAAGCACGACCTAACGCCCCGCACCATGTCCGTGACATCATTATCTGGTCATATGTTCCCAGCGACAACTATGTTGGTGGTGCATACCATGTAGGTCCACGATTACTCGGTGTTTGTAGAAGCCCGACACTGTTCAGTGACTTTCGGGGCACGGGCTTGACCTTGCGCTAGCTCCGATCCCAGGATCTTGAAGCATGAGTTTTTTCCCTCTTCTCGATGTTACGATTATCGTTCATGCTGTTGGTACGAGAGATCGTCTAAACCGTTGCGGGTTGCAAGTATATACAACGAGTGGAGTCCTATGAGGTAAGAAGCAACGTGTGTCTAGGTAACAGGTATAGGGCCCAACCGGTGCGAGGTCAACTCCTGGTACGGCGATGCGCAACGGCAGTTTTCATTGCACCTGACCCACGTTCTTAAATATAGTTGTATGTGCATCAATGCATGATTAATAGGGTGAGCGGTACGTATACGGTCCAACACCTGGTTTTCCCCGGGTGATGCTACCTTGGGTCTTGCTCGATCGCGATGAAACCGGCGGAGTGGTTTTCTTCATGCAGCGCTAAATTGCGTTGAAGAGACAGCAATCGTGCTGCTGATGAAGAAGACGGAGTTCAGCACGCGTATGGCCTACCATTCATGTTTTAACATTGGTTCTTCACGCTGCAAAGCACATATACAGACCCTGCCGCGCGAGTGAGTGCTTTCAGCACTAAGGTCAGTCCGTACATACACTGACCGGTGCCAGGCACACCCCCACAACGAAGTATTGGTAGTACCCGCTGTTCAATGTGCGGTACGAGATATAGAAGATCACGGCAACGACCGGCGAAGCAAAATATGTAAAGATCCCCAAGGAAACGACTCACCGCATATTTGTTCGTTGAAGTCGTACTGTCTTATAGAGCATTCGCATTCGTCGCTGGCGCTTTTTCCGGGCAATATGGAACCTCTTGACTTAGCTGGTTTAGAGACGTAATGTAGGAAAGCAACAGCGTGCATGATAGAGGCAGACACGCGGAACGTATCGGCGCATAATGGCTGAGGGTAAGCACCAAGGTCCACGTTGGTTTGCCTGAGATTGTTGTTATATTAGCAAAAGCAATGCCTCGTACATTAGATTACGTCCCGTGTGGAATATGCGTGTAAAGTCGATCTACTCAAGAACGCCACACGTCACGAGCCGTTGGTATCAGCTCGTATGGTATACCTCGCGCGTGAATTGTATGGGTATATGGGCCCACGTGCTAGGGACGGACGGTGCAAAGGGCGTACCTGTACCAAGCGTACTTGGGTGAAACAACAAGGTACGCTACGATAGGGGGGCGCCAAATACGGTTTGGAGCTCCTCACTTCACGAGGTCCATATGTCACCCAACAAACGCATTTACGAAACGTGTACGCTTAACCCAATGAGAAGATTCAATGGCATACGAGGTCTACATCGGTAGGATTTATTGTAGTTCCTCAGTTGAGAAGCCTCATCAGACATGAATATTTTTCCTGCAAGTTAAACGGTGCTTCCTCAATAGGGCGGTTCACCTAACCCTACCCCTCGCCGTAGGTGCACACCCAGCACTTACAGGAGCAAGCGCCGTCGATGGTGCAGCACTTGTTGCCCGAACAATGCTGGTCGCTCGTGCACCCTGATTTGAAATATCAGAAATCGGCCGGCAGACGCACGAACACACGGTGAAGAGTGTAGGTGGTTAAGCGGCACCACGGATTTGACCACATTTGACCATCGTAATACAAACACTATCACTAAGCCTATATTGCTTCCAAAGTTTGATGAATCCAACTATGATATAGATTCACCGTTACTGTGTAGCTCACTAAATTGTAACGCCGACCAAAAATAGTGGTGACCTTCTGAGTTCCGAGGACGTATCATGCCGTGTTGTAAACGTGTGGCAGTCCTCTAAAGGATCCGCCTCCTGCATTTCTGGATGGCTGTAAGCACATAATTAAACATGTCGGGGGTGTTCCACGTTGATCGCTCGCTGTGTTCAACACATATGATACGACACGTCGGATGTGTTTCACGCGACACTCAATGCCTTTACGGGTAAATAAAAGCAGACCCAACAATAGAATATGGAAGACCCGAATGGTTTAAGGCTACAAGTGTAGTTAGGCCCCAGCCTTCCGAGGCATCATTTGCTCGGGGATCCGTGCACTCTGTGGCATTAAACGTTTCGTTGGCTAGTCGGGATGCGCTTCACGTACATAGCATAGCGTCAGGGTAGATGATAAATGAATCTGGTACATAGGGATACCAAAACCGTGTTTTGGCGCTTGTCACGAGTTTGGCAGGACACGGGCCACGCTTCAAGGCGTTCGTTGGGCTACTGTCGTTATTTACCCGATCGACACTGTCGCATGAGAGCCTTCAGTCATTACATTCATGGAATTGATTCTCAAGCTAATGCCCACAACGGAGACCGTTCCAGGACGAACGCTGTGCATCGATAGATTGTCGACCATGGCAAAGCACAACCAATAACACAATCCGTTTGAAACGGCCCACGGAGACGGGAGGCTCACCGCATTTGTTGGATGCCAAGAGTGTGCCTGACACACATTCGCATGCATCGGTGGCTTTTTTGCCGCCTTTGATGGATTCCTTTGAATTTTCTGATATGTAGAGAAAGTACAGGCAATCAAGGACGGCACAAATATTTCCGGGCGGTAGTGGTTTGAGTTGCGGTTAGGTTAAACGTTCTAACAAATTTACCGATTCACACGAGTTCAAGTTTTGTTTTCTGAGACGCAGATGCAGTAGTCAAGGCATAATGGCGAACCGCCGCGAAATATTTGTCAAATATTCATTGCGCGACTATAGGTTTAGCATATCCAGGATAACAATCCGTAGATAAGACGTCGCCTTTTTCCGCGAGTGATACACCAGCGAAGTAGGTGCTTCGAGTCTCACAATCACGACCTCCACCTCACGTGTCGCCAGCAACATGAGTGCTCCCTCGGCGCGCAGACGATATGATCTCACGACGTCTTGGCGGATGTTCGCATGCAAGGTGGGGATGTATCCTCTCAAATGATTATTAGAGTACCTGAACAAGTACGAATTCCTCCGTCGAAAACTCCGCTGTTTAGGTGCTTATAAAACAACACCCCACCACTGGCAGCAAATGAAGGACCCAGCACTTACTAGAACACGTCCCATCCGCCATGCAGCATTGGTTGTCCGCGCAGTGACTGTCCTCCGTGCAGACTAGCGTAGACAGGAACAAACAAATAATGCCAGGTGGCACGGTCAGGGAGCAAGGCGACACACGTGTTGTTGATCAATGGATGGGTAACAAACCAGACGAAGTTGGGGAGAAATCGCATCAAGCAGTGGATCAGATCATTCCACAGGGGCGAACGATGCATTCAAGACGCCAGCATGCTCTTATGAACCCAGGTGGTGCTCTTGATGCTTTGACGACCCCAGGCGGCGATGCTTCGGTGGCTTCAGCAAATAATGTTTCGTTGATCGAATCAAACGAAGCTCCAGTGACCTCAAGCAATGATGCTCCAACGGTTTCAGCCGTTCCACCTCCGTTGATCGGAGGAGAAGTCCCGCATTCCTAGGCGATTGCGATCCGGCGACTCCATACGGTGATACCCCGGTAATCCCATGTGACAACGCTCCAGCGACCCCAGACGGTATTTCTCCAGCGGGCCGGGACGATACCTCGGCGATCCCAGATGACCATACTTCAGCAATTCCCGGAGATTTTTCTCCAGTGGCTCCACGGGAAGATAGTTTGGTGATACCATGATATGCTCCTCTGGCGACCGCAGGGCGCTCGAATGATCCCAGGCGATTACTTTTGGCGTTCCCAGGTAGTGATCTTCTGGCGACCTCACAGTTTGTTGTAATGTAAAAAATCGTTTGGGAAGTCGACAGTCCTAGATCATCGCCCGGTTACTGGAGCGGCGCAACAGAAGCGGTTTTATGTACTCCATGGCCTCAGCGAGCTTGTCCGGGGTATTACTCTTCCTGACGGTTTACCCATACCCAGGCGCAGGTGTTACGTCCTGAAAAAGTGCTGTTGTTGGCAACTCTATTCGCCGTCCTTCCTGCGAAACTATTGCGGGATGAGGGGGTTCCTACGCCTCAATCTATTTCGCCGACTCTAAGCACTGGTTTTTGCCTGCGAGGACGCTGGTGGGTATATATGCCTCCGATGCGTTTCGCGTGGCATTTCTATCAACTGATATCGAAGACAGACCCAGTGCCATGTCTTTTAGTCCAGGTGGCGGCACAACTCCTGTTGGTCGAACCCCAACTTCTATGTGAACGCTTCCCGTTAAGCTGCAACGGGGTCGGTCAAGTTAGACGATACGTGCACAGCACATATGATGCGACGCGCAATACACCCAACTGCAGAGCATGGGTATTGTATGCTGCTACTGCTGCATATAGAGGTGCCTGTCTGCAGCATGCTCGCGAGGTTGATGTCTGCTTCCAGGCCAATGCTACCACATTCATTTCCTGTCGATTGGTATATTTTCTCATGCAGACGTCCCTAACAATGAACACGTCCACACACAAGCAACCGTATGGTCGGTTTCTGTTCGACCATCTCGAGACCCCGTCATGCCGTCGTGGAATTACACACCGCGACACAAATTTGAGGCTTGGTACCTCCACGGAAATAGCTCATGTGCCGCATGACACGCGGCGAGAATGATGTGGTTTACGCTACTCTTAAAACATAAACTATAGACATTCTTGCCGTCTTCTCCAGCTCTGAGAGGCACGTCTTTCACAAGGACCTTGACGGACGTGTGTGCGTACGGGTGGTATTGGTTATATATTGCGCAGGGGCTACGGAAAGGATATGGCATGTCGCCTGGTTTGGAAGCCAACACGTTCGCCGCGGCGGTACACTCTACACATTCGTATCGGTACTTTGTAGGGAGGATAAATGCGGGCTGAGCTACCTCTATCATGTTGGGGGAAACAAGATAGAAGGGGGAACATCACGCGGCAGGCAGCGTGCGTACAAAGCACAGCATTTGACAGTCATTGACACAAGGCTAGTCGTAGTTTTTACTGAATGAAGACAGAACTTGTCAAGTTTCCGAAGTAGCATGCACAATGGATGAAAACCATCAACAGGTAGCAACGATACATGCTGGTTCGTGTGCCGAACGAGGTACTGCAGATGTTCGTTTCGTTCGCGATCGAGTTACAATAGATTAAAGACATGCACCGACAAGCTGTTTTACACATGCTATATGACCCGCGCTTTCAGCTCACTGGCTAGCGTCATGATCGCGTGAAAACACCGGATCAAAGACACCCACAGTGATCGACACTGCGAACGGGCTGGTCGGGAGATGTACGATTGAGCGACCACACTGTCCACACTGACGGTATGCATGCTGAGGGCTGGTACGACTGAACAATTGATGTACAGGTTTGTCTCATGGATTATCTGCAGGCAAGCGAACACTGCGCTGAGCCACGAACCCGACATGATCCCAACTTCACACCGAGGGCCTCAAGAAGGCGTTTTAGAGCAGAGCCTCAAACGAAAGCTTGCGAGAGGGTCGAAACGCACGTCGGAAAAAGGTGGATTGTTGTTTCCGGGACTGTTCATGCCAAGTTACTACCCAAGCGGAAAAATGGTTTTCAGATAGCACCCGGAGAGGATCAATTCTACTGGAATCAAGCAGACATAGCGTCTGTCGTCTACGGGTCGATTTCCAGGGGTTGTCAGTACCCGAACGATGCAGGGGCAGTTCCACATTCATTTTGTGTTCATAATCGTGGGAACTCCACCGTGGATAACGCTGGAAAACAACACCGAGTACGGGGGGCAGGTGGTTTCTGAGTTGGCAATGCTTTGAGGCCACTTACGGCATTTCTTGGTTGCCGTGTCGAGCTTGCCAGAGACGCACTCGCAGTCATCTGCCGCGCGGACGCCAGCAAAGACAGATTCCCGGTCCCGATCTAGTGCGGAGAAGCAAGCGCGGTATGACCAATTGCATGATACACATGGCGGGGAAGCGGGAATACATATGTTAAGAGGTACGCCCTATCAGCCGTTTAGCTACTCTGGAAGTGGTCACAGCGAAATCGCCGGTTAGCGCGTTTACGCCGCACTTAATGTTCCATTGAAGAAGTGTACGTTGATCATGAAACATGGAAGCGGTTCGATTGATTTTTCCCGCTTACAGTCTGCGCTCTCCTCTATCGTCGGTCATGAGGCGTGAAACATCAGGCACGAAATTGAATTCATCGTATTCCTATCCTGCAGTTGACCCAGCTGTGTATGCATGAAATACAATAATTACCGCCAACTCCTACTTCTCCGCTACACGACACATCAGCCTTTTTTATCATTAACCTCGCCAATACTCACTGGAGCAAATGTTGTTCTTCTTGCAGCATTGCGGGATTGCGCAGTCTGCGTTCAGGTCGTCGCACACTAATATGGGTTGTCGGGAATGGTGGGCAGGCACAAACAGTTGGTGAAAGGGGCGGGGTTTCAGTGGCAGAAATACACATTTTTCTACTGTTGAGCAAGTTAGAGTACAGACAGGTGTGTCGGCTAAGACGCCATTCTTGAGACCACGGTACACAACAAAAGTAGACATGGGCGATGCATTTGATTATATTTTGTAGCTTGGTACCGCTTTGGGCGAGCTAGTCTAATGCGAAGGACATGTTCTAAATAAATAGGATAACCCACGTTGGATCTAAAGACAACACATGTCCTGTTGTGGAAATGCGTTAATGTTTACGTAAATATCTGTCCCCCACATTGCTTGATGGTTCAGTGGTAGCCCAGCATTCAAGCTACGGAGCGCGTTTATCGTTGATGACTCACTGAAAGCAGGGAGCACATCACGCACTAGGTATGTTTCACACGATGCGCAAGGTCGTTATGCATTGACCTGGTCCAGCAGACAAACGTAGCACAGTTGGATACTATAGTCCGCCCCCCAGCCTTCGCCGGCAAATTTTGCCTGGACGCGTTGAGTTCTGTCGGATTGCCCATCACGCCGAGGTTTCAAGATGTTCTAACCATATTTTGCTTCGCGGGAAAAACAATCAAAACAGCTGACCAAACCCGTTTTGTAGACTATACTCGCGTGGTTTGCGATAGACACTGCCCACCGAGCGATTTGTGGTCTACGACCAGCCCTTATGTACACGGAAAGATCTTTGAGTCACATACCCATAACAAACTCTTTCAGCAGGAGCCGCTGTATCGTGCAGCATGTGATATCAGTGATCACGGCATGGGACAGTGGAGCAGGAAATACATTCTTATCGCGCCACGGATACGAGACGAGAACTCACTGCATCTTCCATCGGAGACAGCGTGAGAAGTGCATTCGCATGCATCATCGGCCTGCCTGCCGGGGTGGACGGATTCCGCTTCCCTGACTGCATTGTGGAGGCCGTGTAGTCAAACAGGCGCGAGATCGATTTTCCCGGGCGGTCGGGGTTGGGTTTAGGGGTAAGTGAGTGCTTGCAACAGTTGAATTAACACTCATTCATTCAACCCATTAATGGCTTCCCCTTTCAAGGGAGACGATAAAGACAGAGAAGGCGACGCAGTCGGCGGCCAATCGCCGCAAGGCCCATCCATAAGACCGAGATACTCTTGAAACACATTCCATGTCAAAATCCCCGCGCGCTTTGCGACACGTACGCGAGTGAAATATGCTCTCTCAGGGTCGAAAGCAATTCTTCAATATCTACTATATCTGATCTCACATCTCCTCTAAGAGACTTACCCGGCGCACAATCGGAAGGAGCCCTTATCATTTTGGGGGATGGACGCGCGCGAGAAGGACGAGAATAGTCTTCGCGATCTATTGTATGTGTTCCAGTGAAAGTGAGGAGTTCGAATTAAATTGCCGGATTTGGGCTACTTCGGCAGTTATTGCAGTAAATGGCGGAGCACTCACGCGAGCATGTGCCGTTCACAGTGCAGCATGTGTCATTCGAGCAGTGCTCGTCTTCCGTGCAACCTAACACGTTTTTATTTTTGGCGGAAGAGAACACAACGGGCGGTGGGGCGGCAGGATTAGAGGGTAAGCATAAGAATGGATGTTTGATAAATTGACCTACAGATCTGGGCGGTGGGGCGGCGATGGACTGTAGGTAGTAGCAGCTCACATCGGTTTGTGATTAGGCCCACATTCAGTCGGCGACGAGGTGTTCAGGTTGGGCGGGACATTAAGTTAGGCGTTTGATCGAATTAAACCGCAACGAAAGGGGTTGCAGCAATCCCACGTAGTCTACCAGCTATAGTGATACAAGCCGCAACGGAGGCTGCGACTAGATGCATGTTACTAATAAAATACTGCTTTTAGTTCAAGGCAATGATTACATCCGTTCAACAATAAGGAAAAAGTTTCGACCGACATCCGTTTGACCATTAAGATACCGGGTTTTCGCTGTATAATGATATGGCGTACTGCATCCAATCGGTGTTTAATGGGCATGGACCAAGTTGCTTTTGAACGGATGATGGTGAGTGCTCGGGGGGGGGGTTGACTCCTCCGAGAGGCTGAGCCAAAGATGTGTGGCTGCAGCCTCTACTGTTGAACCAATACTTCCACACATTCGATGCTGCGGCATGCTTTACACATCGTCGTAGATAGAGAAGACGAAGTCGTGCTCAGCGACCTGCTGCACTGCAGGCAGGAAAATGTCGTGGAGGTAAAAATACCAAGAAGTCAGTTTCGTTCGTACTATGGGCAAAAGGGGGTATGCCATTCGCCGACAAGGAAGGCGTGGTTTCAAGGTAGGATGACAGCTAGTGTGGCCGTTTTCGTCGCGTATAGAATAGGAACTCTAATATGGCAAGTACCAAGCCGAGGACCTTGGAGTTTGACAACGTGTACTCCGGACCTTGACGCACGTGATCGAAGCACATCAGACCAGAGGCTAAACACTTATTGATAAGCCAGGTTACAGATCCTATATTGACGGCATTGTCGGACTCTCATACCCGAGAGCGAGGGCTTAGGATGGAATCGCGCGTTGAGGGTGATTCAAACAGCGTGTTTATGGGATGCACAACTTAAACGATCACACCGTTCACACCGAAGGCTTGCAAGAACAAGGGTGGGGTCATAGAACACTATGACGTACGCGTGCGTGGCGTAGACTCTCTGCCAAGAAGAGTAACACAACCCTAAGGTCGAACGACCCCCCCAAGGCCACTCGTCGGACGGCAACAACGTACTAAGTGCAACATTTGTACGACAAGGCCCTCAAGAAGGCATCCATTCCATGATGTTCTGAGAGAAGTGATAACGCAGAGTCCTATGCGAGATGGTAGCAAACGCGTTAAGAGAACAGCTAGCTGCGTATTGCCGCGATTAATGTTCAGTAGCACGTCAGTACAGCAGCAACCCGTTGACGTGATCCGTGTCAATGCTCAGTATCACCACTTCAAATAGATCATTTCCCGTATTTGGCGAAATTCCAACTTATACCCCGGACAAGGACACAAACGAAATGGCATCAAGACACGGAGCGGGCACTTCCGACAGTATGGTCATAACCGACAGCGTCCTTGTTGCAATCGGCCCTGAGTCGCACTGACTACAAAAGCCGATACATCTGCAGCAGGAGACTGCGACAACACATGCTACTGCAACAGCTACTGCAACAATGGCGCAGCTCCATCAGATATATTCACTTTATCGGCTACATCTAGAGCAATACCTACTCCGGCTGCATCAACCTTGTCAACTACATAACTGTCGTCGGCTTCATTATTGGCTTGAGCACAGCCACAGGGCGACATCGTCGTAGGAGATTGGAGCATAGTCGTGAAGGTGGAAATTAATGCACCGAGGGCTGTAAACACGTACCATAATGTGTGTTTGTTCGTCTGGCTTCGAGTTCAGTGCAACACACCGTAGATCATGAACCCTCGCTGGTGATGCGTGAAAGTCATGCGTTTCAACCTACACGGTATGTCTTGATGCGTCGTTGGTACCGTTCGGCTGCTGTTTGTGATTTAGAGTAACGTTGTGGTTAGTTTACACATTAGTCCGTATGTTCGGTCGAGCGAAAAATTGGTAGAACGTCTTTCACTGCACAAGCATGAAACTGGGCAACACTGCATCTTGAAAGGGGGCACCGCCTGGCACGAGTTTTCACCCCACGAGCGGTGGATTCGGTAAGGTATTTCACTGCACAAGCGGTAAGTTGGAGGCTACCCCACGGTACGATTCACGCGTTACCGTTTGCGCTCTCACCGATTACCGCAAGGAAGTATCGGGTTAGATGAGGCCTCCTTCTCCACCTGGTGGGCCTGCCTATACTTTGTTGTTTTGCTGTAAAATTAATTGCCCGCTGTACTGGGTTCGCTGAACTTTCTTTATATCTAGCATACCGTCGCGTGAACGCGGTGAAGGATTCAAGAGAGTAGCTACTCGACTGCAGTACTGCTGAAGCGTTTCATTTCGTATCGCAGCGGCACTCGCAGATATGTCCAATTATATATTGCGTCGCGCAGAATATATCACCGTCCGTGTCATCACTGAGTGCTCGCAACGTTAAGTCTCGCATCTTTGGATTGTTTTCTTACCTAGATATGTTTATTTGGGTGTCCCACAACGGTGATATTTCAATAGGTACTTTCGCATCTGCGGTAGCCTTCAATGTAGCATAACAACAGTACTCCAAGCGACGTAGGCTTCTAGAGCATAGCGGTACTACTCTAGCCTTCCAGATACCACATGTAGCAGTTGCTGTGAAAGCCCTGACTGCTGTCAGAGCCCGATGGGTATGGTCTATCTATTAGTAACAAAAACCGAAGTAAAATTTACGCATGTTCGAGAGCATCGAAAAAACAAAACAACAACCGCGACGTTTAGTCTGCCGGGACCGTCCAGTTGTAGAATTGCCGTGGAGTAGGGGGTGTAAAAGCCGATGTTAGCGTCGTTGTAGATGTTGTGGGGAGAAAACTACCCAGCGCCAGGCCCGTGACAACCGTACCGACAACGTCGGTTTACTAGTCATGGATCTCCACGGGTTCTGAGCCGCCGACATATCCAACGAAAGCCCTCGGTTGATTTTGTCGTTGGAATCGTAGACGGGTGCTACGACGAAGGTAACGTTGTTTCTGGTTGAAGAGGTTCCCCAACTGACATACTACCCAATTTGCGTTACGTTGATCTCACGTTCGTTTACAGCACGTTTCGAACACATACGGTAGGCCGACGGTTACGAGTCCGCTTCATTTCTCGAAATAGGAGTGGGAAGGATGTAAAGTTCGTTCAGATAGGAGCCGCAGAAAACAGGAGCGTCAGCCAATACCATACCACACGGTCGTTGAACAAGCGTGGCGGCGGAAAACCGCGGCAAATCCTACATCGAGGGTACCAGTGGTGCCTGGAAGGTTTCCTTTGGCATCTTATTCCACCTTCCTGACAGGTCTTTCAAAACGCGTCGCATTCCATTTTTTAGCTCGTCGCACATTTGTCGCAGAGCCGTGCCACCGCGGGTGGTTTTGGTATTGAGGCTCACAAGTCTTAAGTCTTTCAGGGGTGCACATGTAGAGAAGAGTACAACGCCTTTTGCACGGCCATGTTCAGTGTGTTTAGCAGAATTCGTTGTGCACGCAGCTCATGGGTTTGATTGTCCGGTGGGTTTCACCGTCATTGTTTATAAATCTCGGTTGTCGTGCCAGGTATATCGTTTTCTGGCTAAACCCATTGACTCCTGTCGACCTCGGCTTTTGTGCGATGTGCAAGATAGAGGTCATCGTGTTAATCGTCCGGTGCTAACATTGGGCGCACGAGCCCGAATCGGTGGCAACTCTCAGCCGTTACCGTTTAAAGCGCGTGAGCTGCAGACGAAGTCCCACACGAGGTCTCGTCGCTTGAGACCATATGGATGGGGATAAGCGTTTTTCTAGGCGAAAAACTCAGCGCGTATGGTGGACTGGGTGACGCACGGACTACCCCGCTCACTTGAGATCCTAGCGTATGGTGGGAACACGACAGAGTCTTTAAGTACTCTTTGAAACGTCAAAACTCTTTCGACGCCCGAAACGCAGGGGCCAGAGTACAGGCGTTAGACCTCTAAATCGCCATTTGGGACGTGGAAACGGAGGCGAACTCTATAGAACATAGAGATCTCCGCAGGTCGCACTTGATTTTATGTTTCCTACAAGGTGAATAGAAGACACGTTTTTCGTCTACCTTCTGACATAAGAACTTGAGATGGGGGGCGCCCTCTACCTGTCGGTATTAAATATAATGGGTACTATGCAAGACAGTGGTACAATATGAAAATTGTATGAATCTTTACCAAGTACTGCATTATTTACGTTTCTTAACTGACGAAGCGCAGCATGAGTTTCAACGTCGATCGCTCGGAAACATTTCTTGAAAGAAGAAAACCAAGGGATTCCAATATTCTGCAAGTACAACTACCACAGCCGGGAAACGAATACACGCATGTTCTACAGACTGGACTAGACTCGATAGCACTACGCTAGGTTCGATTTGACTGCTGTACACTCGTGACCATACAGCAACATCCTGCACAATCTTTTTGCCGAACATATCAGTGCGGGACTTGGTGTTCTTGGTACACAATGCCTGCGTACTACATATTGGAGCTCCCCGTTGGACCCGCAAGTGCCCGACGAATACGGCGGCAAGTAACGCCAGGACCGCTGCTTACTCTACGCCACAGTGTGCTTGTAAGAGAAATTTCAGGCACTGTAGATACATGCCCGCAGTTCGTTTGATACCGGTCGCTTCGTATTACCGACAATGGGCAAGTATCCCGCCGTCAATTGGCGGCGCGTACTTTCTATCGCTCTCGGCGGTGAAAGCTCACCGCATCGTCCAATGTCGGGGAAGAACGTTAGCGATAGGCACTCGCACAAGTCGTCCGCTTTTTTTCCGCTCAAGACCGACGACGGTTTTCGTTCTGATGTACGGAGGACGCAACGGAGCAGGCGCGCGATAAAGAGGACAAATACTTGGATGTTAGCTACGTACACACGCGATAAATCCTGGATCCTTCAGCGCATAAGTATTGCTGATCGTACCCGAGGTTGGTCAGCACTTCGTTTGTGAAATCAACTTCATCTCCGAAATTGTCCGTTACAAACTTCATGCGTGTACAGGAAGTAAGTTTGATTGATCGTTTGGCTCACAGTACTGCAGTAGAATACGCAGTCAGAATGGAGAGCAAGCGCGCGATGGAGCTGGTACACGGTATGAATGAAAAATGTTTAGGCAAACGTCAGTCGTGAGCTCATTTGCTTGAATCACGAATTTGTGGGCTGCCATTTCGTTGACGGGTAGAATACGTGGGATGTTTTCGCGTGAAGGATAAAACAGGTCCTACATTACAGCGAATCGGGGCACTTGTATCTCATTTCTCAAGGAACACTGCCTGTCCACTGGACGCAACCACTCAATGCACCTCGTTTATCAGAAATCAAAGTCCACAATACTGCGCGATCGTGCGAAACGTCATAGGTACGCGCAACAGTTGGAAGTGAAATCTACTATTGCTACTGTTGTGAGAGAATTCCGGCGATATATCATGAAGGCTGTGCTTCGTGGTCAACATGCCTTAGTAGTGCAATCAACGATCGCTTTGCTTACTCGAGCATGTTTTGTTGGCCTGGCAGCATCTGTTAGAGCCGCAATCCCCATCGGTCGTGCACGCTGGGAGGGGAGAACAAGGGGTACGGGGACAGTCCGGACAAAATTGAAAAAGGAGAGAGAAAGTTATTGGAAAATTGGTCGAGAAGATGTACGCGTGATAGATCGTCGGGTGTGCTCCGAGGTTTGCCGCGGGATGCATGCGTATGCAGGGAAGCAGCTACAATGTCTGACACCCCCTTCTTGAGGAGCTCTCTACTCTACCCAAAACTTCTCTTCGAGAAGAAACAAAATTATATCGTAGACCCGATCAAAAACCGGCCACGAGCTTAGCGTAAACACAGTGACTCGATAAAAACGAAAACACAGCCCAACGGTGTTGAGTAATGCTTCAGTTGAGAAGCCCCGCCAGCCGCAACATGGTGTCCAATCGATGTTACCCGAATCATTCCCCACGTCACGTATCCGCACGTGTGCAGCAGGTACAGTGAGCTAGTGGAAAGTGCGAGCGTTATAAGGGCGCCCGGGTGCTTTCCCAGGGCATCCCCCCAGCAAGTACCAACCGGGATTTCAAGCACATTTCTCATGTATCCAACGCTGCCAATATGAAATATCTCTCCCTCGTAATACGTTAATACCTCACGGCGTGCCTTCTACGATAAAGGCAGCACATTTCCGCTACAATGCCTTCTGAAGGACGGGCTTACTTGGCCGAAAGTCATCGGAAGGCCAATCTCGTTGCTGAAAATGACGTTTTGGTTTACTTGTTGGGCCATGTGTTTATTCATCGAGATGCAATTAGACTTTTGCTGGAGTCAGTTTTCGTGTGAGGTATGGAGCCCCTTACAGGAGGAGTTCCTAAAAAGCCATTGTGAACCGTTTTCGGAGAACGCCTTATGGCCATGAGGTGAAATCTCCGGCCGTTTGTCGTAATACGATTCCAACTACTAGAGGTTATGACTGTATGCTTCACCCCAACAATACCTGGCCGTGCGCTTCATCGAATTTGTTTTGGCTTGTTCCCACGCGTGTATTGCCTGAGTCTCGACTACCCCCCCCCCCTTCCTAGGAAGAGCACAATCTACCACGATGTATTACTATCCCCCCAATGTAATACCCAACACTCCAGACGCACGAAGTCATTCACTGGGGGGAGGAACCCCCCGTGAAAACGATCCGTTCAAGCCGCCGTTGCTCTACAAATGACTGGATCCGCGGGCCGTGAAGCACGAGCTTTCGTCCTACCTCGAGTGTATGAGATTTACAAAAACCTCCGCAAGGCCCGCACTCATCGTATGGCTGTTGTACTGTACCTCAGGTATCTTATCTACGTCGAACATATTTCTCGCAAGGTGCTACTACTACTACTACTACTACTGCTACAAATGCTTCTACGAGGACCTACCGCTTCCCGCCTTTTGTGCCGAGCCCGTGGGTAGAGTAACGAGGAACACAAGGCCGACCACTAGCCAGAGGACAGTTTGGATCCTCATCGTGCTGTTGAGGTTTACGGCGGCGAGTAAGAGCATGAGAAAGAATACATGCGGAGGAACAGGGAGCGATCAGCCACAATGATAAAATAAACGGGTTGGTCACACAGCTAACACAACAACCAGGACCTGACAGAGAAACCATACTACAGGTACCTGCTGCCAACGAACTTACGGTACATTTTTACGCGAAAAGGAACAGAATACCACTGTTCATGTACGGGGGTATCGATAGGTGTACCCGGTATGTGGATGAGGTGAGTGATCCGTAGATACCACCCCACTTTTTCGACGCAACCCTCCTGCGCGAAATTCGAAGGGCTCCGAGGGGTTCGACTGATATCACCACAACGCATGTAGCAGGTGCCACATTCTTACAGTTTGCAAGTAAGGGGCGCCAGGTACGTATACGAAATGCAACAGCAGAAGTCACCCCTCCACTCGGGTACCACACCCGGGCGCAAACTCGTCGTATGTAGCGGATATAAGGCAGAGGCGAAGCAGAACCCGGGGGGGGGGGGGGGTGACTTGAATTCATCCACAGTTTCGTGTTTTTATATAGACGAAGTTACTCGCCTGTCTGAACTGTAGCCCATCTGCCATGTTCGAGCACCTACGGGCGACCTCTCCAATGCGGTTAGTTCGCGTGCTTCGTGGTTTGATTCTGCTCGTATATACTGCTTGGTGTTCCACCACACTACATGAGCGTAATGTGTGCCGGTTTTCTGGCTGGTTGCCGTTGAAGGCAAACTCAAACCTCCTGAGGCCTGCTTGGGTGTAGGCCAAAACCAAACCTAGGCCAGGTGGGATTCCAGGACCCCTCAAGTGAGAAAGCGAGAGTGCACCGCAGCATTCATAGCCCCATGCGGCCCAGATGATAGACAAGTCCTCCCAACGCAACTTAGGTTACCCCCCCCCCCCCCCCCCCCCCCGCCTATACCACAGCGGTCCGGGCTGCTTCGTGGGACTGATACTTCATGTCGCCACTATGTTTCGACATTCGTGTTCTGGGTATGGGTCCAGCGAGGCCAAGTTAGCACTGTCTACTCCGTTCGTGAATACGGTGGACGGTCTGGGGCGTGGCTGACGGAGGCCACGGAGTAAAAAAAGGGCACGGACTACAGCCACGAGGACAAGAGGGAAGAAGACGAGCGATGGGAAATGTTCCACCGTCAAATGCTTACCCTTCTCACATGGCTGAAACTATTGGGGAGAGACCAATACAGGGATATACCTGGCATCATCGCCCCCGTTGAACACCTTCCCCTCCAACGACGGAAATGTGTTCGACCCCAACGACCAATTCACGCGGTGCAGTCCAGAAGATAGTGGAGTGGCGGCGAGAGAAGTGACTGACTGTTTTTTCTACATAGGAGACAAACGAACAGGGCCAATACAGTTTATTCACGGAGGTGTTTGGTATCTTGAAAGTATATTGGACATCTGGGGTAGATTAATTCAACTATTCTATACCTGAGCTACGTACGTAGTAGAGATAATCCACTGTCGTTTCGCTTGAGGAGGCGATACGATGGCATACCGTATCGATTTTCTACACTCATATTTCAAGACATCAAACAATCAATTTCAGGACGAAATTTTATGCTGGTGTCGACGAGGTTCGAGGAAACGTTGGATCTCACAGTAGACGTGGCTTTCCGGCTATTATGTACACCGGTATATGGTACGGTTTACGACCAAAGGACGGGTCGACACTGCTATCTGCTCGTACATTCTGTGCGGAGTTTCACGTTCGTTTTCGCGACATCTTCACATCCCTCTGTCGTTGTCGGTAGTATGAAATTATGCACCGTAATTGGTGTTTCATTCGCTTCTCTTGAATCGCTTTCATAAGTATCGTACATTTTGGTGCCGCCCCATGGAAACAACAAACTTGCTGATGTGGTGTCCAGTTTTAGCAATTGTTGTTCTTAGGGACTCTCATCACGCCTGAGCTTCATAAATCAATGCCAGCCCCTGGAACCGTCCCATGAGCAATGCCGGTAATGAAAACCACTTGTTAATGGGCTCCTGTTCCCAGACGTTTGAATCTCTACAGATAGACGAAACATCAGAGTAGACACTGGGTGTGCTGATGTCGTGGGGTACGAAGATCGGACGCATTTGAAGGTCGCACAGGTAAGCGGATACAGCCGCCACAAAGCTATTAAGTTCTGAAACTAACTCGCTGGCCCTGTTGGTTGGTCTCACCTATCGGTTTGTGCGGTTCGAAAGCATGCCTCGTCTGCTTGCTCGAGGCTGCTGCAGTGAGATCATTGCCGGCATTCAATATATGACGTACATTGTCGTGAATTTTAGTAGGTCTCCGCATGACGAGGCGCTAACTACATCGATCGCCAATTGACACCGATATGATGACAGACCTCAACACATTTGAATAAGGTTATGGGCAAGCATAATCAAAGGGGTCTTGATCTTCTCCGTGACAGATGGTGCAAAAACAGCAAAAACAAGAAAATACGTAGGCTCTCTATGGCAAAGAAAGATATCGAGTAGGGGTGGATAAGGCTTTGACCGCTTGTGATGGGACGCCACCTAGACCCATGTCACCATCAAGTCCCCTAGGCAAACACACCAAACCGGGGATGCTTTGGGTAAACCGACAGATCACCTGGTGAATAAATGTCCAGGTATCTGGTAGCCAATATGTTTTAGCAACGATGCACAATATACCTAGATTTTCTCATGGCGCTAGCATCTGCCGCAACGGGCTCAGCCGACACTGTGATGGGATCAGCCAGCTGTCCAGGCCACTTTCATCGACTGCAATGTATTGGTGACGGCACGGCAATGTCACTGCAATGTGGTGTATTGTGTTACAATGCACCGATCAAACATTCGGTCCCGACTGATGATAGAGTTAGGATAAAAGTTGGGCTACGTGTTATCGATATTATGGGTTTGAGCGCAGCACATTCATGGGCGACCCATGAACTACCCACGGATAACCCTTTGCCACCATTAAGAACCCACTAGGATAGGAAACCCGTCAAAGGACGACCTTGGGTTATCCGTGTGCTGCCCAAGAGCCAACGCTCTGAAGCCATGGGAATCTCATGATCATGGGCCACCACCCGGTGCACCACGGGTCAAATAAAAAGAGACTCATGGGCGACCCATGGGTGCTCTTGGGATTTGGCGTAACCATGGAAGTGTCATGACGCTGCATGAAACGGCCATGACCATGAAACAGGCAAACACTGCCTAATCATTGTGGAGGGTTCACCGAAGACCATATGGGTGCGCTGTGTATACTGCACTAAGATTATTCTATCGTCAGGACAACGCATGTACACAAGCCCACACGTATGCACAAGTACAGATGTGTGATCGTCTCATTACTCGCAAGAGACAACACCGTTTAGCGTTCGTAGACGTGGCAGGTATCCGGCTTCGTATCGCGTCGAGACGACGGTCAATCGCAACCTGAAGATCACATTACGGCCGCTTACCACCACCACATCGCCAGGGAACACCAGCGACTTCTTGCAGTAGGCGCACCAAGCACGCGTCGTGACTTGGCTCAAATACACTAAAACCAGCCGAGGCACCCAATGGTTCAATGAATGGGTATTGAGCAGAAGCGCGCGTATAAATCAAATATATTTCCCCAAACACTGCAGAGATCTTATGGAGCAATCGATTATAGACCGGTCAGGACTCATGGTAGCATCTCAATACACTTACCACGACAAACAACCGCTGATCGGGCAGTCGACCGATGATGAGGCCGTTCCAGGATGTTAGCAGAGAGCAAAATTTGTGTTGATGGAGATGATGGTGGTAAATATGATGCCGTGTGGGTTGGTGTGTACTACGGGCCGGACGGCATCAGAAGCAGCAGAGAGTCTTGGAGAGTTGATCCACCCTTCGAAAACGCCTCCTCTCAGGCGACCTTCAAGGAATGAAGTCCGGTTTTCAAACGTTTTCATAAACAAACGAGGAGAATGAGAAAGGGCGGTGTGAGCCCGGTAGTACGACCCCTCTTCGTGCGAATAAAGTACACGTGCATGAACGACCCAAAAAAACGCGCATTTGTATTCACTGCCAAAAACGTACTCTAAACAGTGACGAACAAATATTAATTTCAATGAACGGCGGTCCCGAGCGTTTCACTTCTACGTATGATACCAACCAAAAAAAAGAAGGACTACCCCACTTCTCCTGCAGTTCGAATTTAAGCTGGCACACTGCATCATACGAAAGGTGAAACTCCACACCACCAAATTCATGGACGGTGGGGATGGTGCACACATCGAACGACGCGTCTGTGGAGAAATTCCGATAAGACGTGTCCGAATCCACCTCTTCGGTTGTGAGTGCCCCTCATGAATGCCACGAACGATAGAGATGTGCCTACGTTTTTGCGGAGGCTCCTCGCTCAAGGATCCGTATACGCCGCCAGGAACCTGGTCTGGAGAGCCAGAGGAAAATGCAACCCGACGAACAATCCTCTGGCGTAGGTAGGTAGGAAAACGATAGTGTAAAACGCCATCGAATGACATCAGGCATATTGATTGAGTGCCTCGGACGTACTGTAGTTCATCCACATGCACACAAGCAGTAGCCCAAGAAATTCCATAGTCGCTCTCACGCGTCGATATTTTATCTATGTATTGCGTAGACCCTTGATGGCAACGAAAACGTCGCCAAAGAGGGAGAATACGAAGAACGTAGTATTTCGTACCCCCTGTTGAACCTCCGGCGGTCTGTGGGGAAGTTCTGTGTTTGAGAAACCTGGTCAGCATGAAGACTAAGACACTTGGCCAAAAGGTTCATCTCTATCGAGGCAACGCGTCTCCTCTCGTTCTGGAGGAATTCGGCCCGGACGTCAATCCGAGGGGGTGAGCTTAAGACGTTAAGCCGAGGGAGGTGAAATTAAGTCGTCGTCACCCTCCATGGCTTGTCAGACTAAAAGGTGCCTGATTCGATGTTTCTCGATAAACAACTGTCTTAAGAAGCACGTTTTTTTTTCGAATTTTGAACGTCGTGAAACCCGCGAATTTTTTCACCCCTGCTGCGAAGTACATACATCCAGAAGAAGCATACATACGGATTTGACTAATGATGTTGCTGCGAGTCGATCTTGCTGCACTGCTGCGTCGCGACAGTCGGTAATAACTCTAACTACGAATTCGTTTTGTTCATTCATCACGTTTTGTAGCACATATTTCGGGCACGTACAAAAAGGGTGGTCTAAAGTCTGCTACCAGGTGCATAAGCATGTCGTTTATTTCATCGATACACGAAAGTCTGTGATTCCGTGTACTTCGCTCGCATGAAACTCACCAGCGACGAGAATACCATCTATATCGTGTCCCTGACTTGGGAAAACAACGAATTCACTACGACGGTACCACGGTATCTTTTATTAGTAGTGCGACACGATGAATATTCTCCGAACTCACAAGAAAAAAGTTAAGTCTTCAGAGCGTTTCGATAAAATTAGTTTATACCTGGTACTGTATTTTCGGTGTGAGCTTATTTTGTTTTAGCCACCATAAATGTTAACACCTGGCATCATCAAAGCCATCTTGCAGGCATCATGGATTCGACTGCTGTGTCCGCGTTGTTGTGGTGAAGGTGGTGTGGCGTTTGCAATACGGCGATCCCTCTTACACCACCAGTCAGTAAGGGTACAAAACACTGGAGATCAATCGCCCCCGCCTCCCGCCCCCACGACGGTAGGGCCACCGACTATTACGGGGGGCCATAGTAAATATAACCAAATGTTATTAGCAAAGACAGGTAATATATATATGTTATATGTATACCATAGGTCCTATTAACTATGGACCCCCGTAATACGGAACCGAAAAAAGCGGTTTATGGAGACGCGTCGGGTACCCCCAAAGCTCCGAGTCGATCATGTTGACTTGGAGTTTCGGATAATATTGAAAAAAATATAAACTCCTGCCTTCTCCTGCGTGTGTTGTTTTGCTTCGATGGGGATGGTTGTAGACCTTAGAGTGGGAGGACGGCCCCCATAGTGTACGGCACGGCAGAACGTCATGTATTGGGGCATTCCGGGCGGTTTTGGGGTTGTTTTCTGCCGTTCGTTCCGCGACTCGCGGCGGACAAAAACTCCATCACACATAGACACTACCGTAGGTTGCAGGCACCGCACCGGCGTAGTTCTTGGCAGATGGTATGCGCGCAAGAAGAGCGCTTCAGGGTGTATAGTACACCAAACCGTACAATACCCGGTAACTGGTATTTTATCTATTTCCTCGAGTACAAACAAACCCTGTGTATACAGCGGCGGTTTGTTTGCAAAGTCCTCTCATGTTGACGTGCATGTACGCATGTTGTGAAGGATGGCACGGTGCGGGCGGGAGAGGGGATGTGTATGTACGCGGGTGCAGTATGGCGTCGACTCATGACCCCAAAAATACACAAGGTGTTTGCTGCGTTTTGATGGACTTGGAGGATAGTGGAGCGGGAGTGCATGATGGTATTATAACTGTACGAGTACTATTGTGTGATCAAATTAGCTACTATTCCTAGGCATGAATCAGCTCCCACCTCGAAGTCACACCATGGGTTTGGAAACAAAACTTGATGGGTTGCGTGTCCTATCTTCCAGTTTTTGACACCAGCAGCACGTAGTTACAGAAGGAGTAGTCTACGTGATAAGATTGCGCCTCTTGTGGACGGTGTTCCATTGAAATTGATCATGATGAACGGCAAAAAAGGTATTCCAAGAGCACTAATACGAGTGCAAATCGCGTGTGTGTGTACTATTGACGCACCGCAGCGTACTATGTATGTGTGTCAAACACGTGACATGAATGCTTCTATAATGCTGATTGTTATATAGTTCCTGGCTTGCATTTCTGTCCTTGCGTACGTCTGGTATTTCTCATCGGACACACTGTAGTCACATCAGTGGTCACAACTCAAGTTATTATCCGGTATTATTAATAGTTACTTTTAGCTAATAGAATGCAAATTATACTATGCTAAAACCGATACAATAACCGCAGCCCGAACGACCGACATATCACGCCAAGCTCGAAAAGTTGAGTGCTCAGCAATTTCAGTTTTTCTCGGGTTTTAATGTTGTAAAATACGAGGTACGTTAGTATATGTATGTAGCAAGCAGACGTTCATTCTGAAATGTACCGTATGCCTCTTAGTGGGTAAGAACTAACCATATCTTGAATTAGAGTGCGAACGTAGCATTTTTTTTCCTCAAAAAATAATTGGGAGTACATGGCTCTAGCCAATACTTGAAGCCTGTTTTTTAGTTCCTCCCACCCAAACTTAGCTCACGACTACGAGCTCAAACAAAAAAATGAAAACATTTAGGATATTTCACTCACCCAAACGCAAACATGTACTTATATGGCAGGCATAAACTATTAATATACCAAGCACACGGTTAGTTTCCCTCCGGGACTTGCCTAGAGAGTAATGTGAAGGTCTTATTCCGTTGGGCTAAAGGTAAAAAGTTAACCAATCGCCTACCCAATCTAAGCCTCATAACACTCTCCCCCCCTGGAACGGACCGGATACACGGGTCGACGCGTGACACCAACACGCGGTTCCAATTTCTGGGGATCCAGAAGTATTTTTGTCAGGTTCTTGACATGAGGAAATTCACTTTAAAAAGCGATTTCGTGGTGGACGTGAGATTCGAACTCACGACCAACTACCCATGTTCTGCCGTCGTTGCCATTTGTTAGGATCTTAGTCCGTTGGACTAAAGGTAAAAGGTTTACCAATCGCCTGCCCAATCTAAGCCTCATATCAGTAACGCAAGAACGAAGTGAATTCAATACATCATGCGATATTGAAGCATACGTAAAAGATATACCGGTACCACAGGTACTAGTAAAATAAAAAACATCCATTGTGTGATGGAGGATTTCATCGAAAATCATCTTTGCAGTGTGTGTGATATTATTACGGGAGACCATAGTAAACAGGACCAAATATTGTAATTAATAATAAAAATACCCAAATATCGACGTTTTTTACGTATAATATAGGTCCTGTTAACTATAGACCCTCGTAATAGTGACACTTCGACCGCGCGTAATGCGGGTTATACATCTTCACGACGCTACGAAATATCTTCGTATTGCTTCACGTGTAGACTTGTAGACCCTTTTAGAGCCGCACGCCTGCGTTTTGGGACCAAGCATATACGTAGAAGATGTGTGAAGGTGATGCGACGGAGTCGTGTCGTCGACTTTCTGTATGATTCCGTCAAACACTGTATTATCACGTATTTATTTGTCAGTACGCATGCTATTACGGGGGGGCATAGTAAATAGGAGTTACGGTGGGCACAAAAACCTTTATATTTGCCTATTTTTACTAACAATATTGGGTCCTATATCTACTATGGTCCCCCGTAGTAGTGCATGTCGTTGTTGTGGCACTCACGGGGACGCAGCTTCTCCCTCACAACACCGAGGGCTGCCGACATATAAAAAGGTTGGGAAGAACTCCACGCGTGACAAACGGCACACACCGCGCACAAACACGCGTGCCACACGAAAAATAAGAGTAGAGCAGAAGTGAGATAGTAGTTACAGAAGCAACAGAAAAGGATGCACCGAAGAAGAGGCTGGGACTATCGTCCGCCCTCGGCTGCCCACGAACAGCGCACTGCGGCAACAACATTCCCGCAGTGTTATTGTACCTGTCTGTGGCGACATGCATGTATCACGCAGCAGAAGAGACCCTCTGAGTCAGCTGTACAGATCGCAGGGTCCGACCAAAGACAACAAACCGTGCTTCGTAGGAAGCCGCAGAAATACAGAGCAGACAATATACCGCACACGCGTGATATTGATTCCCGCCCTTCTGGCAGGCGGAAGGCGTGTACAAGCACACTCTGGACAATAGACACAACAATAGTCTACTGCGTCGACAACAGACGAGGGGCGGAATGCATCGATGTACATTGTCTGCGACAATTGATTGTGGAAGGTATCTATCGATAGATATTGTCGGCAGACAATAGACTGGTGATATTGTCGATTGGTAAACAGTGTCAAACACAACAGATAGTGAACTTTCATCCATCGATGACCATTGCAGGCCACAATAGAATGTGCGAGATGTCGATCGATAGTCATCGCCGGCCACGATAGATTACGCGAGATGTCTATCGAGAGCTATTGGTGGCCACACTAGATTGTGCGAACGGTCTACCGACGGCAGTTGCCGACCACAACAGATTGTGCGACATGTCTATCGATGGCCATTGCCGGCCACAATAGATTGTACAAGCTATCCATTGACAGCCATCTCTAGGACATTTTGCACTCATCCCACAATATACGCGAGGCAATAGTCCATTTTGGAAGCGCGTCCAATAATATGTTGTGGATGGCGATGGTTACTGTTGTACACGATCGCGTACCTGGGTTTCCGAATTGAGAATTGCCTTTCCGATGAGAATGAAAATTTTATCTGTTGGAACACAACTTAAGTTGTCAAATACGTACCAGGTACCAGGTATGTCATGCTCTGTATGTATGTGGTAATATGAACCGACGTCATCATGTTGTGGAAACCATGCGCTCTCACACTCATATGCTGCACATTGCCGGATGGCAAGCCTAATGATAAAATTTATAGCATTACCCATTTGCGACACCGGTGTCGTAATTTCTTATTTGCGACCCGGTGTCGCAAATAAGCGGCTTATTTGCGACACCGCGTCACGTTCGCGGCGCATACCTCAGATTGGCTCCGCACCGCCAGGGATGTGTTGGTATGGTGCAGGGCTATCATTGAAGCTATCGCACTGCCGAAACGGGCCAGGACTCGAGGAGATATCTGGCCTCTTGGCGCACCCGCAAAACGTTCAGATCGGTGTCGCAAATAAGCCCTATTTGCGACACGCGTGTCGCAAATACCGTATTTTGCGACACCGCGACGTGGTTGCCACACGCGCTCCGGATCGGCAAAGCGCTATCAGTAGAGCCTCAGCATGGTATTAAACGCATCGTGTAGCCAAAATGGGCCAGTACTCGAGGAGATATAGGGTATCCTAGTACACCCAGGCTGATGTCACAAATATGCCTTATTTCGCGTGTATCCAGAACGGCCCAATACAGTAGTAGATACTGCTGTGTGGTATCCTGGTCATCCTGGTGCACTGTTAAAATAGTCAGATTGGTGTCGTAAGCCGCATTTGACGACATCGCACGACGTTCGTCGCGCGCGCCCCGTTTAGACCAGGACAACCACGGTGGCTTATGTATAGCACGAGCTCGGACTATACAACTTTACAGCATGTTTCCCCGAGTACATCGATCGTTAGCCACGTCGTCGTGAATCAATGGATTTGAAGTTAACTTGGTTATGTTGCCGCGCCGTGTTCTAATATGCCGTACGTACTATAATTGAGAGCGTTGGTATCGCTCAAAGCACCGGGTGTTCTGTTTACGAGTCTGAAGGGCACAGAAGTTTGTGCACGCTGTGCTCTGTATATGGTTTTTGTACTTGGCTGTGGATGCTATCGAAATAGGTGGGTGTATGTCATCTACAGCAGTATCATAGTACGTACCGCAGTAAAATCGGCGTTTTCGCTCCGTGCAGTAATCACCACCCATCAATGTGGTTGTTTAATTGCCCTTGAACAGCCGTGTGAAAAAAGCGCCTATCCCTCAGCCGTTTACCAACGCCTATCGTTCTGCCGCACAGGACTCAACAAAACTTTCGAAACGCTATTCACAGTTTTTGTCGGATTAGTCAAAGCAACGAACACACCCCATAGATGCACAGAGGGCGGCCATGCTGCAGCTTGCCTATCTATGCGTCATGTTCGTTGTACGCATTATTATCCTGCTTGTTGTTGCACCAACAGCAGTCCACAGTATCCGCACTGCTGCAGTATTATATACTATTAATACTAATAGTCTAACTTAAGGCACATGCGTAGCACGTAGTTAGCAAACGGATTCCCGATGTTTATCTCTAACGCTTGTGAAACATACAATAGAAACCCGTAGCGGACTACTCATATATAGTTCAGTTTAAGCGGCAGAGGGGTCAGCCGTCTTGTTCATGGTGACGAAGAAATCGGTTCGTGTAACGCGTGTAGATGGTCGCGGAGCTCGTAGGCTGCTTGGAAGGTGTCCTTCGATGCCCTGCAGTATTGTGTAGAGTTCCCACCGTGCTGTTGTATGCTGTACACACTGGTGCGCGGGTTGGAGGTTTTTCCATAAGTTTAGGCAGAGAATTTTTAGGAAGAGAACCCCTACCACTTCTTCTATGCAAGACTCACCAACATCTCGCAACTCCAGCAGATTGTGCGTACTGACCTGCCCCACTCAAATCATGCGTAGTCTCCTCGTCCAGCTACGCTGTCAATTTCCGATTGTTTCGCATGCCCTGGTCGGCGAGATAGTCTGATGGGTCATGTATATTTTCGCACTCCAAGTCTACCGTGTTTGTGTGTTTACTCTGTTCTATGCAGCACACCAGCAGCAGTAGTAGAAGAGCTACGTTGAATATTCTGACCGTGTACTAGGATACCCATATCTCCTCGAGTACTGGCCCGTTTTGGCTACACGATAGCTTCAATGGTAGCCCTACACCATGCTGAGGCTCTAATCGTAGTGCATTGCCGGCTCGGAGCGTGTGCAGTAACTACGATGCGGTGTCGCAAATACGTGCCGCAAATAAAGGCATACTTGCGACACCAGCCAGAAGATAGATTTCGCGGGTCGTACCCGGACACCCCATGTCTCCTCGAGTACTGACCCGTTTTGGCTACACGATGCCTTCAATGGTAGCCCTACACCATGCTGAGACACTACTGGTAGTGCTTTGCCGATCCGGAACGTGTGCGGCAACCACGTCGCGGTGTCGCAAATACGGTATTTGCGACACGCGTGTCGCAAATAAGGCTTATTTGCGACACCGATCTGAACGTTTTGCGGGTGCACCAGGAGGCCAGATATCTCCTCAAGTCCTGGCCTGTTTCAGCCATGCGAGAGCTTCAATGATGGCCCTGCACCATGCCAACACATCTCTGGCGGTGCGGAACCAACCTGAGGTCTGTGCCACGAACGTGACGCGGTGTCGCAAATAAGCCGCTTATTTGCGACACCGTGTCGCAAATAAGAATTTACGACACCGGTGTCGCAAATAGCATTTCCCGTCGCAAATAGCATTACCCATAAAATTTTGAAGAAGACGTAATATATCGTCGTTGCTATTAATAGAAACTCGTGCCCCAAGATATTGGTGACAGTCATCAACTTGTGCTCGCTGGTAGTTTCGGAAAGTGATTCATTTTAATACCCATAATTTTTCCTACAGTCTATCAACTCCACTTTGAATAAAACGTGGATCATTAAACTAAAACCACTTTATTATATAATATGCTGAAAACTCAAAGCTTTCCGTTTCTCATCTCGAGTTTGTTTTTCCCAAACTGAAACCAAGTGATAAGTAAGAGTTATTTTTTTAGATGCTGGTCATCTTTGTTGCTGATATTTTTTTTCTGTTTGGAAATAATTGTAGAAGGTCGAACGGAGGAAATCTGGGGTTTGTGGAGAGTTGTAGAATCGTTGGCATGCTTGAACAGAGGGGATGGGCAATAGGTTCATAGAGTTGATGATGACTGCAGTTGGTTAAACTAGGAAGATAGAGGCTGGGAAGGGTTGACACAGTGAGGAAGAAGACCATCTACCATAGTACTCTACTCGTGTGGGTATACGAGCAGAGGTTTGATATCCTTTACGAGGTCGGCGAGTGGAAAGAAGAAGGAGGAAGGAGGCCAGAATGAGTCACCACGCGAATGCGCAGGAAGCAGCAGCATTACCCTTACGTTGTCTTATATTAACTGCACTTTCAAAAATATTCTGGATACTACAAACAAAACCACATTGACAAGAAAATTATAAGCTTTCCGTTTCTTAACTCGAGGTTTTTCTCCCATACTGAAATGAAGCAAGTCAGATTCATATTTTTCGGAGCCCGACCAACAATTTACTGTGAGTGGCGATGGCTATCGTTGGACACAACTGCGTACCTATTGTTGGCGGCAATGTAAGCTTCGGCGGTCGTCAAGAATGACCATCGGCATGCGTCATTCCACGGTATACAATAGGTTTAGGCAACAGTATGTTGACAGTCTATTGTGGGTGACGATGGCTGTTGATGGATACAATTGTGTGCATATTGTTGGCGGCAATAGCCATCGATTGGCTAACGCTTCTACTCTATTGTTCAACTAATATCTATCACGGTTGTTTCCCCAACATATATTGTTCAGGACAATGGCCATCAATGCACAACCTTGTGACTCCACTGTTGGGTCAAAGGCGTATTGTCTCCATTGCCGAAAAGATATTGTTCCCTGACAACATCTATCGATAGACAGTGATGCCAGTGTATCGTGATTCACAGTGTCTATCGTTAGCCAGCGTTGCCAGTCTGTTGTCGTTAACAATATGCATTGACACACGCTTTTTCGGGGCTACTGTAGCGGCAATGTTCTATTTCCTTTCTGTTGTCCAGGGTGTAAGCACATCTTACCTCATCTATATTGTCCGTACAGAACGTAACCGATTAGGAATCACTATTAATAACACAGAGTACCAACCACAACAACACAGCCGGCAATGCAACACACTTAACCCCCATGATGTCCCCTGCCTTGTTGAGTCGCACAACGTTGCAGCCCTCCTTCACGCTATGCCATGCACTGACATCGCTGCTCATCACGATACACCATGCACTCATTCCATACTGGAGGTGATCACAAGATGAAAATACGACATTGCTGCGGCACAAAATATTGCGTTGCTTAGTATATCAGAGTGCATTTTATGTGTGGAAATGGACGGGTGATGGTGTACATCGCTAGACATTGTCCACCACAATCGATCCTCAACGGTGGTCACCGATAGCAATTGCCAGGGACAATATATTAGAATTGCATCTATCGATAGCCATTGCTGGTGACATTAGATTCAGAAACATATCTATCGATAGATATTGCCGGTCACAACGGGTTAAGAAATGCATCAATCGATAGCCATTGACGGCCACAATAGATCGAGAAATGTTTTCATCGATAGCCACTGTGGACCGCAGTAGATTCTGCAAGCTATCCGTCGATAGCCATTGTCGGTGACAATAGCTTTCAACCCAGGTACTTCAGCACACTCCTCTCTGAACAATATGTTAGGGGCGTAACCTATCGATAGACATTACCCACGACAATTGATCGAGGAACCTGCCTATCGATAGGCTTTGCCGACGACAACAGACCCGTCCATTGCACCAAATTACATTTGCTATTGCAGGGGGCATTGTCTATTGTCCAGGGTGTGGTTGACCCGTATAGCGTTGCAGCACGCACCCCGCACTGCTCGTGTGTTTTCTGGAGTCTGTGGTGTCTGGACTACGTACACGATAAGAAAACAAGGTTGTAAAAGTACAAAAAATAAACAGACATGATCTCTGCGAGGCTAGAATCCACGCGTTCCAATCTGAAATGGGGCATCGTAAACATTTTACCACACATCAAAATATCTATTACGGGGGTCCATAGTTAACGGGACCAAATTTTGTTAGTAAAAATACGTAAATATATAGGTTTTTATGTATACCATAGGTCCTATTAACTATGGACCCCCGTAATAGATTCCCTTTTTCTCGCGGCGCGGGACGCCGGACGCACATACATGCACACAGCGACAAGAGAGAGAGAGAGAGAGAGAGAGAGAGAGAGAGAGAGAGAGAGAGAGAGAGAGAGAGAGAGAGAGAGAGAGAGAGAGAGAGAGAGAGAGAGAGAGAGAGAGAGAGAGAGAGAGAGAGAGAGAGAGAGAGAGAGAGAGAGAGAGAGAGAGAGAGAGAGAGAGAGAGAGAGAGAGAGAGAGAGAGAGAGAGAGAGAGAGAGAGAGAGAGAGAGAGAGAGAGAGAGAGAGAGATGAGAGAGAGAGAGAGAGAGGTGGTGATGACGCATGAAGGATCGCATTTTCTGATAAAACAACCACCCACAGCATCACATGGTGGAACTGCGACAGGCGTGTGTGGTGTTTCTGGCTGCTGCTTATGCCGTTTGGCGGGGTTGTGACGGTATTCGTGTTATCTGCATTGATTGTATCTGCTTTCTGTTAATAGATGTCTGGAATGTGCTCGAGGCAAAAAAAACATAGTTTGTCGGAAGTAGAGGAATTGTTGGCGTATTAATTTTCAATCCATTGTTTCCTCTTTTTTACGTTCGTTGGCCTACCAATATTTTATCCCCAAGGTGCATATATTTCCTTCCGTTTGCGTAATAATACCTAATACAAAGGGTGATGATATTCCCGTCCAGAGTTAGCGTGGGTTGCCACACAGCAGCAGCAGCAGCAGCAGGAAAACGACGTAGGTGGTGGATTACGGACCGCATGCTCCGATAACCAAACCTAGCCACAGCAGTGTATAGTACAGATAGGAGTTTCACACACGCTCGGTGTTACCTGCTGGTGCTTATGAGCGGCAGCATTGTAACGTTGTGCTTCCTGCCGGTTGCCTGTTGTCTACCTGGTACATGTCTAGGCGGTCTGCTCGTTCGTGAGAGGACGAAAAGCAGACGATATTTTACCGGTACGCACGTGCAAATACGGCACATCGTACTGCAACCAGAGCAATCGTCTTGACCACTCCCGCCAAAAAAAAAAACGATTTGTGCGCCCAGCACGCTGCACGTATCGCGTCCGGACCTCGACCAATGTGTCTCGACAGGCTTCCCTGTGTCGGGGCACTCAGCGGTTTGAAGAAAGCCAATTGTACGAGGAGAAACGTTGGACACAAGACAAACGTCTCAAACATAGCAGCACATGTATCCAACCTCAAAGTGATGCCGCTGACGTACATACACCGTACACGCCTTGGCAGAGCCGTCGTTGTTTTGTAGCGCCGGCCTTTTTCGTCGTACCTGAGAGGCATTCTCAATAATAATGCTTCTGAGGCTTGTCACTCAAGGAGCTCCACACCTCACCCGAAAACTGGCTTCTGCAAAAAATCAATTTGCATCCCGTTGAAAAATCCCATGGCCCAAGCATTCAATTATGTCATCGTTCGAATCAAGATTGGCGTTCCGACTATTTTGGGTTAAGGAGTCCGGCCATTCAGAAAACAAATTCATTCGCGGTAGTGTGCTACCTCTATCGTAAAAACCCGTGCCAACTATGTTGGCCATTGCGGACACAGAGAGCCCGCCACGCCATAGCTCCCAGTGTAATAATGTGCCAGGTGTGATGTTGTGATTCGAGACGGGACTCACTCTGTAAATTCGCGTGCTTGATTTTTGCGAAAAATATCAAATTCCTCCATTACTACACTACGATAATAGGGGTAGCTGCCCCCCCCCCCCGCTCTCGCGGTGGTAGGGCCACGGCGCAGCAAGTAGTTTATGAAGATGAAAAGCTTCTTATAGTAGGGCCGATTTTCGCCTGATGCTATAAGGAATACCCTGGGCAAAGGTCCCGCCGCCCCAAAGATCCTGCCGTTCAGAGGGAGGGGGGGGAGTGTCGTAAGGATTACCCCGGGCTGGATGATCCTTATATAACTGACGACTGCTCGGCCGCAAAGGAACTCGAAAATGCGTACGTAGGAGAATAGGTCTCGATAATTTTCATGCAAATTCAGGTTTTGGAGTTTTTGCTCTTGAGGTCGCGATAATTTTCATGAGATTTCAGGTTTTGGAGTATTTGTTCTTGAGGTCAGTAAGCTAATCGCCCGCGGGTGAGCGCGAAAGGGGGCGTGGTAGAGCGGCGACCCGCCTAAAGTGTGGGCTGTACACACCCCATCGTGCGAGCGAAACAATTGGCTTGGTCGGCCGCAAATAGTCTGGTTGCGAGCCCGTCCAAACTCTCGCGAGATTGGTTAGGTCAAACAATCGGTACCTCGTAGCCCAGGGCTGTTCAATCCATACTATGATTGTTTGAAGCACTTTTGTCATCGACTTAAAATGCTGTTTTTCGAGAGTGCAGTCAGGGTGAGCCGCACCTAGAGTTCGCCGGCCTTGGCATGCACCGCTACTGTAGTACCGTCGGGAGCGGCTCAAAATACTCCCCACGTGCCGTCCAACTGAAGGCAGGGATTGCACGCCCACCCGTCGTCCTATAGATCATGCATGACTGACAAGGTTCGAGAAAAACAACTCAACAAAACGATTGATGCTGTTTTCCACGCAATTGCCGGTTGTTTAGAAGTCTACTGCAATTGATACACGTATAGTTTAAAATTGGTAGTTTGATCAAACACCAGAAACTTTGCTTTTGGCACCTGTTTTTGAACCACGACTCCTTTACAGAGCTTGGTAGTCATGCATGACCCACATGACGACTGCTGGGCGTGCACGCTCATCCTTCAGTTAGACGGCACGTGGAAAGTGTGTTGGGTCACTATCGAGGGTATTCATGGTACATGCCAAGCCCCGAACACGCTTCGTGCGCCTCACCTCGACCGTGCTTTCGAAAATCGACCTCTTAAATAGCGGAGAAATGTGTTTATGCAATCTTGTATAGATTGAGCAGCCCCGGGCTACGACGTGTTGTGTTTTCGAGCTATTACGGGGGTCCATAGTTAACAGGACCAAGTACTGTTAGTAAAAATAGGGAAATATATAGGTTTTTATGTATACCATAGGTCCTGTCTACTATGGTCCCCAGTGATAGCAGATCTCGACGAAACTTCGACGGCCTTGCAGCACGACTGTCTGTGACCGATCAAGCTCAGATTTTTACTCGAACAATCGGATGTGTACAGTCAACGCTCCCCTTGGGTTTCCCCGAGGTCGCGCGCTCTTTCTCTCGTGCGTTGAATGTACACACTGGTTTGACCTCCAGCGAAAAGGCTGGCAAACAAAATGGGATTCTAGTGAAAATGGTGTTTCACACTGTCCTAGGAGAAGCTCACAAAGGGGCCCGAGTGCTTCAACGTTGAATGTTCAAATCGAGAAAGTAGTTCCAATCTTTGACAGGCTTGTTCCAAGGCTGATCGTGCCCGATCAAGCTTTTGCCTGCACGATTGGATGCGTATGGCAGTACGCTCTCCAGGTTCGTTGCGTCCCCAACACGCAGACGAACTCGCTCGATCATCTAAGCTACTAGTGTTCGGTCTAGTGAAACAAACGAACCGGGAACATCGGCCCTGGAGGCTCGTGTTCCTCAGTTTGCTGTTCGGATACTGGTATCATCTAAGAGTCGTGCCTTGACTTTTCTTCTTCTTTTAGATGCAACAAAAATCTGGAGGAACCTTGGACGACGTCGCCACAAGACTGTTCGTGGCCGATCAAGCTCCGACGTTCGCTCGGACGGTGGGTTGTGTTCAGCGCACTCTGTAGGCTGGTTTCTTCCCTCGATGCGCTTCTGCACGCTCGCTATTACGGGGGTCCATAGTTAATAGGACCTATGGTATACATAAAAACCTAGATTTTAACTATTTTTTCGAACAACATTTGGTCCCATTAACTATGGTCCCCCGTAATATCGGGCGCAAAATACTTTGAGCTGAAGAGCGCCAACTCCAATACCTGGATACTCAGTAAACTTTGCAATTTCTTTCCTCGTAATGGTTCCCAACGTGGTCACGGCCAACACGTCGTCAGGCCCGGAAATCTTTCTTCTCGCCCAGAACCTGTACTCGACAGATAGATAAAATGAATCGAACAACGACTGTGAAAAAGGGAGCGTGAAAACGGAGCGGCCAAGAATCGTCAAGAAGGTATCGTTGAAACGCATCGCTCAACTGCCGTGTGAATAGCATCGCCAAAACAACCGCAAAACGGTCATATTAAAACACGAAAACGTTACTATGGTCCTATATGAATCGTAAACGCCCATCGTTTAGAAACGGTTGTCCTACGAGTATAGTAAACAAGAGTGTTGAAAAAGCTTAAATAGTCGGTTATATCGATACAGACACTGTCTGACAGAATTCGACAACGCTAAAAAATAATCGATCGAAACGAGCGTTCGATGATCGTTAAAAAGGAATGCTGAAACCCATCGGCTAGCAATCAAAACAAATAGAGTATTTTTAATCCATCGACCAACGATCGTACAAAACTTGAAGTGGAAAACGATCGATCAACGATCATGTAAAACGATTCGGCAAAACGGATGTTGCAACGATCGTACAAATTGATGCCAAAATACGATTGTTCAGCGATCGTGACACGAGATTTGTAAAACCAGTCGACCAGCAACCGCAAATAAAACGTTGACCGTTAAAAGAGGTTGACCTACGAGCGTGAAGAGGGATCTTTGAACGCTACCGGCCACTGGTCACAAATAGGCATTGTTGAAAACGATCGGCGAGCGATCGTAAAATAGCGGTTAGCAGTAATTAACGTCGATCGCCTAACAATCGTGAAACAAGGATAGATACGACCGATCTGTTGCAGACCCTCGCAGAGAAGAGGTCATTAGACACAATGAGCGAACGATACTGAGAAAGAATCGGTAAAGACCATCGACCAATGCTCATAAAATTTGATAACAACTAAACGACCCTTCATAACTAGTAGTGAAATCCGATCATTCAAACCGGGATTCGACAACGATCGTATAGAGTGATCGTTACAAACGTTCAGTCGACGATCGGAAACCAGAATCGACAAAACCGATGGTTCAGAATTCGTCAAAAGAGATATCTCAAACCGATCATTCTATGGCCTGGAAACGAGACCATCGCCATCGATCTCCGAGTGATCATAAACGTTGATCGTTATTAATGATCGGCAAACGATAGTTAGGATGAATGGCTTGAAAGGTTTGGCCAACTTTTCGGATCAAACAAAAGGTCGAAGACGATCGTCCAGCTGTCGGAAAACTCTGACGGTTGGAGATGATCGGCCAATAATCGCAAAAAGGGGCTCGTTCCAAACGATGGGTAAACGGTAACGAAAAATGATATAGTTGAAACCCATTGATAGGACAAGAGTGCTAGTACGTAAGACCATCTAGCGATATCAAACGAGATCGACGTCAATAACCGGCGAACGATCGAAATAGCGGCATCGTGATATACGACCCGCTAACATTCGTAAAACCAAGAGGGTTGACAACGACTGGCCGACGACTTAAACCAATATCACGTTTGGCCCACAATCGTCAAAACGAAAAAGAACAAGACGATCGTTCAGCAATCGTCAAAAATTATCGTAAAAAACATCGTCTAACGAACGTGAAATGGATCATATAAAATCATCCTTCAACAAGCGTAAAGTACAATCGTTTAACTGAGATCGGCCTGCCATGGTCACGAGGGACCGTCAAACGTGCTTGGTCAACGATCGTCAAAGAGGTGTGTTGAACACGACTCAAACAAAAATCGGTTACAAATGCCAAACCGAATCGATACAACTTTTATTGTTATGTGATCTTGAATAAACTAGATATTTCAACCATCGCTGAACACCGGTAGTCGTAGAAAAGAACATGTCAAAACAATCGATCTACTACCTCGAAACATGATCGGTCAAACCGATTGGCCAGGGACCGCAGTAGTAAGCCCTTAAAGCCGATCGGACAACGATTGCGGAAAAGGTCGGTGGAAACGTATAGGCGAACGATCATTGATAGGGGATCGTTGAAATGATCGTTGTTTCGCTGTTTGTTTAACGATCGTACTAACGATCGGTTAAAACGCTTCTTGAACAATCGTGAACACGGTTCGATATATAGTAGTTCAGTCATCGTGAAACAGGATCGTTCAGAAGGGATCGGCCAACTATCTTGAAAGGTGATCGTTGATGACATCGGTCATTAAAACATCCAAACATATGTATGCTATATTACGATCGAGGAACGATAGCGGAGGAACGCAGTGGTTGAGTAACATCGGCCAGGTATTGTGAATGGTAGTCGTTCCAAGCGGTCGGATAGGGATTGTACGAAATGGATCGTTCGAGAAAATCGTACAAACGCGATCCTAAAAGTTGATTGGTGGCAACAGGTCTGACTAGGGCCAACAGTGATCGCTTAAGACGATCATCGCACGCTTGTACGAAAAGAAGGTTAAAACCAGCAAACGACGCAAAATTGGGGAGCGTTGAAAACGATCGTCAAACGATCACCGAAACGAAATCGTGTAAACCGACCATTTAACTGTCAACAAGATATTCATAGAACGAAGAATTTGACATCGATGGGAAATAATAGGGTTAACGGGCGAGAAGCAGTCGAACAAGGCGATCGGGATCTCAAGAGGAGAGCAGCCAAAATAATATGTGAAGAAGTCTGTGTCTCAAATATAAGCTTAACGTGGTGTACCTTTGTTTCATTGATCCAGTGTCGGAAAATAATATATATATTTTTGCGTTCTTTTCTGGGATCGGTGGCGATCGTTTTCAACTACTCTTGTTGTCGATCGTTAGAAACATGTTTTCTGCGAGTCTGTAGTGCGGTCGTTGGCCGAATGGTTTTAGTTATGCTCTTTCACGATCATCGTGAACCACTCATTTTTGAAAGATTGACCCCGATTGAACCAGCGTTGAACAATTCGTTCGACGGATGGCTTTTCGATGACCATCAGTCGATCATATAGGCGATATCAGGTTTGTTGGACGATCTTTGTAAGTTATCTTCACTATTGACCGTCGAGCAATTGTCTATGAACGATCGTCATCGACAACCCGATGT
Source organism: Macrocystis pyrifera (assembly GCA_031763025.1). Lineage (NCBI taxonomy): Eukaryota > Phaeophyceae > Laminariales > Laminariaceae > Macrocystis > Macrocystis pyrifera. The sequence goes on from JASSKH010000003.1 coordinate 4,074,288, forward strand.
TTGATCTCTAGTCGATTATTTTTCACGTTTCTTTTTAGATATCGTCCAATGACCGTCGGTAAATAATCGTTTTGCACGAGGCTTGTTTGATATCGCTGTCCGATCGTTTGAACGATCCCTGTCTCCGGCCGTTGGCTGAATGCTGTTTGGGATTCACCTTTGCGATTGTTGAACTTTGATTTTTCGGATCGATTTGTATCGTAATTGGTCGACCGTTTTAGGCAATGCCACTTAGCAGCGATCATTAGCCAATCGCTCTATCTGACGAATAATTATCCCGAGCGTTGGCCGGCCGTTTCGAACGTTCTTCCGCAGGGCCCATCTTAACGAGAAACGTGTCAAATGATACTCCGCCAACATTGTTTTCGTTTGACTTGATTTTTCACCTTATTGGTTGAAAAGTGAATCGCCAAGCAGGTATTTTTACTTTTGATTCGAATCAAATGAATAACCTCGAATTCGATAAGAAGTATTTTGGGACTTCTTTTGATCTGTCGTGCTATTCAATATGGGGAGTTTGTCGATCTCGACGTGGCATGCTCCTGAAATCGAAGCAAGCCACGCGAACGTGAGCCGTGTCATGGACTGCTTCGCAGGGGAGATCCACCATTCCCGAGAGACAGGACCACCGGAGCAGCCGCAGCGCGAGTTCCGACGGCCCCTAGCACAGAGTACACCATCCGCAGCGCCTCAAACACTTACAAGGCCGTCACAAACCCAGTTTTTCAACATTCTTTGCCTCGCAAACCACACGAGCACCGACCAGGTCGTGACTTCGCTCAGAAGTTCGATCGAAGTACCCCCGTATCTGCTGCCTGCGTGGGGCGTCGGGACTGCGCCAGCCACCCAAGACGAACCAAGAGCGATAGCCTCTTCGGCGGTGCCGGCAGAAACAATCGGCCGCAGACCGCGGCGCCCTGGGGAGGACGCGGGCCGTTGCTCACCTCGTTGGTTTCCGTCGGGTGTTCGTTGGCCCTTGTGCGTTACTCCATTTGTTTTTCAAATACGCTATTCCTCAATAGGACCCAAAGGCCTAGTTTTTCTATTTGAAATCAAATCAATGCCGTTTTTTCCTATTCCATTTTCATGACAAGGGCATCTCGTCAATACGGGCCCTCAAAGACGAGCGTTTTCAACGATCTTGATTGACGGTCTAGGATTATTGGCGGACGTTTGTATCGTTTTCGATCGTGAAATGATGTGTGAATCATCCGCGTTTTACGATAGTTGCCGATCCGTTTGCCCTCTGGTGATGACTTTGTCAATCGCTTTTACCGAATGTGTCCTACGATTGTTCGATTCATTTTGAAGGATCATTAGTTACGGTCGATGGACGATGGGTTTGACTGGGGGTTTCATGTTTTATCGCTGACGGGTCCATTTTTGACGACCCTAAATAAAGATCGTTGTTACGTTCTTCTTTGTTGCGATGACCGATTTGTTTTCGAGACGATCGTTCGCCCAACGTTATTTCGATACTGTTTTCCGATTGTACGATTGTTTAACGATCCAATTTTGCATACCCCCTACGAATACGAAGCGATTTGACGAAGACTCGGTGAATCCATTAATCGAATAGGTGCTATTCGTGCACAAGGAACCCTTGTCCCACGTTTCTGACGGGGTGCTCGTCCACCGTACAAACACGTGTTCAATGTTTTTGAGAGGGTGTTGGTCCACAAGACGGGGGTTTGCCCCATACATGTTTTAAGGGTTTTCGTCTATGGACGTTTTGTTTCCTCATACGTTTGAGAGAGTATTTGTCAGTCGCCGACGAATACGGTGATTGCAGTCAGGCGACTGCTTTGAGAACAACCAGGAGTATTTTGTTGTGATCCCGCCTGAGACAATTTGTTTTTTGGTGAACTCAATTTACCATCGGTATCACTTGTTTAAGGACGACTGCTTGCCCCATGTACTTGAGAGGGTATTCGTTATTTTACAAACTCCTGTCCATGCTGTATTCGTCCGTGGACGAATACTCGCCTCATGTTGTCGATAGAAACACCTGTCCGTGTTTGTCGCAAGAATATAATCTGTCTACGAAAACTTGCCCGTCGAACCAAACAAGAAGCTAAAGAACACAAAAAAAATGTTTGCACGAGTGTCCGTGCGGGGTGTGTAATTAAGACGGTACTTGCAATTTTGACGGTACTGTACCAGTGGGTTTAATGCCTTCTTTTTTGACCATCGTTGGTTGATAGCATTAATTATCCCATTTTCACGATCGTCTACCGGCCATTGTTTATGTCGTGCACGTGCTCCTGTACTCGTACACAAGAAGGTAAAAATATATACCGGGAACCAGGAACAACGTACGGTACGTACACGTACGGTGAATTGTTCGAGAGGCACGACCGCTAACCCACCACCACCACCAGACTGGGCATCTAGCCCCGCTACGTAACCGACCCCTCACTCTTCCTGCTCTGGCTGACACTGAGTGGATGTGCTCGATAGGTAGTCGCGAAAATTCGGGGACACGAAAACCCCAATGTGTCTTGCCAAGCGTATTTTGCCGAAACGCCAAACCACAATCATGTACAACCGTATTTGGCGTACGAACATGTTATACCGATCAACAGGCACGACAACCACTCCACAACCACCACCATCACCACTACCGCCACCACACCGCCATCGCCGCCACCACGCCTCGTATCTAGCCCCGTTGCGTAGACGACCCCTCTCCGTTTCTCCTCTGCCCGACAATGATTGCATGTGCTTGGCAGACAATCTTGACACCCCGGTCACACGAACACCCCAACGTGTTTTAGGTAAACGCCCTACTATACTCATTGAGCACCATACTTGACGTAAGGGTATGATACGTTGACCATGAAGCACGACTACCCCACCTCCACCACCACTACCACCATCACAAACACCACAAACACCACCATTAGGATCGCCACCGCCACCATTAACCTCACAACCACCATATCACCACAACCACCATCACCACCACCACTACCGCATCGACCACAGCAAGCACCAGACTGGATGTCTATCCCCGCTTCGTAATCGACCCGTCTTCTTTCCTGCTCCGGCCGACGCTGGGTGGATGTGCTCGACAGCTATTTGTGCAAACCCGAGGACACAAAAAACACAATGTGTCTTGCCGAGAGTGTTTTTCCGAAGCGCCTTACCACAATCCTGGAAACCGTATTTGGCGTACAGGTATGTCACGACGATCAACAGACACGACAACCACCCTACACCCACCACCATCATCGCCACGGCCACCACCACCGCCGACACGAGGCCTTGCATATAGCCTCGTTCCGTAGACGACCCCTCTTCCTTCCTCCTCCTCCCGATACTGGTTGCGCGTGCTTGGCAGACAGTCTTCGCAACCCGGGCACACGAACACCCCAATGTGTTTTGGGGGGAAACGCCTCAATGTACTCATTGGACACCGTACTTGGCGTACGGTCAAGAACATTGACCAAGAGGTACAACTGCCACCATAACTGTCGCCGCCACCGCCACCACCACCACCACTGCAACCACCGCAAACAGCACCACCACATCCACCGCCACCACAACGGCCGCCAGGTTTCACGTCTAGCGGCTCCGAAGTCGACCCCTCGCCCGTATTGCTTTGGCCGACGCCAAATAAGCGTGCCCGGCAGACAGGCTTGACAACACCTGAACACGAAAACCCCAATGTTATCAGGGAAAACTCCTCACTATATTTTCATTGACAACCCCCGATAGCATAGGGGTATGTTATGTTGATCAGGAGTCACGACTGCCAACCGAACAACAACCACCACAACCACCACCGCCATCAGGCTTCAAGTCTAGTCTCGCTCCGTAGTCGACCACTCTCGCCGTTAGATTCGACCGACGTTGGGTGCGTCTGCCTGACGGACAGTATTGAAGACCCGGGGACACGAAGACCTATGGCTGGTTCCTGGAAATGGCTTATTGTAGGCTTCGACATCCATATTTGCCGTACGTTGGGTGCTACATAGTCCTCGAAAGGGATAATTCGTTTTATGACGATGTCCTAAATTGAAACTCCCATTATCTCGTAAATAGTCATCGTGTGAGGCGGTGTCCTTAATCTGCGCCTGGGTTTGGATGATCAAGGGGCTATATATCTATCGAATAAGCATGTCTCCCGTCTTTAAATCACTGTGCCCTTAATAGAGCCGCAAAATGGTCTGCTGAGCGTTTCGACGGACATCAGAACTAACCACAGGACAAGATACATGAACTAAAGCGTGTCAACGACCGTCCCATGTCGATTGACTGCACCCTTGGCTTCGCTTCACGGAACTGGAGCGTACCATGGTCATTGTTTGATAAGTTGACTGCTATCGCGCACACGAACATTTAATTTCCAAACAGCATTTTCTGCTTCCATTTCGAACGGGGATCAACAATTTCAAGTACCTTGAAAATAGTCATGTATAATGAATACGTCACCGCCCATGGGAAGCGCGTCTCGAGGAGTCTCCCTCCTCCCCCTCGACTAGAGCTACGTTCCGTTTCCGCCCGCACAAACACGACCATCAGGAGCGATATAAATATTGGTGCTCGTGTCCTTGAAAAACAATGCGTACAAAACAGAAAGAGATGATATGTTGTCACACAGAATCGGACGCGAAAACTAGAACCGACCTGTCAATTTGCGTTCTGTAGTTCGCCCCTCCCTTAAGTTGTCTTCGCCCGCATGTACGTAACACACCCTTGTCTGTCTCCCTCAAATCCTCTGCCAGCAACGATTTAGATTGTCAATACTGAAGTGGAAGCGAAAGGCACGTTGCTCCGTAACGGAGCAGGTACGAAGGTACTGCGGTATAGAAAGAAGTGTGTGCTGACCGAGCGAGCGAGCTCCGTACAAGAAGTTGTCATCGTCGTGTCTCCATGGCAGTGGAAGGCAAAGACATGCTCTGCAAACAAATGAATTCGGCCGTGGTGCCACGGTGTTTACGTGAAAGGTGCCGCCTTAGAATCGCCGTTGTAGTATTCAAGGGCAGAGAGTCATCACCTACGTTGGACTCAACCTGCCTCGAGTGGCCTGATCGATCCTGCTTCCAAGTAACATTTGCGTTATCCTTTTTATAGCGAAGCACCAGTGTTAGTCCGGCAAAGGCGTGTCCACCTGCGATACAGCAGTGTCACAACACCGGCAGTACCACAAGATACTAAAGTACTTAGGTATAGGCGAAATACATCTCGCATACAGCAGGGATTTGAGATTTTGTTGTAAAGTATCTTTTCCGAATAATACTAATATTAGAGGTATCTCTTTTGCTTTGGTACGGGAGCGATCGCACGACACTAAAACAACGAGAATTCGGACCTTTTCTCGTTCGAAGCTTGGCCAGTTTACGTCAAATCGTTTCTGGTACAGTATTGAGGTTGGCCCCATGAGAATTGAATAAAGACAACATCATGCTTGCATATAGACTCCACGCCACCGGAGAAAGCTTCGATGATATTAACAGCAGGAGCAGCTGCAGCGGCCGTGGCGGTGGAAGTTGGCCATGGGATATGGTGATATGACTGTCCTCTTAGTATGAGCATGAACCACTCCATTTCTCACATAAAACTTTGGAATATTTTGAGTATGATACAGCATGCTATAACCCATGAATCTAGCGCTATATTGGGTTTAGCTTAATCATGCTTCAATGTCCTCTTCATCTATTCCCTGTTGTTTCTCGGCTGGTCATTGCGTTTGAGTCAATGCTGTACATTGTCGGATGCCAGAAATTTACCAGTCAAACAGCTCTAGCCTGACATAGCCTAACATGCCCCCGGGTGTTCCAGAGCAAGCCGCCCCCCTTGGAGAACTCGAGTCATCCCAGCCAAAGAGCGCACATGGGGTTAGAGCATCGCTGGAGCGGTGCAACGCAAAAACCGTCGAGGCGGGCGATCGACCGCACCAATCCCGACGACACGATCCAGCTCTACAGCGCCTTAACCGTACCCACTATCGAGCACGCAGGAAGGTAAGAGAGGACGACGAGACGCCCGACGAAGGTTTCAACGCGGCCCTGTTAGAGCGCTAACGTTTCACGCAAAAAACCGCATTGCTTGCCGTACCTGCTGTATGTCGTTTTGTGCCGCCGTCTATGTTTGCGACGTAGTAACGTGCGTCCATTTGTCATGCTGTCCTGTTGCTGTTCCACCAGACGGTTGGTAAGACATGCAGGTACGGTGAATGATGGGGAGGATACGTGGGGCTATTATCGCGGTCAATGACGCCAAGGTGAAAATCTCGCTGGGATGGATAGACGTGCATGTTGCCTGGTGGTTGGATACCCTGGCTCCATACTACATCAATAACTGAAGGGGTTGCATGAACTCCGGAAGGAAACACAGCACTTTCGTGAGGCAGATACGACAGCCCCGGAGAACGACGAGGCCACCAGGATGTCGATGATCGCAAACAAAGTAGTCAAGCACTTCTCGAGTGAGGTAGCGCTACAGATGATCGACTGGAAAATCGTTCGCCAGTTCGCGGCAGTGATGACCAAGTGCGCGACAGCGAAGCAAAGGTCCCAGACTTAAGGCCGGGATGGTTCTTTGGGGGTAGGCCTCGGCGGGTTGTCCCAGCGGTGGTCGGAATTGGTTCGTTAATGTTTCGGTACGAAGTGATATCGTAGCGCCGACACGAGATGTACTCTGTGTTTCGAAGATGGAAGGCTCACACTAGCAGAGTCGAAGCCCGAAGGGCGTTGCCTCCTCCAGCAATGGCTGGCATGACCGCAACACCCGCACGAACGCTTGCCTTGCCCGCAGCTACGTGGAGTAAGTTGGCTTTCAAAGAGCTATCGGCGGCTTTATCAACCTGGAGAAGGCCCTCGCTCCCTACAATAAACTCGGTATGGGTGGAGTGAGGAAAAGGGTAATGGTCAGATGCGATTGTGGGTGATTCGAGGGTTCGAAGAACTTTCGTGAATGCATGTTCCCGATGCGGTATAGAGGGGCTCGAATGACAACCATCTGCCTCTCTTGCCGGTGTGATCAGAAATAAACGTGCGAGACCCACGGCCAATGCCCTGTACGAGGTACATCACGTCTCTGACCGTGTACAGCTTGTTGAGCCGCAGCTCCCCACAACTGGTCGAGCTAGTTAATACATACCGACGTTGTTGTGGTTCTCAGAGCTTGAACGTGCTCCGCTCGTAATCGCGCTCGCTTTTCGATTTTCAGGGGAATGGTTGGAGCGTCCGTGAAGACGAGCTCGGCTGACGGACATACGGTCAACGATTTCTAGACGCAACTGACCAAGGTGTTCAACGCGTTTTTTGCCCTTGCGTCGCAGTGGTGTATCAAGCTGGAGTGGGTTGCGTACTTTTGCGTGCATGTTTTCGGGTATATCGTTTCAGTGTTTATTGTGATTGACTGTCCCTCGTTGCCAATGGCGGCGAACAAGACACGACAGCGTATTGCTGCCTTTTTGTGCTTGTTATCTGCGACGGACAACCCATGCTATCTGCACACACCGTAAAACTGATGTACGTTGAATTGTGCGGAGACAGGGTGTGTAGATAATGTTGAGTACATGGTGATGGCCCTCCCGATAATCAATATGTTGTCACCGTACAGGCGTTAAATAGTAGGTGATGTGTTGTCAAGCATATCGTCGAGCTTGATGCGAGACAAATCTCAACTCCCGACAAGCACGGATCCGTCTGTTATTTCATCTGTTCAGCCCTACTGTTGGCGAGTCCACGAATCCCGCAGCAGGATCCTGACTCATGAGCCCACTAGTCTTCCATTCACCCCGTCTGTCCCTTTTCGGCTAATAGTTTACTTCTGGGTTCTCATCGCGATTGGTTTAGACACTCGGAGTCGCCTTTCGCTCGGGTACTTCGCGCCGTCGCCGCTCTCATCAGCCGAGGGCCGTCTTCCACGTTTCTGTTGACGGACATAGTGTGTTCCTGCTGTCGCCCGTGGTGCCGTTTTCACTTCCACCAGTTCGTCTGCTGTGAGGACACTATCCCCGTGTTCTGGGTGATAGCTAGTTTGGGGAAAGGTTTCACTGGCGTGTACAGGGGTCTCTTCGCGAAATGCTTAGGTTCACGGTCGCTTGTGAACGATTGCCCAGCCATTTCTCAGAAACCCAGAGAGTGCAGGAGAGGAGCGCAGAAGGTGCAGTACACAAAATTTACGACCGCAGGACCATTTCGGCCTGCTTAGTTTAACCCTGCCCCCATGTGTTCCTACTGGTTTCTACACACGCTCAACATTATACAGCTCTATTCTACGGCCTGAATTTGGTTGCACCCTTGCAGCAAGAAGGTTGTCAAATACTTCGACCATTACCTCCATAGGCCCCGTGGCTGACGGTGATAGAAAATCTATCGCGTGGCGGGCAATATCATGTATAAATTAATCGATTAAAGTGGAGGAATTTTGCAGAGTAACCGTGTGTGAGCTGAAGCCGAACGCCTTAAAGGCCTACGATGATAACACTAGAGACCACGTCAGACTATCCCGGGGGTCATGATAAGATTCCATCTTTGCGATACCAAGCACGTTCGTTCATGTAGTACGCCTGGCGCAGGCACGGAGAGCCGAGCTGAAACCTGTGGTTGACGACAGTGCACAGGAAAGAGCTAAACACCCTCGATTTCGTTTGTTAAACTCCCCAGGGCCATTTCCTCGGCGCTGTCTCCGATTGAAAAATATAAATTAGGTAAACCACGACACTTTGGCGCAGTGCCCGTTCAGGCTTTGGTACAATACCGAGACGCCAATGGCCAAAAAATGAACTATGTCGATGTTCTCATGCATCATCAAACCAGGTCAATCGACTTTTCCTTTTCTCCTCTCGAACGCGTTATAGCCCCCTGCTACTCAGCCGTCTTACTACTCAACATATAAATGTCCCAGAACGACGAGACGGTTGTCGCTCATCGTCGAAACGAGAGATGCTCCTTTTTCGGGAAACCAAGGTTGTGGCGCGCAGTTTCAGCAACCGCAACCACAGATAAACATCCGGTTCTACTGGTCCCACCTATTTCGTGGAGTGGTGCGAACCACTGATAAGCAAGGCATCAGCGCCATCGTCGACGGATGCTGCCATAGGATATGAGCGTATCTAATTATGAGCCTCCTCACTTGAGGGTCTGGTACACCCCACTAAACCTGACCTTATAAGATATCGTATGCTCAACCCGGTGAATAATCGCATGGGCGAACGTAGGCATGTGCTAAAATAGTATTCTAACGGACAAGAACAATTCAAAACGTATGGGGTAGTTCCTCAGACCGATTGGCTTAGCAACAAACCTAAACCCCGTACCGTAGCACGGCTCGATCGCAAGGCAAGGCAAACTCAAACGGCAATGTCTTAAATATAAAGCTGCATCACGGCGCGATTCGGACAACCTACTGCAGCCACTTGGCGCAAGGGCACGTCGTTGCGGACTATAGCATAGCTACACATGTACCGTCCATATCTCGATGACTTTCAAAACATGGCATATATTCACCGTCGTTATGAATACTCATGTAGAACTATCAAGCGGAGCCCGTGAACCGCCACGGAGGCGCCAACGATGCTACATACCTAGTATACAATGTGAACGTCAAACCGAGAAGCATTTTGGAGCAAGGCTGACGGCTAAATAATGTATGGACCGCAACAAGAGTCGAATCTACGGGCCGCCACACTCCCCTAACGCTGTCCTGAATGAACGGTGAAGTATCAGCTTCTTCACGCCCAGAAATATAAAACATAGTCTTGCTGCTTCAAACCTGTTACGGGACTCAAGAGTTACGCACAATAGAATACGTGTCATAAAGCTGCTATTCAAACACACTCTGGCCAGCCATTCTAGTCCCTCGCCCATACAACATCCCTGGACGGACATGCAGCTCAGATGTCGAACGTGCAATGCAAAATTATCTAGAAATACCCATACTTGTGGAGCTCCTTTTTGGTCGTCAAAAACCGCTCGTCTTAAAGAGGCAAGTACCGATAAGCGCCAAGCCCCACGAGTGGAACCGCCGACATACATTATAGAATATGCTCGTTGATGCTCGAGATAAACCTTTCACCGACGCACCTGTCCTCCTCGTTTCGATTCCCACCTAAAGTACTAGTAGTCGCTGAATAATTTCCTGACCGGAGGTGACTTCAGAAATCGGAAGGAACGCAGCTGCTTGTACACTGGCATATTTGGCATGATCCAAGACACAAGGCGAGCCGTTACCCGCGGGTTTCGTCTACGGGACACGCGCAGTGTATGCCTGTTGTACGAACTGTGTGTTTTTTCTCTTCAGATGTTCAAACTATTTCGCTACTCTCTCGCTTCTGAGAAAGAACCCTGAAAGAAAAAAAGCCAGAGATTTCAGTGAGACTGCGAACTCGGAGTTGGTTACGCTAAAGCTCGTGTGAACACACACCCGTTTTCAAGTTACAAATTGCCCTAGGCCAGTACCACGGATTCTCGTCAGAATACCGGTATTTCACCACTGTTGCAAGGGTTGCAAACTTCACTCACATGTTCGCAATCGCTTTGGTGATCAACATATACTACGAATGGATTGCGTTTGTGAGGCCCGCAACTACAACCACCTGCGTGCAGCTTGTTAGGAGCCATTGGCTGTCAAAGCGAAGCATACGTCGTCGGGTGGTGGGCCAGACGACACCGACGGGCTCACAGCCACGCAGTGCAAGAAAGCCGAAACGAGACAAACGCACAGGGTAAGGCTGGGTTTTCTACTCGGAAAAGGACATGCTCTACACTGACTTCACAGCTCAAAGACTGCCACATTAAATTGTTTCCTTAAAATTATTAGCGTGGCTCTCTTGGTGCTCGTTTCGTTAGCAGCCCGACTTCCCTGGGTGCTCGCTCCAACGCTGTCTGCCATCTTGTCTCTACGAAGAAGTGCCTCCCATGGAACCCTGGGGAGTCTTTCTACTGCCGTCCATGGAGAAGGCGACGCCAAAAGGGCCCTCGACAGCGTCTGTAACCCACGATGCATTGCGCCGAAACAAGGGATACAAGTAGGGCAACATACAACAAAGTCGGGGGTGTTGTCGCGGATAGTCAGAGAATTCCGTACGGTGGTACATGGCGCGTTTGCGACTTTCGGGGGCTTAACAACAAATGAAGCACACGGACTATTTTCTTCGGCTCTCAGGCATCATAACACGTAATGCCCATCAAGCTACGTTCCTCATCTGGGGTGGCTGTGACCGTGACAACTTGTCATCATCTACCCGGCCGACAGGTCTAAATGGGGTGTTCAAATGATAAACACACAGACGAAGTGCATGATGCACTAAACAACACGGTTAAAATATATCGCACACCGCATTCTGTTCCTGCAGCGAGTGCTACAAGAGAGAACAAAAGCTTGTGTTGGTCCGAATTCGCGGGAGGGGTAAACAGGATCCCTCACCTAATAGCGAGCCATCCGACGATTAGGGTATTTGGTACAATCCACTATTTCGACCCTGAAGTCCCAAGCAGCGTAGTTGGCTATGGACAAAGCGGATTGTTCGTGTACGCCATTGGAAACGGTCTGGGGTGGCAGGCGTGTCCAACACACGTGCTTCTCGCCTTGCCCGCTGGGTAAAATAGCTCAACCAACAAAACCCTCCCCCCTGATACAAATAAACGTGTGACACCGCTCTAGAAAGGGAACGAGATCTCTTGGCGAGGGAGTGTCACTGACACTATTTAACCATAACGCTGCTGATATCATACTGTGGATAGAGCATACCTACGGTAGCGTGTTGGAATCGTACAACAAATTCATGCTCTAGCAGAATACTCGGTTCTCAAGTGTGCGTGCGCGAAACTTACAGTCTTCTGGCATCCCGCGGATGCATTTCACGCCATGCATTATCCTATTCCCGTCGGCATCCCGCGTGGGGACCACTGTTTCGCCGAGAATACCCTTGGCGTCGAGACTGACGTCGATTTGGTCGATCGCAAGGTTCATCTGCCAGCTCACGTGGCCTGGGAGGCTGATCGTATCGGTCGGATCTCGCTTAACCGGCTCGTACAGCGAGCCGTGGCTCAGACGAATCTTCGCTGCCGGGGTAACGATCCGGAAGATCGAATGCTCCGACTGATGGGTGAACAGTCCGCCGGCCACCACCGCCGAGTGCGCTATGTATTCGGTACAGCCAGCATTGTTTGCGGCGGTGGGGTCCGTAAGTATCCACTCTCCCATGCTCAGCGGTGCTCTTAGGTTTCGACTGTCCTGGGCGTCCCCCCGCTCCTTCTTAGCCCAAAACGCTGCGTGCTGTTGCTTTTTCTTCTCCCTGTACGTCGTGAACCCCAATGACCTGCACTCGCCAGGTGTGTTGACCGCGGTAATATCAAACCCCGAAGCCAGTGAAACCGTCCCCGGCGCCGCTAGAGCCTCTACTCCGTCGAGAAGCACGGTCAGCGAGCCATCCGCGAGGCAAGGGAATACTTCGACGGGGCAGGCAGTCTCCATGTTGTGAGGTTCTTTAGCTGTTACGACGATGCTGTGGTTAAGCCCGACGTCGTCAGTAGTAAGAAGAGCGAATCCGGTGATGTATGTGGTCTCAGGCATGGAAGGAACCGGGACCGTGACACGAATGTTTAGGTGCAGCGACGGGGGCTCGGAGACTAGCGCATACCATGCACCCTCCTCCCCCGTAAAGTCGAATTTTTGGCCGGAGAAACCTGTCATGTGCGGATCATCTATTTCGAGAGGGAGCCGGCCGTTGATCCGAATAGTTTCAAGGTCAAAGAGCAAACGAGGTATGGATAGTGCTGTCAGAGAAGCGCAGTAGACTCTCACGCTTTGGGCGTGCACCATAATCCCGCAGTACTGGCACTACGGCGCGTGTGCCAATTTTCTAACCACGAGGGTCGTATTCTGCATCCAGCGATTCTGAGTTACGATCCATTCTTGGTACCTCCTCCATTTATGAACTCGCGGTTACGGGCAATCTCTTACGGCTCCGACCGGGCAGGAAATGGACACCAAAACATACACACATCAACCACAATTTACCGATGGCGCTGGATTTCTTGACGAGCACACAAGTATGGGTCGTCTCGGAGCAGACCTCCCCGGCATCAGTTGAGCAATCGTTAGTTTTCGTGCAACCTGAAACGACGCACGAGAGGAGACGAGGAAGACCGTCCGACAAAAACCCAACTTTAGTCCAGCAGGTGAACCATAGATCTGGTGCAGGCAGGCATGGAAAAGTTAGATGTCTTCGCCGCATCATATACAAGGCAAACTGGTATTTCTACACGCTGGTTTATATTCTGGGGAGCGCGCGAGGCCTGAACAAATCAGCCACCATGCACCCATGTGCTAAGTCACGTTCGATAAGGACCAACCTAACGCCCCGCTTAGGGCTTGCGATATACGTGGTATATCTTATTATGCGTTTGTGACATCAGTCATGTTGATCGGCTCTATGCACACCGGTCACCTGGACGTTTAGGTACCCGACACTAATCAAAGGCTTCCCGAGTACAGGTATGAGCTTTGTTAGAACCTAACCCAGCGAACTAGCCAACACCTATGTTCCATATTTGTTTTTAACTGTTGATTGTAGCAACTGAGGTCATTTTGCGTGACATACTGTGCAATAAAGAAGGCAAACATGAGAGAGGGGATGCATAACTCTCTCACCGCACACTCCGAGAGAAGAATCGTACGAAAGGCTCGCGCATTCGCATTTGTCGTCGGCGACAACTCCAGGAGAAACGGTCTCCTTATCCCTTGCTTAAAGCGTTAGAACAGATGGGGGACGGAGAGAGGAAGATATAGTTTCGACCGATTCTTCAATGGGTTCTTGTAGGTATGTAGGATATTGCGTAGAATAGCACAAATCGCGCGAGACTGATGCAGGGCTGGCGGCACCGGACGCCACAGCGTGCCGCCGTCGACCATCATTATACTCGCAGGACGAATGAAGGTCCCAATCGACGACGATTGCGTGCGTCTTTCGTTACCTGATGTAGAGGTGTGTTCTACAACTGTCAGAGATCAAATGTAGTACAAGCTAACGAGAGTTTCTGTTTCGCCGGGGATCTAAAATTCAAATGGGGTTGTCTTTTGAAATCGCCGTAAAGCACATTTGTAATAGGTTTCCGTCTAACATCCCACCGAAGTTTCAAATTGACCCAAAACAAACAAAACCTTCCGGTGGCATGCAGCAGAGCAGCAAAATTGTAGTCGCCCCAGCGACCAGCGGAGTGGTAAAACAGTAGTCGCCCACCCACAAGTACCCACCACACGCACCCGGCGTTAGCCAAAGCAGGATGCAAGGGGGCTCGACCCGGGACCGGGGTAGACGCGAAGGTGGGTGCCGGTGGTTCGGGGAGGTGGGTGGTGGTCGCCGTCGTTGAGGTATTCGAGAAGTTTCTATTAATCGAGTCGCAGACCCAGAACAACGACACCATAACCGTATTCTCCCGCCCATACGCACCCAGCGTCGGCTGAAGAAGGGAGAAGGAGAGATCGACTGTGCAACGGGGCTAGACGCAAGCTCGGTTCTGGTGGTGGCGGTTGGTGGTGGTGGTGATGGTGGTTGTTGTAGTGGTGGTCGTAGTCGTCGTGAAGTTGGTGGTGAAGTGGTGTAGTTGCCGTCAACATGCCTCTTGATCCACGAGCATGTACGTCTGGTGATATTAATATCTAAAAAAAATTTTCGGCTTCTGAAAGCGTCTTCTCTATTATACTTATTTTTTTATGTGTGTATTGTATTATACGAGTCCGAGTGTTAATGTTCTTCATACCGGTATCTGCTTGCTTTTTAATTGTCTAGTTTTCTTTGTTTCCTTCATTTTTCGCCCTTTCAGCTATATTCACTGCCCTACGATGCAGCATCTCTGTGTGACCACAGAGTTTTTGTGTCTGGAGGAGAAAACATTGGCACGGGGCACTGGGTGTACAGGATGTCGACGGGTTGACAAAACGCTTTAACCCTTCTAGGACTGCAGTCCCGTTTTGGGTACAAAATACTTAGAATTGAGCGGTTTGTCCCCAAAGCGGGACTGCACTTCTAAACACTTCCAAAAAACAGACAAATATTTCAGGGCGTAAGCATGATACAGATATTAACTGAAACCTGGTTTGCACGCCTGTCTACCACCAATTGGCGCACACCACTTAACGACGGTTACAATCATCTTACTGCGGATATACCTGGTATTAATAGTAATTTCAGCGTTCGACGATATAATATCACACCGAAATGACGGCCAACCCCCACAACCTTATCCACAGCATGACCAACAACAGCAGTAGTGAGGAATACAACAACAGTAGTAGCTAGCACCAAGAGCACCAATGTACAACAGTACGCCAGCATCTCGCTTAAGTGCACAGTAGCAGAAGGTAGGATCAAAACCCTACCACATTAACTCCACATTAATAATATAGCAGAAAACAAGTGGTCGTGGCGGAGGCACAACTACTGTTTTTTGCGTGTGGAGATACGGATATATACGTTAGTTTGCACCCATCCGACAAAAAAACGTTTTATGCTTGGTATTCGAAAAAATGTAATAATATCCTGAAACGCGACCAACCTAAGCCAACATATCCGCAGTATGCCCATCATCAGCAGTAGTAGTGAACCAGTAATCATACGCAATGGAAGGTAGCTCCGACAACTAACATCAGGATCATGCATGACGTACATATTATACTACATACAAGCTTCCCCTTCGGGATGTGGGTTACTTGAAATCCGAGTGCGTCGCAGGGCGAAAATAGAGTCAAGGGCAACACGCGCATAGCTGTTGTTGGCATAAACGTGCCCTATGGGTTAGCGTATTACTCGAAGGAAAGAGCAATTCGTGGCAACATCAGTTGCACTCTAACATGACTATCATCAGGCAGCCACTTGGCCGTACTTACTAGTACGAAGGTATATAGCCCACCACCGTCAAACACGTTTTTTTTAAGCACCCTTTGCTCTACATTCTTTTTCAACCTCAGCAAAGAAGCAGCAATAGCAGCAGTAACAGTACGGAACTGTAGGCCGTCGTATATGTTGTACCAACCCCTTTGATGGGTGGTGTAAACTAACACCGAGCACGTTGGTGACTACGAAAACACTTCCTGCTTCGGTCCGTCGCCTGGGAGAATTTGGCAGCAGGGATTGGTGTCATACCTAGCTTGTTATCCAGTCGCACGCTCTCGGCGGCAGGTGATCGCAACGGGCAGGAGCCACAGAGCCAGGCCCATACTGCTTCCCATCTCGCTGTATTGCCCCGGTGTGGCACCGGGCACCGCCCATACTGCCAAACTGCCTGGCTGATATTCTGTTTGTGTACTCAAATTCCGAAATTCCAGGACACGCATGCTACGACACTGTGTACACTTTCAAAAACGAAGAATTTCTTTGCGTTGAAAGTCAAATAGAATGAAACTCCCCGCTTTTGCCTGCGCAATTTTAGTTTGGGATAAACCTCAGCAGCAGCAGCAGATATCGCAGCAGATACAGCAACAAACAGCAGCACACGTTTGCCGAGCGTCATATATGTTTCACCTAGCCTTTTGACGTACACAGCATACTTCACAACGGGCACGTACGTGACAACAAAACTGTTTCCCTCGGTCCGCCTACCTGGGCGAAAATGGTACCAGGTATCTACCAATTGTACATATATGATATCATGCCTAGTGAGTGGTCCAGTCGCACTGTCTTCGAAGCAGCAGGCCTCACGGTATCGGAAAAGGAGACTGAGACAATGCTTTTACGAACACCAGACCAGACAGCCCTGGCCCCACCTACCTCCCGTCATCGAAGCAGCGGGTCAGAGGTTTATGCAGACGGCCCAGTTCTTATTCCTAGGCGGCATTAGCCACGAAAACGCTGACTTCTCGCTCGAAATCGAACGACGGACCCGTCTCATGCGGTCATGCCTCAAACGGGTCGGCCCGGAGCTGCATGATAGGACGACCGCCCCCCTTAGCCTGAAAGACCAAATGCTAAAGGCCGAAGTGATTGAGACCCTGCTGTACGGGTGTGCGACGATGACGCTCAGACCGGAAAACTCTGACATGCTTCGAACGACTCACCACCAAGTCTTCTTGCTCGTCATTGGCTTCCAGCGCCGACTTTGTACTGACCACTCCACCCTCTCGTACGCGAAGGCCCTCAAGATTACACGTTGCGAGAGCATCGAAACGACCATCCGTAAACGGCGGCTCGTCTTTGCGGGGGCCGTGGCACCGCAAAACAAGGAGCGATTACACAGCCGGGTAGTGTTCGGGACGATGGCTGGTGGGAAGAACCCGAGACCTAGCGGACAATTTTGGACTTGGCATAGATGCATAGTCGAAGACCTCGGGGAGTTCCGAGCCACCGAAGAGTCAACTGAACATGCCCCCTTTGTGTTTGGATTTGCGAACGCCCTGTGGCCCACTGCAGCCTAAAAGGCGGGAATTGGTACCGGGTGATCCTCGAAGCAGCAGAACGACTCATGGTGAGGTGACACGAAGATCACAGCTGAGTAGGCAGCGCCGCGCATCCGCCGTGGGTAGTGTCCAAGGGAATGGGGGAAGGGGGGGTAACAAGAGGAGTGGAAGGAAACCCGACCAAGGGAATGCGGGGAAGGGGGGGAACAGAAGGAGTAGAAGGGAAAACCGCGGTGGACGAAAGTAGGAAGGAGAAGATGGCGGGTAGGATAGACGGGCACCAGGCCGACTAGGAAGTAGAACATGCCTATGTTACTCGTGTCGCCAACTGGTGGAGCTGGTATGAACGTGGTCTTCCTTGGTCTTTTCTCTTTTATTTATTTTTTTTTGCGCTTGATCCTCTGTGATTTTCATTTTATTTCTTTCTCTTCCTTTCTTCTATTGGTAAGCCTTAAGATAGGAGCCCTGTGGCGTGGGTGGATGACGAGCCTGCTTTGCTTGTTTCGTATCGTCTGACGCCAATGGGCGAGGCAGAGTTGACGAACGCATGACGGAGACGGCAGACAGGGTAGCATGGTCCCAAACGGACTAGTAGGGAGAACCTGGCTATGCTGCGCATACCACAAACTGCTGCCGCTACCTGGAGGGTACTTTGTGCTTCGGTTTGCCTGTTTTATTTTACCTTGCTTGGTTCTAATTAATAGTCTCAGCCTGTTTATAGGTAGAGTGGTGTTTTTTTGTTGTTTTTCTATAGCGCGCTTTTTTGCAAGTGCCTGTCACATCTCCTGCGGGGAGGTACGACAGATATATATTTTTCTTATTACTTTCTCTCTTTCGATTTGTTTTGTTTTCTTTGTTTTTATTTTCTTTGTTTTTTTTTTCGTTTATTCTCTCTTTCATAAAACATGTATGTCGTGCCTGTCACATCCAATATGATGACATGCCATTGCATTGTCTACCTGCTTACTTCATACGTAACGATGTAGTAGCTCTGTGCCATATTTTAGTAACCACAGAACTTGCATCTCGCTAGGATTGAAAGAATCGGCACGGACACTATTAATAGTTGTGCTGGATGTCGACGGGTAGAAAGAACGGTGTAATGTGAAGAAAAAATACTCACGCTCTCAGCAGCAGGTAATCGCACCGGCAAGAGCCACAGAGCGAGGCTCATTCTGCCGCCCGCCTACCTCTACTCCCCCTCTCTCGGTTTGCATCTGGCATGTTCATGGTTGTAGGTGTAGTAGTAGTAGTTGTAGTAGTAGTAGTAGTAGTAGTAGTAGTAGTAGTAGTAGTAGTAGTAGTAGTAGTAGTAGTAGTAGTAGTAGTAGTAGTAGTAGTAGTAGTAGTAGTAGTAGTAGTAGTAGTAGTAGTAGTAGTAGTAGTAGTAGTAGTAGTAGTAGTAGTAGTAGTAGTAGTAGTAGTAGTAGTAGTAGTAGTAGTAGTAGTAGTAGTAGTAGTAGTAGTAGTAGTAGTAGTAGTAGTAGTAGTAGTAGAAGAAGTAATAGTAGCAGCAGGAGGAGGAGGAGGAGGAGGAGGAAGAGTAGTAGTTGGAGTAGTAGTAGTAGTAGTAGTAGTAGTAGCAGGAGGAGGAGGAGGAGGAGGAGGAGGAAGAGTAGTAGTTGGAGTATTAATAGTAGTAGTAGTAGTAGTAGTAGTAGTAGTAGTAGTAGTAGTAGTAGTAGTAGTAGTAGTAGTAGTAGTAGCAGTAGGAGGAGGAGGAGGAGGAGGAAGAGTAGTAGTTGGAGTATTAATAGTAGTAGTAGTAGTAGTAGTAGTAGTAGTAGTAGTAGTAGTAGTAGTAGTAGTAGTAGTAGTAGTAGTAGTAGTAGTAGTAGTAGTAGTAGTAGTAGTAGTAGTAGTAGTAGTAGTAGTAGTAGTAGTAGTAGTAGTAGTAGTAGTAGTAGTAGTAGTAGTAGTAGTAGTAGTAGTAGTAGTAGTAGTAGTAGTAGTAGTAGTAGTAGTAGTAGTAGTAGTAGTAGTAGTAGAAGTAGTAGTAGTTGTAGTATTAATAGTAGCAGTAGCAGTGGTAGTATAGTAGTAGTAGGAACAGTAGTAATAGTAGATAGTACTGGTGCTGTTGCCACGTCTGCTACTGTAACCATGAGTATATTATTACTGCTTTTGACAATCATTAGTTCACACGTAGAGAGAAACATTTCATGTCATGTGCAGACATTGTCATGATGACGCCCTCAATCGTATTTAAACCTGTACAGTAATGTTTACAGCGGAGTTGCTGCCTATTGATATCAATAGTGATGCTACATTTTTACTGGTTGATGTTGTCACGAGCCAGCTGCTGTTGTGGTGAGTGTTTCTTTGACAGTCATTCTATTACTATAATGACAAAAACAGATAACTTTTTCAACGTGCCCCAACCGCACGTATACCTGTAATACACATGAATAAACACAGAGAAGCTCTTGCTACTAATAGTGATGTTTTGGGTTTTATTTGGCCTTTTGGTATTATTGACGCTGTCTTCGACACGCAGGAATGGCAGCAGTAGTTAATATTGTATATAATAGTTGCACAGTAGTAGTAGTAATAATAGTAGCTCGTTGTACCGACTGCACGCTCCTTCTATTAATGCCTGTCCAATAGCAGTTGTAGCACCTGTACTATTCGTAGCAGCAATAGTCGTAGTCATTGTGGTGTCCGCTATTGCTGTTGTTTGCGTCTGCATGCTGCTTATACCTGGCCGATAGCAGTAGTAGATGCCCTCAACCGTGTATAAAATACATAGCCTGTACAATAACGAAACCGTTATGTATTAATAGTAGTCATAGAAATACAGTTTTGTGTACCGTGCATGCTGCTTCTGCCTTGACTATGGTACATCTATCTGCGTGTAATAGTGATAGTGGTGTATTTCAAGAGTGACAGTACAGTATTGTCATGCCTCCAACCCATGGTACCGCTTGCATGTTACGTTGCCGTTGTATGAAAGTTAGTATTATGGCAGCAGTAGTAGTAGGTGGTAGTGTAGTTCATGCTAATTCTACCTGTACTGTATCTACGTATTGCTGGCAGTGGTGAATAGTAACAGCAGTAGAGTAGCCATACCCCATCCCATGAGACCGCATGGTCATTTGACTTCTCTGGCTACCATGGTGTTGTCTATATTATTAGTATGCTTGTCATCCGACAATGCGTAGTGTTATTCTAAAAAAGTATATCGTGTGTGAGCGATTGATCATGCTCCAGCAGTAGTACTTAGTAGTTGTATGGTTAGTAGTCGTAGTAGTGTGCCAAGTAGTATTTGTAGAGTGCACGTTGCTTCTACCTGCACTACGTCTGCGTAGCAATGGTAGTCATGTATCGTAACAGGCAGTATAGTAGTCAACCTATTGTACCGTGTGCATGTAGTGTAGTATTCACCACAGAAAGAGTAGTACTCAGTTCCTGCTGACAAATATTGCTCTTTCCTCCGAGCAATACGATAACCCATAATAGCTCACGTTTCCGCCAAGAACAGCTATACGTGTGTTTCCTGTGACTCCCTTTTCGCCTTGCGGAGCGCCCGGGATTTCACGCTACCTATATCCCGAAGGGACACCTTGTACTGTTTTTTTTGTAAATTCATGAAATACGTCAGCTGTGAGTTCGACTGATTAAATACTTGATACTCAACTTTGCAAGGTGCGTAATACGTCTCGTCTGTATTCCATTTTTACTATTTAAAATATGGTTTGCGGCAGAGGCGAAAAAAAAACTCTCAATCCGCCAAAACAAGCGAATTCCCTTCCCATCATGATTTCGTCTCCTCGAATTCAGAAAATAAATAATTACCTCTGTTTCCCTCTCGTGTAATACATATCCAAACGAGGAAAAAAGGGAATAACAAATAATTGTCGGTGTGTCTGAGGACGAGGTGAACAAATCCTCCGAAATTGTGAAGGGAAGTGGGGATGTGTGGCAACGCGGCAAACGAAAAAAATGAATAAAAAAACAGCGTGCGAGTAGCAACGGCAGCCCAGGAACGGTGTCAGCGGCAGAGCTGACTGCAATTCCACCAATAACATTCCGCGACCGCAAGCAGCAGCACAACAAATGGCAGCTAGCTAGCGCTAGGCACAGCTAGGGGCAGCATCTATTTGAGCAACGGAAATAAAGGATCAGCGCCACCACCAGCTTCCATTGCTCGATTGCTGCTGCAGCAGCAAAACAGCCACTCTGCTGCAGCTGTTGCTGCTAATGTACTCGGCCTACGCACGCCCCAGCGCTGGCGCGCTCCGCTCCGCCGCGGCCGCTGCTGCCGCTGCTGCTGCCACTGCTGTAGTATGGAGGGTTTGAAATAATACACGAGCTATCATGCTGCCACCCTCGACCAGCAAGGCGGCACGAGCACGAGTACCTACACGAGTACAAGTATGATCCCTTTCGGGACGACGCATCCTCCAAGACACCGAGCCGGCGAAAACGTTTACACTAGCAGTGGGCCGCCGGCGGCCCGCTGGCACAATCCAACACCGCTCGTCCGCGTTATACTCCAGCTACACCTCTCGAGCCTCTGTGCTCCCAACGGTTGTCGTGTTGTGTACAGCAAGCAGCATGGTGCGTGAAGGCACGGATGATGCTCGGGGCTCTATAATCCTTTGAGATATGTTCTGCGTTGGGACAATGCTCGGTACGTCTAGATTAATCAACAGAGAGACCAAAAGTTAACGCAACCTTCGATCAAATCCTACCTTAGCTGAAGTACGTTTTTGCCGTTCTTTCGAAATTATACCTAAAAAAAAATACCTCGGGGGAATTTTTTGAAAGACAGTAAAACAAAAACTCCCAAACACTCTATTAATATTGTTGTATATATGTTCTGCTTTTTTCCCTGGTGCGTACGTGTACCAGCATTAGTGAGTAGCCGACAAAAAAATCAGTGTCATCCACTATAAAAGGAAATATCGGATATTGCGTGTAGGCACAACACTTTTTGGTTTAGTTTTTTATTTCGTTCGTGCTTTTTTCGGGGGTGTTCTTACGATTTTTCTCTCTTGAATAAAAAGTGTATATGTATGCCTGTCGTATCCAGTACGATGACATGGCATTGAATTGTCTACTCTGCTTGCTGCATTCTAACTATAATGTAGAGCCTCTGAGTCGTAGTTTTGCGACCACAGAGCTTGTACCAATCTTGGATAGTAGAACTGGCACGGTCACTGGATGCACCGAATGTGGACGGGCAGAAAGAACGCTTGAGTGTGAAGAACACCTCCGCGGTCACACAATTGCTCCACGTGACCCATGGGTGCAAGGCTAGTGAACATTTGGGGTATCTGCCAGGTTTTTTATTATTATTTTTTATTATTCGACCGCTCGCGCGGGCTTGAATCGGTCCGCGTAAGGTGGGTTTACATCATGGTGATGGAAAAATTGAATGCATGACCTGACCTACGGTATGGTTAGCGCTCACGTGTTCTTAGGCTCCTCAGTTCGAGGAGTTCTACACCCAATCACCTTTCAAAACTATTGTCAGCTAAGACGCGTTCCACACTAGAAGTACCACATTTGGGAAACAAACTTTCGGGACCACCACGGCGCCCTTCCCGGATGCCGGTCGAAGAAGGCACAGATAGTACCACAATTCGTAGGGATATCTGCAGTTATTGAACGTGCGCGCCCCACGCACCCAAAGCAACAGACGGATTCATTTTTTTGTCCCCGTTGAATTCCGCATTACCCCTTGGGGGGACATAAGAGCCTCAGACAAATTAGAATGAAGCTCTATCGTAGAACGCCTCCAAATAAGGCTGGTACTTATTCCCACGGGCAAGTATCTGTACGAATATTTCGTATGGAGAAAAATACCCCCGGATATTGGCAAGCTCCTCACGTGGGTGAGGATCTCCGTCAGTGAGTATAATGCCTGGCTCAAACGTGCAGCTCCTACCCTATCACGTGTCACATTCCCCAGGAAGGCACGCAAAGCAGGCCACAGCACTGTCACTGTCGTTGGCCCCCCCCACACCCTCTACGTCCCCCTTTCGTGCTACCATAGAATACCGCACCTGAGCATCTGCTGTCCTCCATGCAGCATGTTTTTTCCGGGCACTCAGTGTCGTCGTTGCATCCTATGTACGAAATTGGTAGGAACAGGTGGCGGGTCGGATTGGGCAGCCGTGGCACAGGTGGAATCGCAGCGGGACAACTGCCACAGACCGCACACGTATACTGCACTGGGCACTACTGTAGGAGTACAGGTCGGCTTGCGCAAAGTACACCACAACAAATGACCCACATTCCAAGCGACACCTACTATATATACTACCTGAGGGAGACATTGGGGAGTATCCGGCAAAGCAGGGCCGCATGCGCGAGGACACCGCGCACCCATAAGTGAGAGTTACGTATCGACGACACCATTGTGGTTATTAATCTTTTGTTCATCCCAACTAGAATCCTCGTTTTTTCGTATGCCGGTAATATTCGGATTCCAAGGTCACAAAGCCAGGTTTCGACCCCATCCCTGTTCTTACTACTAAGAAGCCGGTAACAGAAATCGTCTGTGCCGTCCCGGGTTGAAAGCAAAAATGAAACACACAGATTGTACCACGTAAGGCAAAAAAACTGTAGCAGGAATATATAGCCTAATGGCACGAATCCAGTCCTGGGTACGATGACGCGCAAGCTGCCAAAACGGGACACAATATGGTATGCTTACAATGACGCGCAACTCTTTTTCGATTAGAGCTGACCCAGCGCGTACTGTAACATGGTTATCAGGTATCAAATGCGTGATTAATGGGTGCGGTTCGTATACAGTCTAGCACTCGACCTTCGCCGGGCGATTTTATGTCGGGTATTGCGCTTTGTTTGAGGACCGATCCTACCAGTGGGCTGGTACGCTTCGTGCAGCACTAGATAACGTCAAATAGGGAACCACCATACGCAATGCTGAAAAACAATGTTTTTTTCACGCGTACTATGGCCCACGAGTTATGTTTGCACGCTTTGTTTGAAGAATGCATTTTTTACCGTACCTAATGCAAAGCGTCGGATACGTACATACCCACACACATATGTTCAAAACCATCCGCCGTTCAATGTCCAACACCGAACATAGGAGATCACGGCTATTGAAAGCGGAGCCCCTCATACATGCGATGCCCTACGGAGGCGACTCACCGCATCTTACTTTGTCGGGGGGGGCATCGGGGGCGCGTATGCCAGTAGCGCATTCGCATACGTCGGAAGTGATGAACCCGGCCGTGACTGAGGCTTTAGCTCGAGCTGGGTTGACGGCGAGATGCAAGGAAACAAGTGCATGCATGCGTGATGGAGGCAGCCATGTGAGCGTTGATGGCTAACCGTGACACAATCGAAGCGTCTTCAGCTTCCTAACACACGCCAACTGTGTTTTGCCCGGGAATGCACCGAAACGAGTTCTACTTCCTCGCGCGTTTCGGAAGCTGCCAGTTAAGTCGATCCCGCCAGTAGTGACAGCCCTCACGTGGCGTTGGTGTCATCTCGTGTGTCTGCGTACATTGCGGCGAATAGTATGGTCGTGTGCACCCATCCTTCGTACCGTCTAGAATATGGTCCCGCGCGGAGAAGGCTTATGTGGCATGGATACTTAGGTAAGAAGACGACGCCGACCCTGATGTTGAAGCTGTTTCCGTACCATGACCGCGCACTGATACTCTGCTTAAGGAGGGCCAGAACTTACCTGAACATTTTCCGTCTTCTTTGCAGCACGTACTGTCCGCGCAGTGACTGTCGTCGCCGCACACTATTTGGAGTTGTTGGAAAGCGGTGGTTAGGCACACGAAAGGTGATTAAAAGGACGGGTGCTTAGTGACAACATTAGTCTGACCTCATTTGCGAGCATCAGAACACAGACATGAGGATCGAAGAAGACGCCATGACCAAGACCACAACAGCTGCAAACGTATGCGACACCGAATATCGTAGCAGCATAGGCATTGATATTTTGTCCCTACCTATTATGCGACCAACACGTCTACCAGAAACAGTAAAACATTTCGGGTGTTATGAGGGTGGAAGTCTAATGGACGATCCGTTTTTCCCATATCGATGACTCTCGGTGAGCGAAGCAGACAACATACCGGGTGTGTTTAACATTGATGGGCTCTTGTGAGTAGAAAGTACAGCATGACGGAATTATTCGTGTGAGGTCTAGCCTTTTCATGGAAGTAGCTTGCCTGAAAAAAAAAAAAAATAACTAATTTCTCAGCGATATGGGTAACATCTAGCCTCAAGCCTTCGTTGACTAACAGTTCTCGGGGATTGGTGTACCCTATGGGGTTGCGCATCACGCCGGAGAGCTGGGATGTACTTCAACCAATGCGCGTGACAGTGAAATCGAAACAAGCAGTGTAGTACCTAGCACAAATTAAGAAATGTGGCGTTCATGCTCGAGCTCTTGGTAGACTACCTGGTACGCTCATAGTGTGATAGCCACTGTCGCGCGAGGGCTTCCTGGTCTACGGTCAGTCGTCACAGACAAAGAAGAGTCTCTGAGTCACATACTCACAGCGAAAGGTTCGACGAGACCCTGTCGGCATTTAGCAGAGCGCGGCGTACGGGATTATGGTAACGGGCAACGTGTTGCATCACTCAGGTGCACGGCTGCTTGGTGCGTTGCCTTTGCTTTTAAGAAGCGGTAGATAGAGACCGAGGACGCCGTAAGGCGATGGAGCACATACTTCAATATATACTGTATTCCTTTCGAGGTAGAGGACACACATCAGGAGAGAACCAGAACTAATCGGAGAGGGCCATTCGCCGCCTCAGCCTGGGACACTCTAAAGGCGTCCATGTATTATTTTACATTCCATTCAGAGAACATTAATCGCGCGTAGATGAACCATCGGTACCCAGATCACAAATATGCTGAGTGAGACTTGCCAAACAAGGGCACGACTGTGACAAATTTCTACGACGGACAGCCTCTCTAGTTGCGGCACGACTATCATGATATTCACATCTAGGCCATAGTAGGTCCGCAAGGATCCACCTTAATCCTCCTGTGGTGACACTACAAGTAGTCGTGCTATCTCCAAAAAACACGTAACTTCCCAAACCCGCTATAGAAGCAAACACCTGCCGCCTTTGATGTAAAAACAACGAACCAAGAAATTTTCCAGTCTCTCAAATCGAATCGAATATCAACATTATACTTTCTGTAATTCCAACGTTTTCCCTCTGATCAACGCACCGCCGGCTAGAGCATTTGTTTTGCTCTGTATTCAGCCGGACGTCGGGCGATGGAATTCCAGTGCCACGCCAAGTGGAATGAATTAGAACATGGAAAATCTCTCGATATCTCAAGCCCAAAACAAAACAAGCACATAAGGAAAGAATGTCGACGATCAAGAGCAAGACAATCGACGACCTCGGTTTTCTACTTCCAACTGTAAGTATACCCCACGACACCCTCGACTTTTCGGCAGTGAGCCGTACGTACAACAGCGTTCCAAATGGCATGTGATCTTCGTGAGTCAACTACTGAGCCACGCACGGCATCAACTGCTATTGAGCGGGCTGACGCCGGTTTTCCATAGGTCTGACCGTCAGCCACAGACGGTACCAATAGCAGCTAAACATCTTGACGCCGGCTTGCCAATGCTCCAAATATTGAACCACAGACGATATCACTTTCAGTTAAGCATTTAGACGCCAGCTCCTCAATACTTCAACCACCAAAAATACCTCTTCGATGTATCCGGTGCAACATTTCCCAGGAGCACTTGACATACCAAAAGTCATCTTAGACTACTACAGCTCAAACCAGCAATTAAACTGCCTTAAGCCAGCCAACTGAGTGCGTAAAGCATTCAAATAGTAGAAAACCTCAACATATAAAAAACGGCTGCAATACCAGGTACATGATTCCTCACTTGGTCCCAAGAATCATTATATCAGCGTCCGCACCCAGCCAACACATCCAAATATAACAGTCATACACTTTCAGTCTATATCCGAGAATAAAAACGCAAAAGAATGTCCGCATTAACAGTAGTATCAATTCCAAAAAAACAGGAATACACCCCGATAGATAGGAGTCAACGCGAAAAATCCAAGATTAGGTATAAAAAATCCCACAGTGTCGAAGGGCCCAACCTCATTGTCCCATAAAAGTATATTCGCGCCCAAAACAAAACTAAAATCAGTTCCCATAGAGTTCACTGGTCATTTCCCACAATACATTGCCTCACGTCAATGGCAAGGCTACGGTGAAACTCGAGAACCCCAGCGACATGGTTTTTCTTGGGAAATCCACATGCTGAATAGGAGACGGTACGAAAATATTCTGTGTCGCTTTCCTCCCGACCAGTTTCCGAGGAAGTGATGTCGCACGTCGATGTGCTTCGAATTGAAGTCAGTCGTGAAACGGTTCTGCGCAAGCTGAACCGCACCGCCAGCATGCTCGAACACCTACCGCACGGCATGCCTACCTCAGGCAACATTCATCGTTAAGACTTCCTTTAAGAAAAAAAACTTTCACAATGCCGTCAGCAAGCGGCATGTACTCTGTCTCCGACTATGAAGGTGTGGCGCCTTTTCGAGTCCCGAAATACTTAGAAGCACCCCCACACATCAATAAACCTACCGCCAGTCAGCCGCCACACTTACGGAATCCGCGTCATCGAACGCCTGGAAGCCCAGTCCCCCTGCTGTACCTCTCGGAAAAATAATACCGGAATATCTACTCCGTCTCACGTACGCTAAAGTACCAAGTGTTGCCTTCCAGTGCACTAACGTCGGCGCAGCGCAGTAACTAACCACTGCTATTACTGTATTTGATATGTCTGGGAGAGTCTGGCTTGATAGCCGCATGAATGACTCTACCAACTCGCCAAATGGCCAGCTCCCTGGTTCTGCATTCTTGTCGAATTCTGCAAGTTTCGAAACACGACGCGGGACACTGTGGAACCTTCAACACCCTCTTCTCCCAATCCCTCTCGCACAGACACTCCCGACGCAAACGCACCTCCCTCAGGTTTTACAACGGAACCATGGTCCTGGTCCCTTCCAAACTGGTCACACATTGCTTTCTCCCCTATGAAACATCGAATGGGCCAATCTACATGCGCTACGTCGATTGAAACTACTCTCCCCTCATCCATCAGACCAGCCACTCATGCATCAATCAGGCACTCCACAAATCCCACAGTCAATAGATGGAGCTTCAACTCATCCACGGAA
This sequence comes from Macrocystis pyrifera, assembly GCA_031763025.1. Taxonomy (NCBI): domain Eukaryota; class Phaeophyceae; order Laminariales; family Laminariaceae; genus Macrocystis; species Macrocystis pyrifera. The sequence goes on from JASSKH010000003.1 coordinate 4,102,812, forward strand.
ATTACGGCGAGATTGATGTTCCCGAGACGAGATGCACGCTCATGTATGGGTGTCGATAGAGGGTCTCAAGAGGATTTTGTGTTCGCCGGAGGAGATGCATACTCGTATGTGAATGCCTTTAGAGGGTCCCAGGATGAGGAGGTGAGAACCCCTTTACCTCTCACATCATTGGCAATACCAGATTTTCTCTGCTTCTGGCCAAGGCAAGTGACGAGCTCGGTGTTCACATGCTCCAACCGTACCCAGTGCACGAGCTGACCCATCATGCCAGCATATTAGATCACTAAGGCGCATGAGTGGTTGGCGCGTTATCTTGCTCACGAGGGGCGGGGGGTGAAGACCCAGGACGACATACGGCGGTTAAGGAAAGAAGCCAGTATCAAATGCATTATCATCAAAGCAGAGGACGCCACACAGAACCAACTATTACCTAAAGGCTTAGGGGCATTCGCCCGCTCATCCTGGCCCCCCTAAAACGTATCCACATATATTTATTCGAGTTATCCGGTGAACGGACATCCAGCGGTAATCTCGGTAGATGAAGTGCAGCAACATACGTGACAATAATACGCACGATCAGACTTACCGCGACATGGGTTGGACTATGACCAAAGGTATTGACGGACACGACGGAGCACAACATTATATTGTAACGCCCACCGATGCAGAAGCTCACCGCATCTTCCGGTAGCGGGGTTGAAGGCCTTCGTAGCGCATTCGCATGCATCGGAGGCTTTTCCACCGAGCGCGACAGAATCCATGTCATTTTCTGAAACGTGTTGTAAAAACATCGCGCAAGATAGATGCTCTCAGACGGTCCAGGTCATGGTGAGGGATAGGGTTAACGTTATGATTGGCGCTGGGGCTTGGTTTACGGTTGATCACCGCCTAAGCGTGTACCAATTCAAAATAGTCAACTTTTCCCGCGGTCGAGGGAGACAGTATAAAGGCAGTAGGCAAGGCACTCGTCGGTGCAACGCGTGTTTTATCAAGCGTTATACCCTCATCTATTGGATCAATATCCACGGCCACAACCATAACGTGACCGTCTCTCCCTTCTAACGAAAAGTGCACAAGCGAGGTATACACGTGTCGACGCTAAATGACTTTGACCTCACGTGTCGCTGGAAACCTTTGTGGCGTAGAAAGCTTCGTGGGCGCGCAAACGGTTTGGACCCGCACACCACTTTCGCACACGGTAACGCGTAGCGCGTCCAGCTGATTGTGTGCATACTTATTGTATACAATACGAAGTACGCAGGCGAAATTGGGCTCTTCATGCACTTGTACAGGGTAAGCACCCTCTGATGAAAGTGAAAGAAAGGTACATCACTTACTCGAGCATGAGCCATCCTTGGTGCAGCATTTGTTTTTGGGGCAGTGGCTGACGTCCGTGCAACCTTTTGAGTAGAATTTGTACAGTATGGGGGTAAACGATGGGCGGTGGAGGTGAAGGGGGGGGGGGGGGGGGCGGGGGGGGATTGTACTACAGTAGCCGCATGAATAAGATAGTGTTTGTCGGGTAAGCAATACACGGCGGGGCTTCGGAGTTGGCGGTTAAGCAGAGAGACGCCTTCCAAACTTCATTAAAAACCGCATGGGGGCTAAGTCAGAGAGAAGCCCACGAAGACTATGGGTACGCTGCAATCGACTAGGAACACTTCAAACATCTTCGCAGTGGTGGTCTAGTTAGGTCGACGAGCACAACCACAAAGAGTAATTAGATGGCGTGAGTGCGTTCTGTACTTGCAAGCACGAAAACGTCTTGTTAAGTACCGGCAACGAAATGTTCGTGAAGACCCGCTGTTGAGTACGCGGCACTCGACACGGTAGATACTCGCAAGCGACAGTGGTACACAGTTGCTGTCCGTCACAAGGAAACGACTCACCGCAGACTCCATTGCCGGGGGTGGGACCGGGTTGGTATCCAATATCACGAACGCATTCGCATGCGTCGGTGACGTCGATACCGGCCGCGACTGAGCCTCTATCTTCAACTGGAGGTTGGGAAATGGTGCAAGGATGCAAGCGCGAGCGTGATGGATATAGCCGTCTGATAGCGTATGCTAGGTATTTGCACTTTACGAACAATGGGAAGGTTTTAGATGTCTCCGCCAATAGCATCCCCGAAAGCGTAAGATGTTGTGTTGTTTCTCGTGCCGTTCAGAGCTTGAGCGCTCGGTAGACTCAGTCACGAGTCGCAAACTTCACGTGCAGTGTTGTAGTATATGTGTGGTGTGTTATATCTCGAGTGTGAATATTATGAACCCATGTCATCGGGAGGGACCGCGCGCGCGCAGAGTGTCTACGGAGACGGTTGATTGGCCGAGGTTGGGGCTGTTCACCAAGCCAGATCCCCGTATGTGATAGTGCAAACTACCTAGCACTCACCAGAACACGTGTTGTTGTCGCCGCAGCACGTATCATCCGCGCAGTCTCCATCCTTCTTACACACTAGTACGAAGTGTTGGAAACAGGTGAACGGGCACCAGAAAGGCGGTGAACTGGACGCAGGTTCAAGCGGCGCAACCTTTTTGAGTTCTCATCAGAACGCAGGCTTGTGGATGAGAAACCAACCCTGCTGATAACGACCACAGCGTCTGCGAAGGAGAGTGATTCTGACTGACGTAGCTAGGAACCGCCAGTATACAACGAATACTCTAATGCGATAGACACGCCCACAAGAGGGTGGTGGAGATTCTCGGTTTTCGTTGATTAAGTGTGGAAGACTACTACCAATGAGCCCGTCTCCCCATATTGATGATTCACTGTAGGCAAGAGCATGCAAGATGCCGCGTGTGTTTCACCTTGACGGCTCATTATCAGCAGGGAGGATGCAACGTACCAGGGGGGGTCGACACCGCGCAAAACAAACTCGATCCGATGCACCAGTCCAATCGGGAAGTACCGGATGCACTAATTGTATTGTAGACATTCCTCTCCCAGCCTTCTATGGTCATACGACTACCGGTGCGCAAAATATCAGTACGCCCCCTTCACTCTTCATCAGCTAGTTGTTCCCGGAGTTGCTGAATTATTTTGGACTGGGCTTCATGCGGGCACGCCGGGGTGTGCTTGACTAAGTTTTTGTTCACAGGAACAACTCGTCAAAGGTTGTTTAGTGCCTAAAAGCAAATTTAATGAATATCTACTTGACTCGTGCGTGAGCTCTTCTGTAGAATATACTCGTATTGCGTCTGGTAAATACTGCTACGCGAGCCGCTGCCGGACTGCGATGAGATATATCAGGTTCAAATTTACGGACGACGGATCGATTCAATCTGTGCACAGCGCAGCACGCAGCATATAGGCTCACCAGAACAAGTACCAGCGGAGCACATAGGCGCGACTACTTGTTACGTTCGGCCGAAACGAGACTCACGGCATTCTCCGGCTTTAGAGTTGTATAAAAGTGTCGAGCATTCGCATGCATCGGAGGCGATTCCACCAGGTAGGATGGAAGATGCGTCCTTTTCTGAGATGTCGTGACACCGAAAATAACAAATCACGTTACACGGTTTCCCAGGCGTCGCGGGATAGGGTTAGGGCCGTCGTTAGAATTTTCCAACAATGCTCCAATCGTGTTCATTCAACACTGTGAGTCCTTTGCATATGCGAGGGAGACGATAATGTGGCACCTCCCAAGACATTTGACAGCGAATCGCGACATCTGGGAAACGGTAAGGGCCTGCCAAAACATCCAAGATTATCGGGAAATAAATCAGTAGTAGCGTGAGCGGGGTAGATCCTTCAAATGTCTTAGACGCCACGTCTCGTCAGAAAATCATTTCGCAAACACTTCCTGCGGCGAGAAAACAGTATGAACCCGGAATCATTATACCGAACGGCTGCGCCCATAATATGTAAAACGTTTGCAAGTTATTGTTCGTGTCTACTGCATATAACGTACCAACCACCTCGACAAAGGCGGGCTCCTGAAAACACTTTTTTCTGGCTTCTACACCCTGCCCTATAGCTGAAGGGTCCAGCTCTCACCCGAACATGTTTGATCCGCCTTGCAACACGTGTTTCCCTCGCAGGCGCTGTTTTTCGTGCAAACTAACATTTTGTTATATAAAAACGGCGGGAGGTTGAAACGACGGCGTTGGGTCGGCAGGGGCAGTGGGTTGGCAGCCGCAACGCGCGTGAGAGCGCATCAAAGCACCGGTGCGTCTGACCAAAGCCCTTAAAGGCCACGTGAAAATCTGCACCAGAGAAACGGACAAATTGCACTCCGACTCGTACGACTACTACTTGCGCTCAATAATTCTACCTATAATGCTTCACATGTGTACCACTACTCGAATACCGTCAACACTCCTACTGTTAGTCGATGTAGCTACCGGACCTCGACATAGTTGTGTGTTCCGCGGCCACCCAGGTACTTCATGTAGTACGCGGGAGAGACTAGGGGTGCAATTCATGGATAGCTTGCTCGTTACTACGTAAGCTTCGGCTCCGCAGAACATATAACAGAAGAATGAACTTCACAAAGAGGGGGACAAACCACAATAAATTGTTTGTCGCAAAGCAATGCCACCTCGATGGGAGGGGGGGAAGGGGGGGGGGGGGGGGGGGGGGGGATTCTTCTACCCTCCTATGTCTGGACGATGGGGGTCGACATCTTAGAGATAAGCTTCAAATCGCCGGATGATTCTTCAATGGCACTCGTTTTGGGACAATGCAAGGCCCATGTGGTCGGGCATGGGTTGCGCACACATTTGTCACTGATGTCAGTTTTCGTTCGCCGTACGGAGCTTTTCTTGTTAGAAGCCCGTTGAAAATATGCCTCCTCACCGCGGGGCATTCGTTTCCTGCTCCAAAGACACTTCACGAGGAATTCCACGAACGGCAGCATACAGCTTTACGTGATGTGAAACGCCCAGAAGAGACGTACCACATTTTTTAATAGCGGTGTCGTATTCGCCAGTGACGCATTCGCATGCATCGTTTGCCGGGCCCATGCCGGACAAGATGGATCCAGCGTCCACACCTAATGTAGAAGAGATCATGTGCCACACCGAGTGCATTGAAAGGCCGTAGTGGGAGGCGGGCATGGTATTGGGAGCAAATGTCGGTACGTATGCCATGTCATAAGGCAGGCCCTGCCAGCCGTCAAAATGCTCTGGGCGAGACAATAAAAAGCAATATCAATGTCGCACGTGGTTTGCGAAATATTGGCGACAGGTGTTTCCCCCTGGCGGGGGTGTAATACTGTTTTTGGTCAAGGCTGAAGCGTTTCAAAATCACACATGAATTCATCCCGCCTGTTCGAGATATCATCGATCGTCGCTCATGCAGCGGAAGCTCGCGCGTGGAACGTCTTACGTACTACGCACACTTACACTAGTCCCGCCGTTCGTGTTTCAAATCCACATGAAGGAGACGAACTACCGGGAGCTTTGAGCTGCTTCTGGGTAGTGCTAGGTATAGTTCAGCTTCAAGGGGACGACCTGTTCAACACTCACTCGAGCAAGTAAAATCCGCCTTGCAGCATGTGTCGCCCGCGCAGTGACTGTCAGCGGTGCAACCTGGTAATTGGTCGAAACAGGCACAGTTAGAGCATAACAGGACGGGGACAAGCGGCAAGACATCGCCGAGCGCGTAAAAACTGGAAGGGGCGTCGGAAAACACCTCCTTGAACAAACAAGTGGATGATTTAACCAACACACTGACTAAGTTTGTAGTGGGAAACAAGCGGGGGGGGGTCGCGCTCATGCAGACAACAGTGGTGGACGACATATATTCGATGCACGGCATGTCGTGTTTTCGTTGAGAGAGTTCAATTCGCCCTTCGTCCTCCCCTCCTACACTCTTGTCTTTGCTGTGAGCACGTTGTACAAGTAATATTGGCTGTCAGCGCGTTGGGGTTGCATCCGGCCGAAGGACGTATGGTGACAATGTTCAGAGTTCCATTGCATGATTATTGCGAACAGTACGTACACAGCTTAGCCTCTCGCCATCTTTCCTGAGTGCCGTCAGTTTGAAAACTGTTGTCCGGAGGATTGCCGATCGCCGCGTTGGGCTAGTGTGCTGAATACTACATGAAAAGTCTTTGATGATGTAGCTAACACAAGGTACGTGTTTACACTACTTTATAGGACCGCATCTAATATAAATCTGTATCCAACCGACTAAGTCTCTAACGGGTTACTGTACCAAAATATCCAACACCGTCCGAACGCTCCCTGGCCCACAGATGCTCCGTACATACACGAAATGGTTTCAGGTACTACCGACCACGATTGGTTTACACGACCCCCGGATTGTCACGCAGGAGGCGGCGTAGGACATCTTGCAAGGGCCGGTGAAAACATCACCTAATCACTCCCCACCGAGATGACTCACCGCATCGGTTCGTATCGGGGTCGTATCGTCCTTCAGCACATTCGCACTCGTCGGAGGCTTGTTTACCGGTCAATACTGAGGCTTTGCTCCGACCTGGTTTGGGGAAGTGATGCAAAAACGCGCGTGCGAAATAGCTACGTGAGCCGTATCAACAGATCGTGCATCTTCTCAAATATATGGTCTTAACATGATCAGTCCAGACTTCTCGAGAAAACGACAAAATGTCCAAGTAAGCTTAACGATCTTGTGGGCCTTGCGTGTGGAGCAATCGGGAAAGGTCACGGGCCGTTCATATCGGTCGGGGTGATAAAAAGTATGACATGAGTATTTGGGGGTGAAAACGAGGAGTTTTTCGGGGTTCGAGCTGTTTTCGTTACACGCGTCTTCACTGTGGGCTTAGACCCAGCACTCACGCGAACATACGCCATTGGCACCGCAGCACTTGTCTCCCGTGCAGTCATCGTCGTCGATGCACACTGATTTGATCCGACGGGACATAAGCAGGTCGGCACGTTGAGGCGGTGATTGGAGTAGAATTTCAAGGGATATATCACCAGACATGAGCCCATAAGGAGACGGACAAGATCGGGGGAGACACCACAATCAAGATCACGATACCAATAAAGGTTGATGATTCCAACTGTTGTTTAGCTAATTTTATGGAACGAACACGTCGATCAGAAATATGAGTGACCACAATAGAAATAAACACGTAGTCGTGTGTAAAAACAGCAGTCTACGTAATTACCCGTGACCCACATTGAGTGCTCATTGTACACACATTGTAGACATATCTTGTGTTGTTGATGTTGGTGGCTCACTGGCGGCAGAACATATTTTAACACTTATCTGGTGTATTTCACGCACCCAGAAATAACGGTATTTGACATGTTGGACCCAATAGGCAGATACAGAAGGGTAGGGTGTATTCAAGCTGCAAGGTCAGCGTAGCTCCCAGCCTTTGCCGGCTGAAGTGTTAGCGGGGATTGCTGAACCGCGCAACACTCCTCCTCTCCAGATCAGATGGTGCTTCACACAATGATCGTGACAGAGACAACTGCACGAACCTTTGGGTCGTCAAAACACAATTTTGGTGCCTGCCACAAACGTAACAGGATGCGGCTCGTGTTTCAGCTATTCGATAGACCTTGCATGCAGAATATCCAACAGATACTGCTGTCGCGCAAGCGCCTCTTGGACTACAGTCCGTCCTTACATACTCAGAAGGTCTGTCGTGTGCATGCCCCTGGCGAAACGGTTCGACGAGGGCTGTTGTGCATCGTGCAGCGTCCGGCATGGATAAACGTCCATGGCAAAGAGCTGCGGAGCACAACGTCTACTACAAATGCGCCACCGAGACGAGATACTCACTGCATTTTCCGGTTGAGGGGATGATGGCACCGGAACCGCATTCGCATACGTCGGTAGGGGTTTTGCCGGCCACGACGGAGCCCCCGGCCTTTTCTGAGACGTGGACGCATTGCAGTAAAAACGCGCGTGAGATGGTTTGTCGCAGGTGATCTGGGTAAGGGTTATGCTATTCGCGGTATGAACTAGTGCACCCAAATTTTTAAAAAATGGGCATTTTGAGCATGCGAGTCAGACGGGGTGGAGGAAGCAGGTAAGACATTTAGACGGGGGAATCGAAGCTAATGTATCAACCGTAAAGGCATGTCTACAGGTCCAAGATGTAGTGCCGATGAAAAATATATATCATCCAGTCGAAACCAAGCTGTGTACGTGATTGTAAACCTTACCACTCCCTGCTCGCAGTGCAGAGAGGATTCAGCACTCACTCGAACATGTGCTGGCCGCGGTGCAGCATTTGTTGTCCGGGCAGTGGCTATCTTCCACGCAACCTATTAATAGTATATTTGCAGTAGGCGCGTACACGATGGGCGGCGGCGAGGCAGAAGTGGGGGTTAAGTCTTAGCAGCACGCGTTTCATACTGCTTGTTGGACAAGCAATGGCGGCGAAATCGCAGGGTTGGGGGTCAAGCAGCAACACGACTTACGTGTGCATACTCCTACGAGAGGACCAAGTCAGAAATTCTCCTGTGAAGACTGCCGGTAAGATATCGGCATCTTACGTGCATACGGTGGTCTCGAACCAAGCCAAGGTGTATCCCTTCCAATCGACGAGCGTTCTGGTGCGAAGGTGAAAGGATGGTGGACACGCAGGGGCGTCTGCAAGCACCCCAGGTCCTCTGAGTGTTGCGGCAACAAATATGCCACACCACCACGCCTTCAACTGTCAACCCGTTAAATTAAAATATTTTAACGGCACAGCCACTACTCATCGAACCACCGGTCCGTTGTCAATAGGTCCGTCGAACCACAACTTTCAGGGTTTTTCCGAGAAAGATCATACTCACACTACGAACACAATACAACGTGTCATAGGCTATGCTGTAGAGCATCAATGCAACAGGGTACTAATTGTATATTTGTACCTACGTTCAACACGACCCCTCAATGGGTAAATCGGTCCCATTCAATGCGCTACTGGGTAAAATACCGCTGAAACATACAAAATTGTCAATCGGAGAACCTCAGGTTTGGTGATGAAAGGTCTTAGCCAACCAGTATCGTATTTCTCGTGTCAAGCATGTCAACTGTAAACTGCTACTGTAGATGGGTTGCCATTCCATTGTGTATCTTCTCCCTACGCGTATCACACGCAATTAGAGGGATGTACTCGTCCATATAGTGCTGATGACAATACGAGGAGAGGTTCGGGCCCTAGCCCTAAACCCAACTCGTAAGAACTCTCTACTCGACAGTTTCAACGTCGGTATTATTTTTACATCCCCCACACTCTGCTTGTAACAGCAAATGTTTAATACAACATCGTACCAAGAACGTGGTTTCGTTACGTTCGTATGCGGTTACGTGTTTGGTGTTCAGCATTTTCCTGGTCGGCTGTCTGGCGAAGACCGGTCAGGAATTCAACTTGTCTTCTGTCAATGTTATTATCGCCTCTTGATACATTAGTTCTTGCGATGCTTCGAAATATGTACACATGCATTCAGGTCTTTACAAGGACGAAGTTGATTGTGAGTTGCGCAGGTACTGCTGATCCCGACCAAATGGGATTATCCTCGACGGTGGACTCTACCAATGCCTCTATGACGGTTTGATCGACCATCTTGGTTCAGCCCCATCACCACGAAATTCAGCTTTGCGTCGACAGCCGCCTGGATTCTAGACGCGGCTGCCTAACGCTCCTTCCTCTGCATATTAGATGTCCTGATGGATATACCTCAGTACACGGGCTGAGCAAAGTCTACCACGTCGGTGAACGTCCCGGTAGAGGAGCTGACGGGGATACTAAGCCATCGTAGAGATGCCGATGTCATGGTCAAGTTCTTCGTCTACGTACTCTAGAGTGATGCCGATCCGCCGTTGAGCGGTCCCGGGTCGGTGAACGTCCCGGTAGAGGAGCTGACGGGGATACTAAGCCATCGTAGAGATGCCGATGTCATGGTCAAGTTCTTCGTCTACGTACTCTAGAGTGATGCCGATCCGCCGTTGAGCGGTCCCGGCCAGTTTTTCCATCGTCGCTACACGACGGCAGATAATTTTCCCGGTTCGTTCAGCCCCCGTTGAAGGTGGAGCCCGAAACTCATCGTTCTTGCGGGCGCGCGGTGCTTCAACGCCGAGGTCTATCCCACAGAGCAGATACCACAGAGGGTGCCCTGCGCCACGTACAATACAGAGTCCAAACCCATCTGGGCTCTAAGTATCTCTCCCTCCGCACGACAATTGGGCAGTCCGGATACGTATCTCAGTCTACCTTATCCCTCCGCATGTTCGACTTCGCGCTGGTGGTTGGCGAGGTTTAGGTCCTTTTTTTTTTATCCTCCGAGACCCCTGAGTATTGAGGGCCACCACTATCGTAGGCAAACGCCAGCGATAAATAAACGGTATTCCTCGTCATGTTCACAATGATATGATTGTCCCGTCGCCATCACTTGGCGACCTACCGGTGTATACACATATCTCAGGTGCGAGACGCAGTGACGCCGCCGATGTCGATCCGCCGACTCAAGCTTTTGATGTACAGGCGGCCCCGGGATATTATGCTCCAGTAGCCCCTGGAAATGATGCTCCGGCGACATAACGTGATCATGCTGTGGTGATACGAGGCGGTGCTGCTCCGGCGGCCGGCCACTCCAGATGATGATGACCCAGCGACTCAAGACGGCATCCCCGTACACCACGTGAAAAAATACGTCTCCTGAGATGAAATCTTAGCCGAATAGTTGCAAGGAAGTGACGGCACACACACCTCAAATATTGGCTTAAGGAATATCTCGACGAGATCTTTTTAAAGAATCGTTGCTCGGAGGTTGCACTTGCCTCCTTGTCGAGCACGTCAGCTTCGGAACTCATTCAAGGGGGTAGTTTATCGTGCGTGCAGTGCTGAAGCGGTTCTAGATGACGATGTTTCAGTGCTCCCAATCGGCCATGGTTCAGACTATACTGGCTATGATGCTGCGGCGACTACGGGTGGTGATGCTCCGTCGATAATCTCGGGGGTGATGAGGTCTTGATAAACCAGGCGAATATGTTCGTTTGATCTTATATGACCGCTCTCCGGCGATTCCAGGTACTGATGCACTGACCGTCCGAGATGATATCTGTCAAGCGCCACCAAGTGGTGCTGCTCCAGTGATCCGAGGCAACGATGCTCCGCCGACCTAAGGCAGTGATACTCCCGCCATTTCAAGTGGTGACGCTTCGTCGATCTCGGACGATAAGCTCAGGCCACCCCAGGAGATGGCGCTGAGGTGATCCGAGGTGATGATGCCTACGCCATCCCAAATCGTATTATTCCAACAGGCCAATGCGATACTCCGACGACAATCCCAGATGACGGTGCTTCACCGACCCCAGGAGATATTTCTCCAGCGATCCCATGCAATGATGTTCTATTGATCCCAAGAGAGCATGCTCTGGCGACAGCAAAGATTATCTAAATATTTAAGGCAATGACCGCTGGCGATCTAAGGCATTGTGTGATCTGACGATCATAATTGTGGATGCTTTGCCAAAGTTCAGTTCGAAGGTCGACAGTCCTCGATCCCCGTCGGGTTGATACAATAAAATCACACGTTGACTTTCCACCATCTCAATGGTCCCACCTGGTTGTTGGGGGTCTTCCTGGAACGTTTCTTGTCCTGCTTAGTTGATAATTTTTGTTATATATGGTGCAATTATCACCGCCAGAAGTGGGGACAATGTGATCAGTGCTTTTGACGTCCTTTGTAAAGGGAACCTACGTGCTGTGGGGATTCATGTGCTTCAGCCGCCTATGACGGGTATAGCTGTTGACGTGGGCTGCGAGGGCCGTTGCGGGCGTAACTTTGGCCTGTGCGTTTCTGTGCGCTTGGATCATATTGGATCGAATGCAAACCTATGTCTGCTTTTGGTTGACGGCACAACTCGTGCTCAGCATATTTCAACTTCGCTGCAACTAATTCCCGTCAAACGTAGGGGGCATTGGCGAAGGAAGATAAGCGCGCTACATACACGATTTAATATGACGTCCACTCTGCCGTGGATCACCGATGCGAAAAGGGGCCACTACTTCTTAGCGGCGCCTGCCTTTGACAGATGCCCCTGGTCAATACCCTCATATTATCTACCAGTGGTTTGTTTTATTCATTCATCAACTCGTCAATGTGCACTGCACACGACCACGCCTAAAAAACAGTTTGATAGCTATCCGTTTGCCCATCTCGAAACACCGGGGATGGGTCGTGGCAATATTTGAAGCAGCCGTTAATTTCCACTCGTAATCGCCTATTTGGTTGGCACTTTATACGTATGGTTCGGCTGTTTCTCGTGCTGTCAACTCTAGATCTGAAAGGGTAAACGCGGGCTTGTGTATGCACGACGGGTGGTGAGTGCTTGAGTGATGGCTCGGAGTTAATATACGTCACACATAGACTACCGCAGGGACGTGGGTTGTGACCTCGACTAATAGCCGAGACATCCCCCGCTCCGAACGTTTCGCAAGCGCGTTGAGCGACCTGATCCACCTCGGGAAGGACAAAGGGGAGGGAGAAAAAAACATTTTGCCGGTAGCGTACGTGCGAGGGACCTATTGAAGCATGGCATACTCCGGCGCTAGGCAAACGTAGCTTCAACGCATGCGTAGTGATCTAGCATGCCCAATGGGTCAAATACTACAACCGGAATCATGTTATTTTCTGCTTCGGACACCACACGGGATGCTGTAGACATTGTATTCGCTCTTTATCGAAGCACTGCAGTTCCGGAGCCTGTACAAGCAAGCCAGTATCATACTCTAGATCGACCACCGAGTCGAAGTCCCGATCAGTATGAAAGTACGAACCGGACGGTCGTGCCCTGCACGATTGGCCGACCATGCCGTCTACACTGGCATCCTACATCCTAAAGGCTCGGAACATGAAAATACACTATGTTCGAGTGCGTCGCGTAGAGTGCTTGCCAGGGTTGGAAACAGTCCAAACGACACAACATCAGCTATCCCTATAAAGTGTTGGCTTCTAGCATCACCTAACGGTATGCCACGGCCTAAACAAAAGGCTCGCAAAAACCGAATGTTTCAAAATTCTTGCGCGAGCCTCGGCAAGACTTTTAAGCAACGGTAGTTTGCCGTTAAGGGGAGCGTCCTTGAATAGTGAATAATCAGGTGGAAAAGGAATCCAATACAATGCCCGGATGGGAGAACCCCGGACCAGGTCGGTCAGAACCAACGTCGTACCGTCCAAGGTCTAGCGGTATATTATCCGGGTGTTGACCAGACGAGACGTTCGATTAAATTCCGCGGTTAAATTCTGTTTCGGAGATGCAGGGAATCTGCTTCGAATATTGGCGGCCGAACCAAAAAACATCAGGGAAACGTGACTACTAATATGTCAACAATCGGAGACGACTTACCGCATTTTCCGGTAACGGCGTTGAAGTGTCCAGAGGCGCATTCGCATGCATCTGACGCACCGAGGCCGGCCAAGACGGATGCCTTGTCCCGAGCTAGTATGAACGAGATTGTGCGAAATAGCAAGCGCGTTATAGGACACGGGCAAAAACCATGGAACACGTGTTAAGAGGCGTTCCTCATCAGCTGCTACGACACATTGCAAGGGAAGAAGAGAAATCGACGTATTGCACGTTTACGAAGCTTTCTGGGGTGTTTTTCTCCTCCAAATTGTTCCGATTCTGGAAAATCATGGAAGCGCTTCGAAATGATATGCCACTTGGAGACTGTTCTAATCGAAACTTCCTCTATCGTCGATTGTGGCGTGCAGGGTCTTGCACGAAACGTGCACTACATAATGCTGGTACTGCAGTCGACGTACTTGTTTCCGCCTGAAAGAAGTGAACAACCGCTAGTTTGAGTCGCAACTCGGCATCATGTTAGTTCGTTCAAGGGAAGGACTGCCCAATACTCACTCGAGCACAGATCATCCGCCTTGCAGCATTTGTTGATCTCACAGTCTGCCTTCGCGTTCTTGCACGCTAATTCGAATTGTTTGAAACAGGCGGACGGCACGGCAAAGCGGTGGAACGGACGGGGCATCAACACGTCTTTAACGACACAGGAACACATCAAACCACAGGCAGGTAGATCGGGCAAAATGTCATGAATAGAACCACTGTACCTACAAAGAGGAGAGCTCTCCCCAATATCGAGGAACCGTTAAGTTTACAGGAATACGACGACTAATGCAATGGACACGTGCACAGGAATGCGTAGTGATCCACATTCCATTCCGAGCACGAAACACGTCGTGTCGGATGAGAGTCAAAGTCCTTAAAAGCCAGCCCCCCGCATTGATAGTTACCTGTGAGCACAGAATATTCCAGGTATTAATGTTTGGACGTTGGTGGCTCCCTTTAGGCAGGGCATACAACCCGTTGAGTGTGTTTTTGCGACAACGAGCAATGAATTCATAGATGCAGCTGTCACGATAGTTAAACATTGGAAAAAACAGATATTTTTCTAGCCGAACGCCCCAAGCGTTCGCCAGCAAATGTTCTTGCACAGACGGTTGGATTCGGCGCTACTGTCAACCACGCTGGAGCACGTGTACATAGCGTCACAGGAAAATTACACGACAGCGGGTCAAACACATGCTGGAGTGTCCGGCACGTATTTTACAGTATCTGGCTTATGCGCCAGCTGTTTTGTAGACTAACCTCGTGTTGTACGTGATAGAACCTGCCACCCCAACGCTGCGTGGTCTACGACAACTCCTTACATGCACGGAAAAAAGTCCAAGTTGCATGCCGGTAAGGGAATCTTCGGCGCGACCCAACCGTGACCCACGCAGCATGCGGCATAGGCGGTCATAAAAAGGGACGGGGGAGAATAATATATTATTGGGAGTGCGTCACGGTGACGCAATGAGACTCACAGCATCTCCCTGAAGATTTGTCGAGTTCTCCTGAAGTACATTCGCATGCGTCAGAGGCGGTTCTGCCGGGTAGAACGGTAGCCACCCCCCCCCTCGCTGACATGTGAAGGTAGTGCGGTCAAACAAGCGCGATAAATATTTTCCCCGCAACGGGGGTTACGGTTAGGATTAGGTTAGCGTTAGCATCAATGAAGTACTTCACACCTATTCAACACATGTATGGTTCTCCCTCTTCTTGGGCGGCAACAGAGAGGCAGAAGGCAAGGCCTTTAACGTCGAATCTGAGAGAGACTTACGAAACATTACGTACCCCTCCATGGGGCCAAGACACCCGGCAACATGCTGCTTTTCTACAGTAGGGCCTCGTGTCTTCTGCGAAACGTACGCGAGGCAAGTTCCCCATTCGAGTGTCGCAAGCACCACCTCGACATCCCGAGTCGCTGGTAACATATATATTTATGGGATATCGCTTTCCGCGTGCAAACAGTATGAGGCCAACATCCATGTGGCGAATGGTCGCACACAGGAAGAGTGTGAGTGCTCCCGAATAGCTGCATGCGTACTGCTATAAGATACGAGTTCGTACGAAATACCCCTCTGAAATAGGGACCTATGATCGGGATGTTCAGGTAGCTGTCGCTAGTGAAACCCCCGGCACTCACTCGAGCATGTACCGTTCGGAGTGCAGCATCTGGTGCCATCGCAGTGGATGTCATTCGTGCAACCTTGTTTATTCAATGGTAGAGGAATGGACAGTGAGCGGCGGGTCGTCAGGAGTAGGGAGTAAGAAGGAACATACAGTTTCCAGTGAGCGGCGGGTGGTCAGGAGTAGGGGGTAAGAAGGAACATACATTTCAGTGTTAAGGTCCTTGACAACGAACGACCGGGCGTCAGAGGGGTAGGTACCAGGAGGTAGCAGCACACGTGTTTTCACTAGTAGTTGAGTGAACTATCGGCAGCAAGGCGGCAGCGGTGCGGGGAGAGGTGTGCTCATGCCATGCATGGCCGAAGCGGTATGACCGTAGAACCTAGAACCCCTGCAACGACGGGACAAAAGACGTCGGTTATCCACCGACCAGGCGAACATTTCGTTTCACCAAACGCGAAGCGCCGTGAGATGCTGGGCGAATCCCACAAAGGGTGAGCGACATTCTACTAAAAAACCGCTGTGGGGGGGGACTTTTCTTGAATTCGATGTCAGGTACTGATTACGTGGAAATTGATATTTTTTCTATTGTGGCCACTTGCAGAGACATAAACGAGTATAATACGATACTTTCCCTTCTTAGGAGTTACGGCGCTGCACCCGGTAGGAATGATCTACTTTGACTGCCAGCCGTGAAGACGGCCAAGAATAACCAGAATAGTACCCTTGTTGCCTAGCTCACGCAGTGAAAGCAACGTTTGACGGCGTTGTTGCCATCCGATGCAAACCCAACCGGTATACTTCATATCTCATTCTATTTATGCTGCCAATATGTCTGTCTGCAGTTGGGTAGCGCGATCCAGAGCGCTTCAGCCCCGCCTTGCCCCTGGATGTGAGGAGGCTTATTTTCCACAACAAGTAAAGCTCCGGGTCTCCCGTCGCTCTGACTCCTGGCCTGAGTGTTGCCTGAATCAGAAGCCGTGACTACCAATGGTAGTGTAAGGGCCTACCATTGTTTCCCAGAGATCCATATATTTTCGTTTGCATCGTTGTACCACATCACACTCCAAGTACCGTCGTAATGGTCTCGCGAGTCTCGCGATCCAGAGCACCTCAGTCCCGTCTCGCAGCATCGATGCAGAGAGAGAAAAACACAATAGGCGAGACACTGCGTGTCGCGTCGCGCCGAGCCCGCTGAGCAATGCCGACAGCCCCACAGTCCATTGCAATACGCGCGATAGTGATGTGGCGGGATGTCGCCTGTGTCCGGCCATCAACCCAGCGTTGCCGCTTACTTGCAAGTTCAATTGCGATCCAATTCTACCGACTGGGCAACTAGTTATCCACGCCAGAGGGCACAGGATATTTTCTCGCAAATGTACTGGGGCCAGTATGTACTTGCTTCTGACCACCAGTACAGCCGCTACCAGTACGTACCAGGTACCAAAGTAGTACGTAGTATAACAAGTACCGGTACACAGTAATGCAGGCACATTCAACAGTAATATACAGCAGTATCAGTGGTATATTGAACCGGGTCAGAGAAGGAACACCTACGCAGTGAATATCATACACGTATCGTACTACTGAGTTACGTATTGTCTGTTATAGATATTAGATGATTGAAACAGAGTAGAGTAGTACTAGTAGTAGCAATAGCGTAAACAAGTACCAGGGTATCATATTTGTTATTAAATGGCGCAGACAGCACCGGTGGAGAAGTAGTACGTGGTGCATAGGTAGCAGTACAGCAGCAGTGTCATAAATAGCTTTGTTAGAGAGTACGTATTAATAATATTACGTAAACCAGTGAAGAAGGATAGAACGTGCAAGGGGGGATTCGCCGCGGCGGGCGGACGCCCACCGGCGGCTTCGCGAATGTCCGTACTGGCTCAAAGCGTACCAGTATGCAACCCGACGCTGTTAGTGCGAGAGTACTGCCAAGGGGTGCATAATGAAAAACAACTTTGAACGAAGCTAAAGAAAATACTGGAGACCCAACAAAAAAAAAAACATCGACATTCGACATCCGGCACAACACGTTCGTACAGCAAGCAGCGCTACAAAAAACTACGTACGAAACGCACGCCGCCCGTACTATAAACTTAGTATACCGATGGGAACAAAACAGTGAGCCGCAGTCGATCGAGCTAATCGACAATACGAAGAGCCGGCGATTAAGTTGGTGCAGAAAACTGTCGTAAAACCCGAATTTCGTGGTAAGGAAATGGAATGCAGGTACTATTGGAACTGGCTACAGTAGGAAGGCATATTCTCTTGTTCAGTAGGCTTATTCTTGTGTTGTCGAATTATTCCTCATGACGAGAGAAGGGAGCTGTTGAGAGAGTGATTCGGTGGGGGCTTGATTCAAGGCATCAAGCCCACTCTGCTCTCCTTCTACTAACCCGCATGACGGGCAAAGACACTTGTCCGAGGAATTTTCCTCGGGCACATGTCTACTCTTCTCCTATCGGCTATCCTAACCATAGTACTGCAAAGGAAGCTTCAGAGCCCCGGGAATACTCTTAGGGTATTCAGGGCGTTTATACCACGGGTTGGTTCTTAACCAATTCCTTAGCCGATACTACATCATATCACAAAATTCAGCAGCAGAAGCATAGCGTACAGGTACGTATCGTACAAAAAATACGCTGGCACTAGACCTCTGCCGAGAAGATAAACAAATGTCAATTGCGAGACGGTCATACAGCTTCCGAAGCAGATGGATCCGTCATTCAGCTTTAAGATGCAGATACACATTACCAAGAGGAGTCGGCGTGCATTAACCATGCTCACGGAGGTAAACAGCAAAAACATATTGCAGACATAGCAAAAGCAGCACCAGAACAGGACAGCAGTAATACAAACACAGCGGCAGCACCAGAGCAGCGGTGGAACAGCAGTAGAAGCGACCGCAGCTTCACATTACACACGCCCAAGGCTGCCCCTGGCACAACTGTCGGGGAAGGGGAGCCCGGCGGCGCACGAGGAGGAAGAACATAGTACTATATCTCGGGCCGACCTACTCCGTGAGGCGGATCGCGTGAGCAGCAGCAGCAGCGGCAACAACAGAACGACACAGCAGGTGCACGTGCCAGCAACAGCAGAGCAAAGGCAGTAGCAGCAGCAGCAGCAGTAGCACATGACGCACGCCCGAGGCCGCTCTCAACACAGCAGTCGAAGCAGGGGAGCACGACGGGGCACGACGAGGGAAGATAAAATGGCGGCCCCGATAGAGTTTCTTTTTGCAACAGGTGAATCTGGTCCCCACCATAGTCTATTGTAGGTTCAAGTCTCACCGAGTGCATGCTCGTGCTCGTCAGCACTTCTTCTTGCGTAACAACTAGACGGGCCGATAGCGTGAGAGCATGAGTAGCTATTTTTGTTGTCGAGCGTTTGGAAGGCTGAGCCATCTGTGCGATAAAATTAACACACTTTCCGGGGGGGACGTTTTTCTGCGTAAAACCTAGACGAGCCGTTATCGCGAGAGAGAGATCTAGCAAAATTCGATGAATAATCGATGAGCGTTGGGAAGACGGGACCCTCTGCGCGATAAAAATGAAGAAAAAACTAACCAGGGGGGGAAAGAGACGACACCGGTGACCGCGGCTAGTGCAGGAGCTGGAAAGTAAAAGTGAGATTGAAAAATATATATAAAAATTTTTGAACCACGCACTCAAGGTTCAACAACGAAATATATCGCAGGCTGACCTACTCCATGAAGGGAGCTGCGTGAGGTGCAACAGAGAAACAGCACAGCAGCGGTGGGACGTAGCAGCAGCGCAGTAGCAAAGCAGCTGCGGCAGCAGCAGCAGCAAGCGGTGCAACACCCACGCCCGAAGCTGCCCCGGCACAGCAGTCGAGGCAGGCAAGCACGGTGATCGAGGGGGAAATCAATATCTCACGCGCGGCACATTGTTCTACGATAGGCGTGCGGGAAAACTCACCCTGGGGTCGTAAATCAGCACTTAGTTTTCTTGAACGCGGAGGCGAGAAGAAACCCTTCTCTTTTATTCCATTAACTCTACTCGCACTGAAGACTGGGGCGGGAGAAAGTCATCCACATGCACTCCATTCAGGTCTACTCGTACTCCAGGTGGGATCGAGAGGAAATCGTCAACATGCACTCCATTCGTCCCTACAGTAGTAGTTGAATAGACAAAGGTGGGAGGAGATCAGCAGCATGTATTCCATTCGTCCCTGCAGTCGTAGGCGGGGGCGGCATGTACTCCAACTCCAATCATCCCTGCAGTCGTAGGCGGGGGGGGGGGAGAAAATCATCAACATGCACTCCATTCGTATCTACAGCTTTAGGCGGAGGCGGCAGGAAGTCATCAACATGCACTCCATTCATCTCTACAGCAGCAGGTAGAGGCGGCAGGAAATCATCAACATGCACTACCTGCAACGGTAGGCGAGGGCGGGAGAAAATCATCAACTTGCACTCCATTCGTCCCTGCAGAAGTAGACGGGGAAAGGATGAAATCATCAACATACACTCCATTCGTCTCTACGGCAGTAGGCACGACGAGCAAAGGAATAATGACACCCTCGAAGGTCAGCAACGAAACATATTGTAGAGTGAACTGCTCTGTGAGGGGAGCTGCGCGAGAGTGTGAAGTAAACATAAACACGACGTCGTCGTCGTCCCCCGTCGTGACCAGCGCATGTACCTCTACAGCAGCAGCAATAGACGGAGGCGATAGGAAATCGTGAGAATGCATTCCGATTGTGTCTACAGATTCTGAAATAGACGGACGCGGGACGAAATCATCAACATGCACTCTATTTGTCTCGACAGCAGTAGGCACGACGAGGAAAAGTACAATCACACCCTCGAATGTCAGCAACGAAACATATTGTAGGGACCTGCTTGAGGGCGTAAAAGAAACAAGACGTCATCGTCGTACCTCGTCGTAACCTCGTCTTAACCGGCACATGTATTCCTTCATAACTTAATTTCTTTCTTGGCGGTCACATGAGAAAAGAAAACGCCTTCACAATACAACCAAAACATGTGACACTGCCTGCTGCCCGTACAAAGAACGAAATCGTAGACACCGTTTGTACATTCACCACCGTATCGCTCATCCCACGGCGTATGCTCATGTGATCCGGTCGATACCAGCGACTCCGTCCTCTCTGCCTGTCGGAGTCTGGTCCCCCGGCGTGCACATCAGCCGAAGAGGCTCGCGATCGCGACCATATGCAAGCCTACGATTCTCAACACTCTGCGCAAAACTCGTGTTTTTGCACGTAGAATAGCCCGAATCGGAATTTCGACACTCGTTTCTGGAACGTCGGACCCTCAACGCACAAGCAATGGCGGAGCAAAAGACCGGCTACCCCAGCCTGTTTTTCCCACACTCTTCGCCATGAGCTGTCGAAAGCCGCGGAGACTGCTGCCTCTCCCGATTCGGCCAAAGGAAAAGAGGTCCAATCTAGGTGCTGGCATCGAAAACATAATATTTGTACTGTCACGAGCGAGCATAGATGTCGGTTGATGACACATTTTCCCCTCGACGGACAGCCGTTAAGGACATCTAAATGCATGAACTGAAATATTTTTGAAGAGGATTTGACGAGGCAAAGGTAGGCCTGACGGGGCAAAGGTAGACCGTCACGAGAAATACTTCTGGCCACGAGACTGTGATAAATTAAGTGTCGACCACTCAACTTGTCCAACTCACCGCTGAAGTATTTAGAAATGATTCTGAAAAAAACAAGCACAGCACACCAAGCCAGTCGGCAGCCACGGCACGGCAGAAGGAGGCCCGAGGCCGCCCCCGACACATTCGGGCCGGGGATCACGATCAGGCAGGTTCGTCCCGTAAGGTGAGCCTCATCTCGCGCTCGCATGAACAACGCAAACAAATACGTCTAAGAAACGCTGAGGGTCTCTGAGAGCAAAGCGCCCACAATGTCGTACTTATATCTATATAGTACAGGTAGTTGGAGCAGTTGAATAGCACCTCGTACGGAGTAGCAGTACTGCGGCAGTAATTTCAATTCTGTGCTATGTATTACTTGGTGATGTGATGAACGTACTTTTACTGTGCACTTCATACCGTATACCAGGTACTCGAGTAAATACTATTAAAACCAGCATATCACAGCTCACTACGAGAATACGCGGCCTCGCACGGTGTAGTACTCCAGCATACTGGCTAACTACTGAGTGACTGGGGTTCGTGGGGCCAGCACAACCTGGACAGTAAATCCATCTATACACTAACACCTCCCATACACCGGGGAAGAAAAAGGTGCATCTATGGGCCGACACCCCAACTCCTGATACACCTTATTGGCTGAGGCTCAAGCCGGCGGTCCCCGCCCATTGGGAGCAAGAAGGTTGGACTCGCGAATACTATCATCAAATAGACTTATTAATAATTGTGTTGTTGGGTGGTGGTTGGTCAGTCGACATGGCTCACCATCTATGAACGTGGCCTGGCATAACCTACTATTACGGGGGACCATAGTAAACAGGACCAAATATTGTTAGTAAAAATACCTAAATATGTAGGTTTTTATTTATGTCACAGGTCCTGTTAACTATAGACCCCCGAAATAATAACATATAGCACGTGCAGTTGGTCATCAATAGGCTTAGTAGTGCGCACTTTACAGCAGTAGGTACATCAATCAGTGGGTTACCTTATGTGCGGGTGGTACGTTCAGCCTTAGGCACAACAGTATATATACCAACGTACGTGTGCGCGAACATCCGTGATGATGCACGTACGTGCGGAGCCGTGGCACAACTACAGTTGGCAACGCAGGGGTGGCGCCATTGGCGGAGCCGTGGCCATACCGCTAGCATGTACGACATATGTACCAGAGGTATATATTATTTTATCCTCACTTTTACTTTCCAGCTTGTACTTCGTAGAAGGTTTTGCCCTCAGCGTTCTTCTGGACAAGAAGCGGTCACAAGTGTCGTCCCTTCTCCTCCCCGGTACATGCCTCAATTTTTATCACACATAGGGTTCAATTCAGCATTCGGACTGCTCGCCGATTTTTTATCGAATATTGTTGCTACTTCACGCTCTCACGTTTTCCGCCATCAGTTTTGATGCAAGGGAAGGTCCTTACTCGTGCGACATATGTAGAGAAATTGGGGTTTCTCCGCGGCGGGCTGACGCCCACCTTGGCCGAGCGCAAGCCCGTAACAACTGAAGATTCAGAGAACGAGGCCAATATTGCGACAATACTGCAACGCGTACCTACATAATACATCGTGTTTGAGTGATGATAGATAAAACACTTGAACCACATTTTAATGAGCCAGTAACAAATTTTGACATCCAGAACAGATTTTCCACCTGGCAACACATGGAAATTAACTGATGATAATATGTGTCCCAACGATTTGGACACGAAGTACGCGAAAGATCACTCGAACGTTTTGTATACTTCCTACGGTCAAGCATCGCCCTCATCTGATGCTTGCGACATCTCCCCTCTTGGGACAATATCAAGGTGCCGTTGATTCTTACTAGCACTTTCCTTTGCGTTAAAACATCAGCTGCGTCGCTTCTTGCAATGGGAGAACTTTCGCCTTCGTATAACTACTTCATACTTGCTCGTACGACATGATACAACGCAGTAAAACAATATTGTTGTCGTAGAATGGCAACACGCATGATGCCGAACAAAAGAATTAGGGAAAACAAAAAGCACGCTAAAAAACAATCTCGGACTTGAACCGCGGACATGTCAAGGTCAACGCGTGGAAGCTATGCAATAAACGGCGAGAGACAACACACAACGTGCGCTACACTGAATTTTTTTTAATGTAAGAGTGGACTCCCAACATCACAACTATTGTCTTCGGAAACATCACAAACTTGGCCCGCCGCCGTAGAATACGATGCGAGCTCGGCCGAGGCATCCCCCGTCAAGGTGGGGAGGGGCGAGCAAGGTAACGCACGAGCAGGAACCAACACACCGATTGGTGGGCCTCGTTGCCAGCAATATCTTAAATGACCCGCAATCACGTGAAGAGAGCACCTTTCGATTTCTCACAGACGACCTCAACACAGGTGTGCTTCTGTATGTACGGAAGGCGCCGAAGAATCACACGCATTTGAACAAACTGAAAACAAAGGGCGCGTGGGTTGGAACGAAGTTAATGAAGGCTACGCCGTTACAACCGGCGACAGAGGCTTCGACCAGTCGCACAGCTACTGCTACGACACACTTGAGATGCGTTCTACGATAGATGTAGCATACAATTCCACTTAAACGGTTTCGGAATATCGGGACTCCTTAACCCAAAATCGTCGGAATGCAAACCTTGTTTCGAAAAATGACGTTTTTGTATACTTGAGACATGGGACTATTCATCGGGAAGCAATTTGGTTTTTGCTGAAGTCAGTTGTCCGGTGAGTCATGGAGCTCCTTGCCGCAGCAAGGCCTCCTACGCCATTAAAATACGATGGGCATAATACTGTTTGGAGCACCGCAACGGGCAAATAAGACATTCCCATAGCTCATCGAAGCATCGCAGACTCACCGGTCTACACACCTACCGGTAAGCCAGGTTACGCATACTGCCTGGACGTTGCCGTCAACCGATGTGCCAGCATCGTGCCCAAGAGCGAGAGCTGGTTCATCGAAGGCGCGCGGTTGGTGGTGTTTCGAGCCGCGCTTTTTTCAGCTGTGTGATTTACGAACTACGCCGTCTATAACTGACGGCAAGCACGCGGAAGGCTTGGGTCGTGGCACGCCTTGTTTTCCACATGTTTAGCCCATAGATGCTCTGTCCCAAATGGTAACGGTACCCCAAGGTCCGAGCGGTACACTACCACAACTTGTCCTACAAGTCGTTGCCACGTTTTTAGTTCCCAGGGGTAACCAAACACCGAGCACAACATTTCGTATCACAAGGGTCTCAGGAATAAACGACTCGATCAACATAGAAGAGCAGTGGGAATGTTGAACCCGATCGAGATAAGCAAGAAGGCAATTTCCGGGGGGAGGGGGGGAGGGGGGGAGTGGGGGGGCGACCGTGAACACGGCGCGTCTAGAAGACCGACGAGAAAAAACATCCTGCCTCGAGCGGAGCCGGGAAGTAAAACTGATCCAAGATACCTGGTAGGCAACATATGCCTTTTGGCGAGATCTTTGTCCCGTAGCAACTCGAATACAACAGCATTTCGGTGTGTGCAGTGCTAGGTAGAAAAACCGTAACACTATTTTGTAGCTCGTGGTAGCATCAGCGGGACCTGCATATTTATTGTATATATGTGTCGCGAAGACTGGCGGTGGCGGTCAAATCACTGATTGTCCACAAAAGGAAAAAGCCTTTTACCATTTGGTTTCTACACACCATTGTTTAGGAAGGAGTTTTTACGGAGATTCATCTTATCATGATAATATTCCAGAACTGAAACATTTCGCTCTACGACGTTTAGAGCTGCTAAAGGCTTCAGCATAGCATATCAGCAGCACGGTCAACCCGGCCGGCTTCTAGAGCATAATCCCTACCAGGAATACGCGTGGGAACATCAAAGTGCATCACCCACTTTGCGTTGGTGTACTGTTGTTTCCATCGCGTGCGAGCACCGTATAGACCACACAAGTTCATACATAGTTCACTCGTGGCCACGTGTGATATGAGGCTTCTCCTTGCCGCTATGAAACACTATCTAGATGATATAGCCGCTTTCAGCGCAAGTTGTACCGCACAATACCCCAACAGATCGTGAGCCTCGGCTTGCGCAGTACCAAGTATGCGTCGGGGACAATGCTGAGGATCCAGATATGGCTGCGGGCTATACGAGGAGGACTGCTGCATCAACTGGCGGGACTATAGACAGAGTCAACGGCAGTGTCCATGCAGCTGGGAAGAAGATCAATCATCCGCTGCTAAGGCCACAACACGGCCACAGCTAGCGTGTATATCTGATATGAGACGTTATCTGCATCATTGCATCAATCCATCACTGGTTTGGGGACCGAGTACTTGTGTCCCCATTTAATTGCGCGGATGGAGGACTGATTAACTGCTGTCTTCAGGGAGATAATAGAAGCAAAGAGTTGCGTTCGTAAACGAAGACTACAATAATACCGTGGCTGAAGCACACACCAACTTCTGCAACTACATGCCGACAAGTCAGGAATCGCACGCGCACAAAGTTGTGGCTGAAGCTCGCATTAGGGGCAACAAAACGTTCACAAAACGGGGGCTGAAATCACCCTCCAACTGCGGCTAAGAATATATGCAAAGTTGCGCAAACGATGTACCAAGCACAAAATAGAGTAAATGCCAAGTAGCGGAGTTCTCGAAGTAGCAGCACTCTCTTACCAAGGGCAGCTGGGCAACCTCGAAAAGGCGCGGCACAGTTACAAAAAAAAAGTTATTCACAGAATTGAGGCCACCAGAACCAACACGTTGCGACGACGACGGAGAGCTTTTCACTGTTAGATAGGAAAGAGTCGCGCGACGCGCGTAGCGCGACTGGAAGGCATGAG